>OY744614.1:3925146-4020146 GCA_963556255.1 Allolobophora icterica
ACGAACCCCATGGTCCTGGACTGGAGGAGGCCAGTGCATGGCAGAGCTTGCCATTTACTTCCTTACTTTCCTCCAAGTTCTACAGCTTTGTGACAACGGCGCGTGTGATGAGTCCCCCATGGTCGCCCCCGATGATTTTATCTTGAAACTGCGCTGTATGAATCAATGACTATTACAGTAGTTGCACACACGATCGTTAGACGAGTAGAGCACTCAGCAGACTCGAAGCCGCAGTCGTTAAATGAAAGTTCAGGCCAAAGGCGCGAGCTAGATTGAATACTGTGCTGTCTTACAAAGTTTTAAAATTGCAAGAATTATTTCTTATGAATGTTCTTAGCCGGTGTCCTTTTCCAGCCAGGTTTCCCAGTCCAAATCCAAACCGGGTTTTCACAGTCAAAATCTCAGCCGGGTTTTACCAGTCAAATTCGCCGCTGGGTTTTCCCAGTCCAAATCCTACCCAGGTTTACCCGTCCAAATTTAACTCGAGATTTCCCAGTCCAAATCCTCGCTATGGCAGAGATTTGTTTAAAGATGTCTGCCCTACCTGCGCCCCCTAGGCAACTCAGCTGTTGGAAAGATGAGACGGCTAGGGAGAGGACTGGTCACCCGTACTCATATGCCGAGGCTGAGGGAATGACGTCGCTAACAATGATCGTACCCATGGCAGCCTTACTGGAACTGTGGCTTGTATGTAGCATCGTTTAATGTTAAGCGAAATCTTATGGATGTCAGTGTTACGTTGAATTCGACATTGTGCTTCAGACAACAATAAACTGTGTCGACCGCCAAATGAACACGACTGCTGATAAATATAGCTGTGAACAATCGCGTTTTAAAGGTGTCTAACTATGTTTTTTAGTCGGTCCATCATTATTTGCAGGCCTCTGTGACTTCGCGCCATTATCGCCCGGTCATCTGCGAACCTGAGAGCCCTTGTCAGTCGACCACCAACGTTGATCCCCTCCTCCATATCTTCCAGTGCTTCTCTACTTAGCTCTTCTATATAAATATTGAAGAGTAACAGTGATAACGGACATCCTTGCCTCACTCCTCTGCCCAGTTTCCCTGATTACGAATACTCTCTATCTAATCTTATTCGCACCTTTTGTCCCATATACAGGTTTCCTATCAGTCGTCTATCTCTCCAGTCTACTCCCATTCTTCTCAATGCCTGTATCAGCCTTCTCCAGTCGACTCTATTGAATGCTTTTTCGTAGTCCAAAAAAACATATATAAACGTCTTGTCCATTTGGCAGCTCCTCTCTGTTAGTACCCTTAATGTTCCGACCGCATCTCTTGTTCCCATGCCCTTTCTAAATCCGAATTGGTCGTCTCCTATCCCATCGACTGCCTCTGTCTTTGCTTGCACTCTCTTTGTTAGTATTCTTATCATGATCTTTTATGGAAGTGCATGATTTTAATGCAGAGTGTTCATTGTTTACCGACATCTTGTGGGTTAACGTTTACATAGCTGCACCGGGCAAGTAGATCCACCGATTGAACGTGATTTGAAAATATGTAGCTAAGACTAGAACTGTTTGAAAGGTATCTAATTTCAGTTGTCGATTTTAATGTTTTAGTTTTTTTAGCGTCTAGCAACATCCTGTACGTTAACGTCCTTACCCTACATAAGGGAAGAAAAGATGCTCCAGCGATTGAACGCAATTTGCAGATCTATATGTAGCTGAGAAATGTATGCTTTTAAAGGTGTCTAACGTCTGTCGTGAATTTAAAACAGCAGTATTCGCATTCTCATTCTCAGCTAAATCGGCGTCTAATCTTCCCAACGACAGTGTACGGTTATTGCAATCATCATCGTCGTCATCATCATCAACCTAATTGTCGTTGTTGTTTTGTTATTGTTACTATTTCTTGTTTTTACATTATTATTATTATTATTATTATTATTATTATTATTATTATTATTATTATTATTATTATTATTATTATTATTATTATTATTATTATTATTATTATTATTATTATTATTATTATTATTATTATTATTATTATTATTATTATTAATTCAAATCGACAACACACAGCAAGATTACACTGAAACATGACAGTACAATCAAGATCATAATAATAATATGATCCCTCAGGTGGTCAAAACTATTCCGGAGATATGGTGTTATTCTGGAACGGCTTCTCCCTCATTAAGATTCTGTTGGGCAAAGGTTCCTCGACAGGCAATCGCAATAAAGCGGTGGATGGTGATAGAGAGGCGCTGGAAGAGATAGCAAGTCTCTCTGGGTTCTCCGGTGATTAGAGTTAGTCGTTTGCCCAGTTGTTTAACAAAGTCCATTCCGCTGGTGTTAATGGGGCCTAGAGTCTCGAGAGCAACAGGGACGAAATAGTGGTTTGCGAGTAGCTGGTTGTATTTGATATTATCATTATTATTATTATTATTATTATTATTATTATTATTATTATTATTATTATTATTATTATTATTATTATTATTATTATTATTATTATTATTATTATTATTATTATTATTATTATTATTATTATTATCTTTGTGGCAGGTGCCTAAATTTTTAGATTAAAAATTTCTTTTCACAAAGAGAGTTACTATTTGATCCGTCTGTTCTCAATGACTTAGCTGCACGGGAAACAATGGTAACGTCGGTAATTAGATCAACGTCGGTAATTAGGCCAACGTAGGTAGTGAGGCCGATGTAGATAATTAGACCAACGTAACTAATGAGGACAACGTATTTAATTAGGATAATGTAGATAATTAGCCCAAGCACCGAATACTCTGCTGAGGGCCATTATTACTTATATGCATTTATTAAGCGCCACTCCCTAATGACCAAGTATCGATCGAGCAATTGGAAGCGAAGGACTTGTTCAGGGTTCCTACACAGTAACCTCTCCTCGTTACAAGGCCCTTCAGCCAATCGTTGGTTGCGTTCCACTTCCAGTTTTCATAATTCGCATACAGATGAAGTTCTTGTTCTTCCTGAGCGAATGCGATACATTGGTTGTCAACCGCAGCGCTTTGGACAGACGCTACAATGCTACATATTGACCAGTAACGCTCAATCGATAGTGTAGTGGTTAGGGTTCTGAACTGTCAATCGAGATGTCGGGGGGTTCAAATCCCCGTCATGGCAGAAATTTGCTTCGAGATTCTGCTCCATCTGAACCCGTAGCCAACTGAGCTGAAAAGGCGTCAGGAACTGATGATAATGATAATGCGTTTAATCGTGTTGATTACATTATCGTTGATTTTCCGCAAGGTTGCCGCCAACAACACTCTCGGTCACAAGATGTCACAATGACATTAAATCCATTGCACCTGTTGAAACCTTTAAAACGCTTTCATTCTTTGCTACATATTCACCAGTAGCGATCAATCGCTAGGTCTTTAGCTACTGGAGACCATGAAGGGTAAGGTCGACTTCAACGTAATTGACATCCACAAGATGTCGCTAAACACTAAAATTGCTACTACACAGGGAAGTAAGTAAGTATTTTCCTTATGAGAAATACTAGCAAACCCACAGCGCTGTGCATGGAAAACATGTTAGAGTAAAATAATAAAACAATAGAAAACATATAGAAAAAAGATATGTACTGCGAATTAAGTGAAACATAAGGAGGATAGGAGAAGAGAGGAGACAGGTAGCAAAATCTAGGAAGAGCACAGTTATTTGTATAGCATTCTATCGAGGAAACATTTTCTGAGACATACCTTGGAGGCTCACGGTTATGGGGCCGTGAGAGTAGAGAGTAACGAGTGTGCTTAATCGGCGTTCGTATTGTATGTAATACATGGCAAGGATTGAACAAAATATTAGCAAAGAGACTAGCGCAAGCATTATTGCAAAGTACCTCAAATTAGTGAATGATGAGGGTAAGTATCCCTGACGCACTAGCCTCCGGATTATTCCCTCCATGCAGTGTTGGGTAAACTCACACGAGAAATGAGTTAAATCAAAACTCAACTCACGCACCTCAAAATGAGTTTAAACTCAAACTCAACTCATCCTAAGTGAAATGAGTTAACTCAAACTCACTTGTTAAATGAGTTAACTCATAAACTCACACGTTTCATACTAGCACGTTCTAATCGAGCAACAGTTTTTCCATCACGCCTACTTGTAACAGAAAAATATTTTCCATCAAGAATACATGGTACTTCAGCCATGTTGTTCTTAACTGTTCACAATATACAAAATATGCAGTGCTTAAACACTGTCCGCTAGCAGTGTTTACGACCCTCCCTGCCGTCACCACTCACCAGTATGGAAAGCCGACGATATAAAAAAGGCTTGTTTCAACATAATATGTGCCGAGTGCCGAAGAGTGAGTTGAGTTTAAAATAACTGACAGTTACAACTCAAACTCACAGAAAATATGAGTTAACTCAAACTCATAACTCACACTCTTTAAGGTGAGTTAACTCAAACTCATAAATCACAGCAAGTGAGTTAACTCGTGAGTTTAAACTCATATGAGTTAACTCATACCCAACACTGCCTCCATGGCCTCCCGCAACTGTCCGCTCGCAAAACCCCACTGCACAGGCGAGCAAGTCCAAGAATGCAGTTAACATTGCTTTTAAAACGCCGTCATTCTCAGCTACATATTTACCAATCGTTTAATCGATTGGATAGCGATTCCGTCGAGTCATCATCGTAGAGTTTCCGTCAACGACACTGTGGGTCACAAGATGTCGTTCCACTGCTCTAGTTAGACAACTTTTAAACGCTTCACTTCCCGGCCCTAGACATTCGTCAATGGCTTTTAATTGCCAGATCCCTCAGAAAGCATTCGGAGAAGACAGCGTCGTCGAACAGAAACTACACATACATCTGTTATGGCAGTTTCATAAAATATTTCCTGCTGATGCTTTTCACAAGATTTCGAAGGATAAAGAAACCGCTAAGACTACGCTGGGTAGATATATAAATAAGGATAGAACATCACTTGAACTAACACTAAGGGGAGCAATTGACTTGAGAAATGACCGAAGACAATGATGTTCGTTTATTTGTGCCCACGACTGCCAAATTGCCAGCGTTAGACACCTTAAAAACGCAGCCATTCTCAGCTACATATTCACCAGTCAAGTACAGTCAATAGGTTAATGTCTTCTAGCCTGATGTAGAGGAGGTTGTCGTACTTAACCCACAAGATATTGCTAGACCCTAAATACTACTACATCAAATCGACGACTGAAATTAGACACCTTCAAAACGCAGCTTGTGCTAGCTACATATTCTCCAGTCGCGCTGAATCGGCAGCTTCTTCGACCGCTAGATACAGCCATTCCCATAATTATTATCCTATGCCGACTTTAACCCTCGGGCTACCAAGGGGGGGGGTGGTTACCACCCCCCCCTACGTTTTTCTGGAAAAACTTTTTTTTGCACATGGAATATAATTTTGACATTTTAGGTAGCTGTAGGGGGTCCATTTGCGCAAATTTTGAGGTAAAAGTCATGATGATATCCCAGACCATAAAAAAGTTATACCCGATATAGCCTAGGTACCACTTATGAAATCAGGAATTTCTCTCGTCAGCTGTTAGCTGTTGTCGACTATAAAGGTATTCATTATTCTTTCTGGAAGAGAAACAACTATGCCATTCTTTAGAGGGAATTTAGGGTTATATTTACTTGCTTAGTTATTTGTCTTTTGATAACCGGAAGTGAACATAATGAATAATAATACGCTTTTTCAGTGTGAAAATCACTGATGCAATATCACAACGTAAACCGATATGGTTGGGTATGGGGAAGGGCTATAAACAGTTGAAGCAGAATACTAACAGAGTAAAGCAGTGCTGTGAAGTGTTCAAGAAGCCGGTTTGCAGGAAGCATTCGCACAAAACAATGAAAGTAACTTGCAATAACTGCAAGGACCACTGACGTTTTTGACTGCCGGGAAAAATTACATAATTTCTTGTTTCATGTTGATATAGCTGCACGCCTTTAGGTTTTGCCTGTAACTAAAACAGACTTTGGAATAGTTTGTATTGTTGAAAATTAAGCCTCATTATATTTATTATATTTAGAATATTCTTGGATACATAGTTCATTTTCAAAACCCACATCATTTATATATTTTTGTCCAGGTATTTACGTAACAATCGTAATTGTCAATGGGCATATATATATACACACACATATATACCGGTAATAATGTGTGTGTGCGTATATATATATATATATATATATATATATATATATATATATATATATCAGTCTTGCGTGTCGATGTAGGGCCTTACGTCATAATATTAATAGATCAATAGTACAAATTGTGTGCGATAATATCAGATATCGTTAAATGGACCGGTGCCTTTGTTAAAACCTATATAATTTCGAGATGCATTCATATATTTAACAACTAAATATACCATTCTTTTCAGAAATGAATGCTGAATCAAATGCTGTATTACATGATATGATATCTTAAACCAAACACGAAATTCCGGGGGGGGGGTGGTAACCACCCCCCCCCCTTGGTAGCCGATGTCGCAAAAAAACCTTGGTAGCCTGAGGGTTAATCTACAAGTTGTCGGTAAACCATGAATACTGCTACAATAAATTATGAATTTCTAAATGCAGTAGTATTTTATTGTCTTGCAACATATTGTATATAGAAGTTCGCGATTAATCTACGACGGCAGTTAAACAACTTTAAAACGTTTAATTCTCAGCTAAAAATCGACCAATGGCGATCAATCGCTTGGTAGCCAGTTCGGTCTCCTATGCAAGGTTAAGGGACGCAAAAGATGTCGGTAAACAATATTTTCGATTGTCGCAGGTTGCTATGTGACTTATTTATGAAGATGGATCGACCACAGAGAACGTTCTTTGCTGGAAGGTGGAAAGTTCGGCCATGGGAACAACCTGACATTCGGCACGAGAGCGAAGAAATCTGTGGCCATCGATAGAAGAAACCGTATAGCTTCATAAGATAAGATGGAGCACACCTTGCAAGACCAGTGTGAGATTTTTACAAAAAAACGGGGTTTAGACCTCGATGAGTTTGATCCATGTGGACTTGAATATTTTGTCAGTATTTTGCAGACTGAGAAAATTCAACGACATCACCATCAGCTGTAACGAGGATGAAAATTCTGGCACAGTATCAAATGCTGTAGTCGGGAGCGCCTCTTAGTAGTAGTTAATTCGAGAGGCGTTATAGAAATATCTGGAATAAAAATAAAAATATATCCCAGAATTTTCTGGTATAGTTAAATCTGACTCGTTGTACTACCCAAAATAAAATGATTAGCAATAACATTTTTTACTTGTGTCGTGGGGGAAGCTGCTGGTGTATCCGAAGGTGGGGGTTGGAAGTGGGAAGAGAGGATCCAGGAGTGGCGAGCACTGTTTTGTTAAGAGGCCCCGTCAGTGGTTTGGGCCCGAGTGTCTGTGCAGAGAGGAAAAGCAGACTATAAAGAAATAAAAGAAAGAGAAAAGGAAAACGAAAGCGAAACATCCAACGAAGAAGAAGACGAGGAAGAAGAAGAACAGGAAAAAGAAGAAGAGAGAAGAAGAAGAGGCAGTCATAGGTACGACCATTGTTAGCGACTTCATTTCTTAGTCTCGGCATATGAGGACGGATGACCAGTCATCTCCCTCCCCATTTCATCGTCGTTACAGCTGAATTGGCTAGGGATCGCAGGTGGAGCAGAGATCGTGAAACAAATTTCTGCCATCTGGCTGCCGGCTGGGAAGGATACCGACAAATAATATTTATCAGAAATAATTATGACCTCGAGTATGTGGCCTGAAATTTCATTTAACGATTGCGGCTTCGAGTCTGCCGAGTGCTCTACACATGTAGCGAACACTGACAAGTCGTATGCGCAACGGTTGTAATTGCAATTAATTTATATAACGTCGTTTCGAGAAGACTCATCGGACGCCATCCAGAGGGACTCATCACACGGTGTAGGATCAAGCTGGGAAGTAAATGACAAGCTCTACGATGCATTGACCTTCTGATCCATGACCATGTGTGTTTCCATTGCCGGCTCAAGGGTCAGAGAGCTTCGACAAAATACGAATATGCATTTACCGTTCGTTCAATCGCTTGAATAGCAAATCCTTCAAACCAAATCACCTTAGGGTTCCCGTCAACGACCCTGGGAGTCGCAAGACGTCGTTAGCACAATGGGCATCAATACATGACATCCACTGCGCCAATTAGACACCTTTCAAAAGCTTCCTATCTCAGCTATAGATAATCGTCAATCGCGTTTAACATCCAGATATGCTACCAAGTACCATGGAAACAGATAGGGTCGCCGTTAACTAAAGGGACATCGAGAAGATGCCGTTAAACACAAAGAATGGATTCGCTCGACTTGCGGTATCTTCAAGTGACTTGTTTCGGATTCTAATTTGAAGAAAGAACTGAAAAGAGGAGTCAGAGCGTGATGCTTAAAAAAAAAAAAAATAATAATAATAATAATAATAATAATAATAATAATAATAATGGTCACATTATCTGACAATAATAATCACATGGTCTTTCGTGCCGTCTTGGTCCCGGCCGAACAGCCCGCCATGCGATCTTAAATGACCTGATCTGCAGAAGCCTCATCCAGGCAGGCTTTCCATGAGTTAAAGAGCCATCGGGTCTATCAAGAGCAGACGGCAAAAGACCTGACGGCCTCACCTTGACACCTTGGCGCTCAGGTCGATGCTTGACTTGGGGACGCCACAGTGATAGACACGGTGGCCCCATCTTATCTACCCACTACATCAACCCAGGCAGGGGGCGCAGCCGAATTGGCAGATGCCAGAAAAACCGCAAAATACCAGCAATTGTCGCAGAATTATTTTTTCGTGCCTCTGGCCTTTGAGACCTTCGGACCAGTCAATGCTAACGGTCTGACTTTTATCAAGGACCTTGGACGTCTTCTGTGCCAGGCCTCAGGAGACCCAAGAGAAACTAGTTTTCTCTTCCAACGGTTGGCCATGACAGTCCAGCGGTTCAACGCTGCTGCTTTTCGCCACACTTTTGCACTACCGGATCTCGACAAAGATGGTCACTCCAGAGATTAATTCTCACATGTTTAGTATCTGACTCCTGAGGGATTTTATGTACCTCGGGGAATAAAAAAAATAAATGAAAAAAATGAAAATAATAATAATAGTAATAATAATAATAATAATAATAATAATAATAATAATAATAATAATAATAATAATAATAGGGCCATTCCGGACACCTTTTTTTTAACATTAGTTAATATTGAAGTCCCTGAGGGATCCTTTTAAAAAAAAAAAAAATAAAATAATAATAATAATAATAATTATAATAATAATAATAATAATAATAATAATAATAATAATAATAATAATAATAATAATAATAATAATAATAATAATAATAATAATAATAATAATAATAATATGAAATAATACTAATAAACATAATAACAACAACGCCAATTTCCAAGTCGCCATAGCACTGCCTTGCCGTTACAAAACTACAACATCAAGCGGAGTAACGATGATGATTGTATTGTATTCTATTGCATTTTGAGATTTATAAGACGCCTTTCGATGAAAATGAAGTCACTAATACTTCACAACCATGGCTGCCTCAGGGCTAGCTTAAACAATGCCCTTCTTGAGCTTGCAAACCAATCCAACAACGATATTCAGCGCCTCTTTCCACGCTATCCGTCATATCTGCTCTCTTTCGCTCCCTCCTTCCCTCCTGCCTTCAGCCTTCCCTTCCTCTATCCGCGACTTCCCTCTTCCCCTTCCTTTCCATCTTATTCCTTCAACTGCGATCATCATTATCATCATGGCCATAATTGATACCATTTTGTCGTTGTTATTATCATCATTGTTGTATTTGCACCCAGTGGCGTCACTAGGGCTGGTGTCACCCGGTGCGGTAAATCATGGTGTCACCCCATGGACCTCCCCCCTTAGTCCCTTACCAGCATAGGCGTAATTTGTGAAGGTACGAGGGGTACCCGTACCCCCAACTTTTTGGACTATAGGTACCGTACCCCCACTTTTGAACAATGCCAATCAATATTTTATTGTTTGCCGTTCCAGAGATCGCCTTGCTTCGTGTATGTAAGAGATTGGTACCCCCCACTTTTTAGACCAAAGTTACGCCTCTGCTTACCAGACCATACAGTATCCTTAGTAATGTTTTCTTTTGTACTAAGGTTACTCGTAAATCGTAAATCCTGTATATCATTGAATGTAATGGTAATAATAGTGACAAAACACTAGCAGAATTAAAATTACAAATGCATATTTTTATTTTATTTTTTATTTTACCATCAGATCAGCAGTTACATCATTAAAAATCAAATTATCAAATATGATGTTTGAACTATGGAGGGGCAATGAAGGTGCCTGCAGCTTAAATACAGGCCTCACTATAAAACTGTGTTCAAAGAATACAGAAAATTATAATCATAACTACAGGGTGGGCCATAAAAAAGAAACCCCTCCTGGCTTTTGCTAATATTTCGGCGAAAAGTTAGAATTTTTAAATCAAGTTTTGCTGGCATAAAAGTAATTCATATTTACGTGTAACAGCCAAATTTCACCAAAATATTTCAAACAGAACCACAGTTATATCACTTATACTGAGTCCACCCACTGTTTTTGATGGTCCAAAAACATGTAACGCAAGAAAAGTAAAAAAACCGATTTTATTAAGTCACATCTCAAATAATCGGTATCAAACAGACGGCTGAAGGTTCACGACACGAAACGAGTGTTATTCACGGACGAGAAGAACTTCTATCTCAATCCACCAATCAGCATCCAAAACAATCGCATTTGGTCTAGCGGCAATAAATAAGATGTCAAACCTGATCGCTTGATCGTTGAACGCGAGAAGGTCGCTCCGCATGTTATGTTGTCGGCTGGTATTTGTTTTGGTGGCCAAGGTCGACTGCATTATGTTCATGAAAGGCAAAGGTAAATGCTGCATATTACGTTTCTCCTCTGCTTCCAGAATTAATTTCACATTGCAAGCGTCTGTTGCCAGCTGAATTCATCTTTCAACAAGACGGCGCACCAGTGCATACTGCTTGTATCACGTAAGATTGGCTCATTGTTAATTGCCCTGGTTTCATTGAGAAGGAATTATGGCCCTCAAACTCTTCGGATTTGAACCCGCTGGATTATCACGTGTGGGAAGCTATGCTGGAGAAATACCACAATCCGCGACCAAAGCCAAACACGATAAAATAATTGAAGGTCGTGTTGAAGTTGATATGGGAAATTTACTTGTGGAACCTATCAACAAGGCCATCAAAAACTTTATAAAGAGCTCAGAACATGCGTGGGTACTTGCGGTGGACACATTGAACACAAGTTGTGAAGCAATATCAAGTCTGTTTGATACCAATTATTTGAGATATGACTCAATAAATTCGTTTTTTATTACTTTTTGTTGCATTGCATGTGTTTTGACCATCAAAAAACAGTGGGTGTACTCAGTAAAAGTTATATAACTTTGGTTCTGTATGAAATATTTTGGTGAAATTTGGCTGTTATACGTAAATATAAATTATTTTTAAGCCAGTGAAATTTGATTTAAAAATTCTTACTTTTGGCCGAAATATTAGCAAAAACCTATAGGGGGTTACTTTTTTGGCCCACCCTGTATCTGTATCAGGCGCCTAAGATCTGGGCAACGACTACACTCTTCTTGGAATAATCTGACACCACACTCACTCGCCGGTTGTCTTCTTAGCCATATCGGGATGTGGTGATGTAGGTCATACATACTAAAGTGCGACTGTACGTTACTTACCGGAATAACGTACGCGTACTGTACGTACGTTATCGAAAATGAACAGTTTAGCTCTACAGTATTAGTCTCCCCGTACGCTGAGGTATTGATGAACGGTACCGAAATTTAGTATGACCAATTAACCCTCGAATGCCCAAGTGGGGGGTCCGACCGGACCCCAGACCCGCTTTTCCACGGATAACTGTAGAACGGCAGCGAAATTGTAAAAATGGATTTAGGACATCCTAAAGCCTTCAATTGGGCTTCGTATGATATATTTTGCGTGATTATTCTACCACCCTGTAGCCCACAACCATAGCATATACCAAGGACACCCCCAAGATATGCGGCTGATGGTCATACTGGCACATGGTTTACCAGCCCAGAAATAAATGTTTTAACGCACGTTATTGTGAAATACCATACATTAGTTGAATGCAAATTGAATTTGGATTATAACAAGCCAAATCCCGTTAAACTATTCCATTCCTGTACCCCTCAACCAAATCATATACAAAGGACACCCCAAGATATGCGGCTGATGGTCATACTGGCATATGGTTTACCAGCCCAGAAATACATTTTTAACGCAAGTTATTGTGAAATACCATATATCAGTCGAATGCAATTTGAATTTGGATTATAACAAGCCAAATCCCGTTCAAATATTCCAATCCTGTACCCCACAACCAGGGAACAACTACATGCAAACAATTGAATACATGCGAAAAATCCCGAAATTCCAAAAAAACTACAAAAGAGTAGGCCCCCTATTAAAGTTCAAATAAAGTTTCACCAGGTGGCGCAATTGTGAAATACCATATATCAGTCGATTGCAAATTGAATTTGGATTATAACAAGCCAAATCCCGTTCAAATATTCCAATCCGTTCTCCAGACATCACAATGAAAACATTGGGGTCCGGTCGGACCCCCCCCCCGTTGGGCATTCGTGTACCGAAAAATAGCTTGGGCACTCGAGGGTTAAATGACCACTGGCACTGACCATGCTATAAAGTGTGCCGTAAATCTTAATTTTCTTCATATTATACATTAGACAAAATATTAGCAATTTTGAATTAAAAAGTTTAATAGTAGAGGTCATTGAACAGACTGATGTAATGGTTAAAATTGGTTATGACCTTCAATCACCAATTAGACACCTGTAAAACGCTGCCAGTCACACATATATATATCCACCTGTCGTGTTTAATCGCTAAATTGATCGGATAACAGTTGCGAAGCGTAAGATCGACTTCAAAGCAACTGACATCAACAGGATGTCGCTAAACGCTAAAATTGCTGCTGCATAAGATCCTGGAATGCAGTTATACACCTCATTTAAACAGCTGACATTCAATGCCCAGGTTTCTCGAAATCCAGCGCTAGCCGGGCCGCATTAAGGGAGTTCTAACTTCTAAGGGTGCTGCAGCACCCGGGCCCGCAGATTGTACTTGTGGGCAATTAATTGTACTGGACCCTGCGCTGATGGCTATATAGGTAATCACAGCAATCGGGCTCGCACTTGTCTTAATGCGGCCCTGAGCACTAGTGAATAAGCTGGTGCCCTGCACTTAGCTTTCGATTGGCGTTTTAGAAATTTGGAGATTACGATTACGATTACCAATACGAACTGTCTGAGGATGTTATAATAATAAACTAATAATAATAAAAACAACAGCAACGCGAATTTCTATAATAGCGCCGTAACACTAAAACATTAATCGGAGTTAGCCTTGGCGATGACGATTACATTGTATTGTATTGTATTGTATTTCTCAGTACAACCTAATCACATGCACGGAATATGATGACGATGATGATGATGATGATGATGATGATGATGATGATGATGATGATGATGATGATGATGATGATGATGATGATGATGACGACGATGATGATGATGAGGAGGACGAGGAGGAGGAGGAGGAGTAGGAGGAGGAGGAGGAGGAGGAGGAGGAGATGATGATGATGATGTTGAGTGCACTAACCGTATAGTGTTGGTGGGAAGATGAGACGGTACGGGAGAGGACTAAGGAAATGAAGTCGTTAATACCTCCTCCTCCTCCTCCTCCTCCTCCTCCTCCTCCTCCTCCTCCTCCTCCTCCTCCTCCTCCTCCTCCTGCTCCTCCTCCTCCTCGTCCTCCTCCTCCTCCTCCTCCTCCTCCTCCTCCTCTTCCTTCTCTCCATGGGAAGTGTTTATGTTCGCGATTTCTGGAAAAACATGCATTAACACATTGGCTGTCGGTTGGTGCCAGTCCTAGAGCTGTCTAAAGGAGGAGGGCGACGCTAATCACCTTCGTAATGACACAGCGTCGTTGAGCAGAAACTACACAACCGTTCAAGGAAATGATTCCTGCTGATGCTTCTTAGAAGCACTGGCATAAACTTGTCAAAAGTATTGGGTGGGAATTTGGTTATTCATTCTACACTCGTTGCATTGTGTGTACAGTCCGTTTCAATTATGGGAGGGGCTCGTGCCTCGGCTGCCCCCCCCCCCCAGAGTCTACGCTTATGCTTAAAAGACTTCGAAGTATAAAGAAACAATAAGACTGTATACGCTGGATTGATAATATTAACGAGGATATAACATCAGTTATCAAGGGGAGCAATGGACTAGACATATGACTGAGGACAATGAAGTTCACTTATTCGTACCCATCCCTGCCAAACTGCTGGCATCAGGAACTGATGAGAGTTATAATGCATTTGATCGCTTTGATAACAATTGCACTGAGTCGCGCTCAACGACACTGTCGGTCAAAGATGTCGTGAACTAAACAATATCCTTAAAACAGGTGTTTCGCTCATCTTTCTGCTGCAGCAATTACAGTTCGGCCTCTGCACGACAGGGTATACCAATATTAGAGATAATTTAAAACATGGCAACTTAAAATCTGAAATGCGTAATACTTTGTGTGATGGTTTTCAAATTTCAGCCACTTATATTCTGGTCCTATGTAGACAGGGTTAAAACGTCTGTAGATGGCGAAAAAGACGACTTATTAAATCTCAGCCATTTCTGATCCGATTCGGACGATTTCTTTACTGCGTTGTAGGCATTGACCAGAGCTATCTCTTTCTACTTGCGTATGTTTAGCTGCTTAAGCGAGTCATGTGGCCAATTTTCTTGACACACTGTGACCGCTTATAATAGCCCTGTGAGGTCAAACTGAAGGTACGTTGAAGTGCACACGAAAGATGAGCTAGCTCCGTGACTATACGTGAAACCAACGTATTCCCATCCATGGTCGACAGATGTCATTGGCCAGTTGAAGTTCCAGAATACAGAAGGAGGAGGGAGACAGACAGACGCACAGGTAGACGAAAAGTTGACGAGGGGGCGTTTGTCCATACGTAAGCGTCTAATTTTAGACGCACCCAAAAACTGCATATATGTACATAGTGCTAATATTTTCACGATATATTATGACTCACTACTCAGTTTGATGGCACGTGAGCTGCTCTGTTGTTGACTGCACGGGTTCAACGCCCTGTATTTCCTATCTTACTATCTTATTCTTGATTTTTTATTGCCCTCGCTACATGGATACGAGCTCGTTAGAGCACGCACCTTCAGCTTGGCTTAGCCGAAAGAATCGTCAAAATCGTGCGCTTATGAAGGGTAACGCACATCGTTAAAATCGTCTGATTTCGCTAGTCTTTCTGCTGCAATAATGACTACAGTTCCGGCTTTGCACGACAGGGTATGCCGATGCTAGAGATAACTTAATATATGACAACTTAAAATCTGAAATCTCTAGTGGTTTGTCTGATGGTATCCTCATTTCAGCCATTTATGTTCTGGTCCTATGTAGACAGGGTTAAAACGTCTGTATACATGGCGAGAAAAAGCGAAAACCAAATCGCTTGTATCTCCGCCATTTCTGATCCGATCTGGACGATTTTTCTTCTGGATTATAGGCCTTGACCAGAGCTATCGCTTTGGTGTTGCGTATATTTCGATGATTATAGCCGTTTTTGAGAAATTTCGCAAAAACATGCAAAGTGGGTATTGCTAAATTTCTCAGAAACGGTTCAGAAACGGCTGAGAAACGGATTGAGAACAAGAAATTTTGAAAGGCAGAGGATCGGATGGATTAGGGTGGCGGTTTTAAACGGTGGTACCGTACGTAACCAGTTGTCGCTAAGTGCTAAATGAGAAAATTTTAAAATTGTAATTTTCTATGTTTTATGCACATCTTTCTTTGATTAGTTATTGAAATTGACAAATATTAAACCAGATATTGTAAATCTGATCTTGTCGAAGCAAGAACACAGCTCACATAAACACTTGTAATAGTGATTTTATTTTTCCCTTTTCTTGTTATGATTACATTCTGAAAATTACATATTCATTTTTAAATTTGTCTGCCTATGGTCCTACGCTAATTGCAAGGAGACTTCGCGCTCGCCTTTTGTTTTCGGTCTGACCTTTTTTGGTGGTACACCAACATTCGATATATTACTTAGTGTTACAATAACAAAAATTAATTTTGAAACCCGCTGCATAAGGATAGGAATTCTTGAAGAAATTAGACTTTAATTTAGAATGGAAAGCCTGTGGGTTAGTTGAATGGATCTAGAGTATATGGACATCTTATGGCATCAAGGGTAGTTGACGTCGACATAAATAATTTTGACTTATAAAAGCTCCGTTTCTGATACGCGATTGATAAATATGTGGGTGAAAATGGCTACCGTTTAAAATTGTCTTACTTCAGTGGTGAATTTAATCATGAACTTCTATATACGATGCAATACAACTATATGTAGAATTTCATGCAGATGATGAGGTTTGGCCCTGCTATTCTTACTGCATGTAAAATTATTAGTCCATTATAGTCTTCAAATTGACTATGTCGAATAACTTAAGTACTTGAGTTGTTTCTACCAGTTAAAGCAGTGTTTAATCTAGTCCCCCTCTTCTGGGAGGGGAAACAAGATTTCTGGGGTTACCAACGGATGTACACATGACTTTTTTGGGAATTTCATCCATCTAGAAAAAGTTTCAGACTTTTTACAAAAATTTCATCTCCCAAAAAAAGTTGATGACCTTTTTTTAGTCATTCGTCCGCTGTTCACCTCTTTTCTACATGAATTACTCTCTCAAAAAACCTTGGTGACCTTTTTTTAGGAATTGATCTCTCAAAAAGTATTTTACCCACCTCTCGTGGTGACAAACTTGTATCCGGGGGGGGGGATTTCCCTCCCCTAAAGTCTCTACATTATAATATTGCTGGCCTCTGGGGGAAACATGAATCCTGGGGGACATTCCCCCCAAAGACGTCTAGATTAAACACTACAATTAAAGTTAGTTTGCATGTCTTGTTAGTGCTTATTACTAAACATTCTTGCTTTACGGAATGGAAGCTGTGAACCTCAGTAACAGTTAACTGAACATATTAGACTACACCTACAGCAAGGCCCAATTATAGGGAACGCCGTTTTAAATGAACATTCATTTAACAAAACCCGAGAATTTAAATATTTATCAAACCTGTTAGCATCATAGCCTGCGACAAATACAAACGGACGAATACAAGTCTTGTTGGTCTGAACGCTCTGCTGAGACTTTTTCTGAAGCCAGACGGTCTGATAAACCAAAACGGCTCACAATTTGTACATTTACATCCAGTGCTTGAAACGCTACTGTGCGTGCCAGCGACTTCAGCACCTGTAGAACGTAGGCTTATTTTTTCATATGGCAGAATTGTTATGAGGCCCCACAGAAAATTCTGAGCGAATTGGTTTTTATAAAATACAAAAGGCATTTGGAATAACTTTTTGCATGAAGGATTTTTGTAAATACGAAATCGGAATTCTCTGCAGTCTGCATTTAAAGTTAATTTGCCTGAATAAAATGAAAGACTCGCGTTTTCATTAAAATAGCGAGTAGTCCCACTAGTCTTGAAAAATTTTTTGTAAGGAAAAGAAGTGTTGGGCTGAATGTGATTTTTTGGGTCTTGGTCTCGGTCTTGGTGTTCAAAGTCTTGGTTTTGGCCTTGGTCTTGAGGTTCAAAGTCTTGGTCTCGAGGTTCAAAGTCTTAGTCTTGGTCTTGGTCTCGAGGTTCAAAGTCTTAGTCTTGGTCTTGGTCTTGAGGTTCAAAGTCTTGGTCTCGAGGTTCAAAGTCTTAGTCTTGGTCTTGGTCTTGAGGTTCAAAGTCTTGGTCTTGGTCTTGGTCTTGAGGTTCAAAGTCTTGGTCTCGAGGTTCAAAGTCTTAGTCTTGGTCTTGGTCTTGAGGTTCAAAGTCGTGGTCTCGAGGTTCAAAGTCTTAGTCTTGGTCTTGGTCTTGGTCTCGAGGTTCAAAGTCTTGGTCTTGGTCTTGAGGTTTAAGGTCTTGGCAACAAGACTGCTAAAAGGTAAATATTGCTACATAAAATCCAGTTCCAGCTAGACACCTTTTAAACGATTCCATTCCTTCCTATAAATATTCGAAAAACGCGGTTAATCACAAGTTGAAGCAGCCCACCGTTTATTAATCTTAGTTGACATTCTAAAGCATCCTATAAGAACCTTGCTACTGACAATGCTATAGAGAAATTCTCGTAATTACAATTACAAGTTAATTTGTTTAATTTATTAACTATATTGAGCATTGTTTAGAGAACGAACGAACTAATGACAATGTCAACCCAATCCTTCCGTTGACAATCCTTCTGATTAAATCCTTGTTCTCTTCGTACTTAACGCCTATTTAACGTTCACCTTTTGAACACTAATTCTACGTATAAGTATAACCTGAATTAATCAGCAACACAGTTTAATATCTTTTCAGTTTAATAAGAAACAAACAGACAGAACTCAATTCGATTACAACTCAACTAGTCAGCCACACTACTACAGCGAACACACTCGAATTCAAACTTCTCCAGTCAGCATAATTCTTCGCGCCGCTTGACACACCTGTCTTCTGTGCGCATAAGCGAAATCTTATAATATACATATAGCGCGCCGCTGCCGATATCGGCCGGCCGCGCGTGTCACTAAGACAGTACAATTAAACGTTATGCATTTATCATATATACATATACACGTGAAACTAAAGTAAGCGCACTAAATATATACGCTAATATCTCGCACTGCAAGACTGTACACAAAACTCAGTTCACATTACCTCCTTCCTTTTTCTGGAATTGAGCAAATTAAATTTCAAAATTTGCGAAATTACCAAAATACATGAAACATATATATATATCTAACTAATTAATAAACAGTCTTACGATTACTTATAACCTTGACAAACAATCAGCAATAACATTCAATCTGCCCTTCTTGTACTTCACCTCAACATCAAAAGTTTGTAAGGCTAACGCCCAACGCACAAGTTTAGCAGACTTAGACATTGACTCAGTCAAGTATGTAAGAGGATTGTGATCAGTAAAAATGAAAATTTTCGATCCAATTATAATTTCTTTTAACTTGTTTAAAGCCCAAACAATAGCATAGGCTTCCTTTTCCACAGTAGCCCATCTCTTCTGGGTATCAGTTAATTTCTGACTGATAAATGACACAGGGCGTTCTATTCCCTTGTCGTCCATCTGTGTTAAAACAGCCCCAACTGCAAAGTCACTACTATCGCAGTACAAATTGAATGGTTTTCCCACTTCAAAAACATATAATACTACTTTGGATCGCACAGCCTCTTTAAGTAAATCAAATGCTTGCTGATGTTCAACAGTCCAATCAATCTTATCAGAAACACGTTTACTAGTTAAATCAGATAGCGGTTTCGCAATCTGTGCAAAGTCCTTAATAAACTGTCTGTAATAATTAAAAAATCCAAGCAGTTGCTTAACTTGCTTCTTAGTTTCTGGGATCTTCAAATTAGTCAAACTTTCAATTCTGTCTGGATTCATCTTTATCTTACCAGACCCAACCACATGACCGATAAACCTTACTTCAGACTTACCAAATATGCATTTTTTCAAATTTAAGGTAACGTTATGCAATCTCATTTGCATCAAAAATGCATCTAACTGCTGTAAATGAATTTTCCAATTGTCAGAATGCACAGCAATGTCATCAACATACGGTTCTGCAAAGTCACTTATAGGCTGTAAAACTAAATTTATCGCCTTAACAAAAGTTCGGCCTGAATTTATCATTCCAAAAGGAACACGAGTAAATTCATACAGTCCATTATGTGTTACAAAAGCTGTCTTCCATTGATCAGATTGTTTTACAGGACAAGTCCAATAAGCACTTCGACAGTCCAAAATAGAAATCACATTAGACTTTCCAACTTTGTTCAAAACGTCTCTGACAATCGGCATAGGATATTTACAATCCACTGTGAATGAGTTAATGTATCTGTAGTCACAGGCAAGTCTTAAAGATCCGTCTTTCTTTTTAACAATAACCAAAGGGCTTGCCATTCTGCTCGATGATGGTTTGATAATGTTTGTTTTTAACATTTCTTTGATCTGACGTTCCACTTCTGCTCGATAAATCAAAGGAATTCGATATGCTGCAAATTCCTTTTCACGAAATCCTGGTTTTAGTTCAATTTCATGTTCAACCAATGTACATAATCCGGGTTTTTCTGAAAATCTATCACAGTATTTGTTCAAGACTTTCAACAACTGTTCTTGCTGAGTTACTGTCAAATGGCTAATTTGTTCAGGATCGAGGTTAAGTGAATTCTTGTCATCTTGAACCTCATTCCTCATTGGTAATTCAACCACTGAACCAAAATCTTCATCTTCTTCAACGATTAGACCACAACTTAATGCTCGAGTAACATATTTTCTGATCTTGTTGGCGTGAATTATTTTTCGACCATTTTCACCCATATCGACTAAATAAGAGTACTTTGATCTTCGATGTATGATCGTACATGGACCATGCCATCGAGAAATAAGTTTGTTTGTTGACGTTGGATACAAAACTATGACTTTCTCACCAGCTTCAAATTCTTTGTGCTTTGCTCTCTTGTTATACTGATTCGTGTATTGTAATTGCTTTTCTCGAGAGTAAGATTCTGCAAACAATAATGCTTTCTCCATATTTTCTTTGAGTTCTTTCAAATACTTTTCTGGTTTAACTCCAACATGAGGTGGTAAGTTTATTTCTCTAGTCCAACTCTCTTTTAATATTGCCAATGGTCCTCTCGGAATTTTCCCATAGACAAGCATATATGGTGATACTCCAGTAGTTGCATTCGGCACTTCTCGTAATGCCCACACTGTGAAAGGAATTATCTTATGCCATTTCCTCGGGTTGTCTATTATCACATGATGGATCATCTTTTTAAATGTCTGATTCCATCTTTCTACTAATCCAGCAGCCTCTGGGTGTCCTGGTGTGTCGAATCGTGGACTACAGCCCATTAAATTGAGAAATTCTCTTGTCAAACTGGCTGTGAAGTTCGTTCCTTGGTCACTTGTAATCACTGACGGTACACCAACGTTCATGAACAGTTCCGTCAACGCTTCACACACAGCCTTCGCTGTCAGCGATTTCAATAAGAAGATTGTAGGCCATCTGGTGCACGAGTCCACAATGCATAAACAATACTTGTGACCTGCAGCAGATACTGGATCGATCGGGCCAACGAGGTCCATCGTCATTCTCCTGAAGGCGACCTCTTCTCTTGAGACAGGAGTGATAGGCACTCTATCCATCACCAGACTCCTTGCCTTTAATTGACACTTCTCACAAGACTTACAAAATTTCACAATGTCTCTTCTCATCTTTGGCCATACAAAAGACAACTTTATTCGTTCTCTTGTTTTCTCTTCTCCTAGATGTCCTCCAAATACCGATTCATGCGCCAATTCCATCACTTTAATTCGTCTCTCTTTTGGTAACACTAGTTGATATATCGTCTGGTCTAATATCTGATATTTCTTATGCAATAAACCGTTGATCACACAGAATTCAGATTCTTTCTCTTGTGCTAACTTCCACCACGGCTTCAACGATTCATCCTTTCTCTGTTGCTCTTCGAACTTCTTCGAATCGGCAATCTGCACCTTTTGTTCTTCGTCCATCTCTTCATCTCTATACAAGTCTCCTATCCCCACATCACATTCATTGTCTTCTTCAGTTTCATTTAATGTGCCATTCTCGCATGCAGCCATCTCTTGCTCGTTTATCTCTGATGTTACACCATCTCGCGATAAGCTTCGTTGCTCATTACTTTCGTTTTCCTCATCACTTGAACTTTCAGTTTCACTCTTCTTATCAACATCTACCATTTCCTGTTTCCGACTCTGCGCTCTCGTCATTACATTACATTTGGCGCTATAGAAATATCCGGAATAAATAAATTTGCTTGTACACTCACATCTCCTTGTATCGTTTTAACTTTCATCTGTGGTACGGCTTTTAATTCGGCAATTATCTCTGGATGCAACAAGAATCTTTCTGTACTGCCCATCTTTGCAATACTAGCACACATCAAGGTGACATAAGGTGTAAGTGAACACTGGATTTTACGCGGAAATCCCTCTTCTTCCACGTCACCACCACACAGTCTAACATCCACTTTCACTAACTTCGCAGGAATGGCATCTCCTGCCACACATTGCAAATTCACTTTTCCAATTTGTTCCACCTTCATGCCTTCCAGTAATTCTTCACTAATCACCGGAATCTCTGCACCCGAGTCGCTCAGTGCTTTGACTTTCACTGGCTCTTTACCGTCTACTGCACGAATTTCAACCTCGACATATTGCAAGAACGATTTCTTCAATATTCGACTGTCATCTTTTCCTATGACTTCTCTCTGAATTTCAGCATCCAATAGAATTTCTTTTTGAATACCACATTTCATTACTGACTTTACTTCAGTCTCTTGGTTTTCTTGACCCGTGGTTTGATTACCTGTATCACTAACCACTTGAATCAAATTCACCCTTGTGTGTTCTTGATTTCTGCTAGAACTAGCTGCTGCCACTGGAACTGGACAAAATTTAACCAAATGTTTGTCTGAACCACAGTTGTGACAACGCTTCACCACCATACCTCGTTGTTCATTGCCTTCATTTCTCTTATACTGCGTAAACGATGTGTTGCCTTCCCTCTTGGCAAACGGCGCTGACGATTTGTTAAATCCCTGACGACCAAACGTCACTTCTCTGGTCTCATTGGGTACAGGGACACTAGCCTTGACTTCTTTACCTTTGAACTGATTCCCTGTTCCTGGATTACTTTTCCACTTTCCACTCTGGCTTTGGTTTACGGAACGTTGAGAAGGATAACTGTTTATATTTGGAAATGCAAACCCAATTCGATTGTTTACATGAATGTCTGCTAGGTCTGCCACTGCACTAGCTTGGAGACAGTCAGTTCCTTCCTTCGACAATACAAACTGTAGTGGACCTGGCGGTAAACATTCTTTTAGCTTATCCGCTACCAGCAAATCAAAGAGCGTATCATACTCTCTGTTCACGTTTCGACTTCTCACGTAATAGTTTAGCAAGTTCTTCAGTCTTGCCGTAAACATCGTATAAGTCTCTTCTGTTGTCTTCTTAGCATCCACAAATCTGGCTCTGTATTCTCTCGAAGTCAATTTAAATTCTTTTAATAAGTGCTGCTTGACTCTATCATAATTGTCTAGATCATCGTATGACAATCTATTCAGAACGGTTCGAGCTTTCGGCGTCATCAATGGTAGTAATAATTTCACCCAAAACGGCTTCTCCACAGCAAAGCTACGAAATGCGTTCTCGACTGTTTCAAAATATAATGGCACCTCCATCATATCAGTTGGCATTTGAGGCAATACATGCTTCATTGCATCACCTATTTTCTTAATTTTTGACACCAAAGTTTCACTTTCTTGCTGCTTCCTTCTTTCAGCTTCCCGTTCTTCTCTCATTTGCGTTTCTTTCAATGTCAATTTTGATTTCTCCAGTTTCAGACGTTCTTGTCTTTCTGTCTCTGCCTTTTCCAAACTTTCTTTCTGAAATTTGAGTTCTTCTTGTCTTATGTGTTCTGCGCGTTCTAACTCTAACGTTCGCGCTTTTTCTTTTTCTTCTTCACGCATTCTCTTTGCTTCAATCTGTTGCTGACGAACCTCTTCATCACTTTTTCTAGCTTTTTCAGATTCAATCATCTGCTCCAGTCTTCTTCTTTCAGCATCTTCCCTATCTCTTTTCAACTGTTCTAACTGAATCTCAAACTGATTCTTTTGCAATTCAAGTTCTGCCTTACGCACTTGTTCTGCTTTATCTTCTCTCTCTCTTTGCAGACGCAATTCCTCTTGCCTTGCAAGTTCCGCTTTCTCTTCTTTCTCTCTCTGCAAGCGCAATTCGTCTTGTCTTACACGTTCTGCTTCTTGTCTCAACTCTTTCTCTTCTTGTCTTCGTCTATCTTCTCTTTCTTTCTCTTCTTGTCTCAGTTCTTTCTCTTCTTGTCTCCGTTTCTCCTCTCTTTCTTTCTCTTCTTGTCTCAGTTCTTTCTCTTCTTGTCTCCGTTTCTCCTCTCTTTCTTTCTCTTCTTGTCTCCGTTTCTCCTCCCTATCTTCTTTCATCATCATCCACTGCATCAACATCTCCATAGACATAGGCGCAGGAGGTTTTTCAATAGCCTTTTCTACGGCACCGCCAACGGCACCTTCTTCTTCGACTTCTTCTTTAACCCACACTTCAGCGAGTTCATGTATCATGTCACCACGTGACATACCTTCTAATTGTTCTTCCTTAAAACCGGCTTTCAACAAACGCTGTTTTAGCCTTTCCGTAGACATCTTCTTAATATCTGCTTGTCTTTCAGCACTTAGTTTCTCCATCTTACTTGTTTACTTTGGTGATTTCTCTTTTCAAAGAAGTCACGGTTTTTCTTGTCGTGTGAATCGATAAACAAACGGGATTTCTTTTATATTTGTTCGTGGAAAACAACGAAATTTTTATACCGTTTTCTCGTGTTCCACCGTCGTTGATATCGTAAACTCGTCACACAGCAACAACGCGTAGATTCTTCTAACACCGTCGTAGATTCTTCTATCACCGTTGTAAATTCTTCTATCACCGTCGTAGATTCTTCTATCCGCCGAAGGAGGTGATAACGTGAATTTTAATCCACTGTGAGTTTATATCCACCGTGAGTATTTATTCCACCGTGAGTATTTATCCACCGTGAGTTTTTATCCACACCGTAGCTGTTCCACCGTGAGTTTTTATCCACACCGTAACTGCCACCAATAATGTCAACCCAATCCTTCCGTTGACAATCCTTCTGATTAAATCCTTGTTCTCTTCGTACTTAACGCCTATTTAACGTTCACCTTTTGAACACTAATTCTACGTATAAGTATAACCTGAATTAATCAGCAACACAGTTTAATATCTTTTCAGTTTAATAAGAAACAAACAGACAGAACTCAATTCGATTACAACTCAACTAGTCAGCCACACTACTACAGCGAACACACTCGAATTCAAACTTCTCCAGTCAGCATAATTCTTCGCGCCGCTTGACACACCTGTCTTCTGTGCGCATAAGCGAAATCTTATAATATACATATAGCGCGCCGCTGCCGATATCGGCCGGCCGCGCGTGTCACTAAGACAGTACAATTAAACGTTATGCATTTATCATATATACATATACACGTGAAACTAAAGTAAGCGCACTAAATATATACGCTAATATCTCGCACTGCAAGACTGTACACAAAACTCAGTTCACAGACAAAATGAATAAAAGGTTGTTGTTGCTTAACGACGCTGTGTCAGAAAACAGATGATCAGCGTCACCTTCCTTCTTTATCCAGACATGGGACTTGTTTATCGATTATCGGCATCTTATTGCTGCCAAAGCCGTTGACGTCGACATTTTCTTACCTTAACAACGTTTTAAAGGTGTCTAAATTTATTTTATGCAGCAGTATTTTGTGATTGGTTGGTTGGTTTCCTGGAAGGAAAATCAGAAGTGAAAGACCACGGAATTCAATGGCCAGAGACCGTGAGAGACGACTTGAGAAGACTGGCGATGGACAGAACGGAGACGTTGTGTTTGTCTTATCTGTAGATCTGCACTGGGACGACTGACTAAGTACCAAGTATTTTGTGTATAGCAATATTCTGTGGGTGTCAGTCCAGTTAACACCGACGTCGTCTTTCATATAAACGCCGAACTGTACACCGAAATCTTAAGGCTGATTGGATCAACCATACCTCGCATCGTTTCTTGATTAAACGTGAACTCCGCCAATGCCTGCACTCCGATATTGCCAGTCTCAACCTTAGATAAAGGAGGAGGAGGAGGGCGACGTTAACGGCCATGACAACCATAGGATGTTGCTTACAACTAGAAACTATTACTTGATTAAACACGTACACCCGAATACAATACTTTCATGTAGCGCTCTGATACGAACGAAAGGTTTCTCGTAGAAGATTATGGCCAGTATCTGGACGTAAAGGACAAAAGTTTGAAAACCTTTGTAGGCTACTAGATAATCAGAAGGTCTAGTTAATTTTAATGAGCTACTAGGTATAAACAGTTAAAACTGTAGGCCTACTGTACTTGCTATGTAACTCTTATCATTTGCGCTGACAGTGGGCTGTGTAAAGCAACCATGCAAGAAGTGGCTTGCTACCGATAATGTTATATAAATAATTGTAATTATTATAATTATATACGCGAATTTGAATGTTGGTTAAGGTCGACGTCAACGCAACTGAATTCAACAAGATGTCGCTAACAATAAATATTGCTACATGAAACCAGTTCGAGTTCGACACCTTTTAAACGCTTTCTTTCCAAGCTATAAATAATTGTTAATCGCGGTTGATCTCTGAATGGATATTGCCGTCTAGGCCTATCATGTAATTCACATCTCTAAGTCTACAGTTGACATTCTAAAGCATCCTACTTACAATGCTATAGCTAAAGTTAGGGCATCAGCTTATTCACGAGCGCTGCGTCTATCGAAGAGAGACGTTCAGTAGAGGTCCAAGTCCTTTTCCAAGAGACCAGAGAGAGGCAGAGCAACTGCAAAGACGGGTTTTATTGATGACGAAAATGCTTGAAAGGCAGAGGATGGGATAAATTCTGGCAGCGGTTTTCAAACTGTGGTACATGATGACTATGAGTTAGATTACTCTAATTCGTCTTTCCTAACTTTTTCGCCTACCCTATTCCAGTAATGACCAATGATAGAAACGTTGTCATTTCTCACAGAAACACAGAAAGTGCAATGGAGCAACTCACGAAGAAGACAGAAGAAGACTTGTGACCAATTTGTGCACGAGAAAAAGTCAACACCAAAGGCCGCGACTCTAACAAAAGAGAAGAAGAAAATGTTCTTAAACAGTTACTAAACAAACAATCGCTATTGAGCACCAAATGAAAACGCACAAAACGGAAGAAACTGCAGAAAAGTGCTTAATATCAACGTCAACGGCATTTCTGAAAGAAGACTTTGTTAAAAGCTGAATACTGCGAATATCTTATACCAAGTGAACACCTTTAACTTCTTTCATAAGGACGTTATATAGACATCGTTTTCGTTTAATCGATGGCACATAAAAGATCAATTATTGTTGGTGATTTTAATGCTCATAATAAATTATGGGGTTGTTCTAAGACAAATAAAAGAGGGGAAATTATAGAAGAAATATTAACAGAAAAGAATTTAGTTGTGCTTAATACAGGTCAAGCTACACGTATCACATCAAACCAATCAAATTTGAATTCTGTTATAGATTTGAGCATATGTTCACAAGATGTAGCTCTTAATGCTAGACATAATGTCACCAATAGCAACATGAGCTCGGATCATTATGCTACTATAACTACTATTAATGAAGAAATCACAATAGAATATAATTTAAGTATGCATCTATGGAAATTTAAAAACGCGGATTGGAAAAATTATGAAGAACTAAGTAAATTTTCAATAACAACAGATATTTTGGTTGATAAAAATGTTGATGCTACTTTTAATAATTTAGTAGATTGTATTACTTCTATAGCGAATCAATCAATTCCTAGTAAAAATCTAAAAAATAAAAAGAATAAAAATAAAAAATTCAGGCCTCTACCATATTGGAATGATAAGTGTAGTGAAGCCATTTATAAGAGAAATCAATATAGGAATAAAATGAATAAAACAAGGGAGTTAAATGATTATTTGGAATATAAAAAGCAAGAGGCTATAGTTAAACAGACCCTCAAAACAGAAGCAAAAACGTGTTGGCAAGCATATTGCTCTGAACTCACGGATCAGACAAAATTGGGGTCTGTTTGGACATGGGCAAGAAAAATGAATGGTATTGCAACCTATAGTTCCATTCCTACTCTGAATTGTAATGAATTAATAGCTGAAACAAACCTTGAAAAAGCAAATCTTTTAGCTAACACTTATGTAAATACTAGTAGTACCCAAAATTATAACGAAAAATTCTTAAATTATATCAAAGATAATAATTTACAAAATAACCCTAATAGGATTGACAGTAGTCCTGTTCATGAAATGGAAATCTTAAATGAGAGGTTTTATCTTAATGAATTGAAACAAGCAATTAGATCAGCTAAAAATAATAAGTCACCAGGTGATGACAAACTACCTTATGAACTATTAAAACATCTCCATAATAATGCTCTTAATACCCTATTAATATTTTATAATGAAATCTGGGAGGAAGGGAAATTGCCAACTGACTGGCATCATGCCATTATTCTACCATTATTAAAACCTAATAAAAACGCATCGATTCCAGAATCTTATCGACCTATATCACTGACTCCAACACTTTGTAAAGTTATGGAAACAATGGTAACAAAACGTCTTCAATGGTTTTTGGAAAAAAATAACCTTATTTCAAAGAATCAGTCTGGCTTTCGAAAGTATAGAAGTACAAATGATCAAATTCTTAAACTTCAGGATACTATTCTTAAAAAAATAAAAAATAAAGAACATGTTTTAGCTATTTTTATTGACTTTGAAAGAGCATATGACATGTTACATGTACCTACCCTTTTAAATAAAATTCAGCATTTGGGAATAGTGGGTAATACATTTAACTGGATTGAAAACTTTCTTTCAAATAGAACTTTTCAAGTGAAAGTTGGGGCAGAACTTTCTGATAAATGTATACAACAGAATGGTACACCCCAGGGTTCGGTAATATCTCCTCTTTTATTCTTGCTAATGATAAATGATATTGCTGCAGGTGTGGATGGTGTAGAGATGTCACTGTTTGCTGATGATAGTGCTATTTATTTAGGACATAGAAATGTTAAAATATTACAAAATAAAATTCAATTATCGATCAATTTAATACAAAATTGGTGTAATAAAAATGGTTTTAAAATATCTATTAATAAAACGACTGGAGTCCTTTTCTCCAAAAGTAATAAGTTATCAAGGATTACTATTAAAATTGATAAAGAACAAATTAAAATGGAAAATGAGGTGAAATTCTTGGGAGTAATTTTTGACAGTAAATTGAGTTGGAAAGCACATATTGATTATATAATTGAAAAATGCAAAAAGAGGTTAAATCTCATAAGAGCAATCAGTGGTTATGGTTGGGGAGCTTGTAAGAAAACTCTCTTAACCATCTATAGAGCTTTAATTAGGTCTATTTTAGATTATGGCGATGTTGCTTATTCATCTGCCTGTAAATCTTACCTGGATAAACTTTCCTGTATTCAAACTGAGGCACTTAGATTATGTTGTGGAACCCCTAGGGGTACTGCAGCCTCAGCACTTCAAAATGAATGTGGGGAGTTACCTCTTCATTTAAGACGACTCCAAAATTCAATAAAATGTGGGACTAAAATTTTGGGTAATAAATTTCACATAAATACAGCAACAATGGAAAATCACTGGACAAACATTTTTAGGACTCCTGAGAGTAAGGAGCATTCCATTTATACTCGTACTTTTGAATTTTTTTCATCACTTAATACATCATTCATTGGCCCTTCCTTCCCTTCTGAACCTCCTTGGTGTAAAAAACAAGTAGAGGTTGATTTAACTCTGAGTAAGTTAATAAATAAGAAAATTGATCATCCAGAATTTTTAAAGCAATCTGCTTTAGAATTAGTTTCGAAATACGACTCTTACGTACATATCTATACTGATGGGTCAAAGGTAGATCATAGTGTTTCTGCTGCCTTTACAGTACCAAGTTTAAATATAGATAAAAAATTCAGATTATGTAACAACTCCAGTATTTATGCCGCAGAGTTGACTGCAATTATAGAAACTGTTATATGGATTTTAAATTCCGAATGTTATAGGAATTGTCAATTTGCGATTTTTTCTGATTCATTGAGTGTTCTTACATCAATTAAAGAGTCTTATTCTCAGTCTAGACCTGCTTTATTGAATGATTTATTATCTCTCATTAGCAAACTAAATTCTAATCAAATAAGATTTATTTGGATACCAAGTCACATTGACTTGACAGGCAATGATCGAGCAGATACTTTGGCTAAAGAAGCCCTGAATATTGATGTTAATTCTACTAATTATCTTGAACTTTCAGAAATTTTTACTTTAATTAAACTTTATATAGTAAATAAATGGCAATTAGAATATGTTAATGATAATAGAGGACATTTTTATAAATCTATATGTCCAATTGTAAGTACAGATATTAAATACTTGGAACCTTATAGACATAAAGAAGTCCAAATTTCTAGACTACGTCTGGGAGTGGCGAATACTAATCAAAGGTTGTTTATCATAAAACGACATTCTAGTGGTTTATGTGATACCTGTCAGGTCAAGGAGACTATTCACCACCTCCTACTTGAATGTAAAAACGAAGATATATCGAAGTTGTTGCGAGATAAATGTCAACTGTATAAAAGGGACATTTCTATTTCAACCTTTTTGACAGTAAATGTATTACAAAACGAAGTGTATAGGGTAGTTAAACAAATTACTAAAGGTCAAATTTTGTAATGATGCTCTTGTGTATTAACCTTAGTTATATCCATTACATATTGGTTATTTGAGAACCTATATAACCGTTTCTTTTCAATTGCAAGTATATAATGAGAGTGTGATGCTAGTAAATTACATATATAACACATTGATTAATGAGTATCTATATTACAACCATCCAACATTTGGTTCTTGGATGTCGCATATGGTTTGATTTGGTTTATGTATTGGAGTAAAATCAATATTATATTATATAGTGCTGTATTATTGTGTTGCAATAAAGGCAATATACATGTAATTGTAACTTGAATGCTTTGAAATCAAACTTGAGACAATTATGCTCATATATGCTTTGTTAATTAATAAAACTTATAGTTGAATGTGTTAGATACCTGAACAATTTGTTTAAAAAAAGAACTTGGTATAACCATATGTTTCATTTAATGTGCATGATGTATGTGAAATTTATTACTATTTCATACATGATATGATTGTAGTGGCAGATATTGAACTGAGGAATAAGAAATAATCAATTAAACATTTCAAAGATAAAATAAGAATATAATGTAATAATTATAATTATATGTACTGTGCATCTGAAGTTGTTTAAATATTTCTTGCGAGTGACAATAGTTGGGAAGTACTGTTTAATTTGTATCAAAACAGTTTAGAGCTATGTGTTTTATAAATAACATTAGATATAGTGCTTTAAATGATGTGACATTATTGATATTGTAAGCTTATGTTTGACACCTTTAAATGGTGTCTTTCGGACACTATAAGTCTATCGTTTTCTGTAAACTGTATTTCTAAATTGTCGTCAACGGCCTTTGGTGTCATAAGACGACGTTAAACTGTGGAATAAATAAAATAAAATCGATGGTACAGTTGGTCTGTCCTAATAAATCTCTAAGATGAGGTCGACATCAGCGGCTATAAAGCCACAAGATATCATTAGCAAACTGGAAATTAATAATAAATTAATTAATAATTAATTATTTGTATACAGTTTTAAATTACGTTCCTCTTCTGCTATGAATATATCATGTTCAATTCCGATATGGTAGTTTTCTCATGGTGCCCGGATGAAGGACGAGGGCGACTCTTAATTTATAACCTTCGGAGCGGGGAGATGGTTAAATGGTAACACGCTGGAGAAGGACGCGGGTTCGATACCCGCTAGCCCCATAAGGTTGGCTCAGCCTTGCATTCGCTAGGGGCGACTGTAGAATTGAGCAGTAGGACAGATGGGCGCCGTTTATGGCTGCCGTATATCCAGTTAAATTCGACTCCTGGAAAACTGTACCTGTGGCTACTAAATACCAAGTAAGGTGCTGCTGAGCACCGGTTGAGTGGCGCCATAGCAAGTACGGTGCGAAAATAATAATAATAATAATAATAATAGTAATAATAATAATAATAATAATAATAATAATAATAATAATAATAATAATAATAATAATAATAATAATAATAATAATAATAATAATAATAATAATAATAATAATAATAATAATAATAACAATGATAATGATAATGATAATGATAATGATAATAATAATAATAATAATAATAATAATAATAATAATAATAATAATAATAATAATAATAATAATAATAATAATAATAATAATAATAATAGTAATAATAATAATAATAACGACGGCCTGGCCTTTATCACGGCGCTTGGAAAGAGCCTTAGCACCATCTCCGGTGATGTACGAGAAACATCATACCTCTTCCAACGCCTGACGCTGACAATCCAACGCTTCAATGCAGTAGCTTTCCGCGGCACTTTACCTCCCTCGAATCCTGAGGAATAGAGGCCGTTCCAGATTATTTGCTCATTTTAATTAATATTTAAGTCCCCAAGGGATCATATGTACCTTGGGGCATAAAAAAAAAAATAATAATAATAATAAGTAACAGTTTAACTAATATTGAAGTCCCTGAGGGATCATTTTTACCTCGGGGAAAAAATAATATTAATAATAGAAATAATAATGATAATAATAATATGACATAGCGTCGTTAAAAGAAACATCTTGCTATAACTTTGCGGTGAAAATTGTATCAAATATTTCCAATGGACGCATTGGCGTAAACTTGTCAAAAATATTGAGGGTGGGGGGGGTTATTTTGTTATTCATTCTACACTTGTTGCATTAATTTTACAGTCCATTTGAATTATTGGGGGGGGCACGGGCCCCGGATGCCCCTTCCCCCAGAGTCTACACCTATGTATGGATGTCAACGGCGTTTTCTGTTATAAGATTTCATAAAACTCTTGGAATCCAGTCGCTAATAAATAACCACAAATCATTGTCCCCATGACTTTTCAAACACATTTAAGTCGATAAGTCCTAAGCCTATATGTTTTTTTTTATGTCAGGTGGTGCCAATCCCAAACCTCCAGGAAGGAGGAGGATGCCGATGCCAGTCATCTTTGTTTTGACACAGTTCCGTTACAGAGCTACTAACCAAACCAAAATTGTGCGTTGCATTGCGCATATATATATATATATATATATATATATATATATATATATATATATATATATATATATATATATATATATATAATTTCAGTCGACCTCAACGACTTTGTCTCTGTAGAGAAGACCTTCTTTTGTGAATCACTTTTAATGTTATGATTACCAATTATAGGTAGTCTACTTTATAATGACTCGTTTCATTGTAGTATTCCATTGTTTAACATCAAGAAGTTGGAGCATCGGGTAACGGTGTCCTATATATATAGTCGTTGAAACCCTATTAAAGGTGTCTAAATGGAGCCTAGAGATTTCATCATAATCCAGCTTATTTCACGAGATTTTGTCCAGTCAGACACGTGTAAATCACAATTTCATTTCTGACCTAGTTCTAGTCCAAACCTGGATAAAGGAGGAGGGCAACTTACACTGATCACCTTTCTTTGACCCAGCCAGCGTCGTCAAAAAGATTACAACACTTTAAATCAATTCTTTCAGACAACTGGTTTTTTATATGAGATGCTCAAAGACGCTCTGTCATAATGAAGGCGATTATTGGCGTGTCCCTCCTCCTTTGGACAGCTTTAGGACTGGCACCAACAGACAGTTAATGTTGTTCCTTCGATGTGGCGTGCAGTGTTCAATCTAGGCACCTCTTGCTTCGGAGGGGGAATTTCCCCTCCGAGGATTGATTCTCCCCAGAGATATTTAACAAAATAATAATAGTTTTGACTTGATGTTGACATTATAATATTATATGAACTAACTACTACTACAAAAATTTATTAATATTGTTTGAAACGCCCTGACACATCGCTTCTTTACAGTTGTTTCTCTAAAATAGAATCTGGAACAAATCACTTGAAGGTTCGTAATTCAAACGAAAAGCCTTACTTTGTGTTTAACAACATCTTCTCGATATCCATTCAGTTGACGACGATCTTATCTTTCATACAACTGTACGAATCATCTGGCGATTAAGCGCGATTGACGAACATCTATAGCAGGAATGGGAAGCGTTTAAAGGTGTCGAAGTGGCGCAGTGAATTTCAGTATTAATGTCCACTGTACTAACGACATCTTACGACTGCGAGGGTCGTTGACGGATTTGAAGGAATTGCTATGCAAAAGATTGAATGGTTGCCAAATACACAGGCATAATTTGTCGGGAGGTACTAGGGGTACCCACCCACCACTTTTTGGACTATTGCCGCACCCCATTTTTAGAACAATACCAATCAATATTTTATTATTGTGCCTTCCCAGAGAGCGCAGTCTCCACCTTGCTTTGTGTAAGTTGACAAAGAAAGGAGCATGTACCTCAAAAGTACGAAGTACTTAGATGCACAGTTAAAACGAGAGCCAGACGAACTAAGTCACATAAAAATTTTCAGCCATACGGGTCACCCGACAGAATGACAACGGTGTCTAGATAGCAGGCCGCATTCCCACAGATCTGGGCCACGGCTACAGTCTTCTTGATCTGGCATAGCCTTATGGTCGTCATTTTAGTCATATCTGGATGATGAGATCAAAACGTAAGATACTATATCCTTCATCAGTTACCACCTAATTCACTTGCGCTGAATTTCTGGAACCTGGCGACTGAACGCAATTGGTAGATACGTAGCTGAGAATGGCAGCGTTTTAAGAGGCGTGTATAACTGCTCTCTTGGATCTTATATGGCAATGTTTAGTGTTTAGCGACATCTAGTGGATGCCAGTTACGTTGAAGTCGATCTTACGCTTCGCGATTTGCTTAACCCTGTGACGTTCTTGGGGTGCATTTGCACCCCTAGTCACACTTTGTTCCTTTGTTTCGCCCAGAAGGACTCATGATATGACGCCTACATTTTATGACTTTTCCTTATTTATGAGGATGCACTTAACTATATTTGCCCATAATTGTACCCCTCAACATTTCTGATAATTTTGAGGTTTATACATTGCGGTCCTCGGGGTGCAAATGCACCCCATGTGTTATATTGCGGCATTTATAAGTCAATTATCTAACTTGGCATTTTTATATCTATGGACTCCTTTCTTAGATTACATATTCTTTGTTGCCAGACAGGAAGTGCGTATATTTATAAGAGATAACAACAATGGCGACTATAAAAAAAGATAATATTCGAATTTTTACCGCAGAACAGGCAAGGAAGCTTATATTAGAATCAGAAAGTCAGTCATCAGAATCATGTTCAAAACCACAATTCATGAATGCATTGAACAACAGCATGAATCACAAGGCGATGCTCGAGATGATGCGACACAAAACAATTATGAAGAGCAGAACAATGGCCATGGCGGTGCAGACAATGCTGTGAGGAAGAGAAAGGAGGGTCGTTGCATTCTGTGTGACCGCAGTAAAGACAAGAAATCGCGTACTACGTGTCATAGGTGTGGTTCATTTGCTTGGGCAGACCATTTAGTCGCACTTTGCACAGGCTGTGCATGAGTGTGCAAAGTAGATAAGGAAAACTTATTGGATATCTTGCAATATTGCTTTCTCATCTGTAGGCCTTACACTAATCAGTGTTACAATTGTGTTGTACAGAAAACTTTCAAATAGTTGTGGTGTAAAAGTGTACATTTTTCGACATGTTGCTTTGACGCCATGTCATGACGTCATATGACGTAATAAATTGTTTTAGAATTTACTTGAATAAAACTACTTTTGAGTCTTTGTCTGTGCTCCAATTATTTATAGTATTATATGATTCGATTGATTCAAATACATCGAGAATACATTGGGGTGCATTTGCACCCCCGAGACCTTGAGTGTAGGCCAAGGTAGCGAAACCTTCTGAGGGTTAAGGTAGGATAAGGTCGATATAAACGGTCTTTGCAGCAATAAGATACCGCTAAACAGAGGTAAATCCCCTATCTGGTAATGCCAGTCCCAAACCTAGATAAAGAAGGAGGGTGACGCTGATCATCTATCTTCTGACACAGCGTCGTTAAACAACAACAAACCTTTCCCATATTTTTCATAAGTTCATTTGTTCACTACACAAGTTTACTATAGAGTCTATAGACAATAAATTAAACATTTCCGAGCCGGTTGGCTGAAGAAAACTTCCTCCGTTACATAGTATAAGCATTTAGACGTCGTTGATTTTGACTTATTAACGTCGTGTTCGGATTTTGCTGATAGGGAAATGGATAAATTTCTTCAAAACTAAAACGAATAGATGACACTATAGACGATAAAATTGCTTTATGAAGGCAAGGTCATCAGCGTTTCATAATAAGTTACTGGGAATGTAATGTGTCCAAAATGGTTTCCATGCGAAAAGCGAAAGTGGAGAAGAAATTGGTACCCCCCACTTTTTAGTTACGCCCTTGGGTAAATATGTTTCTGATAATGCCAGCGTTTTATAAGAGGGTGTACAACTGCATTCTTGGATCCTATGTAGTAGCAATTTCAATGTTTAGCGACATCTTGTTGATGTCAGTTTCGTTTAAGTCGGCCTCAACCTAGCGAAGATGAAATCTTCGTCGATCTATTGAATCAACGCGAATGGCGGATATGTATCTCAGAATTGCGGCGTTTTAAAGGTGTCTAAATGGAACTCTGGGTTTTATTTTATGTAGCAGTAGTCAGTGTTTTGTGTACGTCAGTTGCGTTCATTTATCTAACCAATAGCGATTGAACGTAATTAGCGAGTATTATGTAGTAAGTGATTAGCGACTTCATTCTAGTTCATTCCAGTTACGTTGAAGTCGTTCTTACTATTCATACCACGTTCCGAATTGGCATCTAGCGATTGAATACGATTATGTAACCAACTTCCTACTTCTGTCCGCACCACCATTCTCTCTGGTAGTAATAGTAGTTTCAGTTTAACGACACTGTGTCATAACAAAGATGATTAGCGTCGCCCTCCTCCTTAATCCAGGCTTTGGACTGGCACTGTCAGAGTACGAACAGTGGCGGAGTTATTCTCTCTGGTAGCGTTGCTTCTTCCTTTTCACACCTTAAATCAGTTCGATTATGTAGCTGAGAATGGCATCGTTTTAAAGGTGTCTAACTGGAGCAATAGATTTGGTAGCACGACACTTAATACCATGACACTTAATACCGTGACACTTAATACCGGACTATTCGTACCGACGACACTTAGTCCCATAGACAATTAATACCAACGACACTTAGTCCCATAGACAATTAATACCGACGACACTTAGTCCCATAGACAATTAATACCGACGACACTTAGTGACTTAGACAATTAATCCATTGACAATTAATAGGCTACCTATTGAAGTGATGTGTTGCAAGCATTCGAACTTCTTGCCGAAAGTATGGTACAACACGCCTCTGAGTAGTTGCCTTGAAGGGGCGCTATATAAATTCCGTTGATTGATTGAACACGAACAAATTAACGAACTGGTTAGCTTCTTTGAGCACACGTACCTAAGAGTATATACAATGAACCAGTACGCCGCATCTATAGAAGGTATCGCTCGAACGACTAACGCTGTTGAGGGATGGCAACATGGGCTCCAATCGCTCTTTCACTGTCATCACCCGACGAAAAAATGTATTCAATGCTGCAAAAGCGAGTGGAAGGAGCGGTTGCGGCATACGGTAAAACTGAAATCCTTGTTTACCTTCGGGCTATGTCTCACCTTTCTCACTCGTGACGTTCACTAGGACCTCGATATGGAACATGGAATATTGCTGTGTTATTGCTTTTACTGATTTTTACTTAACTGTTTCTTATCTAGTTCTGATACAGTTTAGTTCGTACCTTGGATCAAATGTCATAGGGATTAACTGTCATAGGGACTAAGTGTCATAGGGACTAAGTGTCATAGGTATTATGTGACCGGTATTAACTGTCGTGGTATTAAGTGTCACGGTATTAAATGTCACCAAACCATAGATTTAATATCAACTGTAGGCCTAGTAACGACATCTTGTGACCGACAGTCTCGTTGACTGCAACCTTACTGCAACTCAACACGCTTGTCATCAAAGCGATTATACGCATTATCATAATCATTATTTCCTAACGCCAGCAGTTTGGCAGCGATGGGTACGAATAAGCGAACTGCATTGTCCTCGGTCATTTGTCAAGTTTATTCACGAGCGCTGAGTTTCGAGAATGCTGGAGATTGAACGCGATTGGTAAATATGTAGCTGAGAATGGCAGCATATTAAAGTATGTATAACTGCAATGGTCGATTTTATGTGGCATTCAATCAATCAACTAAGCATTTATAGAGCGCCCTTCGAGGAAACTGTTCAGAGGCGCTCCCACCCAACCAATGCGATACAGAAAAATCTTTAGAGCAGAGAAGAAAGCAGTGGATGAATATCGAAAAAATTGATACAAAAGGCTTCTCAGTTGATTTTGTTACCATTTTTCAAGCTAACGATTGAACGCGATTGGCAGATACGTAAGAGATATCGTGGAGTTTATGTAATACCATTTAGTGTCTAGCGACATCTAGTGGAAGTCAGTTACGCTGACGTCAACCCATAAGATAATCTTAGAAAATTTGGCGATCGATGAATGGATCCAGAGTTTAAGAACATCTTATGACAACAAAAGGCGTTGAAGTCGACCGAAATTATTTTCAACAGTTCTCACGGTTGTGGCGATTGAACGCGACTGGTGAATATGTAACATCTTTTAAAACGTGTCCAATAGCAGTTTCAGTTTAACGACACTGTGCGATAACAAAGATCATTAGCGTCGCCCTCCTCCTTTATCCAGCAATGTGACTGGCACTGCCATAATACGAGCAGTGGCAGAATTAAAAATGCAGTCGTGGATTTTATGTTGCAATTGTATCTAGTGTAGTAAACGTGTCACATGTCGCGATCAATCGCCAGTGTTTAGCGACACCTTGTGAGTTAACTTTGATCTTACCCTACCTGCGACAAAGAGAAGGCGATCCAGCGATTGAACGCTATTGTTAAATATGTAACTAAAAATGAAGACGTTTTAAAGGTGTTTAACTGGAGCCGTGGATTTAATGCAGCATTATTTATAGTGAGGTCCCTTAGCAAGATCAAGGGGACAGGTTGGACAATAGCACCATTTCCCCCACGTGATCTGCATTGCTAATACTTTATATTTTTGGTAGGATCCACGTGATCATGCCAATGGATCAAGAGTTATGACGTAAACATGTCGCCAGACAGACATTTTCGCCGCTCCCAGGAGATAAAAACCCACCTAATCCCCCCAAAATTGATACAAAAGGCTTCTCAGTTGATTTTGTTACCATTTTTCGTGCTTATTAACATAGTAAAAGTCTACTCTATTCTGACCAATTTCAAGATGACGTCCAAGATGGCTGCCGGGAGCTAAAATTGTCTATATCTCAGGCACTATTCAACCTAGTAAGGTGGATTTGGTGTCAAACCGTAGTAGAGCTTATTGCTCAGCGTATAGTTGAAATAACTTTAATCACTTAGTGTATCATTATTTTACTGGCAAATCCAATGGCCATACAATTTACAGTTGGTTACTTAAACAATTAGTCACAACTCATCGTCATCGTCCCACTCCTCCGGAAGAAACTTGTTATGCGGATTGTCACCTCTTTGAACTTGGCACGGTCCACAGGCAGAAGTACATGGCAGTACTAGTCCATTTCTTCTACAGGATCGTCTTGCACGAATTGCATCAGTTGGCAGTTGCAATGAACGACCTTCAAGAGACTGTCTGGAGCGGCGTTCATTGTTAATCAAACCGATTAACCTGGAGGATCCAACTCCAGTTCATGGCATCCATACCCTCTGCTTTACCCATCCAAATAATGGTCTGGTAGTACGGTCTGCGACAATGAAAGCTTAGTAGCAGATTCGGTTGGTGGAAGACGTTCTGGAGTTACAAAATGATGGAGCAGAAACAACCTTCTTGCTGAAGTTGTTATATCGCAATGAGTGGCAGAGCGAAGAGGGAAGTGACCAAGTGTTGTTATTATTTTAGTGTTTAGCGACATCTTCTGAGTTAACGTCGACCTTACCCTCTATAGTTTGTGACAACTGACAAGGGTGACATAGCGATTATTATTATTATTATTATTATTCCAAAAGTTTAACGACATCTTATGGCTATATAGGCCGTTGACGTCTTTACAGTTTTTTTTATATATTTCAGTTCATGTTCGTATAACTTTCATTCATCGGTTTCTTTCTTTCTGTTTTCTTTCTTTTTCTTTCTTTCTTTTGATTGTCTCATCGTTTGTTTCCTTGTTTGGCAGGTTATTGAGATGCCGTTGATTGACAGCTGGTAGCAGTCCATCTTTTTTAATATATAGATTAATATTTTAATTTACATGTTTATATATACACACGTATGTACATATGCATCATTATTCATTTAGCCATTTGGCTTATATTCATTTTCTATTTGGCCCAAAGGCTCTTTTTCGACCATATCGGTTCTTTTCTTTTTCATTTTCTTTTTATATTTTTTTTAACCATAAAGGTTCTTTTGATGGCCATATATTAAGGCTCTTTTTTTATAGAATTTCACATTTATTTACATTATCATAAGAACCGTTCATAGACATAGCGATTGAACGCAATTGATAAATATGTAACTGAAGTTGAATGCGTATTAACCCTCAGGCTACCAAGGTTTTTTTGCGACATCGGCTACCAATGGGGGGTGGTTACCACCCCCCCCCCGGAATTTCGTGTAAGGTTTCAAATATCATATCATGCAATATAGCATTTGATTCAGCATTCATTTCTGAAAAGAATGGTATATTTAGTTGTGAAATATATGAATGCATCTCGAAATTATATAGTTTTTAACAAAGGCACCGGTCCATTTAACGATATCTGATATTATCCCTCACAATTTGTACTTTTTAGATAAGAAATATAAATGATGTGGGTTTTGAAAATGAACTATGTATCCAAGAATATTCTAAATATAATGAGACTTAATTTTCAACAATACAAACTATTCCAAAGTCTGTTTTAGTTACAGGCAAAACCTAAAGGCGTGCAGCTATATCAACATGAAACAAGAAATTATGTAATTTTTCCCGGCAGTCAGATACGTCAGTGGTCCTTGCAGTTATTGCAAGTTACTTTCATTGTTTTGTGGGAATGCTTCCTGCAAACCGGCTTCTTGAACACTTCACAGCACTGCTTTTACTCTGTTAGCATTCTGCTTCAACTGTTTATAGCCCTTCCCCATACCCAACCATATTGGTTTACGTTGTGATGTTGCATCAGTGATTTTCACACTGAAAAAGCGTATTATTATTTATTATGATCACTTCCGGTTTTCAAAAGACAAATAACTAAGCAAGCAAATATAGCCCTACATTCCCTCTAAAGAATGGCATAGTTGTTTCTCTTCCAGAAAGAATAATGAATACCTTCATAGTCGACAAACAGCTAACAACTGAGAAATTCCTGATTTCAACAAGGTGGTACCTAGGCTATATCGGGTATAACTTTTTTATGGTGTGGGATATCATCACGACTTTTACCTCAAAATGTGTGCAAATGGACCCCCTACAGCTACCTAAAATGTCAAAATTATATTCCATGTGCTAAAAAAAGTTTGCAGAAAAACGTAGGGGGGGGGTGGTAACCACCCCCCCCCCTTGGTAGCCCGAGGGTTAAAGGTGTCTAACTTGAGTCGTAGATTTAATGCAGCATTATTTAGTATTTCGTATTTCGCCACATCTTGTGGATTAGCGTCGACTTTAACCTACATAGGGTGGAAGTTGTTTGAAGCTAACGATTGAACGCGATTGGCAGATACGTAAGAGATATCGTGGAGTTTATGTAATACCATTTAGTGTCTAGCGACATCTAGTGGAAGTCAGTTACGTTGACGTCAACCCATAAGATAATCTTAGAAAATTTGGCGATTGATGGATGGATCCAGAGTTTAACGGCGCCTAAACCGTGGATTTTATGGAGCAGTATTTAGTGCTTAGCGACATCTTGAGGATGTCAGTTGCGTGGACGGCGACCTTATCTTTCAGACAGGTAGACCAAATATTCCGAGGTTACGATTATGATTAGTGTATTCTTGATGAAACACGAACATAAGTTTTACAAGTTTCTTCCAGATGTTTGGACTACCAGAAAATCCAGATTGACTGGAAAGCCTCAAGCAAGACCAGCGCTTTTGAGAAACTTCTAGATTGCCACTCTTAACTTCGAAGTTAGGTGAAGGTTTGCTAAATTTTGACAAGTAATGAACACAACATGCGAGAAAAATGTAAATAAAGATCAAATGCAGTCGTGATCGATAGATAGATGGATGGATGGATGGATGGATGGATGGATGGATGGATGGATGGATGGATGGATGGATGGATGGATGGATGGATGGGTGGATGGGTGGATGGGTGGATGGATGGATGGATGGATGGATGGATGGATGGATGGATGGATGGATGGATGGATGGATGGATGGATGGATGGATGGATGGATGGATGGATGGATGGATGGATGGATGGATGGATGGATGGATGGATGGATGAAATAGGCGTTTGTTTTCTTTCATCATCTGAGCTGAGAGTAGAAATTGTCGTCAGGATGCTGTCCATCGCAGAGTTTAGGAATCCTAACAACCTAGCGATTGAACGCGGCGGGTTAATATGTAGCTGGGAATAACAGCGTTTTAAAGGTATCTAAATGGCACAGTGGATTTAATGTCAATTGTAGTATCGACATCTTGAGGGAACCTTACGCTACGGTACTACACGAGTTTTCAGTGTTTTGCGACATTTAATGGCTGTGAGGTACGTCGACGTCGCCCACCTCCTTTATATAGGCCTGCGACTGGCACCACCAGAGTACGGGCAGTGGCGGAGTTAACTGCAGAAGAACATGGCGTTGGTTTTATTTCGGAGCAAGTGGACGAGGTAACACTTTTTTGTCTTGGCTGACCTAAAATAACGCCTTCAATGTCACTCATTTTGACCTAAATTCTCTTCTGACCAATTGTGGCGTCATACTTGGCGATTGCAACCAGTGAATTCAATTTAATCTTATTCTGAATATGCTTTGTCTCAGCTGGTCAATTAATGCACAGACTAATTAAGGAATTTATTATCATCACAACTCTGGATCAATCCATTCTTCCATATCAGGAAGTTATACAAGCGGTCAAAACTGCTCAAATAATTTCCATCGACGTCAACTATACCCTTCATGCCATAAGGTGTCCTCAAACTTTCGATCCATCCATCCGTCCATCTCAAATTGAAGTCTCACCTCTTCAAGAATACCTACCCGATCCTCTGCCTTCCAAGGTTTCTCTTCCGCTACGAAATCCCCATAGCAACTGCTCTGCCTCTACTCACTTATCTCTATGGCAACCAGACTCGGGCCTCTCTTCTGGACATCGATCTCTCCACAACCTCTCTGATATGACGCCGAGGCCCTGAACAAGCTCTTGCCCTGTAGTGGATAAGCTGAGGGACTTTTAGCCAATAAGTGATTTCAGAACACAGGTTATTTGTTGGTGTTTGGGAGTTTATGTGACTGCGCGGGCCTTCGCATTTTGGACTGTTTGCAGGCGTTTTATTTGAGAAGAATTGATGTGATAGAAAAGGTAATTACAGTAGTAAAGTTTGTAATGGACAATTGAGGTGGCTAATGTGCAGTTGTCTTTGCAATCAAGTATTGGGCGCAGTCAACGAAGTTAACGAATGTGTATAGCACGTCCGAGATAGCTGGATGATGTAGTTGGCAAAGGTAAGGTTTTAAACGAAATTGATTCCAAGATTGCGGACAGGAAAAGAGTAAGGCACGAGAATGGGGTTGAACCTTTTAAACCGTAAGATGTCCATTAACTCTGGATCAAATCCAATCCCTTATCGAAAAAAAACAGCGTAAAGCTGTTAAACATTGGAAACTACTGCTATTACCCGTATCTGGTAGTGCCAGTCCCAAGCCTGGATAAAAGGAGGGTGGTGATGCTTATCACCTTTGTTCTTTTAACAACAGCAAACATTTTAATTTTTGTCAGTTCATTTGTTCGCCACAAAATTCTTACAATAATTTATAAATTAGACAAGTTAAATTGTAATTGTACTTGCGACAATTTCTACAGCAACCTACTTTTAGGATGCTTTAGAATGTCAGTTGCAGTCGGCGAAAGTATATACAGTAAGTAGACAACTACACGACCTAGCCAGAAACGCGATTTGAACTTATTTATTGCTGGATATGAAGCGTGTTAAAGGTGTCTAACTGGAACAGTGGATTTCATATATTAATATCCTTTGTTGGTCCTAACGACATCTTGTGACTGCGAGGGTCGGTGACGGAAACCTCACGGCGTTTTTCTGTATAATGTGTAGTCAGCTAAGCCCTCCTCTTCCATCTAGATTTTTGTACCGGCACCACCCGAATATGTGGCTTGAATTTTATGTAGTAATATTAAGAATTTAGTGACATCTTGTGGATGTAAGTTACGTTATAGCCGACCTTATGTTTGTTAAATGGCAGGGCATGAATCTCTAGCGCTTGTATGGACTGGGAAATATGCAAATAAGAGTGGCAACGTTTTAAAGGTGTGTAACTGGAATCGTATGTTTTAGTTAGTAATGTTTAGTGGGAGTCAGTTGCGTTGACGACGACCTTAACCTGCATCTGCGTATATAGTTGTAATTATAATTACGATAACTTATGTAGCATTGTCATTAGCAAGCTACTTCTAGGATGCCTTAGGAAGTCAACTGTCAGCGCAAGTGATAAGCACAGTTTTAACCGTCTAACCGAGTTGCTTATTAAAACTTACTAGCCTTCTGATTATTATCAGTGTTTTGCGATACCATTATGGCTGCCAAGCATGCACCTCATCTGGATGAGGCCCATCGACGTGACCTGAGCAGATACTGGTCGGTGGCATCAGTTCGAGGTTCTTGGAGTGGTGAAGCAGTCGTCGAGGAATCCAGAGACCAACCACGGATTCCTGATCACGGCGATGGACTCGACGAAGAACCAGTTGGCTCTGCTGACCGCCGCAATTTTCTCGCGTACCACTAATGGTAGTCGTACCACCGTTTGAAAACCGCTGTCCTAGTCCATCCGATCCTCTGCCTTCCAAGAAAAAATGTCTGGCGCCGCCACTGCACAGAATAAACTGGCGCCATGTGCCTGACTTTAGGGAAACGCTTAGAAATTTGGAGTTTAAGATTACGATTTTTTCCAGAGAAGTTATACAAACGGCGAGAGATTGACAATTTCATCAGCAGCCTTGATTCCATAAGATGTCGTTAAAGTCTGGATCAAATCCAATCTCTTAACAGGATAAAACAGCGATTGGCTTAACGTAAGTAAGGTTGACGTCAACGACCTTGGCAGCAATCAGATGCCGATAAACAAATTACTGCTACTACGCGTATCTGGTAGTGCCAGTCCCAAGCCTGGATAAAGAAGAGGGTGACGCTGATCCTCTATGTTCTGACACAGCGTCGTTAAACGACAAAAACGTTTATTCACTTTTGTCATTCGTTCGCAGTCTGCACGATGCTCACCAGAGTTAATTAATTAAATAATTAAGTTAGATTGTAATTGTAATTTACCGACTTGATATAATCATAGCAAGTAACTTCAGGATGCTATAAGTTGTCAACTGTAGAGTTAATGCCATGAGTTACGTAATAGGCTCCTCCCGGTATCGTTGTGACCTGGCGACTAAACGCGAATAACGATTATTTATAGCTCGTATTGATAGCGTTTAAAAGGTGTCTAACTGAAACTGGTTTATGCAGCAATATTTAGTGTTTAGCGAAATCTCGTGGAAGTCAGTTGCGTTGCCTTGACGTGGACCTTAACCTACACAGAATTCGACGACCCAGATGGTAAAAAGATGCCGTAAAGAAATTGGAAATAACTACTAGTTGGTAATTGTCTATGTGACTATTGTGTCGATTGAAAGTGTATTAAGCCTTTAGTTGGAATTAACAGTTCGATCTGCCCACAGGACAACGCAGCGTCTCCGTTCAAAAGCACCTCATGTCGTCTTTGAGTCTGGACAGTGAATTCCCTGGTCTTCCACGTCCCATTTTCCTTCTAGGTTGCTTTAGAGTTTAGAGTTAATGCTATAAGTTTCCGTTTTGCCGAATTATCTGACGATTACATGCAACTAACATGTATTTATAGCTAGTATTGACACTTTTAAAAGGTGTATAGCAGGAACTATGTTTTATGTAGCAAAATTAACTGTTTAGCACCACCTTGTGGAAGTCAACTGAACTGACACAAACAAGCCGACATTAACCTACATACAATTCCGCGTATATAATAGTAATTATAACTACGATAATTTATATAGCACTGTCAGTTGCAAGCCACTTCTATGATGCCCGACACGGTCCACTGTATGCGAAAATGATACTAGTTACACAGCAAATACACAGTTTTTACTGACAGTTTTTACTGTCCAACCTATTATAGTTGCTTAATAAAATTAACCAGGAATTCTGATTATCTAGCATTGTACTTCGCTCGGTACCACACGAGTCTTCAGTTTTTTGCGAAAAATTTAATGGCTGTGAGGTACGTCCACGTCGCCCACCTCCTTTATCTAGGCCTGCGACTGGCACCACCAGAGTAAACTCCGCCACTGCTCGTACTCTGGCAGTGCCAGTCCCAAGCCTGGGTAAAGGAGGAGGAGGAGGGCGACGCTAATCATCTTCGTTATGGCACAGCGTCGTTAAGCTGAAACCAAACCACCAGATTACGGGCAGTGGCGCAGTTAACTGCAGAAGAATATGGCGTTGGTTTTATTTCGGAGCAAGTGGACGAGGTAACTCTTTTTTTGTCTTGGCTGACCTAAAATAACGCCTTCGATGTCACTCATTTTGACCTAAATCGTCTTCTGGCCAGTCGTGGCGTCATACTTGGCGATTGCAAACGTGAATTCAATCTAATCTTATTCTGAATATGCCTTGTCTCATCTGGTCAATTAGTCTACGGGCTAATAAAGGAATTTATTATCATCACAACTCTGGAACCATCCATTCTTTCGTATCAAGAAGTTAATCGAACGGTAAAAACTGTTCACATAATTTCCATCGACGTCAACTACCCTTGATGACATAAGGTGTCCTCAAACTTTCGATCCATCCATCCCAAATTGAAGTCTCATCTCTTCAAGAATACCTACCCGGTCCTCTGCCTTCCAAGGTTTCTCTTCTTCTACGAAACTCCCCATAGCAACTGCTCTGCCTCTACTTACTTATCTCTATGTCAAAAAGACTCGGGACTCTACTGGACATCGATCTCTCCACAACCTCTCTGATACGACGCCGAGGCCCTGAACAAGCTCTTGCCCTGTAGTGGATAAGCTGAGGGACTTTTAGCCAATAAGTGATTTCAGAACACAGGTTATTTGTTGGTGTTTGGGAGTTTTGGTGACTGCGCGGGCCTCAGCATTCTGGACTGTTTGCAGTTGTTTTATTTGAGAAGAGTTGATGTTATAGAAAAGGTAATTACAATATTCAAGTTTGTAATGGACAATTGAGGTGGCTATTGTGCAGTCGTTCTTGCAATCAAGTTTTGGGCACAGTCAACGAAGTTAATGAACGTGTATATAGCACGACCGAGATAGCTGGGTGATGTAGTTGGCAAAGGTGAGGTTTTTAACGAAATTGATTCCAAGATTGTGGACAGGAGAAGAGTAAGGCACGAGAATGGGGGTGAACCATTGATACCGTAAGATGTTCATAAACTCTGGATCAAATCGAAACAAAACAGTGAAAAGCCGTTAAACATTGGAAACTACTGCTATTACCCGTATCTGGTAGTGCCAATCCGAAGCCTGGATAAGCCGTGTCATTGTGGGACGTGGTGGCTCAGTGGTAAGTTCGGCGCCTTGTGACCGGAGGGTTGCAGGTTCGAATCCCACTCTAGCCGCTGCGTACGGACCTTGGGCAAGTCCTTCACTCGCAATTGCTCATGGTGCTTCGGCCTGAAAACTCCGACACAGTATCAATGCTGTAGTCGGGAGCGCCTGTGAGTAGTAGTTGACTTCGAGAGGCGCTATAGAAATATCCGGAATGAATAAATAAAAGGAGGATGGTGACGCTAATCACCTATGTTCTTTAAACAACATGAAACATTTTCATTTTTGTCAGTTCATTTGTTGGCTACACAATTCTTGCAATAATTTATAAATTAAACGAGTTAAATTGCAATTGTACTTAAGACAATTTCTACAGCATTGTCAGTAGCAACCTACTTTTAGGATGCTTTAGAATGTCAGTTGCAGTCGGCGAAATTACACAGTAAGTAGAAAACTACTGGATCTAGCCAGAAACGCGATTTGCGACTATTTATTGCTGGATATGAAGCGTGTTAAAGGTGTCTAACTGGAGGAGTGGATTTCATTTATTAATATCCTTTGTTGGTCCTAACGACATCTTGTGACTGCGAGGGTCGGTGACGGAAACCTTACGACGTTTTTCTGTATAATGTGTAGTCAACTAAGCCGTGTCATAACGAAGATATTGATTAACGTCGCCCTCCTCTTCCATCTAGATTTTTGGACTGGCACCACCCGAATATGTGGCTTGAATTTTGTGTAGTAATATTTAGAATTTAGCGACATCTTGTGGATGTAAGTTACGTTATAGCCGACCTTATGTTTGTTAATGACGCAGTGTCTTAACCAGCCAGTGTGATTCTCCTTACAGATTTTATTTTAGTTATAGTTACAGTTATAGTTAATGGTTTTTTATTTTAGTTATAGTTACAGTTATAGTTAGTATTATTTTTTAGTTATAGTTATAGTTATAGTTAATGGACTTTCATTTTAGTTAATTTTAGTTAGTACATAATTACAAGTGACCTCAATGGTCCATATATGGGGTCATCGATAAATTATGTCAGCAAATTTTAGGCAGTTTTTGACCTCCCCTTGTCATCAACTGTCAAACATTCAAGGACCCCCTAACAAAATTATGTCAAAGAAAATTACCCCACCCTCAGAATATTTCTATGACTTTAACATGCAAAAAACTGAAATTGCTAAAAAACAAAACTTTGTTATTCAGATTTTAATTTGATACTTAATGGCTACAGTACTTGTGTAATCACTGTCTGTCACAGATATTTAATGGATTTTTCCCATTAAAAATACAATCTCGTTTTCTTTTAAATTTTGTATTCAATTTTATTTTTATCATGAACATTTCTAATTTGAACATGATAACTTTTTTTATAATATTCCTTTAAACATAGAAAATTAAAATCAAAACAAGTTTCTCACTCTAAAATTAACAATCAAAAGAAAAAATTATCTTTCCATCAAAAAGAAACTCGAAATATTAGATTTTCGAAAAGAAACCAGAATATTCGGAAGGAGAATATGCAGCACATTTTCTCATTTTATCTCGGAACAATAAACAGGATAGTTTAAAACGAATAAAATATCGCGTTTGATTAAATTCGCCATGTTTATCGATATTGGACTTTTTTTTATTTCATTAACGAAAATAGCGATGACTTTTCGTTAGTGTTATTTTCGTTATAGTTATAGTTATAGTTAATGATATTTTTTAGTTACAGTTATAGTTATCGTTAACGAAATCATTTTTGGTTCGTTAACGAACATTTTCGTTATCGTTAACGTTAACGAGAATCACACTGTAACCAGCATAATTAGTATTGCCCTCCTTCTGTATCTAGTCTTGGTACTGGCACTTTTGGAGAACTGGAAATGGCAGAGTTAGTTAACAGCCAAGCGCCATCAACGCGTTCAATCGGTTCTACAATCACATAGACAATTACGAACACTAGCAGTAATTTCCGATGTTCAACGTCATCAACCTTGGCCGTTGACGTAGACCTTACCCGTAGTTTGTAACAAAGAATCCAATAATTATATAGATTACCAGTTAGTTAGTTGCTGTTTAACGACACTGTGTCATAACAAAGATGATTAGCGTCGCCCTCCTTTCTCCAGTATGAAGTTTATTGATAGTCGCGGATTTAATCCATTTCAAAGTAAATAGATTACAAGTTGACGCTGAATATAGCGTCGGTGGAAAGCGTTTTAAAGGTATTTCAAGGAGGCATTGTAGTATCCAGAATTTATCGAGATTTTGTGTCTTAGCGTCAGTAAAACTCGACCCTGATACGGAGGAAGATATTCTAGAAATTTAACCTGATCTATTTTTTGTGCAACAGAACGAAAGAATCCTAGCAAAATGTTTCCAAAGTAAACAACATATAAATTCTAGTAATAATGGAAAATGGTATAACGACATCTTACGGCTGACTGTGACGACCATCCTCATGCAGAGCTTCTTGATTATTCGTGAACTGCGCCACTCCCTGCCCTCCAGTAGTGCCAGTCTCAAGCCTCGTGAAAGGAGGGCGACTTCAACGGCCATGAGATCCATAGGATGTCGTTAAACACTGGACATTTTTACTTGATTAAACAAGTACAACTGAGTACAATACAGTAGAAGACCGAAACACCCGACTGGACACAACTGGCATTTGAGGCATTTGAGGTTGCCCGCGTTGAACAGAAATTAATATGAAAGCAGAAATCCGCTGATAATTCGATTCGAATAATCACCTGTTCAACAATTAATTCCCAGCCATATATATATCATCAACAGTGGACCTATTCGGCGGATGAAGACCCCGAAATGGGCTCTGTACAGACGAGTGGACGGGTGAAACACCGTTCCGTTCAGGCGGAAGAAGGTGACAGGAAGACCCGACTGGAGACGAATGGCATTCGAGGCTCAGAAATTTCAAAGGAAATATGAAAGGAGACATCAACTGATTACTAGCTCCAATTAATTATCTTTGCAACGATTAATTCCGACCTGTATATATAGTTAACAATGACGGTCGTAATCTCAGACCCAAGACTGCAGAAAGAAGAAGGGTACTGTAACCATCGTTGTGCTGAGAGTGTCGTCAAATAGCAAATAATCGTTCACCAGCTCTGGAATCAAACCAACGATACATATTCTTCTGCAGTTTACTCCGTCAATGCGCGTCGCGTGGTGGTGCCAGTTGCAGACCCAGAGAATGGAGGAGATCGACGTTTAGTACCTTCTCGAAGGACAATGCTAGATAATCAGAAGGTCTAGTTGGTTTTATTGAGCAACAGGGTTAAACATTTAAAACTGAACTTGCCATGTAACTCCTATCATTCACGCTGAAAGTGGACCGTGTGAAGCTTCCTAGAAGTGGCTTGCTAGTGATAATGCTGTATAAATTATCGCAATTATAATTATGATTATATAAACATTAAATATTGCAACATAAACCAAGTTCCGTTTCGACACCTTTTAAACGCTTCCATCGCCACCTGTAAATACTTGTTAACCGTTCAATTTCCAGTTGGGTAGCATTGGCAGTCATTATGTAAATCATATAATTAACTCTACAGTTGACATTCTAAAGCATCCTAGAAGTAGCTTGCTATTGACAATGCTGTAAATTCTCGTCATTACAATCACAGTTTAATTCATTAACTCTAGTGACCTAAGGACAAAAATGAATAAAGGGTTTTTGTTGTGTCAGAACAGAGATGATCAGCGTCACCTTCCTCCGTTATCCAGGCTTGGGACTGACACTACCAGATGTGCGTAGTAGCAGTAATTTAAACTGTTTGTTGGCATCTTATTGCTGCCAGAGCCGTTGACGTCGACCATATCTTACCTTAGGCCAATCGCCGTTTTCTCCTGAAAACGGTTTGGATTTGATCCAGAGTTTAACGACATCTTATGGCATCAAAGGCTTCTGAAGTCTAAAAATTTGTGTTTTAGCGTTTATCTGTTAGCGACATCTTGTGGGTGTCAGCCCGTTAACGTGTACCTCACCGTACACATGTAAGTATCTATCGATTACGTAGCCACTGTTGAATATGTAGCTGAGAGTGGTCGTGTTTTAAAGGTGTCTAACTGCAGTCGGTAATTTATTCTTGAATTTCAATATACACAATACAACAGAGTACAATGCAACTTGTTTTGGATGTTCATCATTTATTGCAGCAGTGTTAATTGTTTAGCAACATCCTGTGGATTAACATCAATTTTTCCCTACGGAGGAGTCCATGGCATTGTTTGGTGTTTAGCGACACCTTGTATTGTATTGTATTTCAAAATTTATAAAGTGCGTCTACCCAGTGCCCACCAATCAGAGGCGCTGGCAATGCGAAAGTCCTCGGGAATAAAGGCAAGTTTTAAGACAACGAAAAGCTGTGGCAGGACCCCTAGAGAGTAATGCAGCCCGGATCGAAGAAGGAAGCTGATTCCACAATGAAGGGCCGATACTAACAAAGGAAGACGTATTGAGTCACAGAGGTATTTAGGAGCAAGTTCCAGGTAAAGCGGCGAATATGGATAAGGACCTTTAGTTGGATGCGGACAGTAAGAGGAAGCCAGTGAAGATGTTCAAACATGAATGTGGAAATATGGGAGAAGCGTGGGAGACGGGCGATTAGTCTGGCAGCTGCGTCAAGAACAGATTGTGGAGGGGAGATACAGACTTTGGGGATGTTAATTGCTTGAACCAGAAAATGCGGCAAGTGAACCTGACAATTTGATTGGATCGAGAGTTTAACGAACAGATGTAGACATTTTGTAGAATTAAATGTAGAATTTAACCATAAAGGCGTCTTTGGTTTGCGACATCGTATGTCATCAAAGGCCTTAACGTCGACAGAAATTATTTTGGAACTTTACAGCTCTTTCGTTTAGCACACGCTTTAAGGTGTCTAACTTCCGTCTTGGATTTAATCATGAACTTCTATATACAATACAGTACAATACAACTGTATATAGAAGTTCATGATTTACTGAAGCATTATTTAGTGCGGGTGCTCAATATGCCGTGACTAAGAAAATGAAGTGCTAACACTTAAAACCTATGGCTGCCTCTGAGGAAAAGGACTTCTTCTTCTATTTAGAGCTTAGCGACATCTTGTGGGTGTGAATCCCGTTGACGTCGACATTACCATGAATCAGGATTACGTGGGAAGAGCAAATGAACGTGATTGGCAAATATGTACTTATGGCCTCCTCATTGCTAGCTTAAGGGACTGCTCTTCTTCTATAAGGCGCTGACTCAGACCCAAACTTAGAAAGTCACCTTAGCTCTAAGCGATTAAGACGGCGGCGCAATAGATGACTAGATTAGATTGGATCAGATAAGGTTAGACAAATACTATAGGAGAATATTCTGAGACATTCCATTTTACGTTCATTTACATCAGGAAGGAAGGAAGGAAGGAAGGAAGGAAGGAAGGAAGGAAGGAAGGAAGGAAGGAAGGAAGGAAGGAAGGAAGGAAGGAAGGAAGGAAGGAAGGAAGGAAGGAAGGAAGGAAGGAAGGAAGGAAGGAAGGAAGGAAGGAAGGAAGGAGGATGGAAGGATGGAAGGATGGAAGGAAGGATGGAAGGAAGAAAGGAAGGAAGGAAGGAAGGAAGAAAGGAAGGAAGGAAGGAAGGAAGGAAGGAAGGAAGGAAGGAAGGAAGGAGTGTCGTTGAGATGGGGTGTAAGACCGACTCTCGATCGGCAAGACTTGCTCTACGATGGACATCAACTCTCAGCTTAGATGATGAAAGAAACCAAGTGACTGTTTCTTAGATCGATCCATCGATCCATCCATCCATCGATCCATCCATCCATCCATCCATCCATCCATCCAACTCGACTGAACAGTTCTGTATGGAACAAATAGGGACTGCAGTAGGTCTTAGCTTTATTATTCATTAGGTGCCACAATTTGGCAAACCCTTTGCCTAACTTAAATGTGTGTGCTCTTTGTTAAATTGCTAAGGTACGATGTTTGATATGACGTCAGCCATGAGATGTCGTTAAACTCAAGGTTACCAGATAAATAATCGCCAGATCTGTCTCGCCACATATGTCAACGTAACTGACACCCACAAGATGTGGATGAACAATAAATACAAAATAATGCAGAGTTAAATTCACAACTGCAGTTAGATACCTTTAAAACAACGCCATTCTCAGCTACATATTTACCAACTGCGTCCAATCGCTTGATTTCACTGTTGCAATCACCTATGTAGGGTAAGGTCGACGTTAAACCACAAGATGTCGCTCAACACTAAAAGAAACAATGCAGAATCAAATCTACGACTGAATTAAACACCGGTAACACGAAGTCACTTTCGGCTACGTTTTTTACTAACCGCGTTCATATAGTAAAGTCGCCTATGCACAAGACGTCGCTAAACTATGAACACTAAATGCTACTTCATGAAATCGGCCTTTTTTGTCATTAGAACATGTTAAACTCTGGATAGGCTACATCCATCGATCGCCAAATTTTCGATGATTGTATGTAGCTGAAAATGAGAATGTGGATACTAAAGCAGAAGACACCTTTTAAACGGAGCCATTCTAGGCTAAATATTTACCATTCGCGCTAAATCAAAGGCGCAATGTCTTCTCCCCTTACATAGAGTAACTTCGACGTCAACCCACAAGATGTTGCTATACGCTAAATACTAATACATTAAATCGACGACTGAAAATAGGACACCTTAAAACGCGGCTTGTCTTAGCTACATATTTGCCAATCGCGCACAATCGGTAGAAAAGAAAAGAAAACATATCCAACATATTAAGAGAAAAGTGTCAATTATTTAAATTAGAATTTAATATTAACAAAGGCACCGGTCCATTTAACGATATCTGATATTATCCCACACAATTTGTACTATTTGGATAAAAAAATATAAATGATGTGGGTTTTGAAAATGAACTATGTATCCAAGAATATTCTAAATATAATGAGGTTTAATTTTCAACAATACAAACTATTCCAAAGTCTGTTTTAGTTACAGGCAAAACCTAAAGGCGTGCAGCTATATCAACATGAAACAAGAAATTATGTAATTTTTCCCGGCAGTCAAAAACGTCAGTGGTCCTTGCAGTTATTGCAAGTTACTTTCATTGTTTTGTGTGAATGCTTCCTGCAAACAGGCTTCTTGAACACTTCACAGCACTGCTTTACTCTGTTAGCATTCTGCTTCAACTGTTTATAGCCCTTCCCCATACCCAACCATATTGGTTTACGTTGTGATGTTGCATCAGTGATTTTCACACTGAAAAAGCGTATTATTATTTATTATGATCACTTCCGGTTATCAAAAGACAAATAACTAAGGTATGTATGTATGTATGAATGTATGTATGTATGTATGTAGGTATGTATGTATGTATGAATGTATGTATGTATGTATGTATGTATGTATGTATGATTGTATGAATGTATGTATGTATGTATGTATGTATGTATGTATGTATGTATGTATGAATGCATGTATGTATGTATGTAGGTATGTATGTATGTATGTATGATTGTATGAATGTATGAATGTATGTATGTATGTATGTATGATTGTATGAATGTATGTGTGTATGTATGTATGATTGTATGAATGTATGTATGTATGTATGTAGGTATGTATGTATGTATGTATGTATGTATGTATGTATGTATGTATGTATGATTGTATGTATGTAAATATGTATGCAAATATAGCCCTACATTCCCTCTAAAGAATGGCATAGTTGTTTCTCTTCCAGAAAGAATAATGAATACCTTTATAGTCGACAACAGCTAACAGCTGACGAGAGAAAGTCCTGATTTCAATAGTGGTACCTAGGCTATATCGGGTATAACTTTTTTATGGCGTGGGCTATCATCACGACTTTTACCTCAAAATATGTGCAAATGGACCTCCTACAGCTACCTAAACTGTCAAAATTATATTCCATGTGCTAAAAAAATTTTTCCAGAAAAACGTAGGGGGGGGGGTGGTAACCACCCCCCCTTGGTAGCCCGAGGGTTAAAAACTATATAATTTCGAGATGCATTCATATATTTTACAACTAAATATACCATTCTTTTCAGAAATGAATGCTGAATCAAATGCTGTATTACACGATATGATATTTTAAACCAAACACGAAATTCCGGGGGGGGTGGTAACCACCCCCCCCCCTTGGTAGCCGATGTCGCAAAAAAACCTTGGTAGCCTGAGGGTTAATCTTAGCAGCACCTATCCACTCTAAAATGTGTAATTTTACAATATGAACCTCCACTCTAACTACCTCACCAGCCCATGCAACAACTTATAATGAGAACATTCGTCTCACTCATCTATCGAAAGAAAATTTTACCATGTTAAGGAGCTTCTCAAACTAAAAAACCTTCGTTTCACCCACCTTACAGCCTTAAAGTTGTCAACTGACGTAAAACCCACTGTAAAATCCGCTGTAAAACCCATCGCAATCTCAGTCTTTGCAAAGTATAATTTGTAAGTTTAGCATTCAAACCATCGTCGCATGTGTGTGTCTCCCGAACTTACAATTTGACGTTTTAGTGAACAAACTATCATGGAAATTATGCCTTTTACCCTAAAACCTCTTCTCTCTCCCTCTTCCTCTTTCTCTCGCGCTCTTCCTCTCTCTCTCTATCTCTCTCTCGCCCTCTTCCTCTCTCTCTCTCTCGCCTCTCTCTCTCTCTCTCTCTCTCTCTCTCTCTCTCTCTCTCTCTCTCTCTCTCTCTCTCGTCGTTCTTCTCTCCCGTTTCTAAAACCTCTTCTCTCTCGCGCGCGCTCTCTCGCTCTCTCTCTCTCAACAGTCTTACAAACTAAAATTCGCAAGCTTAAACTCTCATTCCATGCGTGTTTGGAAACTTTAAAGTCGTCAGCGCACAGTCTTGATAATTAAAAAGTTGTAATTGTAGCGTACAAGTTTGTATTCCAAGTCTCGTAGGAATTGAAAATTCAGAATTTTGATAAAGAAAACTACAAACGCTGCGATGTTTCCTCATAAGAGTTGTAACTTAGTTATACAAATCAACATCTATACACACTGGGAATCTGAAAGTTGTGGTTTTAACGTTCGAACATCCAAATCATTCTGACTTTGCAAAGCATTACGCTTCCTATTCAAACTCTCTTTCCATTTTGCTTTTCAACATGTAAGTCCTAAACTTGATATGCTAACCATAAGTAAAACATGCAAATACCGAAGACATATTTCCGTTTAATAATCTTTATTAAAACACATTCTGCTTGGTTTCTTCTTCTAATTATATGAAATGTCAGGTACGAGCGTATGTATAGTCTAACGTCTTAAACACTTAACTCGTTAACTGAATCTGCTCCAAATGGGTTACATTCTCGACAGTTCAAAAAACCCATCTGGTTCGCATGGTCCTCGCTGTCGTAGCACGGTGTGGCGACTTTGAGCTCTGGTAATTGCTCATGCAGCCTGAAAATCTTTGTCATCAGCGTTGCCCATTCGTCCAAACGCAAAGCGATTCCACTGCGAGTTGGTCGCTCCTTTTTGGTGTTCAAGGGTTGGAAGTATCGCCGAATGTTTACACACTTTATACCCTTGGAAATAGTAACACAATATCTACCACCTATATGTTGGAAATATTCCACAGGCTGATTCGCTTTTAGCAACTCTACGCTTCTGTCAATATCGTCTAGATGCCTTAGGAAAGTTGCCCATCGCGGTTTGGTGAAGCAGACACCCTTTCTTGTAGGGTATAGCTTGCCATGTCCCGTCTCGTATTCTCTTACATGTATCATCAGATTATCGTTGTACATGCCCGCAGTCAGATAACGATTGTTTCCAATGGACTCATTAAACAGATCTGGATTTGCTCGAGTCTTTTTAACCATCTCTTGCTTTGCATCGTCCACTTCTTCATTTCCACGCTTCAATCCTACCTACAAATACATTTACAGAACTTTGCTATAGTTTATGTGCAAGTAAAATCAGCATTTCACATGTGTGTGCATGCGTGCGTGTGTGAAAACTTCATACTAAATGGTCTAATATCGATGTTGTAGTTTGATTGTAATGCATGTGTTGAAATGAAAAACCAAATTATTCACATATGGGTCATTATCCGAAAAGTGCAGAATCGATGTCCCATGCTGGTTTTTTTTAGTTTTTTCGATAATTTCTTCAAATTGTTTTTGCCTATCCTTCAAAGAATGAGCAGATTAACATTTCCCATCATTGTTTTAGCTGCTAGATTTTGGAAATTTTGAAAAAAATTACTAAATGTATACAAAATATCATTACCATCCAATGTCCAAGATGGTGTACAATGCATTAAATTAAGCTTTTACGCAAATTTATTCCATTACAACCTGTAACAAAGGTATATTATTTTGATTACTTAGTAGCTAGCATATGCAATAATTAAACATTTAGACTCATTTTCATAATATTTATTTCTTTTTGGACCTATTTAAGCTTGTCCATAGAAATAAGCATCATAGCCATCCCAATTTTTGGGAAGCCTATAACTTTTACAGAATGTGCTTACTTACTAAAAGAAAAACACCAAGAACGAGATATTATCAACTATTAATGGAATCACACAGATTTGTGTTGAAATTCCTAAAATTTAATTTTTAATTTCAGTTTGTGTGTTCCAAATTACAAGAAAAGTAAATTTCTGCTTCATTACCATCTAGTGTTGTATTTCCTGGTTTAGGTATATTACAACATTGACAACTTGTTTTATTTGTCGCTTTTGTTGAGCTGATTGAAATTACTTATCTGATGGAGTAATTCACGTGAAAATGTTTGACGGCTGTTTTAAATTTCATCATTTTGTCATTACCATTCGCGGTTGTTTTTCATCATTACCATCCGAATTCATCAGATTTTTGCTATTTTCTCATGGCAGTCGCATCTTGTCTCGGATGGTAATGACGCATTGCTCAGAGTGAATTACATGTATTGTTTGTGAATTATTTGATATAAAATTAAATTGTAAGTAATTAGAATTTACTATCAACTCTTAAAATGTTGTTCAACTTGTATCTAATTCTAATGTATATAACATACAGTTATAGCTAATGCTGCAGAGATTTTTCTCTGCAGCTGAAAATTATATTTCTTTTTTTAAAATAATTTAGAAAAATGTCTTAATTTCTTGACACCAGACTAATATATTATGTGAAGGAAAGGCCTATTGTATTCCTATCTAATGCTGACATCATCTACTTTTAAGAAATTGCCATTTTATAAGCACCAGAGGAATATTTCAGGTTCCCGTGATTAAATATGATTACACAAAAAGGGCGGATTTCAATGAAAAAAGTCGAGTTTTGACTTTATAATTTCTGAAAAAAAAATAACTTATGATTTAAAATATAGTGGATTTCTTTCAAATTAGTTAAATTTAACTATGTACATGACTAAAAAAATACACTTGGAACCAATTTTGGGGGAAAACATTTTTTTTTTTGGAGACGAAATTTGTAAGATTTCGGATAATGACCCATATAGGCCTGCTCACAGTCATTGTAGACGATGCAGATCTTGAAAACATGTTCTCAGTGATATTAACGACGAGTTCTGCTTGAGATATAACTGTAAACGTCTCTTTTCGTCTCCAGCGTCGATTTCCGAGTGAAGTATATGGCCGTACCCATGTACAGAAACTTTTATAAGCTGATACACAAAGAAGCTCGGATACAAGCTGTGCTCATTGGTTGGTCAAATGTTCTCATTGGATATTTCAAAATTTGAGCCAGCATCTTTAAATATTTATATTGTAAGCACAACAGGTGCCCATGCATTTGTCCATATATAAATTTATATATTATGCATTTGTATTAAAGTGTCGTGTCATTGCCAAGCCGTCTCACAACCTTCATATGAATAGGTCCTATGAATATGCTTGTGTATTGTGTTAAAATATCGAGTCATCGTGATGTGAGATTTACAGGTATAATCCTGTTTGTAAATGCATTGTCATTGGGTATAGAGCCTGTAGGGTCTTTTGACTGATCCGGTGTATAGAATTATAGGCTGTGTGCACTCAACCGACTCGAGCTATGTTTGAATAGCTCAAAATATTTCATACGTTGACCATGAATCTAATACAAAGTCTGTTAGCGACTTCATTTTCTCAGGCTTGTCATATGAGGGATGGTCTATCTCTTCATCATATTCGTCATAATATCTCAGTTGACTGGGTGTTGAACAGAAGTTTGGATTGAAATTTTCTGCCCTGGTGGGATTTGAACCGCCAACCTCTGGGTTGATAGTCCAACGCGCTAACCACTCGGCTATTGAGCATTCTAAAGTATCTAAAATATTTAAAATTGCGGCAAGAAATATATGGGGCGCTATACAAATTGTTGAAGTTCAAAATAATTTTAATGTAGGCTCTACTTAAAATTGCTGTGAGAAATAAGTTTACTCAACAGCTGAAATGTTTCAATAACATAATTAAAATGGCTTGTGCAAGAGTGCAAATTAGGTTTAAAATATATTAAAATATAATTAAACTATATTAAGTATAATTAATTAGAAACAATACTCTGTTAGAATGGGCTGGTTTCATAGTAACAGTCGGACGCTAGATATTGTCTTCATAGTAACAGTCGGACGCTAGATTTTGGCTTCATAGCAACAGTCGTACGCTAGATATTGGCTTCATAGCAACAGTCGTACGCTAAAAGCTGGCTTCATAACAACAGTCGAACGCTAAAAGCTGGCTTCATTAAAACAGTACTTCAACTACTGATGTGCCTAAGTTTGCGATCCTGGGAAATCGACGCATTGTGTAGATGTAATGTTTGAGTTTGCAGGGAAACCTAGGCTATCTCCATGGACTGGATTGATTTCAGTTTAAAAAGCTGCAGCCGTGGATTTTGTGTAGCAATGGTTATTGTTTAGTGAACAATTGTTTAGTGAACAATAGACCCTGTTTAAATCCCCGCCATTTCCAGCTACATATTTACCAATTGCTCAATTCCTTCAAATTTCCGTAGGATTCCTGTCAAACGACTCTGGCATTCGCAAGATGTCGCTAGTACGATTGACATCAATGCATAGAATCCATTGCTCGACTTAGACACCTTTTAAACGCTGCCATTCTGTTCTATAGAAATCGTCAACCGCATTTAAATGCCAGGTTTGTCAGAAATGTGACGACGCCGTCAAGTGAATTGACATCGAGAAGGTGTCGTTAAACACAAAGTAAAGGTCCATTTGAATTGAGGTATCTTTATATGACTTTTGTCGCATTCTATTTTAAAGAAAGAACTTTAAGAAATTGTCAGGGCACAGGCGTAATTTGTGGAGTATGTGGGGTACTCGAACCGTCCACATTTTGGACTGGGGGTACCGTGTCCCCACTTTTTAAACAATGCCAATCAATATTTTATTATTGTGCCTTCCCAGAGATCGCAGTCTGAGGCTTCGTGTACATGTATGTAGACAGTGCGAGGAGTATTTACAACAGAAGTAATAAAGTACTTAGATAGATACACAGGTAAACCAAGAGCTAGACGAACTGAGTCACAGAGATTCAGACAGGCAGACTTTGAGCCACGTCTATCACCCGACAGACTGACGCCGTGATCTGCCTGCAGGCGCCACACCGCTGGGCCACGGCTACACTCTTCTTGGAAAGATCTGACATCACCTTATAATCCCTCAACATTTACAAGTCCGTATAAGGAAGTAGAATAAGGATCTCATGAATAACAAAATCACTTGTCTTTAAATCTTGCAATAAAACTTTTTTACTGACTCATATAAATAGATTAAAAATACCATGTACATTGAGAGTGTTCATCAACAATCTTTTGTACATGTACATCTAAAGTTCATGTTTTCTGATAACTGATGCAAAATATTGTTTAAATGTCTTATCACAGTTCATGCATAATAGACATTATTAACTGTATTATCTTATGTTCCTAAACAATGAACACTAGTGACATTGTAAAGTAAGTAGGTAGGTATCGTTCTTACAGGCACATTTTCCTCCTCTGATGTTCGCGTCGTTAAGTTATTCAAGTGTTTCGCTGTGTGTTACGGGAAAACTGAAAAGAAATTAAATACTAGTTACTCAAATTAACCAATTCGTTACTACTACTGCTACTGCTACTACTACTACTACTACTACTACTACTACTACTACTACTACTACTACTACTACTACTACTACTACTACTACTACTACTACTACTACTACTACTACTACTACTACTACTACTACTACTACTACTACTACTACTACTACTACTACTATTACTACTATAAAAGTTCTGAGATTCATCATCATCGTAATCATCATCATCATTATCAGTTCCTGACGCCAGCCATTCTCAGCTACATAATATACCAATCGTGTTAAATCACTAGGTTTCAATGTTGTAATCACCTATGCAGGGTAAGGTCGATGTTAAACCACAAGATGTCGCTAGACACTAAAACAAACAATACAGCATAAAATCTACGACTAAATTAAACACCTTTAACACGCAGTCACTTTCGACTACGTATTTACTCATCGCGTTCAGTCGCTAGACAGTGTCTCATACATTAAAGACGCATGTGGAGGGTGAGGTCGACGCTAACGGGGTGACACCCACAAGATGTCGCTAAACGATGAACACTAAATACTCATCATCATCATTATCATCATTTGTTCCTGACGCCAGCCATTTTTTCGGCGATGGGTACGAATAAATGATCTCCATTGTCCTCGGTCATTTGTCAAGTCTGTTGCCCCCTTAGTGTTAGTCCAAGTGATGTTATTTCCTCATTTATATTATCTATCCAACGTAGTCTTGGTCTGCCTTTGTTTCTCTTTCCTTCGAATCTTGTATGTTGTGTGTTAGATGGGATTCAGTCCTCTGGCATTCTCTCTATATGTCCAAACCATCGGAGTCTTTGTTGAACGACTTTGTCTAGCCTGAGTTGTTTGGATACGATTGTCTTATGTCATCGTTTCTTTTTTGCTGCAGTCTTGAAATCCCTGCGATCTTCCTCAGCCAGCTAATTTCTCCTTAAAGAATTCTTGTCTCATCTTGTTTTCACATTGTCCAACATTCAGATCCGTATAGGAAAATGGGTTGTATCATCGTCTCGTATATTTTTTCTTGGTTTTCTTTGTTAATTCTCTACTTCTCCCATGGCCGGATTAACCACTCGGGGGCCCAATGCTCATTACACACGGGGCCCCTTCTCGTATTGACATGATAATCAACTTGTTGCGAAGGGTCAATGCTGTGTTCCGTGCTGTTCAAAGTAGTAGTCAATACATCCAATACAACCACTGACGGCGATCTAGTGTGACAGGTGGGAGGACAATTTAGAACCGATCTGGTCAAAAAAGAGTTTTGTACTGATCTGCTCAAAGAAAGGTCACAAAAAGTTTTCACGCGTGAGCGGGGAAAAACGGCTGACCTTTTTTGGTGTTTCTTCAAAATGTGGGGGTGGGGCAAATGTATGGTGTTCCCCACTGGTAAAGGTGGGGTCTTGTCCCCTCGACCCCCTCCCGGATCGTCGCCCATGAATACAACATAATGTCATCAAATGAAATCAAGTTAAACACATCACTCTCAAGTCTCAACAGTAAGAAGTTCAAATGTTGTTAAACATGTGGGGGTCGTAGAAGTTTGCAGTTTATTTGTAATAAACTTACTTTCTTACTGAAACAGCGTTCTCCTGCACAATTGGAGATCGCTAATAATATGAATATACGCAGAGCGGTAGAAACATTAGCGAATGTTTCCAGAAAGTTCTCGGTGTGCAGTACCATAGCTAAAGCAGCATGTGTGGCACGACCTCTTGATTTGGTAAAAATCAGCAAGGTCGACCATTTCTTCAGGGAATAGGGCCTATGTCAGACTGCAAATCTCTTGCGTGTACCAGTGCCGGCCTTAGGATATGTTGGGCCCCGTGCAGAGTATACTGTATGGGCCCCCATGACACAGGTCAAATTGTTTGTCATTGCTAATCATTTTATTTTTATAGATTGTTAACAAGTAGGCCTACGTATACCTTCTTATAGGCTGCTGTCAAATAGACAGCGTCCAGGGAGAATTCGCCCATATCTCGTCCTGGGCTCATAGTAATAATCTTCACCTAAACCCCTAAAACACAGTAATAATTTCAGCTAGAGGGAAAGCATTTCCCTCTATTCCCCAATCATCCCAAGAGCAATCCATGTCTCTTCTTTACGGATCATAAGAGTCATGACAGTCTGCTTCGAGCTTGGAATGAATTTCATCTTGATAAGGTCCTATCAACCTCTTAATCATCACCATGCACTTCGAGTTCTCCGATCCCGTGGCTTTCCACCTAATGTTTTGCAGGAAATAGCAATGGCCACCACCATATCTTCTCCAATGTACGCTTCCCATGCCTGGTGGGACTACACCCAATTGGGGGACAGGGAGAGAGTGTTGAGAAACTACTGAGAGAATGCGCCGTTCTATTCTATCTCTATCCGTTCTAAGCGGGCTGAATTGGAAATGCAGGCTGATCCGTGTTCTACGACTCTATTTTCTATTTTCCAGCTGATCGCAGCATCCCTCATAATTTAAAATGCCAAAAACTTTATCTTCTGAATGCTCTATAACAACATTTATTAACTTTTATAGCCACTGATACTATTTTCACATGTATTCTTTATACTAACATCCATTAATATGATCACCATCCATTATTAAACTGTTTTTCTGATTTATAATCAGTTGCCATAACTGTCTTTGTGGTGCTATGTGATCCCGTCGCGTCTGTGTCGACGGGAGTCTGCAATAGGGCCTAAACGAATATTTGATTGCTTTAATTGACAACAAGTCAAATTTAACTATGCACGAGACTTCTGGGATACATATACAGAAAGTTCACTTTTATTTTATTGAAAAAAGAGAAGATTTAATTGAAACCATAATATTATTTTAGGGTGTCTTGTTCATGTTAATTTTCTGTTGAATTTTCGGGCCCCCCTAATTTGCGGGCCCCGTGCGACCGCACGGTTCGCACGCCCCTAAGGCCGGCACTGCGTGTACTGTATCATGACCAGCCTGATGGAAAAATTATCGAATCTTGTCAGGCTCTATAGCCTGTGAAAATCTTCTACAACTTGGAATATATTATAACGAACTTCATTGTAAGCGTGAATTCTCTGCCTTAGCGACCTCAACTCGTCTACAATGACCAAATAAGTTTTAGCACGAAACTTGTCTGTATACCTTGCAAGATGAGCTCCCCGCTATATGTATGTAAGGAAACAATTCGCGCCGAAATTGAAATAATAGTGGGGTCAGCATAGATTAGATATTGACTGAAAGAAATTCAGCCAAAAGAAACGCATGAACACAGCAGTTTGTGACATGGCTGACATTTCAAATTTGCATTTTGCTTAGTTCAAATTCTTGCTTAAAATGAAACCAATGACTCTTTCCTGTAACCATATAATTATTTGGTGTAATTATTCTGTGTTTGTCCGACAGTATTCCGACTTTAGTCGGGGGCCCTCTCTAAGCTGGGGGGCCCATGCTAAAGCATATTGAGCATACTAGTTAATCCGGCCCTGCACTCCATCCGTCGAATTCATATAGTGCCTACATTTTGATGCGCGAAACAACATCTCCGGAAAGATAAAGCGTTTGTCATGGATCAGTTTGTGCTGTCAACATCATCGTCAATTTACTGAACAAACCAAGTCCAATCGAATTCAATCTATTCTAATGGCCTTTATTCTGGTTCTGCCTTGTCTCAGTTGGTTAATTAATGTACAGGCTAATTGGGGAATTTATTAGCATCACGACTCTCGATCCATCCATCCTTCCATATCAGGAAGTTATATAGGAACGGTCAAAACTGTTCAAAATATTTTCTGTCGACGTCAACTACCTTTGACAAAGTAAGATGTTCCTAAACTTTGGATCCATCAAATTATTACACAGGCTTTCCATTCCAAATTGAAGTCTCACATCTTCAAAAATTACTATAGGCCTACTATTCTATCGGTTTTCAAACTTTATTTTTATTGTAACACCGGGTAAAAAAATTGAATGTTGGTGTACGATCAGCAAAGACCAGACTGAAAGCAACAGGGGAACGCGAACTGTGCTCAGTAAGTGAGCCCAGTAAGTGAGCCTTTAATGCCAGAAAACGTCGCTGATCCAATCCAATCCCGTGTCAAAATAACAGCGATTAGATAAAGTTAGCGGCCTTAGTTGGCAGCAACAGGATGCCGCTAAACAGTGGAAAATACTGCTACTACCCGTATCTGGTACTGCCAGTCCTGAGCCTGGATGAAGTGGAGGGTTACTCTGAAGATATTGATTAAGTTAACGTCACCTTCCTCTTCTGTCTAGAGTCTAGACTTTGGACTGGCACAACCCGAATATGCGGCTTGCATTTTATTTAGTAGTAAGTTATTTAGTTTTTAGTGACATCTTGTAGATATCACTTACGTTGAAGTCAACCTTACGCTTCGTAGCTAATGGATGTAAATCAACTAGCGATTGTACGTGGTTGGTGAATATGTAACTAAGAGTGACGACCTTATAAAGGTGTCTAACTGGAACCTTGGGTTTCATGTCAGAATGTTTCGTGTTTAGCAGCATCTTGTGTCAAACTTACGCTGTCAAGCTTTGGTAATGGAATGGTCTTGCGATCAAACGCGACTCATGAATATGTAGCTGAGAATGACAGCAATTTAACCCTCAGGCTACCAAGGTTTTTTTGCGACATCGGCTACCAAGGGGGGGGTGGTTACCACCCCCCCCCCGGAATTTCGTGTTTGGTTTAAGATATCATATCATGTAATACAGCATTTGATTCAGCATTCATTTCTGAAAAGAATGGTATATTTAGTTGTAAAATATATGAATGCATCTCGAAATTATATAGTTTTTAACAAAGGCACCGGTCCATTTAACGATATCTGATATTATCGCACACAATTTGTACTATTGATCAATTAATATTATGACGTAAGGCCCTACATCGACACGCAAGACTGATATATATATATATATATATATATATGTATATATATATATATATATATATATATATATATATATATATATATATATATATATATATATATATATGCACACAAACATTATTACCGGTATATGTGTGTGTGTATATATATATGCCCATAGACAATTACGATTGTTACGTAAATACCTGGACAAAAATATATAAATGATGTGGGTTTTGAAAATGAACTATGTATCCAAGAATATTCTAAATATAATAAATATAATGAGGCTTAATTTTCAACAATACAAACTATTCCAAAGTCTGTTTTAGTTACAGGCAAAACCTAAAGGTGTGCAGCTATATCAACATGAAACAAGAAATTATGTAATTTTTCCCGGCAGTCAAATACGTCAGTGGTCCTTGCAGTTGTTGCAAGTTACTTTCATTGTTTTGTGCGAATGCTTCCTGCAAACCGGCTTCTTGAACACTTCACAGCACTACTTTACTCTGTTAGTATTCTGCTTCAACTGTTTATAGCCCTTCCCCATACCCAACCATATCGGTTTACGTTGTGATATTGCAACAGTGATTTTCACACTGAAAAAGCGTATTATTATTCATTATGATCACTTCCGGTTATCAAAAGACAAATAACTAAGCAAGTAAATATAACCCTAAATTCCCTCTAAAGAATGGCATAGTTGTTTCTCTTCCAGAAAGAATAATGAATACCTTTATAGTCGACAACAGCTAACAGCTGACGAGAGAAATTCCTGATTTCATAAGTGGTACCTAGGCTATATCGGGTATAACTTTTTTATGGCGTGGGATATCATCATGACTTTTACCTCAAAATTTGCGCAAATGGACCCCCTACAGCTACCTAAAATGTCAAAATTATATTCCATGTGCAAAAAAAAGTTTTTCCAGAAAAACGTAGGGGGGGGGTGGTAACCACCCCCCCCTTGGTAGCCCGAGGGTTAAAGGTGTGTAAATCATTCATTCAGTCATTTTGAAAATTTAATATAGCATTGTAGTTGTAATTGTAATCGAGAATTTATATAGCGCCACTCATAATCAGAGGCTCTCCCGACCCGGGTCAGTGTCTTCACTGACAAAGAGAAATGTTTTCAGGCGCTTGCGAAACTGGGCAGGAAAGAGAGAGAGAGAGAGAGAGAGAGAGAGAGGAGGACAAGCCTAAAGCCTTGAGGGAGACTGTTCCAGCTGGAAGGGCCCACAACCGCAAAACTACGGGACTGGGCAGTAGCAGTGCGCATCCAAGGAACTAGCAAGTGGCCACGGGCAGATGACCGGAGAGAGGCCCGACCAGGCAAACTGGAACCTGGGGTGCAGTAAGCCCTGAGATACAGCGGAGCTGAGCCAACAAGACAGTTACGCATGAGGGAAAGGACCTTAAATTGAATGCGTTGGTGAATGGGAAGCCAGTGAAGGGAGTCCCGGATGTAGGAAGAGATATGGCAAACTTCATGATGCCCCCTATAAGGCGAGCAGCAGCATTAAGGATGGACTGAAGTTTAGATGTGTTAGTAGAGGACAGGCCAATATATACAGCATTTCCGTAGTCAATCCTAGTACAGATCAGAGCATGAACCAAGGTCACAATCGCATGCAGCGGAAGAGACTGACGAATGGCACGAAGTTGGCGTAAATAGTAAAAACACGAGCGAGAGACACTATTGACATGATCAGATAGAGAAAGAGTAGGATCTAGGATAAATCCAAGATCACGGACAGAGGAGGAGAAGTACACATTGGGAAACCTGAGGCGCAGAGAGTCAGCATCAATCCTGGCAAGCTGGACACGATTGCCAAGCCAAATGTACTTGGTTTTATGATGTCGTTACACAGTGGGTTGGGTGTTAAGGCTAGATAATTGTAGTATAGAGTGCAATTTAGAAACGTTTGATGGGATTTTTGCATTCTAACGAGTTAAATTCTCTATTATCTTTGTGCATATCAAAGTCAAACTATGCTGACGTTATCAACCAGACTGACATCTTGTTGTCGTTATAATTATATGCAGAATGCTCTTCGATAGATTAAGACACCTTTAAAATGGTTTTAATCGACGCTATATAAGAATACATATTCAGATGCGACGTTGAATTGATAAAGTGTTTGGGCTCATTTGGTTATCCGTTAGTAACTCCGCCACTGTCCGTGGTTGAGAAGTGCCAGACCCAAGCCTGGAGAACAGAGGAGGCCGAGCTCATCATCTTTGTTTTGCCGCTTAAAGTCGAATATCTCTGGCGCCCTCTTACTGCGAAGTTGCGCAATCGTTTAGTATTTGAAATGATCTGATCTCACGTAAAAATGCCCGAAGTTGAAGACTCTTAATGTGCAAAACTGTACGATTGAGCGCGATTTAGCCTATGATTATTTAGTTTAAAATTGAAATATTATATTAAAGCTCGATATAGGAAAAGAGTTTGGGACTGGTTTTCTCCGGGACAGCTAAATTTCCCAAACATCTAACAACTGGTTGGCTAGTTGCTGTTTCATGTGTTATAAAAAGATGATTATCGTCGCCCCACTCTTTTATACCAACTTGGGACTAGCACTACCAGATAATGGGAAATAGCGTTGTTTAAGTGATTGGTTAGTTACTTTCTGACGACGATATATGTCATAACAAAGATCATTAGCGCCATTTCTCCGCAGGGCTGCATTAAGGCTAGTGCAGGCCCGGCCTATATAGCCATGACCGGGCCCAATTACAAGTACAATAAACATGTTCAATGCACTTCCGAAAGCCCGAGTCCTTAAAACTCTCGTCTGCTTTAACTTTATAGGCGAGTATATTAATTAAAAGAGGTGTGGAATTATTTTTGAACCGTTCTCATCGTTTGTATGGCATAATGGAAAGGCTTTTATTTATAGGTTGTTTAGTTGCTGTGTAACGACATTATGCCATGACAAAGATGCTTGGCGTCGCCCCCTCCTTTTTCGATGTTTAGGATTGGCATTGCCACTTTTACTTATAATACGAATATAATAGTTTTAAAAGTGTTCAGTAAAAAAGATTAAATACTAGTTTACTGTTTTTAAGGAAATCTTACGGATTACAGAGCTGTTCCCGTCTACATTATTTTACTCGTCGGAACAACGACAATATGGCCGTCAAACGCAGCTGGATTATATATAGTGTCGTTAAATATTGTCTTGAATGTGTCTAATGGTAGCCTTGCGTAATCCATCGTTTTACGACATATTAGTGGTGCCAGAGCCGCTAAAGTAGAAATTGCCTTACCTTAACGTACAGATTATTATTAAAACATCATTTATCAGAAATATCACCAAATAAAGGTAGTTATTTCTACGTCATTATTTTCCCGAAATACAGCCAATTAATTTATCTATTTTGACGACAATTTTCAGTTGAAAATGGGTTATAAGTTACATGTAGTCACTTAATATTAAAGAACATATGTGCGTATTTAATTTATATAACCTAAAGTTTTTACATTTAAAAGGTGTCTGAGCAGAATCCGTATTTCAATGCAGCAGTATCATAAATTATTATTTGCACATTGGATGGCTATAATGTTATGTTCTTCTATACATGTAATAACTCTATACATCTTTTAATTACACACACACACACACACACACACACACACACACACACACACACACACACACACACACACACACACACACACACACACACACACACACACACACACACACACACACACACACACACACACACACACACACACACACACACACACACACACACACACACACACACACACACACACACACACACACACACACACACACACACACACACACACACACACACACACACACACACACACACACACACACACACACACACACACACACACATTTTATCAACCAAATATAGTAACACAGAAGAGCATAGAGCATAACACATAGAACATTCTTTGGGCAGTAGATCTGCCCGTACTCTTCTAATTAAACATATTACATAGTCTACATTTCACTAATAGGCCTACAAATTAAATATAGGATATCACACACAAATTTTTAAACGGTGTTCCCTATAATTGGGTCTCTTCAAAAGAGTATTTCCTTTCTTGACATCTAGGAGTCCTTAGCGACAACGTGTCAAAACGAAAATATTTTCAGGCGTCGCCCTTCTCTTCCATCTAGACTTTGGACTGGCACCGCCAGAATATGCGGCTTGAATTTTATGCAATAGTATTTAGCGCTTAGTGATACCTTGCGGATATCACTTACGTTGAACTCAGGCTTGCGCTTCTTAGAATAATCAATGGATACTAAAAACGATTGGCGATTGAACGCGACTGGTGAATATGTAGCCGCGATTGACGGCGTTTCAAAGGTTTGTAACTGAAACTGTGGGTTATACATAGCAATGCGTAGTGTTTAGCGACATCTTTGGATGTCATTTGCGTCAACGAATGCCATATCTTTCCTGTAGAAAATGCGGTAGGTGAATCTGAGGCTTGGATTGGATCGAGAGTTTAACGATATCTTAAAGCAGCAAATAAACCCCACAGTTTCAGTTAGACACCTTTAAAATGAGGCCACATTCACAAGTTCTGTTCAATCGGTGGTTCAGAGCAACGAGGCGTAGTCGATTTCAACATGAGTGACATCCACAAGATGTCGTTAAACATTAAACATTACTGCAACATAAACCCAGAATTCCAGTTAGACACCTTTTAACCGCTTTCATTTTCAGCTACATATTTAGCAGTCGCGTTCATTAATAATGTCAAACTAATTTCTGTCGACGTCAACAGCCTTTGTTGCTAAAAGACGTCGTTAAGCTCTGGATCCACCCATTCCCAGGTTTATGGAAACTAGATTGGGACTGTAGCGAGTAATGGAATGAAGAACACGTTGATAGGATATATTTATTCGGTTGCACACCAAAATGCGGATAGCATAGCAACATAGATATGTGCCGTCTGGCCGATGCCCGTCTGTTTTCGGCGGTTCTCGGATAACCGGGACGTGTCGTTCATGGGTTGGTCCACCCAGTTAAGCCAGGGGTTTACAGCCTGCGCCCCAGACGCCATGACCGGATGCTGCAAAAGCAGACAATCAAATGAAGAAAACATTTATAGTCAGAATGTTATTCTCGTATTAATTTATCATGATGTATGTATGCTGATGCATGTTCACCAGAGTGCTGTTTGGCAACTGGTTATATTAAAGAATATACTTACTTACTTACTTACTTACTTACTCAATTCGTTAAATAAACAAATTCCGTTTTTTCGACTGGAACTGGGTCATCGCCCTACAGCGTCACAACCCCTACTTCTGTTCTGGCATCTGTCCGCCCTTTTTTCAGCGTCCTTCGAGCCCTGTTCACAGTCACCTACTCCAGCAGGCGTGGCCACCCCTCTCCAGTCGGGTGTTTCGGTCATCTACTTCCAGATGAACGGGATAAGGGCGGTATACCCCTAAGCCGTAATTTTTCTGGTTAACGGCTGGCTTGAGTAAATTTACGGCTGGTTTTTCGGCTAGCCGTAAAAGAGCGTAAACTACTTTTTCGGCTAGCCGTAAATTTTTACGCCTAGCCGAAAAAGGTAGCCTAGTTTACGCTCTTTAAGCGCGTAAACTACCTTTTTCGACTTTAATTGCATCAATCATTAACACAGTAATACAATATACACTAGGTACTACTTTAAAATCGAAAGGTGGGCAATATTCACTCAGTCTAAGAATAATAATAGAAATAAATTCAACCAATTATGTTAAGAAACAAACTGACATTTCATGTTTTTAGTTCACATACGTACATTGCATCGAGTTCACATTCAATTACGATTTACGAGTAGGCTATGTAATACTGATTGGAAGTTAGAACCACAAAATAATAGGGCTACCAGACATGCATTAATAGGTGTAGGCCTAGCCGCATAGCGAGAGAAAAAAGAAACAGATACACAGAAACAAAAAACTGAAAATTCTGGCAAGACTGCAGCCGCTTTTGAAGCAGAGAAGTAACAGTGTGCACTCTGCACTAACCCGCATGAGAGATAATTAGAAAAATTTAACTTATAATATAAAACCGAAAGTAGAACTCGGAATAGATGCTACATAGGACAGCCTGGACATGGCCCTTACAATCGACGATGAGACGGCCATGTGACGGACGTACACTAAGTACAAATTAGCAAGCCAGCGTGGAAACTTGATAATCACAACTGTATGCATGTTCTAGCCAAACTTTTTCCGGCGGCTAGCCGTGAAATAACTCTCGGCGGTTTTTCGGCTAAGCCGAAAAATTTCCGACGGTTTATCGGCTTGCAGAAATTTTTTCGGCTCGGCGGCTAACGGCGGCGGCTTAGGGGTATGAAGGGCGGCGAGACATCGGGGTCGGGAGCCAAGCATGCGCCTTATCTCGTTTTAGCATGTACATAGAACTAAACTGTTAAGATTTGTTACCATGGAAATCTATCGTTTAAATCCTTTTTATAGTCTGGAATGACCATGCCAATCGAACGTTTTAGTCTTTAGTTGAGAATCTCCATTTCTAGTCTTTTTTAGACAATCGGTCTTTTGCTAGATTTGTTGAGTTTTAACATTTAAAACTTTTTGGAAATAATTTTCGTTTTGTTGTTTGTCACTTTGGTAGATTTGTTGAGTTTTAACATTAGTTGAATTTTATCCTCTGACAAAAGTCCTCATGACGAATCGTCCTGGGACGAATCGTCCGGAGACGAAACGTCAGCATACCGTTGTTGTACCGCCAGCAAAGGTCAAACCGAAAATAACAGGCGCACTGAAGTCCTCTTGAAATTAGCGATGGACCGTAGGTAGAAAAATACAAAAATTCACATATAATTTTAAGAATATAATCATGTCAACAAAAAGGAAAATAAAATCACTATTAGAAAGTGTTAATGTTGGCTGTGAGCTTGTTTTGACAAGCAGATTTACAATACCTATTTTAATATTTGTCAATTTCAATAGCAAGTCAAAGAAAGATGGGCATTAACAAACAGACTTTTTTAAATTTCTCGCGTACTACTTAGCGACGCCTGGCGTACCATTAATGGTACATGTACCACAGTTTGAAAACCGCTGCCAGAATTTATCCCATCCTCTGCCTTTCAAGCATTTTCGTCCTCAATAAAACCCGTCTTTGCAGTTGCTCTGCCTCTCTCTGGTCTCTCTTGGAAAAGGACTCGGACCTCTACTGAACGTCTCTCTTCGATAGACGCAGCGCTCGTGAATAAGCTGATGCCCTAACTTTAGCTATAGCATTGTAAGTAGGATGCTTTAGAATGTCAACTGTAGACTTAGAGATGTGAATTACATAATAGGCCTAGACGGCAATATCCATGTACAGATCAACCGCGATTGACGAGTATTTATAGCTTGGAATGAAAGCGTTTAAAAGGTGTCTAACTCCAACTGGTTTCATGTAGCAATATTTATTGTTAGCGACATCTTGTTGAATTCAGTTGCTCTGACGTCGACCTTAACCAACATTCAAATTACAATAATTTATATAACATTATCGGTAGCAAGTCGCTTCTTGCATGGTTGCTTTACACGGTCCACTGTCAGCGCAAATGATAAGAGTTACATAGCAAATAGGGCTACAGTTTTTACTGTTTAACCTACATGCAGTAGCTCATTAAAATTAACTAGACCTTCTGATTATCTAGTAGCCTACAAAGGTTTTCAAACTTTTTGTCCTATACGTCCAGAGACTGGCCATAATCTTCGTCTCCTTCCACACTTCTTTGCGACAACACAAACTTCTCACCTAGCCTTATGTTTAAGGATATCTACTAACACACTACTTCACCTTCTCTCCCTTCATTAGTTAATTCTCATTTCATGTTTCCTGTTAAACCATTCTTAATTTTACAAGATCCTAAATTTACTCTTGCTGATTTTAATTAGAACTGTTATTGCTATTATTTCAAATTAATACTTTAAACCTCTTATGTTTTAATTATTGTACATTTTACCCTATTGTCAATAGTTGCGTTCTGTCAACTCTCTATTTGAATTAACGAATATACAAGCAATAAGCGCTATATCAAATCCTTAGAATGAATGAATGAATGAATCATTATACAGAAACCAACACCAACCAATCTCTAGTGCATCAATATTTAGAGTAGTTTCGTTGACTAGGATTGATTGATTGATTGATTGATTGATTGATTTATTGATTGATTGATTGATTGATTGATTGATTGATTGATTGATTGATTGATTGATTGATTGATTGATTGATTGATTGATTGATTGATTGATTGATTGATTGATTGATTGATTGATTGATTGATTGATTGATTGATAGGTTATGTCGCTGTTAGAGGACCTGTCTGTCAGCCATAATATGTTGAAAAGCACTGTTCCGCTGAATTAATGATGTTTATTTAGTGTGAACTGTGAACTGTAATTCTAGTGGCGGAAATGAGATGGCTAAGACGATTATCAGGGAGGACCAGACGAGACAGGTTTCCGGTCATCTACTTCCGCCTGAAAGGGACGGTATTTCACCCGTCCACTCGCCTGTCCAGACCCCATTTCGAGGTCTTCATCCGCCGAACAGATCCACTGAGATATCGAGGCCGGGCGCCGAGCATGCACCGCCAGGAATCGGTCGCTATATTATGTTCCTATCAGAGAAGTTATACAAACGGTGAGAACTGTTCACAATAATTTCGTCCGACTTCAGAAGCCTTTGATGCCATAAGATATCGTTAAACTCTGGATGAAATCCAATCCCTTATCAGGATAAAACAGCGATTGGCTTAAGGCAGTGGTGTAGTGGTAAAATCAGCAGTGGGTATACTGTCAATTGTAGTGTTCGAGTTCTCGGACGCGAGCGCCCAAGAAAATCCGACTAGGGGGTCTGGGGGAGCGTCGTAAGCTCCCCCAGCGGGGCCCGGGGCAGAGCCCCGGCCACAAACGATTTTAAGGAATTTAGTTGTCAATTCTTGCATGGAAAACTGATTTGAAAATTAGTATTTCTCACAAATGGAATAGCTTAAGAAATATCAAGACCTTGACGACATCGTGAAAGAATTTTTAAAAAGTTGAATATGTTGTAAACAATCAATCCAAGAATATTGAATAGTACAGTCGTTAGCTGTTAGCTACAGCTTATTTCCAAGTTCCAACCCTGTACAAGTCTATAACGTAGAACTGGAATTACATATTTTCCATAGGGCCTAGTGCATGAAGATTGCTGTCATATGTTGGTACCTTGCATTGACGTGAACGTGTATCTGTGGCACCACGGTGGTTTACTTTCCACGATTTCACATACGGTTTACAATCGAACAAGGCTAGCGGTGGTCCATTGATTTTTATGAACATTATGCTACACACAGTCGCAATAAGCAAAGAATTTCTGACATCAGTTTGAATGTTATTCAACACTGTCTCTGGAAGTGTCATCGGCAGCATGCTTAAAATGACTGGCTAGAGCAGCATGTGACACCCATATTGCATTCACAGTCCGGAAGCTACTTGCAACCCACCTCATGTCAAGCACACGTCCAATTCGCAAAATTTGAGCCTACAGTTCCAATTACACCTCTCTCAGCTCGCGTTGATTTTTACTTGACTGGCTATAACGTAGAACTGGAATTACATATTTTCCATAGGGCCTAGTGCATGAAGATTGCTGTCATATGTTGGTACCTTGCATTGACGTGAACGTGTATCTGTGGCACCACGGTGGTTTACTTTCCACGATTTCACATACGGTTTACAATCGAACAAGGCTAGCGGTGGTCCATTGATTTTTATGAACATTATGCTACACACAGTCGCAATAAGCAAAGAATTTCTGACATCAGTTTGAATGTTATTCAACACTGTCTCTGGAAGTGTCATCGGCAGCATGCTTAAAATGACTGGCTAGAGAAACATGTGACACCCATATTGCATTCACAGTCCGGAAGCTACTTGCAACCCACCTCATGTCAAGCACACGTCCAATTCGCAAAATTTGAGCCTACAGTTCCAATTACACCTCTCTCAGCTCGCGTTGATTTTTACTTGACTGGCTATATAGGCTGTAGATACTGTCAATGAAAGCCTTGAAGTGATTGATCGCAGTTATTCTCTCACAGCATCATGAACTCCAAGTTTTAGTCTTGGTTAAGCGTATACTAGCGTTATTCACCAAATTCCAGTGGGTATACGGTGCTAGCTAATAATTTTCAGTGGGTATACGCCGTATACCCGCGTATACCCTCGACTACACCACTGCCTTAAGGTAAGGTATGGCCGACGTCAACGGCCCTGGCAGCAATCAGGTGACGATAAACAGTGAAATTGGTAGTGCCAGTCCCAAGCCTGGATAAAGGAGGGATGTGAGACTGATCATCTATGTTCTGACACAGCGTCATTAAACAACATCAACCTTTAATTCATTTTTGTCATTAGTTCGTCGGTTCTCTACACGATGCTCACTATACTGCCCTCATAAGAAAGAACCACGTAACTGAAAATTTGGCCGTTTTGAGTTAGATGCAGTTTCTGCATGTATTAGTGGTCTTACACCTTGGTAGGAAGTAAGAACCTCCTATCTTGATGCGATCATAGAGAACCAGCGTCTGTTAATACCACGTATCTGCACACTTCGTATCAAATACTAAGTAAGAACCACGCATCTCACATGCGTTGTTTCTTGCTAGTAACACAGACCATTTTTTGCAGATCCGTGTCCACGCGCATGCGCAGTTACTACTTTCCGACAATGTTTACGTTTAAGTTTACGAATCTGAGCGATAATTAATTATTTTTTAAGACTCTAATTTTAGTCCGTCTTGGTGGTTTTTATCATTCGTCACGCCGTGAGATTAAGTGAAATTTGAGAAACAATAAATATAGTAATTTCAAACGTTTTAAATGTTTTTGAATGATTTTTCATGGCTTTGTTTGTTACTACAGGTTTTGCGTGCGTAGCGAATTCCCGACCCTAATTCCCGAAACAGAATTTCGTCGGATCTCCGATATCTATTTTCTAATTTACAACAAAGTAATTAGCGCAAATCTAACTTTTAGAGACATTTTCGTATATACTTTTCAGGATATTGGCCGGCTAATCCATACTAGTTTTCAGGATTGGAGCGCTTGGCAGAATATTGTTTTATGGAATTCGACCAATTTTGCATTTCCATATTTTATCTGATTTCTGGGATTCGGGTAGACCCAGATTGCTTTGTAGGCTTACAGGGTTGAGGGTTATATGATTTAACTTGAAAGAGTCAGATAGACGATATGATAAAATGTATGGAGAGGATAAGTACAGAGGGTGTGGGATGCGTCTGGCTGTTTTTTAGTCGATTACACATTGTTTCATTTCATCCAACCATATCACACTATCGTCGGGAGCATGCCCAAACACGCGTAGGCCTACTTCCCATCAGATATTTCTATTACAGAAATGTATAATGCTTTTACAGCGAAACATTAAGTTGTAGTCTGCCGTGCTTAGCAAAAAGACCGTAACTGACATTTTTCCAATTTTGAGTTATTACCATAGTCGGCATTGTATACCAGCCCTACACATTGGTACAAAGCAAGAAGGGCATATCTGAGCTGCTGGCTGAGATATAGCCTTATTAAAATCACCGTAACTGCAACTTCGGCCTAGTGTGCTTAGTAAGAAGGCCGTATGTGCAGATGCGGTCTTCTTGCTAAGCAGACATCTGAGGTTGTTTACCGTATCTGCAGTGCGCATGCGCATTGAGTACTTCTGCCTTCTCGAGTTTACGTAAAATTATGGCGTGCTTGCGACTGGACTTTTTTCCGAAATCAACACTAAGTTACTCTACAAAGAGGTCAGTAAATACCCCAAATAATGTTGATAGTTATATTAGTATATAAGCTGTTAACAACGCCCATGATATAGTAATAAACCGTTAGTGATAATTTGGTGGAAACCGAGTTCAACTTGAGGATATCTAGGGTAGCATTTAATACTTAACCATGTGCGGTGTAATAATAATATCATTCGTTAATACTGGGATTAAGATTACTAAAGTTAATATTACCTGTTGAATTAGATATTTACAGTGTCACCTAATCCAGGTTGCGAATTGTAATATGGACTAACCTTGAATGCGACAGTTAATGTTTGGATTTTAGCGATGTGTGTGCGTGTAAAGCATTCACGAAGTAGCTTGCTACCAACGATGCTGTTATACTGTCCTACGTGTAATTATAATTACAATTATGATGTATTGACTTCAGTTTGACGCCTCTGACCACAAGGGAAACCAATTTTCACCCCTCATTGGCTCCTTTGCCTGTTAATTGTTTTGACTGCCTCGGGAAATAATTCAGTGCTTCAAGCGTTGTTATGTAATTATGGTAGGTTTTAGTAGAATTTGGGTAATCCTGGGTTTTAGCGTCGGAAATTATTTCATTGAAAAGTTCTAATACAATAATACAATAAATAATCATCGTTCATCCAACTTCTAGTTTCAGTTATATTTTAATCGATTATCCAGCTTCTAGTTTCGTGAACATTTTCATCAATCTTCCAACTTCTAGTTCGAATTTTACTATTAAATGTTTTCATCGCTCATACACGGGAATAATATCGGCACTAAAACGATTATTTTCGTCGTAATTCCAACTTCTAGTTTGACTTTTATTATGTAATATTTTCATCGCTCATCCGGCTTCTAGTTTCATTGATATTTTCACCAATCTTCCAACTTCTTGTTTGAGTTTAACTGTGAAATGTTTTCATCGCTCATGCAATGTAAATAGTTTCCGACGCTAAAACCCAGGATTACCAGAATTTGATATAAGCCTATACATAGATCTGATAACTAAATTAAGTTGTTAGGTAATTGAAGTAATATAATATGCATACCATAACATATAGGGGTTGTGTATTTTGCAGAAATGACAGATTACCCACAGCACATGAGCAGGTCGGCAAGGATTGTCGCAATGGTCCAACTAGTTCAATATCAAGAAGAGCAACCCAGGTGCTGAGTTTTCAGGACACTATGGCAACTTCAGCCGGTCCACCAACCATTAGCCATGGGATAAAAGGGCAAACATCACTATACTTTGGAGGCAAGGCCAGAAAACCATAACTGTTTTATAGTAAAATATATTTCGCATTTTTGTCGAAAACATGTTGGATTCATATTAGTATAGAATAACCTAATAGGTGATTTTTGTACTGACATTTCTTAAGAATAAACACCATACTAAATAATTCTGAAGTGTATGAATTCAACTTTGTTTGCCTTTAAGCAATTAGAAATGAAATGTATTTTTCATTGTAGACTACTACTTAGTTCAAACTGCACCATCGGTTGAGGACTCCAAACTACAGTCGCAGTCCTTTGCTCAGCCTGTGCCATCTTGATGCTGGCTTATTAATGTAGCTTCATGCCAAAGAACTGCCATCAGTTTCAACATTTCGGATGACTGGGTGCCTAGCGGCACAAAACTCTTATTAAATGCAATAATTCATCTTGTAAACAAGGCAGATTTTAAACATATCCATACTCAGAAGAATGACTTTCTGCAAGTCCACCATAAGTTGTTGCGCATATAATACATGATCAGATTGAATTTGTTTTGCACAATCATTTCTATATTGCTGTCGACTTTCAGTAGCTTATGCGATATGTTTATGCCACTTGATACAAACATCACAGTCGTTTTAGGTTGCTCAACATTGTGCTCTTTGTTGTGCAATGCAAAGAATTCACATATTTCACACTGTTCATGTCCTATTTATAACTTACTGAATGAAATATTTATCTCCTTAACAACAGAATGATACACTTCGTTGGAACAAACAGTTGTGCTATGTTTAAATTTAAAGTCTTTATGCATGAGCTTAATTGTTATGTCTGAGAGAAGATAATGCTGGTTAGGTGTGTGCTCACTTCTGTAGTGTGAAATAGTTGGATTGAGTGACTCAGTTTGACTGTGCAAGAACTCGTGGTTCACTTTCTTAGCAGACTTTGCCTTACCATGACCATTTGGTGTAGGTGTAATGGACCCAGTAGAGCCCCATTAAGCACACTTTTCAATACTGAATCATTATTTTGGGCAAAGCCTAGGGTTGTCAACAAAAGCACTTTGCACACTGACACTTGCTCGCCAGCAACATCCACGAAGAACTTGAAGGAAGTATTGATAAGTTTTCCTCTCTTAGACTCCATATCTGTAGATTTCCTACTGACAAACTACCTTCGTGGTAAATGGTTCTCGAAATGTACAGACGTTGTTCGTTCCAGCTCAATAACTATTTTCTATTTGCTCTGTACACGTTCCACTGTTTACTGTTTAGCTATTACAACTCTTAAAGCCGCCTGAATAGTAAATATTGTACATGTAATTTGGGTTACCCATGGACTTGTCCTTTTGAGTGACCTGTTGAGCACTGACAAGAACTGTGAATAAAAAACGGAAATGTCTTGTTTCTGGCTTTATATACAGTTTGTTTGTGTCACAATAAATGGTGTTGATTGATTGAAAATATAAAATCAGCAATAAGGATAGCCTAACAGATAACAATGACAATTATAGAGATTGTACACTGACAGTACTGGCATCAGTTTTGGACCGGAGGGACCGTACCCCCATTTTTGAACAATAATAATTTATTATAGAGATTGTACACTGACAGTACTGGCATCAGTTTGTCCGACAAATATGGGGAACGGCAATTTAAAAAAGGCAGACAAAAAAGAAGAAAGTTTCCATTGGTGAGGTCATCATTTGTAAAAACATTTGGGGACATATCCCCTGCCCCCTTCCCAGTGTCGGCGTCTATGGAACTAACCATGGGAGCAGAGGCGTAAATTTGGTCTAAAAAGTGGGGGTACCAATTTCCTACATACACGAAGCAAGGCGGAGATTTCAATCTCTGGGAAGGCACAATAATAAAATATTGATTGGCGTTGTTTAAAAAAATGGGGGTGCGGTACTCCAGTCCAAAACGTGGGGTACGGGTACCCCTCGCACCCCCACAAATTACGCCTATGCATGGGCGTAACTTTGGTCTAAAAGTGGGGGGTATTAATTTCTTGCATGCACGAAAAAGGCGGAGACTGCGATCTCTGGGAAGGCACAATAATAAAAAATTGATTGGCGTTGTTCAAAAAGTGGGGGTGCGGTGCCCCCCAGTCCAAAAACTGTGGTTACGGGTACCCCTTGTACCCTCCCCACAAATTACGCCTATGGAACTAACACATCAACAAGTTTATTTCTTATTACTTGCAGTTACGGTTTTCTTCCTAAGCATCGCGAAAACAATATACACGGTCAGTCCATAGTAAAAAGGCCGTATCTGCATTTTTGGGCATTTAAAATAAAAAAATAAAAATAATGCTAATGCACATTTAAATGTATCATCAAGAAGTATCATATCTGAAAAAACCAGAACTGTAGCTTTTTAAATAACCCTTGGCATTTTCAAATTTCGTTTTTGCAGTTTATCTCAGAATGGACTTTTTGCAGATACGGTCTTCTTGCTAAGCACGGCAGTAGTCTACTGTTAAGATCTCTAGAACATTTCATTTGCAAACTGGGTAACGAGCGGCGTGAAGAATTTTCTTTACATAATTGTTCATGGAGTAAAGATAATCTTTATTGCACGTAGGGCCTATATGCAAATTAGGCCTTCAAAACCCAAATGCAAGAACTATGGCGAGAGGGATTCTCCGGCAGAAAAAAGATGACATTATTTCTAAACTGATCGTTCTGATGCCAGAAAATAGAAGAAAATTCTGGCAAGATATTAAGACATCAGATGTTGTGGACTTAAGATGCAGATTAGTAGGCCTAAGTGTGGTTCTTCTTCATCTGTCCTGTGACATGTTCACTATCCTAGACTGTTTTGGTAGTCGGATATGATCAAGTATAAGCGATATCAATATTTTTTAAGCTGTATATAACTGGTTTCATATCTTTAAAATTACGGTTGACAGGGGCGTAACTTTGGTCTAAAAAGTGGGGGTACCTATTTCTTACATGTATACAAGAAGCAAGGCAAAGACTCCGATTTCTGGGAAGGCTCAATAATGAAATATTGATTGGCAGGGTTTAAAAAGTAGGGGGTATGGTACCCCCAGTAAAAACAGTAGGGGGTGCGCGTACTTCTCGTACTCCAAGGGGCGTAACTTTGGTCTAAAAAGTGGGATACCAATTTCTTACATACACGAAGCAAGGCAGAGACTGCGATTTCTGGGAAGGCTCAATAATAAAATATTGATTGACATTGTTTAAAAAGTAGAGGGTACGGTAACCCCAGTAAAAAACGTAGGGGTACGCGTACCACTCGTACCCCAAGGGGCGTAACTGGTCTAGAAAGTGGGTACCAATTTCTCACATACACGAAGCAAGGCAGAGACTGCGATATCTGGGAAGGCTCACTAATAAAATGTTAATTGGCATTGTTTAAAAAAATTGGGTGTACGGATTCCCCTAGTACCCCCAGAGACGTAACATTGGTCTAAAAAGTGAGAATACCAATTTCTTACATACACGAAGCAGGGCTGAGACTGCGATCTCTGAGAAGGCTCATTAATAAAATATTGATTGGCATTGTTTAAAAAGTGGGGGTACGGCGCCCCCGTTTAAAAAATAGTGGGGGTGCGCGTGCCCCTCGTACCCCCACAAATTATGCCTATGTTGTTTGATATAATTGACCTGAAATATGAGACAATTGTTGAAATGTTCAACACTAAAACACGATTTTATGCAGATGCGTTGTTCTTAACAATTATTGGGTTCTGTCGTCGGTCTTCACAGCTAAGTAAAAACACATTAACTGACATTTAAAATATTTATGAGAAAAAATATTTAAAATTCATTTCCCCCTAAAAATGGTAGCTTTTTGTTGCTTATGTTGGTTAAAAGCAAAAATGAATATGAATGTAGGATCTACTTGGCAACAACCAATTTATGTTTTTTGCATTTATCTCAAAACCAACTTTTTGCAGATGCGTAGTTCTTTCTTATGAGGGCAGTATAGTTAATAAATCAAGCAAGTTAAATTGTAATTGTAGTTACCAGAATTTATATATTGCGTTATCTGTACCAAGTACTTCTAGGATGCTTTAGAATGTCAACTGATGTGTTACGTAATTGACGCTGTTCTAACTACCTGGCGATTAAACGCATTAACGTTTATTTATAGCATATAGTTTAAGCTTTTAAAAGGTGTATAATTGGAAGTGTGATTTGCAACGCGATCCTCACTTTAGTTAAGAAATTAAATAAGTTAAATTGTACTATTAGGAGGCTTTCGAATGTCAGCCGTAGAGTTAACATTCAAAACTGCTCGAAATAATTTCTGTCTACGTCAACTACCTTTGATGCCAGAAGATGTCCTTAAACTTTTGATCCATCTAACTATCTCACAGGCTTTGGATTCCAAATTGAAGTCTGTAAAAAATCGAATATCAACAGGTACAGTAGAGTTACAGCTGTGAGTTACATAATAAACGACGACGCGGTTACGCGAGAATAACGACTATTTGCAACCGCAAATCTTTTCAAATTTAAATTGTACACATAAGTCCACATAAGTCCATGCTGACTAAACTAACACAATTCAAAACTAAACTTAGGTACAGATTATAATATAGTGTAAACTTTCTCACAGCAAATGCATTTCAAATTAGCCAATGCTTAATGGCGGCCCGTACTCGCATTCAAAGACGCAGGTGAAACATGGAGAGATTATACGCGACTGGGGTCGATAATTGCTTTTTTCAAAGGTGTCTAACTCGAACCGTTAATTTTTATTTAGCACTGTGTAGTGTGTTGCGACAGCTTATGGATGTCAGTTACGTTGACGTCGACCTTACGCTTCATACCAGATACTTTTGGATTATCTAGCGATTGAACACGAGTGGTGAATATGTATGTGGCTAAGAATGACGCGTTTCAAGTGTCTAACTGTTAAGCGACCTCCTTTACAGAGCCGGATTAACATTTTGTAGGCCTGGTTCCAAAATTGTATAGTAGGCCCCTATAATATATGTTCAATCACTGGCGGCGACATGGGCGGCGTTCCCGGGGAGTCGAGGGGACAAGACCCCCACCTTGAAGAGCGGGGGACACACCATACATTTGACCCCGAAATTTTGAAGAAACACCAAAAAGGTCAACAGTTTTTCTCTTTTTTGACCAGATCAGTTCAAAACTCTTTTTTGACCAGATCAGTTCTAAAGTGTTCCCCCCACCTGTCAAACAAGATTACCGCCAGTGGGCGACGATCTTGTAATTCTTGTTTGGCAGGTGGGGGACATGGGACACTTTTGAACCGATCCGATCAAATCGTAATAGGAGCTTGGCGCAGGCTGCGACAGTAGGCCTGGGTCCCGGGACCCAGTGGAATCATAGTTAATCCAGGCCTGCTCCTGTAGATATGAGTTCCGTTTAAGTCGACCTTATGCTTCGCAGAAAACCATGACCCGCGATCGATCTGACGATTTTTTAAAAACCATTTGAACCATGTGTAATGTCATCTCATGGCAACAAACACCGCTGACGTTATAATTATCAAACATTGTACATTAGCATTTTACAAACAGGATGCGCATTTAAACTATAGGGCCTACAGGTCGTTAACACGATTTCTCTTTAAACTGTTCCGGCGGCTAACATATTCGAGTCTTAGTTCATGCTGCCTCCTCTCAAACGCACAGGCCACTTTCAGCGCCCACGAGCTCACGACATGGAAATCCCGACCGCTGATAGCTTTACTTGAAAAACGTTCATCATCAGGATGCTTTATGAAACGGCTTACTTTGCTCAATGGTTAAAATAAATAATGTAAATGAGGAAAACCAAGACCAAGACTTTGAACCTTAAACTAAGACCAAGACTTTGAACCTCAAGACCTAGACGAAGACTTTTGGTCTCAAGACCAAGACCAAGACTTTTGATCTGAAGACCAAGGCAAGACAACGAACTCGAATGCACTCGAGACCAGGACCTTGGTCTCGAGGACAACAAGACTTAGTCTGCATTAAAGTCGATCTTACGCTATATAATGTGCTCTAAATAAGTACCCACCGATTGAACGGGACTGATTAATAGAATTTATAGCACAGAATTACAGCGTTTTAAAGGTGTCTAACTGGAAGCGTGCATTTTATTTTAGCACTAATTAGTCTTTAACGACATCTTGTGGATGCCAGTTACGTTGAAATTTAGCTTAACCTACAAAAGAGATTGACCTCATAATGACCTAGTGGTTGAACGCGAATGGTGAATATGTAGCTGAGAATGATAGCATTTTAAAGGTGTTTAAGTGGAATTATGGGTTTTATGTAGCAGTAATTAGTGTTTAGCGATTGGAATGAGGCATTCAACTCTAAGTACTATCACCTTAGTCGTCTCCCGCCCTGACCCTTGGATCTTGATTTGCAACCGATTTCACCCCAAGCCTATCAATTATATTTTGACTAAGAATCTGCGAAAAAGCTTGTTCCCGCGACTTCCCTTTTGGGCGCTGTAGACATTTTGAGAGTACGATTACGGCAGGGCTGTAGCAGAGATGAGTAGGTCCTGCCGGTAAGTTTTTCGAAGCGAGTTAGAGGTGAGTACAAATATTTTGTGAGATGAGTGTACGGTCTCTAGAGATTAGTACACGCTGTATACCCGCGTATACCCTCGACTACAGCCATGGATTACGGTTACGAAGGATGGTGAATGAAATTTATTGATTTTGTTGTGGTTTAAAGATCGATTGATTAGATTTGGTGATCTTGGGAACTAATGTTCGATTGAATAATTGATTGCTTGATTGCCTTTCAAAATCATCATCGTCATCAACTGGAGTTCCTGATGCGAGCCATTGGGTGGCAATGGGTACGAATAATGATTATTTTGTCGTTTGTAAAGTCCGTTGCTCCTCTCATTTTCTGTCCAGACAGTTATTGAGTTATAATTATTGTGTATCCAGTACAGCCTTGATTTAGATTTTATTTGATTTTCAGTTTAAATATTTTTACAAACGTTTTACAAACGAGGGATCATCTCAAATACAATGAACTGGAAACAGATAGCATTGAACCAATGACGAACAGTGACAATGCCTGAGCCAGTCTCTAGAGGACGTTTTATTCGCAAGGTGTCCGAACCTTCGCAAACAAACTGGGCTTTCTAGTATGTCGTCCAGTATGTTTCACGGATCGACTGTGTCCATTTATTCTGGATTGACCTGACCTGATACCAGTTTAACGACGCTGTATTTGGGCTAGTGCTTAGCTACATCTCGTGATTGTCAGTCTCTTTGACGTCGACCTTGGTCAACGTATGAGTTTGGGACCACAATATAGCGATTGAATTCCAACAGTTACCGAAAGCCTTTGGTATCCAAGGTCGTTGACATGTTAGGGAAAGATTCTGAACAATTCCAACTATTTGGTAGATCAAAAAGAGAAAAATTATTGGCCTTTGAAAGCGATTGGTAAATCTGTTGATGAGACTCGGCGGGTTTTTAAGATGTCTAATTACAATCGTTGTTTTTATATAGCAATGTTTCGCAGCCTGAATTTGAATTTCGTTTTTTCGTTTTTTTTACCCATTTACTATCCCTCTTTTCTTTTTTCCATCCTTTTTTTCATTTTCTAAAAACCGGGGGGGTGGGGGAACGCCCCCTTGCCCCTCAAATGACGTCCCTGGTTCCATTGAAATTATAATTTGGTCATCAAAAGTGAATATACAGATGTCAGGGATTTCAATATTATATCTGCTAATTGATAGAGATGTCTTGCTGTTAGTTATGTAGATATAATAATTTTGCTTTTTCGTCAAATCTTGGGGGCCATTTTCAGTTTTTTTTCCCATTTAAAATTTTAACTTGAAAATTACATTCCATAGCATGTATAAGTACATGCTGATATGAACAGATCATCATAGATGATTTTAACTTGACTGGTTCCATTATATGAAATTTTTTCCACTTTGGTAAATTTTTACGGCGGCCATCTTGGATTTGACCCATTTTTCACACAGTTCCCCACGTAATATTTTGGTAAACTTTTTTTCTTGTAATGTAGACGTATGAAAGAGGTGAAACCCGTCGAGAAACCTTTTGTTCGAATTTTGTTGAACCTCCATCAAAAATTGTTGTTTAATAACTGGACTAATGTTCACTTACGCTGAAGTCAACTTTATGCTCCTTAGTCTTTTCCATGCCTGTGCAATTCCGACTGAACGAGACTGGTGAATATATATCTGAATATAGCTGTGTTTTAAAGGTGTCTAAATTGAACTGTGAGTTTAACTTTGTTGTAGCAGTTTTAGTGTTTAGCGACACCTTGTTGAGTCAGTTACGTTCACATTGTCCTAGCCAATCGGACTATGTGCTGTGCTTACGACATTTGGCGCTTAAATGCAATTATCGAGTATCTAAGGCTTAGATCACAGCGTTTTAAAGGTGTCTGACTGGAGTAGGGGATTTTTATATATATTAATGTCCATGTTTTAACGACATCTTGTTAAAACTGCCAGAGGAGCAAGACGGACTTTGGGAAGACCAATGAGGATGGAATTGCAGTAGTCAAGTCTAGAGCAGACAAATGCATGGACAATTGAAGTGAAAATTGGGGATGAGATAGCTCTAAGGCGCCTTATGTGAAAATAGGAAGTGCGAGTAAGTTTGGAAATGTGTTCAGTAAAGGTGAGAGAATTGTCAAGGGTCACTCCTAGATCACGAACGCTAGACGAGAAAGTGAAAAGCGGAAACCTTTGAGACAGCACAGTAAAGTCGAGTTTTTGAAGTTGCTGAGGAGTGCCAAACCAGATAAATTAGGTTTTGGACGAATTGAGGGAGAGACGATTGCAAGACATCCAGGTATGAAGATCATGAGAGAGAGCTTCGACGCGCTGAGCAAGAGAGGAAGTTGAGAGGAAGGAGGCCCACGGACATAAGCCTGGACATCGTCAGCAAACAGGTGGCCTGAAGCATATGTTTTTAATGAAAAACATATTACAATATCATGTATAGCTTTATACTGTGTAAGCTGGCTATTATATTGGTCATGAGCGCTCTCTAAATTCCAATAAACAACTATCACCAGATTCTTCTAAGTTTACTCTTACACTACAGAACCCCACAGTTCCAGTTAGACACCTTTAAAACGTTGACTTTTTGGCTACTTAAAAGCCAATCTCGTTCAATCGTTGCATGTAATATGACACTTGTCGTTTAATGCGACTGTTAAGGTCGACGTCAACTGAACTGACACCCACAAGCTGTCGCTAAGCAATAAATACTAATAAATAAATCAAAACCGATTAATGACGCTGTGTCATAACCAATATCATTAATGTTTCCATCCTCCGTTATCTTGTGGCAGAGTTATTTACGAACTAAGCGCCAATGCTTTTAGTGGTCACGTGTTAACATAGACAATTACCAACAACTGTTTATGAATATATAGCGTCGCATAAAATCGTTTCAAAGGTGTTTTAAGGTGGCTTTGCAGTATCCAATATTTTACGACACCTTATCCTTGATATGCACGAAGACAATCTTGCGATTTTTAGCCTGATCAGTTGATGTGTAATAGAACGAAAGAATCCTATCCAAATGTTTCTACAATAAACTCCATATTTCTACTATTAATAGCCATTGTATAACAAGGTGCGACCGTACGTACGGTACGTACGTTATTTTTCCTATAACGTACGTTATTTTTTCTATGACGTACGTACGGTACGCCCACGTTATTATGCCGTACGTTGCTGTATGTTCACATCTGTTCATGACGAAAAAAATGCTTACGTAACATTATGCACAAGAAAAGTCAATAACAGTTGGTGATTGACGGTCGTAAACAATTTGAACCATTACATCAGTCATCTGTGACTGTTCAATGATCTCTACTTTCAAACTTGTAAATAGTGTGAAGAATATTAAGATTTTACGACACACTTTATAGGATGGTCAGTGCCAGTGGTCATTTTATTGGTAACGCAATCTGACGGCTGACTGGGTAGACCATACCTCACACCAAGTTTTCTGATTCAATTTTAACTCCGTCACTGCCTGCACCCTGGTAGTGCCAGTCTCAAGCCTGTAGAAAACAGATTGGGTCGAGACTGCTGGCATTTGGGGCTGCGTGCGATCAACAGAATATGAAAGGAGAAATCAGCTCTAAATTAAACACCTTAACAACGATTATTTTCGAACATATATAATTTCACCAATGAGCTCGTCCACAATCCGTATTCTGGTAGTGCCAGTCCTAAGCCTGGAGAAAGAAGGAGGGTGACGCTAACCATCTTTGTAATGAAACAGTGTCGTTAAACAGCAACTTATCGTCCACTAGTTCAGGAATTAAACCAACGCTACATATTCTTTTGCAGTTAACTCGCTACTGCCCCATCTCTGGTGTTGCCTGTCGAAGGCCTATAGAGAAAGGAGAAGGGCTGCGCGAACGGTACTGGCACTCACGGTGGGCCGTGTAAAGCATCCTAGAAGTGGCTTCCTAGAGATTTCCACAAGATGTCGTTAAACAGTAGATATAACTAAATAAACCCAATTCCAGCTAAACACCTTTTATCTTCTTCAATTCCGGGCTCTAAATAATCGCTAACCACGTTTAATCGCCAGATAAAGGACATAGCGTCTGTTTAGAGTGCAAAGGTGCTATCTCCATTTTGGTCATTTTTCAGGAGAGCAAATCTAAACTTTTGATAGTTGCTACAAATCCAATAGTTTTTATGTGATTGTGATCATTTGGATAATAAATTATTTCCCTAGTTGGAATGTTGTAATTATTTTAAATTTTGTGACGCCTCGCCTTAAAAAATGCAAAATAACAGCAAGTGACCAACGACCTCTTATGCTTGTAACAGACGATAGCACCTTTGCACATTTCAAAATATTTTCTTATCTGGAGATAGTGTGGCGAACCTGGGCCGAATTAGCTTACCAGGATGGCCGAGCCCAGGGTTCGTGTCCTGACTCTATTCTGTGGGGTAAGGCTTGCCTTAGTCAAGCAGAAGGCTAACCTCTGGTTTCAAACTTTATTACCTGATCACACTCAATCGACTACCCGTCGATATAATCGAACAAACATAATGAAATGAGTTCACAGTTAAATCAGTTTCGCAGTCCGACGAGGGCAGAGTTCAAGAACGTACTCAACCGGAGAACACGACTCCGGCGACGCAGACGACGACTGTCAACGACAGCGACTGATGATTACCAGTCAGCGACGACCTAACAACTACGAAAGACTAGCAGAGTCCGTGGTACAAGCGACGCAACCACGACGAAGTGACTGAGCACTGGCGACGCTGACTCTGAACTCGACGCTGACGAACCGTCAAACCTTTCTCCGTGTCTGACTCCCGTGCAAGAACTAACTGTTGAGCTGCGCACCTCTATATATAGTGTCCCTTGACGCAGCGCAGCGTCACAGAGCGCTGACGCAGAGCGCAGACGCTGACGCAGAGCGCAGACGCTGACGCTGAGCGCAGACGCTGACGCAGATCGCAACGACGCAGAGGTCATTCGGTGCAATGTCGCAGAGCGCTGACGCAGTGCGCATGCGCAGAGCGCAGTCGCAGTGCACAAAGACGCAGTGCACAATGACGCAGTGCACAATGACGCAGTGTACAAACGACGCAGCGCAGAGCGCTGACGCAGAGGTCACCTAGTGCAGTGTCGCAGAGCGCTGACGCTGACGCAGAGTCATGGACGCAGCGCAGACGCTGACGCAGAGCGCAGACGCTGACGCAGAGGTCACTCGGTGCAGTGTCGCAGAGCGCTGACGCTGAGTCATGGCGCAGCGCAGACGCTAACGCAGACGCATCTAAGAAAAGTTCAATCGCGAATATTATATTTTATCGTAACAATATTCTTAAGCTCTAATAAAAGACACAATTTTGCTCAACCGGTCGATCGCTTAACAAAATCCTCACTTTTGAATAACGTACGGAATGGAATCGTCAACCACAACAGCGATATCAATAAGTTTTGTAGCGCCTCTCGACATAACAACAAGCCTCCGAAGTTTCGAAATCATTGTCATCTCGGTATCTCAGGGAATGAAACTTCAGACATGCTGTACAGAAAACGATCGCCTAATCTTGACGGTGTTGATCAACATTGGAGTGATTTGCAATACAAACAGAGACCCCTTTAGTCTACATAACCACTGCACTGACAGTCCGAATGAGAAATAGGGAGCCAATGCAGAACATCTCGCATGTACTCAGTGACATGGCCAAATCTCTGGATACGTACGAGTCAATCTTGACAAACTGATGGCGCGTGCTAAGCCAGATGAACTGGGTCTTAGATGGGTAAAGGCACAAGCTGTTGGAGGGCATCAAGGTCTGTGGGCCTATAATTATGATCGTAACAGTTCCTGAGTTGGCTTAAGCCTGCCTGAGAAGACTGTGCTTCAACAGAGATAATGCTTCCTTGTTTAACCTATGGACTGGCACCACCCGAAGATGTGGTGGCGAAGTTTGCGACTACCTAGCAAGTCCGCACGATGATCATTATTTTTGCTGTGTTCAGTTATTTATAGGACAATTAGTGAAAGTAAAAAAGGTTTGCAGCAGTAGGCGTCATTAAAACTTAAAAGAGGTGTCAAAAGACCTCCTCCCTTTTCCAGGATTCTGATTGGTACTACAAGAGTACGAGCAATGGAGGATGTGCTACACACTGATTGCTATTGAAAACGTGGAAAACGGTGGAAACTGTTGAGAAGTGTTTCATATCGAAGTCAAAGGCAATTAATAAAAAAAGACGCTGTTAAACTGTGAATCTTGCAAATATCAGACACTTGAACACCTTTCATTGGTTAATTTTAATGCTATATATAAAGTCATTCGAAAATCACAGGGAATCAAACTAACAATCGCTCGAACTCGCCAGCGACTACCATTTTTAACCCTCGAATGCCCAAGGGGGGGGTCCGACCGGACCCCAGACCCGCTTTTCACGGATAACTTTAGAACGGCTACGAAATTGTAGAAATGCTTTTAGGACATCTTAAAGCAATCAATTGGGCTTCGTATGTTATATTTTGCGTGATTATACTACCACCCTGTAGCCCACAACCATAGCATATACCAAGGACACCCCCAAGATATGCGGCTGATGGTCATACTGGCATATAGTTTGCCAACCCAGAAATAAATTGTTTTAACGCACGTTATTGTGAAATACCATATATCAGTCGATTGCAAATTGAATTTGGATTATAACAAGCCAAATCCCGTTAAAATATTCCATTCCTGTACCCCACAACCATAGCATATACCAAGGACACCCCAAGATACGCGGCTGGTGGTCATACTGGCATATGGTTTACCAGCCCAGAAATAAATTTTTAGCGCAAGTTATTGTAAAATACCATGTATCAGTCGAATGCAAATTGAATTTGGATTATAACAAGCCAAATCCCGTTAAAATATTCAAATCCTGTACCCCACAACCAGGCAACAACTACAGGCGTACAATTGAATACATGCGAAAAATCCCGAAATTGCAAAAAAACTACAAAAGAGTAGGCCCCCTATTAAGTTCAAATAAAGTTTCACCAGGTGGCGCCATTGTGAAATACCATATATCAGTCGATTGCAAATTGAATTTGGATTATAACAAGCCAAATCCCGTTAAAATATTCCAATCCGTTCTCCAGATATCACAATGAAAACATTGGGGTCCGGTCGGACCCCCCCCGTTGGGCATTCGTGTACCAAAAAATAGCTTGGGCACTCGAGGGTTAATAAACTTACAACACAAAGCCAGAAGTGATTAGTCTATAAAAACGACGGCATTGGCAATGATCCGCCTAATTAAAAGGTTGAGACTATATCGATTGATTGAGCTAGGGATGAGTCTGGATGGGAAATACTTGGATCGTATCTATACCATGAGGAGGGAACCGTAGATCACCAGATTACGATTAGGGAACTGTCGATTAAGGGATCGGTACAAGACCTGAACCTACGCCTTCGTAGGTAGAGTAGGCAGAGTAATGGTAACACTCGTGGCCAGGAGAGCATTAGATTGCGGTTCAATACCGGTAACCCCCTCTAGGACGGCGCCTTGCATGGCTGCCAAACCGTGTGTTTAATTAAGACCTTCATTGCACTTTTACATGTATGTTTCAATGTAATCTTACTGCGTCTGTCAGTTTGAAATAATAAAGAATATATCTTTTCGAATGCCCTTCTCAATCCTGGACTCCGGGATTCAATGCTATGAATTTTTACTTCCTCTAAATGATAAGACATTGGCTTTATGCCTTGGTGGTGTCTGTCCAAAGTCTGAATATAGGAGGAGGGCGACGCCAATTATCTTCAGTTTGATAATGAACTTACCAACTTAAACACTTACAAACAGAACCTACCTATCCAATCGAGTGGAATGTAGCGTGTGAGTCCCACTGTGTGGTATTGGAGGTCACGTCAATGTCCATGTCAGCCGTAAGATGTCGTTTAACAGTTTAATGGTACGAAAAATAAACGTGATCAAATTACACACCTTTTAATTGATTATTTCTAACAATATATAGGTCTCATTTCGTTCAGAACTTGTCACTTGGATCTGTCTTTACCGCCTATATCGGGTAATTGCCAAACAGTTGGCATCGATCTAACAAAAGCAATGAAAATGAAAACAGAGTCGAAAACGGTGAGAATGTAAATGAAGGTACATCTGAGGTTCTCGTCAATTCGTCCTTTCAACGCCCGCTGTTTATAAGGCGCTTTAAAACCATCCGTTGCCATTTGCATTGTCCAATAATTATCCATTGTATAACGATATCCTGTGGAGATGTGCATAGGCTCAATTACTAAAGATTAAATTCTGTAAATAGTTTTATATCTTAGTTATAATCTGGATCCATTTACCTGCTCACCGTATTTGAACAAATGAATTCATTTTAATTGGTTTCGTTAGGTCGATGTCGACTGTTTTAGCAATTTTTAGCAATGCAGTTAAACAATGAAAACTATGAAAAGTGATCAACTCTGCACACACGGCTTTGAAATCGATTCGGTCAGAAGTAACGTAGTTTTCGTTCAATCCCTACTGCACAAATGAAAAAGTTAACGCAAATAACTGCGCAGATTAGTTCTTGTTGGACACCTTTAATTCAAACGCTTTTGATGCTATATATAAAATTCAGTTTATTT
>OY744614.1:4025146-4042646 GCA_963556255.1 Allolobophora icterica
GACAGAGAATTGGCGGTCAAACACACAGAATCTTCTCGGGCGGCGCCATCTGGCGAATGAAAATAGGTCGACTCGAATTTATTTGGACCAGGTAAAAAGTGGGGGTTTGGGAGAGGTTTTGGCCTGGGACACCATGGAAGCTGTGAAAACGGGGGACGCGAAGCCGACCACTGGGTGTGTAATGCCCACCCCGAGACAGTAGTGAAGGTTTGTGGTGAAAAGGTCCAAAGCTGTAGAAATGCATCGCGGTCAAACATCGCTGTGACAGACAGACAGACAGACAGACAGACAGACAGACAGAGTCTTCTCTTTATTTATATAGATAGTCGAAGAACGGGCCCCATTAATTTGAGGGGCTGATATGAACTCGAAGGGGGTAATCTGAACGCGATTTCAAGTTACCGGGGGTAATTTGAAATGGGAGTAATCTGAAATCGCTACAACGGCTAGCAGGCCGCATACGCCACAGATCTGGGTCACGGCTATACTCTTCTTGGAAAGATCTTATATCAATCTCCGCCGTATGGTTGTTATCTTAGTTATATGCGTAAGCTTTTATATCCTTCATCAGTATATGGACCCACACTCATATCGTCGGCCTTGATATGACTCCTCACCCCTCAAGCCCAACACAATCTCAGGATAAATAACTGTAGACGACAATTATAGCATTCCGTTTTAGAAGTTTCACAATCAGTTAGACATAATACTAGCAGTGTACTGTGTCCCAAATGGTCTCTATGCGAAAAGCGAAAGTGGAGAAGAAATTGGGACCCCTACTGTTAGCTACGCCCCTGGGTAAATAAGTGTCTGAGAATGACGGCGTTTTAAAGAGGGTGTATAACACCATTCATGGATCTTATGTAGTAGCAAGTTTAGTGTTTAGCGACATCTTGTGGATGTCAGTTACGTTGAAATCGGCCTTACCCTTGATTACAACCTGACTATCTAATGATTGAACTCGACTGTGAACATTTATGTAACAGCGAATGACGCTGGTTTAAAGGCGTCTAATTTCTGTTAGATGTAATTTTGAATTTCTATATTCAAGACAATGCAATACAATACAATACAACTGTGTATAGAAGCTCACGATTTAATGCGGCATTATTTAGTGTTTAGCGACATCTTGTGGGTATCAGTTACGTTTAAGTCGATCTTACTCTTCGAAACACTCCTGAGTAGATAATCTGGAAGGGGAGCTATATTAAACCACTGTATTAAATAAATAAATAAATAAATAAATAAATAAATAAACACATTCCGAGATAGTCGTAGCAACCAGCGATTGAACGCGATTGTCGATTATGTAGCTGTTTGAAACGTTGATTATTATTATTCATTGTTTAGCGCTTAGCGACACCTTGTGAATGTCAGTTACGTTGAACTCCACCTTCGTTGACTACAGTCAACAAGATCTAGGGATCATAGGAGAGTGTTGAATATGTAGATGAGAATGACTGCCTTTTAAAGGTGTCTAACTGGAGCAGTTTAAGGAGGGTGCATAACACTGTCATTCTCTACTGGTGATACTACTAGAAGATCTGTACAGCAAGTCAGTTAGTGCAGTCAGAGTGGATGGAGAACTAACAGATTGGTTTAAGATCACAGTAGGTGTAAGACAAGGATGCGGACTGTCACCAGATCTGTTTAACCTACTTCTGAAGGCCACGATGAGCTGCGCACTGAATTATGTTGACGCTGGAGTGACACTAAACGGACAGTTACTTAACAATCTCCGTTTTGATGATATTCGTTTTATTGATTCGCCAGATGACAAACCGCACCGTGGCTTACAGAAAAATGAGTCAATAAGATAAGATAAGAAAGAGATGTAACTAAAGTGTTTAGAATGTTAAGTTTACATTTGTTGTTGGCTTAGATGGTTTAAATGCTTATATAAAGCCCTTGGTATATAGTTTTTATCGTCCTTACAGGGCAGTTCATAACAGTGGGCTCGCGGTCGGAGAGCATATTGGAATTGGGTTAGTGGCGGGAACAGGCCTCGCAAGACATGGTCTCGATTCCTCTCGATGGCCTTGAGGAGATGGTCCTCCACTGCCCCCACCCGCTTCTCCATTGAGGCACCTCCTTCACATAAATAACCCAGGCGAGCTGTTTTGGACAGGAGGCGTTCCAGTCGTTGGCAGTCTGCTGCTGTCACGTAACTCCACCATGCTGGGGCTGCATACAGTAGTCGCGATATTGTTGTTGCTTCAGCAACTGCGTGCAATGCCTCCCGCGAGAGACCATGTGATCTGAGTGTTCTCAGTGCATGCAGTGAACCAGAGCAGGCGCCAATGATTTCCTCCACGTGGGGAGTGGCACTAAGGTTGTTCCTGAAAGTTACTCCGAGGATCTTCATCGATTCGACCCGTTGAACGCCATCAAGCAGTGGTGGCTGTTCAACAGTTCCCCGCCGCATTACCAGCATCTCCCTGGACTTATTTGCATTTAGCTTGATTTCAGAGTCGCCATACTAACTGCAGGAACTGACAGACAGGATAAAGGACAGTAGCACAAGGTTTGGACTCAGAATAAATGTGCAAAAAAAGACAATTGACTATCGGAAAACAACACAAAGAGCTGAAAGTGAAACTGGATGGAGAGGAGTTGAAGCAAGTTACAGATTTTGTGTACCTGGGAGGACTAATAACGGAAGATGGTCAGTGTACAAAGGACATAAAACCCAGGATTTGGCTAGCGGCAGCGATGTTTGGCAGATTGAGTAGGATGCTGAAGACGAGCAGCATATCAACAAGAACAAAAATAAAACTGTACAAGACATTTGTGATTCCAATACTGATGTATGGATCTGAGTGTTGGTGCCGACGGATGCAGGACGAAAGAAGAATTCTAGTGGAGGAAATGGAATGGCTAAGAAAATTATCAGAGAGTCGAGACAGAATTCGAAACGAGGTAATCCGGAAGGAGTCGGGACAGAGAGAAACACTGGTAGACAAGATCAGAAAAAGAAGACTAACATGGTTTAGGCATGTAACAAGAATGGACGACAATAGATTACCAGTAAAGGCTTTACATTGCCACGTGAAATGAACATGGAGTCGAGGAAGACAAACAAAGACATGGATGGAAAACGTGATGAAAGATCTTAAAGAACAAGACATGGACATGAGAACGGCCCTGGATACTATCAGAGACAGGAAGAAATGGAGCCATCTTGTAAAAAAAACTCATCGTCGGCACACACCTGACGGAAGAGAGAAAAAGAAGAAGAAGATAACGGGCAGTAATTAATTTTATTAATATTTTAGCGGTTGGAAGTTTTTATTACGACTCTCGATTATTTTTGCGACGCTGCATTTGACATTGCGCACGCTAAAATATTAGTAGCGGGGGTAACGATACATAGGGTCCCCAAAGTTTATAGAAGGACTTCCTCTAATCTATTGAATTACCGTCTTAGGACGGGCAAACATCTAGTGTAGTACTAATTTTAGTGTTTAACCGCATATTGTGGATATTAGTTATTTCGAAATCAACCTTGCCTTCGATGGTCAGCGTTGGATATACCTCATGGCATTGAACGCGATTGGTTGATATGTAGCTGAGAATGGCCATTTTAAAGGCGTCTAACTTCATTCGTCGATTTAATCATGACCATCTATATACAATACAATACAATACAAAACAATACAATACAACAGAATACAACAGAACTGTGTATAAATCATAAGCTCATGATTATTTAAATTTTAATGCTTAGCGACATCTAGTGGATGTCAGTTACGTTGCAGTTAATATTACGCTTCGCTAGAGCAGCAGATGACGATCTGGGATTTAACGCGACTTGTGAATAAGTAAATGTGATTGGCATCCTTTTAAATGTGTGTAGCTTCCGTCGAGTATTTAAAAGAAGAACTTCACCTGTAAGCAACTAATGAAACTGGAAGAGTCACCGAAGGGAGCCCTCGCATGCACGTGGAACCGAACCAATGGAGTTCTTCTGAACACAGTTGCAGACTGTGATTCGAACTGTGGACGCTGAGCTGAAAGGCAATGATGTTGGGACACGGTAGCTGATTGGATGAAGCGCCGACCTTGTAACGAGGAGAGTACGGGTTCGATCCTCCTCCTCTAAGACAGTTACTGTGTAGGGACCTTGACCAAGTCCTTCACTGGCAATTGCACAGCGCCATCGATAAATATTTGGTCATTAGATAGTGGCGCTTAACAAATGCATAAAACTAATAAGTACTCTGGACTTGGACTAATTACCTACTTTGGCCCAGTTACCTACGTTGGCCTAATTACGTACGTCTGTCTAATTACCGACTCTGGCCTAAATACCTAAACTGACCTATTTACCTAGTTTGACCTAATTACTGACGTTGGCCTTGTTACCTGCGCTGCTAAGTCATTAAGAACAGACGGTGGAAATAGCAGCTCCCTTGTTGAAATGAAGTTTCTAATCTAAAAATGTTAGGCACATACTACAAACATACACACATGCAAATATATGCGCACATCAACAAACATATGCACACAAACACACAGGCAAACATAGGCACTTACCACAAAGGCACACATATAAACAGGCACTTACAACAAAGGCACACATATATATACATCATGGTAATCCAAGTTGCATCGTTTAACTATCCAACCACAACTTTAATCTCAATCACAACGTTGATCATAATGACTATGTCACACGGAAGCGCGAAATTGAAATTGTCGTGTGATACGAATAATTGGAGCAGCTATTCGGCCGAATACGAATAGCGCACAAAATAGGTCTACCGACAACATAAAAATTTCAAATGCAAGCAAAAGTTTCAGTCAGTAAATTCAATACATAAACTAAAAGTAAACAGTTAACTACATGTAATTTTTGCATCCTTCTGCCAGTCTGTGTAAACTAGGCATAGAACTAATTTAACTAAACTTGGAAATTCTCACTTACTTAACGTTCACTCCACTCGCGATAGCAGCCGCATATGCAGAAACAGATGTCACGTGACCACTATTCGTATTCGGTCCGACCGCTACTATTCGGCCAAATACCGAATAGATATTTGGTCCACTATTCGGCCTCGAAGCGAATACGAAGCGAATATTCGGTACAGCATTTATTATTATTATTATTATTATTATTATTATTATTATTATTATTATTATTATTATTATTATTATTATTATTATTATTATTATTATTATTATTTATTTTTAATTTTTTTTTTATTATAAACAAATTTTATTATTTAAAATGATCCCTCAGACACTTTGAAACTGTCCTAGAAGAGTTAAGTTCCAGAGTTTAGCGGTCATCGTCCACGATTAACTGTGCAAATGTGCCTCGAAATTACGGACACATCGAGAAGGTGTCCGTAATTGTAAGTAATTGGCTTCGTTTGAAATGCGTATCTTCAAATGATTTCTTTCAGATTCTATTTTAAAGAAAGAACTGAAAAGAGGTGTCAGAGCGTGAAGTTTAAAATAATAATAATAATAATAATAATAATAATAATAATAATAATAATAATAATAATAATAATAATAATAATAATAATAATAATAATAATAATAATAATAATAATAATAATAATAATAATAATAAGTCTTGTATGGGACGTCACCGTAACTGACACTGTGGCGCCCTCTTACCTACATGCAACGTCCGCGACATCAGGAGCAGCAGCGGAACTAGCGGCCACGAGAAAGAACAAGTACAGCCAGATCCGCGCAGACCACTTTTTTGTCCCTCTGGCTTTCGAGACCTTAGGCCCTATCAATGACGACGGAATGGCCCTTATAAAAGACTTGGGGAGATACTTAGCTTTAACCACCGGAGACCCTAGGGAGACTTGTTATCTACTCCAGCGGTTGTCAATCACCATACAACGCTTCAATGCTGTTGCCTTCATAGGAACTTTCATGCGGCCAGAACTTGTCGAGTGATGTTTTGTTTGTTTTATAAACAAATGTACAATTGCAGTCGGGGATTTTATATAGCAGTAGTGTTAAGCGTTATAAAGGTGTCCAAAGGAACTATTGTTTCATGTAGCATTGTTTAGTGTTTAGCGACATTTCTGGATATAGATATCTGTTCCGTTTACGTCGACCTTACTGTTGAGAACAAATATTTCATCTAGCCATTCAACGCGACTATTGACGCTAAAACCCAGGATTACCATTTATTATATTATAATTTTCGAGGAAATTAAAGTACCTGTTACTTACTAATTTAGCGAATTGCAATATGAGATAAGGCCGGTAGCTAGCGGCGCTCTATTGGAGCGAAGTCAGTGGCGACCATATTGTTTATATACACAGGTACTGAGTTTTCACATTTACCCGCTGCTGTATACCCTAGTCAGGTGCTGTACTTTTTCAGTTACTTTGGGATTCTAATGCGGTTTTCTCTATGTCCGATGCTGTCAACAGTCACACCCCGTGATTCTAATGTTAGCACATGGTGGCCTTAGCAACCAATCCTTTCGTACATGGACCATGCTGCAAGTTAACAAACTATTAATAACGTAGTGACTATACAAATTTCCCAGTACCGAAATTTCAAGTATAGTTACCTAATTGGAACCGAATCGCGTTAAGAACAACTGAAACGTTTCTTTATAATAAAAAAATTAATTTCAACGCAAAATTGGCTTCCGTGCAATATGTCAACACAGGCGGATAACCACGCCGGAAGTTTATCAAAGGCGTACAAATATCGCCGACAATTAGCCCAACTGTTCTACCGAAGTACATACAAAAATGAATTAAAATAATTCTTTATAGTAATATCTCAGAGTGTGGCGATATCAGGTGTTTTAAAACATAAAATCAACTATCCATACAAAAAAATTTCATGCTTGTACGTGCTTTCCGAACAATGCAGACGATTATTAACGCTTAGCGTGGGAAGTATATGCAGCGATGCGGTTCTTTAGTGTCGTTGGTTAGCGATAAATACTGCACTCCGTGTGGTAGTATACGGCGAGTGATAAAGCGAGTTCCAGGTTTCGGGCAAGTTGCAAATATATTTACGGACGACAGGGCGTCCGAGAAAGGCTAATCAGTGCGATCCCGGGTAACAGCCGAATCGATCGCTTTCGTGTGAAGGATTGACTCCGCCGATCCGACAGGGCTGGGCCCACCCTGCTGTTAGATCGCGAAAAGGTCTGAATCCCGATTGTTGGTAGTTTACAGAATCGTGCTATATACCTGTTTAGTTTAAATGTGTATGCTGTTTGTAATATTGCTAATGTGCGATGTTTGATGTGACGTCAACGGCCGATGTTGCTAGGCTGTGTGGTCAAGCCGCCGTTGTGGAAAATGGCGGCTTAAATTCAGTTTGTCGGGCATTTTTACCTGCAACGCTCATGAAGAAGGTAGTGCTACCGCTTGTCTTAAGTGTGGCGCTTTCGAAATTTGGAGTTTACAGTTACGATTACGATTACGATTTCGATTACATTCAACGTCAACGACCTTTGAAACTGTTGTCTCCCTGTAAGATGACGACGTCAGTGGCCATAAGATACCGTTAAGCAATGAATTCCACTGAATAAGATAATTTTAAATTTAGACACCTTTATAACCGTTTTAATAAGAGGTATAAATAGATTAACTACGCCGAATACATTAGCTTCTGGAGAATTTTTCCTATAAGATAGCCAGCCCTCTCACGTTTAGTAACCAATCAGAAAGTGCTCAATTTATCGCGCCAAAGAATTCGCCAAGAAGAATTACATACCATAAATGATCTTATGCACCTGAAAACAATTGCAACCACAGGAATAAATGAATCACATGCGTCGCAAGTCCTAGGACTGCAGAAATGAGGAGGGTGACTCTAATCATAGTTGGTACAATATAGTGTCGTTAAACGGTAACTAACTAACTACTATAAAACAACCTTTTCTGGGTAAGCTGTATTATGCTATGCGAAAGCTGTTTTTGCTGATACTTTTGATAAGGTTGATGACACTAATGATGGTGATGATGATGATGATGATGATGATGATGATGATGATGATGATGATGATGATGATGATGATGATGATGATGATGATGATGGTGATGATGATGGTGATGATGATGATGATGATGATGATGATGGTGATGATGATGGTGATGGTGATGATGGTGATGATGATGATGATGATGATGATGGTGATGATGATGGTGATGATAATGATGATGATGATGGTGATGATGATGGTGATGATGATGATGATGATGATGATGATGATGATGATGATGATGATGATGATGGTGATGATGATGATGGTGATGATGATGATGATGATGGTGATGATGATGGTGATGGTGATGATGGTGATGATGATGATGATGATGATGATGATGGTGATGATGATGGTGATGATGATGATGATGATGATGGTGATGATGGTGATGATGATGATGATGATGATGATGATGATGATGATGATGATGATGATGATGGTGATGATGATGGTGATGGTGATGTATGTGAGATTGGTACTATTTCATATATGATATGATTGTAGTGCTACATATTGCTATAAGATCTCATTGAACTGAGGAATAAGAAATGATCAATTAAACATTTCAATAATAGAATGGGAATATAATGTCATAATTATAATCATATGTGCTGTGCATTTATGTCTGAAGTTGTTTAAATATTTATAGCGAGTGACAATAGTTGCGAAGTACTGTTTGGTTTGCGTCGGAACATTTTATAGCTATGTGTATTATAAATAACATTAGATATGTTGCTTTGGGTGATGTGACATTACTGACATTGTAAGCTTATGTTTGACACCTTTACATGGTGTTATACGGACACTATAAGTTTATCGTTTTCTAGAAATTGTATTTGTGAATTGTCGTCAACGGCCATTGTTGCCAAAGGACGACGTTAAACTTTGGAATAATAATAATAGATTCTATCAACTCTGTTACCCTGTGTATGTTAAAGTCGACGTCGCTCAACTGTAAATAATACAGCATTAAATTCACGACTGCAGTTAGACACCTTTTAAAACATGTGACTTTCCCAGCTAGGCCTACACATTATCTACCAATCGCGTTCAAAATTAACTCCGCCACTGCTCGCACTCTGGCAGTGCCAGTCCTATGCCTGGATGAAGAAGGAGGGCGACGCTATTCAGCTTTGTTATGACACATTGTCATTGAACCAACCAATCGCAAGATAGCATGAGCATTTACACGGTCGTTCACAGCTCATTGTCAGCTGAAAGATAAGCTCGTCGTCAAGTGAACGGACAACGTCTTTGAGTGGAAATGTTTTTGCAAGATTTGAAAGTATAAACAATTAAGTCTACGCTGGACAGATAATAGAAATGAGGACAGAACATCACTTGTACTAACATTAAGAGGGGCGAAATACATGACCGAGAATCACTTATTCGTACCTATCGCTGCCTAACTGCTGGCGTCAGGAACTGATGATAATGATAAAATCCACGATTGCAGTTCCACACCTTTAAAACGTCGCCATATTCAACAATCGCATTCAATCGCTGCATCCTATGACAATAGGCAACGTAGGGTAAGGTCGACTTCAACGGAGCTGACATTCACAAGATGTCGCTAAGCGCTATAGAATGGTAAATAAAAATCAACGATTCCAGTTAGACACCTTTAAAAAAACTGTTATTCTCAGCTACGTAATCGTCAATCAGACCTTGCCTTTTGAAAGCGGTAGGAAGTGTAACGGGACTTCTACGTAACTACATCCACAAGATGTTGCTAAACACTACAATTACCACATAAGATTTTTAAAAAACCTCTTTAAAACTCCGTCATTCTCAGATGTACATTTACCCAGGGACGTAGCTAAAAAGTGTGGGGGGGGGGGTACCAATATCTTCTACACTTTCGCTTTTTGCATAGAGACCATTGTGGACACATTACACGGCCAGTAACTTTATGAAACGCTGATGAGCTTACCTCCATAACGGGAATTTTATGGTCATCTACTCGTTTTCATTTTAGTACAAATTTATCCATTTCCCTATCGGGAAATTCTGAAAACGACGTTTATAAGCCAAATTGAACGACGTCTTAAATCCTTATATTCGATTGAATGAATGAATGAATTATGTAACGGAGGAAGCTCTCATAAGCTAGCCGGATCAGATATGTTTTACCAAGGACAGTTATTGATTCTGAGACACGCCTATGCCCCGTTGAAACGCTGCCATTCTCAGCTAAATATTTACCAATCGTTTATTCAGTCTAGTCACCGTGGGGTTTCCATCAACTACCCTGGCTTTCGCAAGATGTCGTTAATACAAGTACATTAAAACATGAAATCCTTAGCACCAGTTTAGACACCTTTTAAACGCTTTCATTCAGAGCTATAGATATACCTCAATCGCGTTTAATCTCCAGATCAATCCACCATACTCTTGGCTGCTACGGGTGAAGGTTAAGGTCGCCGTCAACTGAAGGGACATCGAGAAGATGTTGTTTAACACAAAGTAAGTCTTCATTTGAAGTGCGGTAACTGCAAACAATTTCTTCAGGATTCTATTCAAAGAAAGAACTGTAAAGAAGTGTCACGGCATCAAGTTTGGAATAATAATAATAATGATGATGATGATGATGATGATGATGATGATGATGATGATGATGATGATGATGATGATGATGATGATGATGATGATTAATAATAATAATAATAATAATAATAATAATAATAATAATAATAATAATAATAATAATAATAATAATAATAATAATAATAATAATAATAATAATAATAATAATAATAATAATAATAAGTTAATGAAAATGCTCGGAAATGATAATAAATGATAGGGAGCAATCCGTTGTTATTGTTAGTGATGTCATTGTCATTATTATTAAAATTATTAATATTGTCATTATTATCATTATTATCGTTGCCATTATTATCACTATCATTACTATCCATCCATTTATCCATCCATCCAACCGTCCTCCGTCCATTCACGCACTCATCCACCCATTAATCCATCCATCCACCAATTAATCCATCCATCCATCCAAAACCCACCAACCCAACTCCACTGACTGGTTCAGAATAGTTCTGTATGACACTGTATAGAACAAAATGGACATTATTTACATTCTTCCCGCATGTTGTGTTCATTACTTATCAAAATTCGGCAACCCTCCACCTAACATCGAAGTTAAAAGTGGCAAGGTGTCGCCATGAACTTCAATACGCAGTTGTGTTGCAATGCATTGCATATAGAAGTTCATCATTAAATCCACGACTGAAGTTAGACACCTTTAAAACAGAGACATTCTTAACTACATATTCACCAGTCGAGTAAAATCACTAGATTGGCTCTCGGGGTTGCACATCAAGCTAAGGTCGTCTTCAATATAACTGACATCCACTGGATGTCGCTAAACATTGAAATGACTACATAACACCCAACAGTCCATTTATACACTCTCTTTAAAACGCCGTCATTCTCTGATAGATATTTACCCAGGGGCGTAGCTAAAATTGCGGGGTACCAATTTCTTATCCACTTTTACTTTTCGCATGGAGACCATTTTGGACACATTACAGTGCCAGTAACTTATTATGAAACGCTGATGAGCTTACCTCTATAACGGCAATTTTATCGTCTATAATGTCATCTACTCATTTTCGCTTTAGAGCAAGTTTATCCATTTCCCTGTCAGCAAAATTGGAATACGACGTGAAAAAGTCAAAATCAACGACGTCTTAAATGCTTATAATTATTACATAACGAAGGGAGCTTTCTTCAGGTAGCAGGCTCCGAAATGTTTAACCAAGGGCAATTGTTGATCCTGAGCTTGTGAGGGGACTGAGGGGTGAGGATTGATATCAAGGCCGACAATATGAGCAATATGAGTGTGGGACCACATACTGATTTCTATCTGATGAAGGATATAGAAGCTCACGTTTTGACCTACACCTTCAGATCCCGATATGACTAAGATGACAATCATAAGGCGGAAAGTGAGGTTGTTGTCAGATCCTCTTAGAAGAGTGTAACCGTAGCCAAGATCTGTTGACCCTTCGACCTGCTAGCTGGTCACTACGGTCATTCTGTCGGTTGACCTCTGTGGCTGAAGGTCTGCTTGTCTGACTGCCTGTGACTCAGTTCGTCTGGTTCTCGGTTTACCTGTGTATCTAAATACTTTCGTACTTTTACGCTACATGTTCTTCACTCTGTCTATATACACGATGCAAGGCGGAGGCTGTACTCTTTGGAAAGGCACAGTAATAAAACATTGATTGACATTGTTTAAAAAATGGGGAGTGCGGTGCCCCAGTCTAAAAAGCGGGGTACAGTTATCCCTCGTACCCAACAAAAACGTCATTCTCAGCTTCATATTTAGACATCCTTTAATCGCCCAGATAACAATTCCGTCTTTGCACCGTATGGTTTCCGTCAACAACCCTGGCAGTCACAAGATGTCGTTAGTGCCACTTACATTAATACATGAAACCACTGCCCAACTTAGACACCTTTTAAACGCTTTCAGTCCAAGCTATAGATAAACTTCAATCTCACGTAATGGCTGGATGCCTCCACTTGATGGAAGGTATGGTCGTCGTCAACTGAACGGATATTTTTCGAGAAGATGTTGTTAAACTCAAAATTAGGCTTCGTTTGAATTAAGTTATCTTCAACTGATTTCTTTAATTAAGAAAGAACTGTGATGAAGTGTCAAGGCGCGAAGCTTGTAATACCACCACCACCACCACCACCACCACCACCACCACCACCACCACCACCACCACCACCACCACCACCACCACCACCACCACCACCACCACCACCACCACCACCACCACCACCACCACCACCACCACCACCACCACCACCACCACCACCACCACCACCACCACCACCACCACCACCACCACCACCACCACCACCACCACCACCACCACCACCACCACCACCACCACCACCACCACCACAGCAAGATGTCGCTAAACAATAATGCTGCATTAAATCATGAACTAATATACACAGTTGCATCGTATTGTGTTGTATTCTAGATAGAACTTCATGATTAAATCCACGACTGTAGTTAGACACCTTTAAAATGCTGCATTCTCAGTTACATATGCTCCTGTCACGCTAATAGCGACAATGACATAGTTTTTCCAGAGGAATTGATGAATGACTCGTTGTTCAGAGGCCACGGCTCGAGGTTCATGGAAGCCATCGACCTCGTTTACCTCAACCTCGACGCACTTAACATGGAACCCATCCAGTTGGGCCGCCATCATGGGAGGATCCACAACTTCCGTTTCGACTATCTCGACGTCTTTAGTTTCATCATCTGGTTGATTGCAATTGTTGACCTGCAGGTAGCGAAACTAGATTCAGAATCGTCTACTGAGTCATCATTAACATCCATAATCTCTACATAATGACGCGATATACTTCGACTCGTCGACCTTGCTTAGCTTTTCTTTTCAAGCTTATTTATTGTAAGTTTATCGACATTGCTGATACACATCAACCTTACTGTTCTTCGGTCAGTTTTAAACTAATGCTGATCTTCAGGAACTCGAATGAATTGCCACCTACCTACTAAAGGTCAAGAGAAGTCCATAAAGCTATACATAAATTAGTTTGGCGTATACCACAAATTACGTTAAATGCAGTGCTCCGAAGCCTTCAAATCACGAACATTTCTGGGCGCTTGGGGCACCTCAATGACTTATCCAAAAAATTCAAAAATTTACATGTTAAAAGTATAAAAGGCACCTATCGGCAACTATTAGAATATCGTGGAATGTATGGAGCAACATTTGGTGTCTAGCGACACCTAGTGGATGTCATTTACGTCGATGTCTACCAATAAGATAATCTTAGAAAATTTTGCGACCGATGGATGGATCCAGAGTTTAACAGCAAAGGGCGTTGACGTCGGCAGGAATTGTTTTGAATAGTTCTCATGGTTCCGGTGGTTGAACGCGACTGGTGAATATGTAGCCGAGAAGGATTGCGCTTAAACATGTTTAAGTGTTGTCGACTAGTCGTGGATATTTATGTAGCATTTCCTGTTTAACCCTATGACGCACACCTGGGGTCTACTGGACCCCAGCGATGGCAGTTTCTTGATAACTACGTCGATACAAATAGTAAAAATCTGATATATTTCTAATTCCTCAGATATTCATCCCCCTACATTTGTGGATAACTTTGAAGAGATTTATGTTTTTGGTTAAATAGTAAAAAAAATCAAATAGACACCTCGGGCATATTTAGCATACCTGGGATCCAACAGATCCCACGCTGTAACATTGATAGTCTCATGACGCATTGACTATTGCATAATCCCGGTTACATCAATAATGGAAAGACTTGTACTTCCATGGTACAAAACTGGAAGAAACATAACGATAGACAACTCGGCTTTGACCAGCATTCAAAATTTCAGGCAGCACCTCAAGCCCAGTAAAAGCGCTGTTTAATCTGTCTGCGTACGTTTGAATAACTGATCATTGCTCGTCACAATAAAAATTTTCTTACAGTGAATATAACATCATACCATGATCCAAACATGTTGCATAACTGCATGCACTCGCTCCCACGTAAACTAGGATAATTCAATTCTATGTTCTATTAAAATTGTAGGACTGGGGGCCGTGTTCTCGATGGGGTCCATTAGACCCCAGGTGTGCTAAATGTGTTGGATCGGAAGGTGTGCGTCATAGGGTTAAAAGGTTGGCCTACCTCAATTCAATTCAAACAATTTATTTTCAAGAAAACTGATCGAAAGAAGGAATAAAGTATGAAAAACGATGTCAAACTTTGAGCAAAGCGGATACAAAATGACTGTCCAAACGAACACAGGGTCCCGCTAAATTAGGACATCCCGAGTGACACGTAGACTAATGGAGAGAGCGATTGACCCAAAAAAAGACAGCAACAAAATACAATATCAGTCGTGCACAGAATAATCGAAGCCAATGACGTAATTAACGACGTTGATCGTATTACCTACGTTGCTTATGTTGCCTAATAACCGACGATGGCCCTATTACCCACCCACGTTGGCCTAATTATTGACGCGGGCCTAATTACTAACGTCAACCTCATTACCTGCGTTGACATAATTATCTAAGTTGGCACAATTCCCAAATTTGGCCTCATTACCGACGATGGCCTTGTTACCGAAATTGACCTAAATACCGACGTTGAATAAGTTACCTGCGCTGCTAAAAGTCATTAAGAAGAGAAACTTGAAATAGAATCGCCCTAGCACTTCTTTTCAGTTCTTTCTTTAAACAGAATCCCAAACAAATCATTTGAAGATTCCACAGTTCAAACGAAGCCAATTACTTTGTGTTTATGTCTTGGAATAATCTGTCAATTTAGCGCGATTGAAGTATAAATATCTATAGCTTGGAAAGGAAGCGTTTAATTAAATTCGACTCCAGTTAAATTCGACTCCAGTTAAAACTTGTTATCGTCTGTTACTACTATCATGTAACCTTACTGCGTCCTTGTCAGTTTGAATTATTAAACGAAGATATTGCTAACTGAAACTACCTTACGTATGCCAACCTTACGTATGCCAAAAGAACTGTTCTAAATAATTTATGTCTACGTCAACGGCCTTTGTTGCCGCAAGGTGTTGTTAAACTGTAAAGCCATGCTACATAAAACCGGAGGTTACTGCTAAACACCTTATTAACGCCGTCATTATCAGCTACATATAAACCAGATGCGTTTAACCTACGGATACTCTTCGTCATCGTCACACTAGTACTAAAGTCGAACTGACATCAACAAGATGTCAATAAGCAATAAATACTAACACATAAATCAATGCCGATTTCATGTGGTGCCAGTCCGAATTCCGGTCTAAGGAGGAGGGCGACGCAAATAATCTTCATGGCACAGCTAAACTCCATCGCGTCCCCAAAAAAACTAAACCTAATGCTACTAATGACTAAATAATCCGATAAAGAAACAGCGGCGTCAAAACGACGAACGAGTTACTCCTCCAGCGTCTTTCTATTTCTTTTGGCCTGACTGATAAACCTTTAGAGTGGCTTCGCTCCTTTCTTTCAGAGCGCACAACCTGTTTCGCCTTTGGTTCCTCGAGGTCTGCCTCGATTCCTGCCCCCGTTGGTGTCCCCCAGGGCTCTCTTCTTGGGCCACTGCTATACATTATTCACACGGTAGGTATTGGGGCCTTGTTGACTTTCTGTGGGGTCTTTCACCAGCTATATGCTGATGATGTACAGGCCTATGTTCACTGTTCCCTCTGACCATGCAGTAACGGCTTTCAGACAGATGTGTCAGGCAATGGATGCCCTTTCTAACTGGTTAGCCTCTAATCGTCTTGTTCTTAATTCGTCTAAGACCCAGTTTATCTGGCTTGGCGGTCGTAGGCGTCTGGCTGGCGTTGATCCGCCCTTGGTGGCTGATACATTTCCGCATGTTACCTTCTTAGAATCGGTCCGAGACTTGGGAATTATTCTTGATAATGAACTTTGTTTCTCCCCTCATATAAATCAGCTTACTCGTAGCTGCTACTATCAGCTGCGCCAGCTGCGGGTTATCTCTCGCTCCTTATCTCATGATGCTGCAGCTACCCTTATCCATGCCTTTGTCACCAGTCGACTTGACCATTGCTGCTTGATTCTGGTAGTCCTGCCACTTTCTCTGACTGCTCGTCTTGATCGGGTTCTTCGATCTGCTGCGCGTCTCATTGGTCACCTTCCTAAACGTGCCTCTGTCTCAGCCTATATGCATGACACACTACACTGGCTTCCCATCTCTCAACGCATCAACTATAGCATAGCTGGGTTGATCTGGCGATGCCTTCTTGGCTGTGCCCCGGTTTACTTGCGTGAGCTTTGTTGTCCTGCCGCCGAGTCCTTCGCTCTTCTTCTTCGGGTGAGCTCTTGGTTCCTCGTTCTACCACCGCAACTAGGCAGCGTCGTCCTTTCTCTGTGGTCGGCCCCTCCACCTAGAATCAACTCCCATTGCAGATACGCCTGTTGCCTAAGTTCGCTTTTCGCTTGTTTTTAATAAGTTACTTAAGTCCAGTTTATATTGCCGTGGTTGGGCTGGGAGCGCTTCTGAGTAGGTAACTTGAGGGGGCGCTATATTAAATTTTAAAATGAATGAATGAATGAATGAACTTACAGTTGCTGCCACATAAAATCCACGACTTAAATTAGACACCTTTTAAACGCTGACTTTCACACCTACATATTCACTAGTCGCGTTCAATCGCTTGGTGATACATGATAATGTAAATAAATGTGAAAATTAAAAAAAAGAACCTTTATGGTTAAAAATATATAAAAAGAAAATGAAAAAAGAAAAGAACCGATATGGGCGAAAAAGAGCCTTTGGGCCAAATAGAAAATGAATATAAGCCAAATGGCTAAATGAATAACGATGCATATGTACATATAATACGTGTGTATATATAAACATGTAAATTAAAATATTAATCTATATATTAAAAAAGATGGACTGCTACCAGCTGTCAATCAACGGCATCTCAATAA
>OY744614.1:4047646-4110146 GCA_963556255.1 Allolobophora icterica
GAAATCGGCCCCGGAAGCGTTGATTCGTCCCAAAGTCTCGAAGGCAATGGGCAGAAATAGATGGAACTGGGGTAGCCCTGAATACTTCTCGGATTTACGAACGGCAGCCTGTTCCGCCGCGGCCCCCGCTGCATTTGATGTGTGAGAACTGTAGGATGCCGCACAGTGTGTATCATCGTGGCGTCCCAGACCAAGTATTTACCCGTCGCTCAAGGAACCATTATTAGTATACTATTATTATTTTTTTTGCCCTGAGGTACTTCGTTCCCTCAGGGTCTTAGAGATTAAATTAAATTAAATTAAATTTAATAAATTACATTTATTATTATTATTATTATTATTATTATTATTATTATTATTATTATTATTATTATTATTATTATTATTATTATTATTATTATTATTATTATTATTATTATGTATTGAAATCACAATTACCTGCATGATTCCTTTATTGCCACACAATACTGCAGCATTATTTAATGTCATATTTATTCCAATACATAAACCAAATCAAACCATGTGTGATATCTAAGAACCAAATGTTGGAGGACAGTAACATTAATCAATAATATGTGTATTTTACAAACATCAGATTTTTTTTATATGTACATAATATAACACAATATACCCATTTAATTTAGCAACCGAAAAGAAAACGGTCACAGGGGCTCCCCAACAACTAACATGCAAAAAATATAACCATTATTATTTTTTTTGTCCCGAGGTAAGCATAATCCCTCGGGCGTCACAAAAATTTGTCAGGAGACAAAAGAAAACTAGTTATTCTGGAATTTTTGCATCTCCTCCGGGTCGGGCTCGACTAAAGTGCCATGAAAAGCCACCGAGTTAAAACGTTGAATGGTGATTGAGAGGCGTTGCAGCAAGAAGCAGGTCTCCCTATTGTCTCCTGTTGTCAGTGTCAGATTGCGACCCAAGTCTGTTAAAAAGTCCAGGCCTATGTTGCCAATCGGACCTAAAGTCTCAAAAGCCAAGGGCACGAAGAAGTATTATTATTATTATTATTATTATTATTATTATTATTATTATTATTATTATTATTATTATTATTATTATTATTATTATTTTTGCCCCGGGGTATCAAGGATCCCCAGGTAGGTAAAAAATTGTCCGGATACATATATTATTATTATTATTATTATTATTATTATTATTATTATTATTATTATTATTATTATTATTATTATTATTATCACACATCTTTTAAGCGTCGCTATCTAATTCCCAATGATCAGTCGATGGCGTTGAGCAATTGTGAAAGAAGGACTTGCTCAAGGTCCCTACGCAGTCACTGTCTCAGAGGAGGAGGATCGAACCCGCACTCTCCACGTAACAAGACGACTGTTCTAACCAATCGTATACAGTGTCCCGCAGTTTACATAAACACTCACTCAATACCTCCTCAATATAGGTTTTTTAATCAAAATGGATTTGCTATTAATCGCCAATTGTGTCCCATCTTTATATAGATGCATGTGAAATTGTTTTAAAGGTGTCTAAGGCGACCGATATAACCAATTAATAATGAATAAATGTCGAGTCGTCAAAACATGATCTGTGATAATTGCTACAAGTCATTGGTCCCTGTGTGTAGGCGCGTTGCTGTTGGTTACAGTGAGGGCTAAGTTTTCAAAGTTAAAACTGTCGTTAGAAAACTGAGAATCCGATTGTGCTGCTAATCAGTTAGTAAGCGTAATTTAACGACATCTTGCGGCTTTCAGGGCCGTCGACGTTAACCTTAGCCTACATCACCTTTCGTCACATAGGTCTCACGGTTTTAACCGGTGATTAAATGGATCGAGAGCTGAACGACATCTTGTGTTCTTGTGGCAACACAGGCTATTGAACTCGACAGAAACCATTAAATGCAGAATTTTTTCAATATGAATATATTGCATCGGCTAAAAAGTTTCACGACTGTCTAATTTAAATTCATATATTTCCGTTCCGTTGTTGAAAAAATACATCTTATGTTGACTTCCGTGCGCGCATAGCTTCGGCTCAATTATAGTTCTGGGCGTATCGTACATTTATATACAATTGGTAGACTATTTTTAAAAGGTGCCTTAAAAGAGCACTATAACAAATTAATATACGCAACACTAAAGAGATAGCTCTGGTCAAGACCTATAATCCAGAAGAAAAATCGTCCAGATCGGATCGGAAATGGCCGAGATTCGAGCGATTTGGTTTTCGCTTTTTCTCGCCATGTATACAGACGTTTTAACCCTGTCTACATAGGACCAGAACATAAATGGCTGAAATGAGGATACCATCAGACAAACCACTACAGATTTCAGATTTTAAGTTGTCATATATTAAGTTATCTCTAGCATCGGCATAATCCTGTCGTGCAAAGCCGGAACTGTAGTAATTATTCACCGGAAAGACTAGCGAAATAAGACACCCCTTTTAACGATGTGCGTCACCCTTCATAAGCGCACGATTTTGACGATGTTTTCGGCTAAGCCAAGCCGAAGGTGCGTGCTCTAATGAGCTCGTATCCATGTAGCGAGGGCAATAAAAAATCAAGAATAAGATAGTAAGATAGGAAATACAGGGCGTTGAACCCCTGCAGTCAACAACAGAACAGCTCACATGCCATCGAACTGAGTAATGAGCTATAATATATATTGACCAACGACATCTGTCGACCATGGATGGGAATACGTTGGTTTCACGTATTGTCACGGAGCTAGCACGTCTTGTTTCGTGTGCACTTCAACGTACCCTCAGTTTGACCGCACAGGGTTATTATAAGCAATTAGACACCTTTTAAACGCTTTGTTAAACAGCTGCGCAGTCACCAGTCACCAGACCCGTCCAATCGCTCGATAAACGTCCGACTCGTGGACGTAAATGTAACTGACATTCACAAGATGTCGCGAAACACTAAAAGAGAGCTGTAGTATGTCAAAATAGTTTCTGACGACGTCAACGGCATTTACTGTCATGTGATACCATTGATCGCCAAATTTCCTAAGATTATCTTATAGGTAGACGGCAGCGTAACTAATATCCACAAGATGTCGGTAGACACTAATGACTACTACACAAAATCCACGGTTTCAGTTAGATACCTCTAAAACGCATCTATTCTCTGCTATATATATATATATATATATATATATATATATATATATATATATATATATATATATATATATATATATATATATATATATATATAGAAACTGCTGTTTCTATATATATATATATATATATATATATATATATATATATATATATATATATATATATATATATATATATATATATATATATATATATATATAGTAATGGATAACACACTGGCGTGAAGAGCTGAAGGTACCAAGATCGAACCCCGTAGACATCCATTTATTTAAGGTCAATTCTGCCTTCCAATTCTGCCTTCCACTCGCCAGGCGGAGGCGGTGGTTAAATGAATTGTAGAACGTGATTTTGCGCCGTATATGGCTGCCGCATAAGCAGTTATATTCGACTCCTGTAAAACTGTTATCCTGTGTGCTTCTACTGTATACATGTATGTAAGGCGCCCTGCGTGGCTGCTGTTTCTACTATATGTATGTTCAATGTACAGCGCAGTGCGTTTGCATGCGCTTAATTAAAGAAAAGATTGTTATTATTATTATAATTATTATAAAAGATCGACAACAACCACCTGTCAAATGTCGCTATCTCAACAACCGGTCAGACACAGAATCAATGACGAAAGAAGCGAAAGAAAACTGATGACGAAAGTTATATGAAAATACATTTCTTTTTGTTCTCTTGGAATATTTGCTAATATCTTATATTATTTTGAGCGATTGGTTGAGTATAGAGGGTTGGAGAATATTCGGAATAAAGGAACGCAGACTTAAACATTGATACTGCTATGTGAAATACAAATGTCACATTGGACACCTTTAAGACCGCTCTCAGCTAGTCTATATCTAATTGAAAGCGTTAAAACTAAATAAGATCCATAACATATCTTCATAGCGTCGAGTCGCTGGTAACGGTCGCGGAAGACATGCAATGTGTTGTCAATGAAAACTTCATGAGAAGGACGTTCGAGGGTGGAGCTGCAGTGTGGTCCATGGATCGGGGTAGTTAGTAGGGAACGAACAATGAATGCTGAGGTAGGAGGATGATTGAGTAGAGTGGGGTTTGGGTGGAAGATATGTCGACGTAGGAGTATTGCCAATGCGTTTCAGGTTACCAAAAGAACTTGGAAAAGAATGCGTGCGGGGATTCTTAGCCAATTTGAGCCACTTAAGAGAGAAGTTATCTAATTTAAATCTCTGAAACCTCCTGGTGAAAATATTACAGCTGATGATTTTGAATTGGCTTCTCTACCATATTGTGATTTTTCGTTATTTTAACCGAACCAATTATCGGCTGGTGCATTGGGACATTATGATCACGGCGCTGTAGAAGTCTTTGCATTTATAACAGTTTAAGTAATATAAGACAAAGCAAGGTAGATGAAGTAAGATAAGTAAAGTAGGGTAAAGTGAGGTAAAGTAAGTTAAGGTAAAGTATGGTAAAGTAGGGTAAGGTAAGCAAAGGTAAAGGTAAGTAAATTAAGGTAGGGTCAATTAAGATTAGGAAGGAAAGATACGCTAAAACGACTAGGTAAAGGAAGGCAAAGGAGAGTCCCCAAGCGCCGGTCGCTAACTATCTTCGGACGGTAATGGCGGCCGGTGTAAATCCTATGCACTGATTAGAATAAATTTCGGTTAGAATAAATTGGTAGCGCTTACGTGATATAATAATAGCGAATATTTAAGTTTTAGCTTGTTTTTGCCATTTAAGCGATTCAAATGATTAATTAGAATAATATTATACGCTTTCAGGTCCAATAAATAAGGCCTAAAGCTAGGGCGGCGCTTATTATCATAGGTTGATTTCGATACCTTAGACACCTGTATTTGAGAAGGTGTGCGTAGGCTAGTATATAAGGAACAAGCCACGGTATAGTGTGGCGAGGGATAAGTAAAGACTGCCTCACGGTGTTTTGCTTATATCGTAGAGTGGCGACGTGTGCACTCTGCATATACAGCGATACGGTTCTTTAGTGTCGTTGGTTACCGGCTAATCAGTGCGCTCCCGAGTGACAGCCGCTCCACAGGCGGTCTGACCAGTGCTGGCAAAGCGTCGATCCAACGGAGTAAGGGCCCGCTCTGTTGTAGATCGCGAGCAGTACCGAGTCTGATCATGGAAGGCTGATTCGGGGAAAGACCGATCGTGAGAGATAATGGCTCACAGGTCTGTATCGGTAAAGACGGGGAAGGACCCCGCAGATAAACAGGTCTGTGTCAAAAGACGGGGAAGCAGACCCCGTAGATGTTCGTTTCGATATATACTGGAAAGACCGGTGGATGTCTGGTTTGATACATACGGGAGAAAGACCGATCGTGAGGAATAAAGGCTCACAGGTCTGTGTCGGTAAAGTCCGGGGAAGGCGACCTCGGCGGTTCCGTTTGATAGATAGACGGGAAAGGTCCCGTCGGTGTCTGGTTCGCTGGTGACTGTTCGATAGTCCGGGGAAAGACCCGGCGGTTCCGTTCGATAAAGACTGGAAAGCAGCCCCAGTCGGTGGCCGTTCAATAAAGACGGGAAAAGATCCCGTGAGGTGACATTTCGATACCTACGGGGCAAAGACCGCGTTGTTGACCGTCTGAGATACATGGGCAAAGAGTTCGCTGTTGACCGTCAGAGATACACGCGGAAAGACCGCGCTGTTGACCGTTAGATATACACGGGTAAGGACCCGGCGTTGACCGTCAGAGATACACGGGCAAAGACCGGTGGTAGCCGTCAGAGTTATACGGGCAAAGACCCGGTGTTGACCGTTTGAGATACACGGGCAAAGACCCGGTGTTCGTGATAACTCAGTTCAAGTATCGTCCATAAAAGCTGAGCAGTGCGATCCCGAGTTACAGCAAAAACTAATCACTCTTGGGTATTGGATTGACCGCCGATTCGACAGGTTTGGGGCCCACCCTGCCGTTAGATCGCGAGCCGGTCTGAATCCCGATTGTGGAAGTTTAGAAGGCTGAGTAAACCTCGGGGAGAGTCCGATCGTCCGAGATATAGAAAACACAGGTCTGTATCGGTAAAGTGCGGAGAAGCATTCCGCTGGTGACGTCCGGTGAAGTACCGGAACGATCTTGTTGAAACTGTTCGATAACATCGGGGAACATCCCGTGAATCTAAATACGCGGTATCCGGGTTTGGCTGTTTTACACGTTATAGTTACTCCCGCGGTTTACCGGCAAATATCCGTCCGGGAGGCCATCCGGACGATCCGACCGTTGTCTGTTCCGGTGTTCGGGAAAGTTCCCACGGTGAAAAGATACACAGGTCTGTGTGCAATAACGGGGTAAATTTACTGATATTTACCCACAGATACCGTTAGCAGAATCGAGTGTGAGTACGAGTCTGTGCGCTCCCGGAAAAGACACAACTGTTACGTTCTCTAATGGATTCAGAGAGTCAGGTTCAAGAGATACGGCTTGTGGAGTAAGGGCCCACTCTACTGCTCAGGTCTCGTGACAGACTAATTCTGAATAGTGGGAAGATAAAAGGTTGTGTAAACGGGTAGGGATACGCCGCAACGAGAGGATACAGCGGGTCAGATCCCAAGGTGAAGCGTACGGGAGTCCCAGGTAAAAGGGACATTGAATCAGACCAAGAGTCAATGATACGTGAACTTTCGGGTAGTCGGGAACCCATGTTTGGAAGAGAGATGTCCGGGTTTTCCTAGCTGAAGTTCAGCTAGTCAGAGTCCCAAGGTGAAGTGCACGAGCGTCCCCAGGTAAAAGGGGCATTAACGCAGACCCAGAGAGCGACGCGTGAAAGTACGGGTAGTCGGATACCCAGGTAGAAACATATTTGCTTGTCGTAACACACAGCTCTGAGGACCGACTGAAGTGCGAGGCTGGGCCCCCTCGTGCGTAGGTCGGAACGAAGTTCTGTGTGTGGATAGGAAGGTTATAGAGAGAGGACCTTCACTATCAGAGTGCCATAGATACCCTTACGATTATCTTCCGAAGCAGAATTTATCACTGTGTTGGTCGACAATTGCCAACACAGAAGACGGGTAAGGAAACTTACTCCGTAGATGTGGTGCATGACAATATACGTGTGAGGCCGGTATGCCCTGCACGGATATGGAGCGAGAGATGCGTACGGTTGGAAGACGCATGGACAGGTGCCTAGACGACACGACGTAGAGTTACCGTTGACAGTTGCCCAATAGACCGGTGTCTAGGACGATGTGATGCAAAGACTTGTCGCATGTATTCCTTGTTCCCGATACTTAGAAAACGTTTGGTGTCCCTTATAAATGGCGATAGTTCGAGTCACGAAATGTAGAATGGTACGTCGAAGCTAAGATCAGGTGGAGAGTTGGAGGAAGCCCGTAGCTAAGAAGGCACACAAAAGAGGAAGACTCCTGCTGGTAAGAGAACGAACCCTGTTCTGAAGGACGGCCATCCTGCAGGACGTTGCCCATCCGGCGACCGCGGAAAAGAGCAGAGTCAGACCCCGAGACAGAACTGTATAGTGTTGCCTTTCTTAAGCGGCCAATCCTGGATCTCCCCTGATAGGAACGGTCCCTATGGGCAGAGATAGAGAACAGCCATTTTACGTTGGAAGTAGACAAGGCAGTGACTCTGGTGGTGTCGCGGTCGACTCCTTCGATCGCAACGACGAACCAACGAAGGAACTATTAAAAGATCTTTAATTAAAAATAAAGTCGATTAAGTGTAAAGTAAGTCAACTCGTCTATCAAATATCACAATCGTAGACAGCACACAGGTTGGCTGGTCTCGATTGAACGTCATACGATCAATGTTTCAACGTTTACAAATCTTCGTCAAAAGGCCCTTAATGTACATCAGGTCTATCTTATATAGAGTTCTCCCGGATTCCAGAACGTTCTATGACGTCACTGTACTTTTCCCTGGAAAGTCCTACTGAACACGTATATCCTTGTTGCATGCACCGAATTAATGTTGACAGCTTGCTGCAGAATTTTCCGTGCGATGTAAACAAGCTTGTTGACGCGTCGGTTTTCTTCCCTTGATGCATGCACCCGCGTAGACCGCGACATTCCCTCCGCCCTCAGATGATGACACGTCTTCAGCACCATCTCGAACGGGTCATCACGATCAAGCCGGGCCTCCAGACTCCATCTCGTCACAGCATATACAAACAAAATAAAACACACCAGTTAGTCAATTTATCTATACAATTTGCGGGCTCGATCCTTGTGTGTCGGGCCACTTCCCCCCCCCCACCATCCGAGTCACAACCGAGAGAGGAAATCAGCCACCGTGTTCTGACGTCCAGGACGATATCGAAAGTCCACGTTAAACTCTTGCAATGCTAACGCCCAACGAGTCAGTTTCGCACTCTTAGGGCTTGCATCTGTGAGATAAGACAAAGGATTATGATCTGAATAAATGATTATCTTTGATAAGAATATCCATGACTTGAATCGTTTAAGTGCCCAAATTACTGCAAAAGCCTCTCTCTCAATTGTAGACCAATGCATCTGTGTATCTGTAAGTTTAAGGCTAGCAAAAGCAATTGGTTTTTCTTGACCTTCTTCGGTCCACTGAAACAAGCAACACCCGACCGCGGTGGCACTTGCGTCAACACTTAAACCAAATTCCTTAGTGAAATCAATGGTATGCAACTGTGTAGCTTTACTGAGATCATCCTTTAACTTATCTAGTGCTTCTTGATGCTTTTGCTCCCAAGGCACCTTCGTAGGTATGTTATCTCGTGTCAAATCAGTTATTATCCGTGCTTTTTCAGCTAAAGCAGGTATAAAACTTCGAAAGTAACTGAAAAAACCCATAACCTTTCTAACTTCTTTCTTTGTTGTTGGAGGATGGATATCATTGATCGTAGCGATCTTACCTGGATCAGGTTCAATACAACCTGACCCTACTATATGGCCAACAAACTTTATTTTGTTTTGTGCAAAATTACATTTTCTTAAATTCAAAGTGAGTCCTGCTTCCTCAATAGTTTGCAAGAATTTCTCTAGATGTTCTAAATGGTCATTCCAATTCATTGAAACCACTGCCATATCATCGACGAATGGTTCGGTAAAACTTCGCACTGGATGTAAAACTTGGGTCATAGCACGAATAAAGGTATTGCTAGCGGACTTGAGTCCAAACGGCATCCTTGTGAACTCAAAAAGTCCTGCATCACATACGAATGCCGTAAGCCATCGATGTTCTTTCCGAACTGGAATTTGCCAATACCCCGATTTCGCGTCGAAAACACTAATAAACTTTGCCCGTCCCACCTTTTGTAAGACGTCAGCAATGTCTGGGGTCGGGTAACAATCACCTAGAGAATATTTGTTAACATGGCGATAATCAATTGCCAGTCGAACGCCATTTTGACCTTTGGGTCCCTTTAAAACGCAAACTACCGGACTGGCCATTTCACTTTTCGATGGTCGAATGATGTCTAATGCCAACATTTCTTCTATCTGGCGTTGTACTTCAGGTTTAAGTAGCTCAGGTACTTTATATGCCCTTAAACGCTTAGGAGTGAAATCATGAGTTATCTTAATTTCATGTTCTAATACTGGACAATACCCAGGTTTATCCACAAATACTGCCGAGTGCCGATCCAAAACTTCAAAAAGTTGCTTCTGTTCCTCTTGCGAAAGATGCGCTATAATCAGAGGATCAATTCGCTTACTCGGGCTTATTTGTTCACGTTCTTCCTGATCTACAACCTCTACTATACCAAATTCTTCATCTTGATCAACAATTACTGAACAGCTATTGATCATCGCTTGTTCGAGTCGTTCATGGTATCGCTTGATCTTATTTGCGTGTAAATGTCTTTGTTTTCCCTCTATTTCTACTATATAAGAATATGGGGATTTAACCTTGACTACGGTAGCAGGTCCTTGCCATCGACTATAAAATTTAGAACTACCAAAATCTGGTGCTAATACTGCTACTTTATCTCCAACTTCGTATTTTCTGTCAGTACTACGCAAGTTATAATAATCTGCATACCGCTTTGTTTCTATATCACTATAGTAATCTGCATATACTTTCGCGAATTCGAGGTTTTCCTTCAGTGATTGGAGATACTCTTCGGGTGATTTACCTAAGTTAAGAGGTACTTTTCGTTCGCCAGCCCACGATTCCTTCAACACACTAAGTGGACCCCGAGGAAGAGTTCCATAAACCATAGTGAATGGCGAAATATGAGTCGTGCCTGAAGGTTTTTCTCTAAGGCTCCACAGAACAAACGGTAACAATTGGTGCCATCCACGAGGATCAGATTGAGCAAGCTTAAAGATCATGGTTTTCAAGCTTTGGTTGCATCTTTCAACCAATCCAGCTGCCTCAGGATGTCCAGGGGTATTAAATCTGGGACTACAACCCATTCGCCGCAAGAATTCTTTCGTCAAACGACTGGTAAAGTTGGTACCACAATCAGAACTGATGATCCTTGGAATAGAAAAAGTTGTAAAAACTTGCAACAGAGCTTCACAAACTCCCTTTGCATTCAGCGATCTAAGAGGATACGCCATCGGCCAACGAGAAAATTTGTCCACCAGAACCAGAGCATAATTGTACTGGGGTTTCGATTTGTTGGATTCTCCAGTCACTACCATAGGGCCAATACAATCCATATTTAGATGGTTAAAACAGAGTTCATCCGCCCTCGGAATAGGAGTGATCGGGACTCGATCTGCCACTTTAACTGGAGTTCTTAGTTGACAAATTTGACAAGACGCACAATATTCGCGAATCCTCTCATCCATTCTTGGAAACCAAAAGTTTAATTTGATCCTGGCTCTCGTTGCCTTAAAAGCCATGTGCCCAGCACATGGGGCATCGTGTGCTACTCGCAAGACAACCTCGATTCTATCTTCCGGTAAACATAATTGATTAACCTTATGTCCCATAATTTCCCCTTTGTGGTATAGGAGGTTATTATCTATAAAGAAATTATTTTTATTCTGTCTCGCTTGTTGCCAGCAAGATATAAGATTGTGACAATTCTGTTGCTCACGCAATAAAGTATCATTATTCGCTACTCCCTCATCAGACTTGAACTCTGTTGACTCAACATCAAGAAAATTATCTGAATCATCAACTAGTTGCTCCTGAGAATATTCATTCACTTCTGACGGCAAGGATTCGTTGCTGTTACTTTTCTCGATATTAACTTCTAAGTTATCTTCTTCTGCCCCTTTATTTATTTGTACACATCGATCTACGCCAGCTACCATCACTACATATTGCGAACTATCCCTTAATAGGTCCACAACATGGGGTGTCAAAATAACCCGTTCATTTAGTTCAGGGACTGCAGCGAACATGACGCACAAAGATGGCGCAATGTTTGTCGTTCCTTCCATTGAATTAGCTAATTTCATTTGTAGGTATACTACATCTGCCTTACATCCTTCTCCCTGAAAACCAATTATATTAATCCGTTTAATCACGGGTAAGTTTAGTGACTCAATTAATTTCTTATCAATACAACAAATTTCTGCTCCTGAATCAGATAATGCTGGCTGAGAAGGGAGATCTTCAATCTGTACATTGATATACGACCTCTCGTGTAATCCATCAGTACTATTCTCATATACCCTTACAGCAGTTTCCAACCCTATTGGTTTAGAATTATCCAATAAATTCCCTTGCTTTACCTGTTCAGGTATCTCATGCAACACGTTGACCTTCTCAACAACTAAGTCGATCACTTCTTCAGTTGGGTTCCCAAATATACAAGTACTCACCTTTTTAGAACTTGGTTTGGTCTGGCACTCCCTTGCCCTATGACCCTTCTGATGACATAGGAAACAGAGACCCTTTACCTTGGCCTCCTCCTGAGACACCCTCGCACCTATCTTGGCTTCACCCCTTATTTCCGGTTTGGGAGACTTGGGTTGAGCTGTCTGGTTATTGACTTGAACATGTGGTTGACCTCTCGTCCAATTGTTATACTTCGGTGTCGGATGACTACGGCATACTAAGTCATTCCCACCATCATGCGACGCTACATAAATGTCAGCCGCATTAGCTATGTCTTCACAGCTCAACCACTCCTCTTTTTCTTGGGCCAAGATATAATCTAAACAAGCCTTCGACAAGGACTCCTTAAGCCGATCCGCAACCAATAAACTCACAAGTTTATCAAACTCATCAGTTATCTTTCTACTTTTCAAATAATACATAAGAGCCACACGCAATTTGGATGAATAGATCGTAAATGATTCGTCCGATGCTTTGTGCAACGACCAAAATCGGGCTCTAAGATTTGAAGGGCTTATCTTAAACTCCCGTAGCAAAAACTCCTTCAGGAATTTGTAGTCATGGAGCTGTGCCTCAGTAAGGCGCATGGTTAATGCCTTAGCTCTTTCACTTAAAATGGCTAGCAATAATTTTGCTCTAACATCTTCATCCACCTCATACACATTAAACAAACCATCCAAGTGATCAAAGAAACCTGGAATTTCTATAGGTTCGGAAGGAAATTTCCAAAGAATATTCTTGAGGGCATCACTATAACGCTTAGTACGACTTGCTAAAGAATCTCTAACATTTCGTTCTTCCTGCTTTTCCTTCCTCTCCCTTTCTTCTTTCTCTTTCCGTTCCTTCTTTTCTCTTTCTTCTTTCTCCTTCCGTTCCTTCTTTTCTTCCTCTCTCCTCTTTTCCTCCCTTTCTTCCTTCTCCTTCCGTTCCTCCCTCTCTCTTTCTTCCTTCTCCTTCCGTTCCTCCCTCTCTCTCTCTTCCTTCTCCCTCCGTTCCTCCCTTTCTCTTTCTTCCTTCTCCCTTTGTTCTTTCTTTTCTTCCTCTCTCCTCCTTTCCTCCCTTTCTTCCTTCTCCTTCCGTTCCTCCCTCTCTCTTTCTTCCTTCTCCCTTTGTTCTTTCTTTTCTTCCTCTCTCCTCCTTTCCTCCCTTTCTTCCTTCTCCTTCCGTTCCTCCCTTTCTCTTTCTTCCTTCTCCCTTTGTTCTTCATATTTACGGATTTCGAACTCCAGACGGCGCTTCTGCAGCTCGTAATCCACTCCTGTTGGAGATATTGGACTACCCTTAAATTCCTCTTCCTCTTTTCCAATCTCCATGGCCCATTCTTCCATTAATTGATTTCGATCCCATGACATAACATCATCTTCGTCCCTTCCTGCCTTCATAAGATACACCCTAAGGCGCTCAGACGACATTTTGCGAATATTCGCTTGCACCTCTGTTGTCAACGCTTCCATTTTTACAAACAATCAGTCAACAACAATCAACAAAAAAAAAACAGACACCACGCGGCAAACCCGCCACACAAAAGGAAAATTCCACAACCCAAAGTGCAACTATTCAGTATCCAAAGAAGTACACTCGCCAAGTACGCAAAAACTATACAAGCTCACGCAAGTCTGGCCTCGATCACAACAATGGATCAAATTTCAAAGAAATAATCAGCAGATATTGAAAGAGAAATAATGGCTGCCTCCCACTCGGCTGCAACTCCACTCTCTTTTCTCCTTCTCAGCCACGACAACACCTAGGATCTTACCCGTATGTTGACTGCTGTCTTCTGCTGTCTCAGCCGAACGACGCACTTCGTCCGTCCGACTGTCGTATGCCGATTCACCCGTCTCCCACGGTAGAAAGGCGTCTCGATCCGCTCGCTGTCTGGAACAGACCGTCTCTTGATCCTCCGGGTTGACTCCTTCCTCCGCCGGCTCGCGTCTTCTTCACCGGATCCAACACCGATGATCCCACCGCTGCCACCAATAATGTCGCGGTCGACTCCTTCGATCGCAACGACGAACCAACGAAGGAACTATTAAAAGATCTTTAATTAAAAATAAAGTCGATTAAGTGTAAAGTAAGTCAACTCGTCTATCAAATATCACAATCGTAGACAGCACACAGGTTGGCTGGTCTCGATTGAACGTCATACGATCAATGTTTCAACGTTTACAAATCTTCGTCAAAAGGCCCTTAATGTACATCAGGTCTATCTTATATAGAGTTCTCCCGGATTCCAGAACGTTCTATGACGTCACTGTACTTTTCCCTGGAAAGTCCTACTGAACACGTATATCCTTGTTGCATGCACCGAATTAATGTTGACCGCTTGCTGCAGAATTTTCCGTGCGATGTAAACAAGCTTGTTGACGCGTCGGTTTTCTTCCCTTGATGCATGCACCCGCGTAGACCGCGACAGGTGGGGCTCCAGACGGGCAGTGGGCTGGAGTCTCCACCACACGGAAACCCGCCCGGCGCGACGACAGGGCAGGCGTCCGGACGGGCGCAGAACGCCACAACTGGTACCAGAAGTGGGGTACCAGCGTTTTCTTACTGTAGATCGGAGGAAATTCTAGATGATACAGTTGATGAGTCCGATAATATTTCCCACTATTTGCAAATACACGGCAGAATGAGTGGGAGTTGTCTTGTGAATCGGTTGGACTTGGTGCAGTTAACGGAATTGAAACGGAAGCTAGGCCCAGAGTGGTCACGTAAGAGGATCGTTTTCTCACTGGTGTTGAGGAGTGGTTAAAGTTCGTTACTAGTACTATTGAGGTGTTTGTCCAGAAAGATACAAATTACGAGTATGTCAGTTCTGGTAGCGAACTGTTGAAGAGACCGAGCTTGATTTTCAAGGCCCATTCGATAACGTTTGAGTACCGCGACTTATACATGGGAAAGCGGTAGAAGATATACCAGAAGTCTTTGAGCTCGTTAGATTAAGTTTTTCTTAGACACGGTACAAATCCTATGCGTTTTGGGTGTGGGCGTACGAGGAATTCGTAGTAGTACAGAGTTTCGGACATCCTGTAGAAACTGGAGTCCTTAGAGGGTATTCGGTAGAGTTGTTTTTTCTCCTCTTTCTGTTTCTGCGTTTCTGCTGGTTGATGTATCAGTAGTTCGCGCTGCCGTCTGCCGTTTTCGTCTCTTTGAGGTTTTCGAGTGATTCCTGAGGCTGGTGATCCGTGCGGCTCCTTTTAGTTTTCGGATCTTCCAAGGTTGCGCTCCGAGTTCTTATGGAAGTTGTTTTGTTTTCCGGTTCGATCGTTGGTTCCTGTTTCCAGTGTTCTTTCGGATCGTTTCCCTAAATGTTGTCGGTTGCTTTGCGTTTGCGTGCTGTTCTTTGTTTCGTCCCATGTGATGATCGATCCATGTCTTTTTCTTCGCTGGTTTCTGTTGGATATTTTCTGCTCTTTGGACGATTTCTGAGCGTTCGTTATTTCTTTTGCTATTGTTGTCTTCAAAGTGAGGGAACGAGTTCCTTATTTGGAGACGATTTTTTTGCGGAGAAAGCGAGTGTTTGTGGCTCAGGTGACCGGAGAGAGGATGATGTACGGTGTATGTACGATTTCAGTGGCTAAGACAGGTACGAAATACGAGACATTGACAGGGAAAGCGACAGAGGTCAATTGCGTTGTGAAATGTCCAGTTGGACTGACAGTCATAGAAGAGATAGCGAAATGGAGAGAGAGAGGAACCCGAAACATACAGAGATCTTTTGTCGAGGTTAACGACAATCGATGCTCTATAGACCGGAAACCCGGCTTCAAAGGGTTTTAACCGCCTCGGTGGTAGAGGTGAAGTTAAGGCAGTTGACCGACAGTTAAAAGTTACCCGGCCGAAGACTGTCTTGACAGACTATAACCGTTTCATCGGTGCGGCGGCGGCTGGTGCCGTTGACAGCCGATGGGAAGATTTCCGTATGTACAATGAAGCGGAGATAGTTCAGAAGCTTACGTTGAGAGATAGTTCTGAACGAGGTGGTAGTGTTGCGGTCGTCGGTGAAAATTCCCAGAGTTTTCACAATAAATGCGGATAGCAGAATTTCGGTTTCGCGGGCGGTGACCCGCATTGATATCGTCAGTCTGTGTTACCGAGATGAGACCGCGAGATGAATACGGAGAAGTCCAAGTGGTGTACTGGGAAGACGCCCGTTGCGCAGAAGAGATGCGAAAAACCCAGTGACTGTAGAATACGATTTATAGTATATGATTAGAAGACGGCGGTAGCCGCCTTTTTGGGCCAGGTTTCAAGTTGGTCTCGATGTAACTCGTGGAGTGACCAATAAAGATACGTTTTAACAAGGTACACACCCCAGTTGCTGTGAGATGTTGGTGTATTGAGAAATTTGAGAAATGTAACTTGGCAAGTGAAGAGATTAACGCCAGTTACGGGTCCGAAGAACAGAGAAGCCTAGTTCGAATGAATCTTTGCACTTACGGGTAAGCTCATGGAGAAACTCTGAGCAATGCAGTGCAAGAGATTAAGAGGCTGATGGTCGGGTCAGGACCAATAAGTGATATTTTGAAGCGGTTGCATGCAACATTTTTATTGGTGCGCTCGCTAACCTAGTCTTTGCACGGAAAGTGCGAGCAAGATACCGGGGTAACCTTGAGGCAGCCTATAAGAGTGAATAAGCATGCGAAACAGACCATAAGTACGGCCGAGTAAAAGGGGCAAGAGACAACCGGAAAATCAACTTTGTAGACAGAGAACGAGATCGTCGCTTGGCATTTCTTGAGGTCGAATTCGAGAATGCGATGAAGGACGAGAATTGGATGATGGACGACTGGCGTCGAAGCACGATTCACGTTATTGATCTCTTGCACCATTAAAAAGGCTGTCGTCAGCACGGTTCGCAGGAGATGGGCTTCTCTACGGTCGCAGAGTGGTTGCTCGCACCAAGGATTATTGCTCAGGCTATCATCGTTGCTTGGCGTTCGTGCGGGGTTGCAGAGATTAGGAAGTTCGCAGTAGAGTTCACCAGGTTGGAGGCAGTTGTTAATAGGGGAACGGAACCCCTGGAAGTGCATAGGAACCGTAGGAGCCCGGGTAATTTGGAGAAACACTGATTACGTCGTTTGTGTCAGTGTGGACAAAAAGGGCAAATGAGACGGTGGTGTGCACAGAGACCTGCCGGTGGAGATGAAGGAGCGGATCTTAGGTAGGACGTTGAATCAGTTGAGGCAAGTGTTGTCGTCCAGGTAGTTCCGAGCGTTGAGGTGTAGCAGTGTGGCTAATGTCGAGGTCATTGTGGAACGCGAGCCAAGCGTTGTCTCTTGGTTTCCGGAAAGGAAAGGTCGGTGGTCCCATGTTGTTTCTTTGGGGTTAGAATTGGAACGTACAGAGCGTGGGATGTTTCATTGCCGACACTAATAAGAGTGCCGTCGGCGGGTAACCAGTCTGAGAATTCAGCTCGGGAAAGGAACGTATCCCCTACCGAGCATTGGTTACAAGTTACTGAAGTAATTTTGAGGCTTAGTAACGAGGATAAATATAGAGTTGCATCAGAAGTATGATGTAGTTACCGCTTAATTGCGGTGGTTTTCTGGACTGTGTCGAAAGACATTATTTTGAGTTCCCTTTTGATGAAGCGTTTGGTTGGACTGTTCTTTTGTAGTGTTCGTATGTGTGATGATTTGCGGTACCAGTTACCGCTTGATTGCGGTGGATTTTTGGACTATGTCGAAGGACATTTGTTTGAGTTTGCTTTTTGATCAGATGTTTCTTTTGGACAGTTTCAAAAGACGATATTTTGAGTTTCCTTGATGAAAATCCTTTTTCTTTGGACTGTCTGTTGGTACTTGTGAGTAGTGATCCTAGTTACCGTTTGATAGGGAGTGTTCTTGGTGTGCGATCTTTGGAAACGTTCTTTCGACAATGCTTTTGTGTAGAGCACTTCCAGGTTGACAATGTTTCGATGATGCGTATGTTTAATACCGCATGAGTTACAAGGCAGTCGGTGATCCTTGTGGTACCGTTAATTGCAGGAGTTTTGCTGACAGTTTCCAGTGGTGACTGTTGAGTGTCCTTGGTGAAAGACGTTATTGGGTGATATCGTAGGTATATGTGCTGATACTGCGGTATTAATGTCTCGAAGCTTGGCGAGAACAGTGTGTGGTAAAGTTTCGTTACTTGTTGGACAATTGTGCAAATACGAAAATATGTTTGAAAAGAAAACTACAAAAAAAAGAAAAGAAACACATAAAAAAATGTTTTCACAAGCGGCTGTCACTTCCCATGTTCGATTATTTGTGTTCCGTTGTTTTATTTTGGAAGTGTGTGTGATGTGATGGAGTTATCGTTTATTTGCAAGATCGGGAGATAGTTGGTGACTTTTCTCTCCTAGGTCTCCTGGCCATATGGGTTAGGTAGAGCTCAGGTTCATGACAGAGGGCCGGTTAAGGTTGGCGACTTGGTGGATTAGACAAGTTGCCAGTAGGGTGGTGGTTTAGATCTCTAGCACCATTAAACAGGCTGTCGTCAGTACGGTTCGCAGGAGATGGGCTTCTCTTAGATGCTCAGGCTATCATCGTTACTTGGCGTTCGTGCGGGGTGCGGAGATTGTTGGGTCTGGATTGAGTACTTGACCGAGTAAGTCGTCCAGATGACCGAGGTATTCCGCCCTATAACCAGTGGTACAATGGTTCCTTGCTCTCTAAGTGGATCTGGGTTGGAGATGTTTCTGTGTCACGAGTGATTAAGGTCCCCGATTTTGTCAGAGATGCTCCGCATCTAAGTAAGGTGGGGAGAGTGTGGCGGACAGCCCACAAGGCTCGAATGTATGTTTTAATATAATATTAGCTGTTGTTGACGCGTTATTGGGCGATGTAACGCATCGTAGGGCATCAGCGACCGATGCGTAAATGGTAGCGCTTACGTGATATAATAATAGCGAATATTTAAGTTTTAGCTTGTTTTTGCCATTTAAGCGATTCAAATGATTAATTAGAATAATATTATACGCTTTCAGGTCCAATAAATAAGGCCTAAAGCTAGGGCGGCGCTTATTATCATAGGTTGATTTCGATACCTTAGACACCTGTATTTGAGAAGGTGTGCGTAGGCTAGTATATAAGGAACAAGCCACGGTATAGTGTGGCGAGGGATAAGTAAAGACTGCCTCACGGTGTTTTGCTTATATCGTAGAGTGGCGATGTGTGCACTCTGCATATACAGCGATACGGTTCTTTAGTGTCGTTGGTTACCGGCTAATCAGTGCGCTCCCGAGTGACAGCCGCTCCACAGGCGGTCTGACCAGTGCTGGCAAAGCGTCGATCCAACGGAGTAAGGGCCCGCTCTGTTGTAGATCGCGAGCAGTACCGAGTCTGATCATGGAAGGCTGATTCGGGGAAAGACCGATCGTGAGAGATAATGGCTCACAGGTCTGTATCGGTAAAGACGGGGAAGGACCCCGCAGATAAACAGGTCTGTGTCAAAAGACGGGGAAGCAGACCCCGTAGATGTTCGTTTCGATATATACTGGAAAGACCGGTGGATGTCTGGTTTGATACATACGGGAGAAAGACCGATCGTGAGGAATAAAGGCTCACAGGTCTGTGTCGGTAAAGTCCGGGGAAGGCGACCTCGGCGGTTCCGTTTGATAGATAGACGGGAAAGGTCCCGTCGGTGTCTGGTTCGCTGGTGACTGTTCGATAGTCCGGGGAAAGACCCGGCGGTTCCGTTCGATAAAGACTGGAAAGCAGCCCCAGTCGGTGGCCGTTCAATAAAGACGGGAAAAGATCCCGTGAGGTGACATTTCGATACCTACGGGGCAAAGACCGCGTTGTTGACCGTCTGAGATACATGGGCAAAGAGTTCGCTGTTGACCGTCAGAGATACACGCGGAAAGACCGCGCTGTTGACCGTTAGATATACACGGGTAAGGACCCGGCGTTGACCGTCAGAGATACACGGGCAAAGACCGGTGGTAGCCGTCAGAGTTATACGGGCAAAGACCCGGTGTTGACCGTTTGAGATACACGGGCAAAGACCCGGTGTTCGTGATAACTCAGTTCAAGTATCGTCCATAAAAGCTGAGCAGTGCGATCCCGAGTTACAGCAAAAACTAATCACTCTTGGGTATTGGATTGACCGCCGATTCGACAGGTTTGGGGCCCACCCTGCCGTTAGATCGCGAGCCGGTCTGAATCCCGATTGTGGAAGTTTAGAAGGCTGAGTAAACCTCGGGGAGAGTCCGATCGTCCGAGATATAGAAAACACAGGTCTGTATCGGTAAAGTGCGGAGAAGCATTCCGCTGGTGACGTCCGGTGAAGTACCGGAACGATCTTGTTGAAACTGTTCGATAACATCGGGGAACATCCCGTGAATCTAAATACGCGGTATCCGGGTTTGGCTGTTTTACACGTCATAGTTACTCCCGCGGTTTACCGGCAAATATCCGTCCGGGAGGCCATCCGGACGATCCGACCGTTGTCTGTTCCGGTGTTCGGGAAAGTTCCCACGGTGAAAAGATACACAGGTCTGTGTGCAATAACGGGGTAAATTTACTGATATTTACCCACAGATACCGTTAGCAGAATCGAGTGTGAGTACGAGTCTGTGCGCTCCCGGAAAAGACACAACTGTTACGTTCTCTAATGGATTCAGAGAGTCAGGTTCAAGAGATACGGCTTGTGGAGTAAGGGCCCACTCTACTGCTCAGGTCTCGTGACAGACTAATTCTGAATAGTGGGAAGATAAAAGGTTGTGTAAACGGGTAGGGATACGCCGCAACGAGAGGATACAGCGGGTCAGATCCCAAGGTGAAGCGTACGGGAGTCCCAGGTAAAAGGGACATTGAATCAGACCAAGAGTCAATGATACGTGAACTTTCGGGTAGTCGGGAACCCATGTTTGGAAGAGAGATGTCCGGGTTTTCCTAGCTGAAGTTCAGCTAGTCAGAGTCCCAAGGTGAAGTGTACGAGCGTCCCCAGGTAAAAGGGGCATTAACGCAGACCAAGAGAGCGACGCGTGAAAGTACGGGTAGTCGGATACCCAGGTAGAAACATATTTGCTTGTCGTAACACACAGCTCTGAGGACCGACTGAAGTGCGAGGCTGGGCCCCCTCGTGCGTAGGTCGGAACGAAGTTCTGTGTGTGGATAGGAAGGTTATAGAGAGAGGACCTTCACTATCAGAGTGCCATAGATACCCTTACGATTATCTTCCGAAGCAGAATTTATCACTGTGTTGGTCGACAATTGCCAACACAGAAGACGGGTAAGGAAACTTACTCCGTAGATGTGGTGCATGACAATATACGTGTGAGGCCGGTATGCCCTGCACGGATATGGAGCGAGAGATGCGTACGGTTGGAAGACGCATGGACAGGTGTCTAGACGACACGACGTAGAGTTACCGTTGACAGTTGCCCAATAGACCGGTGTCTAGGACGATGTGATGCAAAGACTTGTCGCATGTATTCCTTGTTCCCGATACTTAGAAAACGTTTGCTGTCCCCTATAAATGGCGATAGTTCGAGTCACGAAATGTAGAATGGTACGTCGAAGCTAAGATCAGGTGGAGAGTTGGAGGAAGCCCGTAGCTAAGAAGGCACACAAAAGAGGAAGACTCCTGCTGGTAAGAGAACGAACCCTGTTCTGAAGGACGGCCATCCTGCAGGACGTTGCCCATCCGGCGACCGCGGAAAAGAGCAGAGTCAGACCCCGAGACAGAACTGTATAGTGTTGCCTTTCTTAAGCGGCCAATCCTGGATCTCCCCTGATAGGAACGGTCCCTATGGGCAGAGATAGAGAACAGCCATTTTACGTTGGAAGTAGACAAGGCAGTGACTCTGGTGGGGCTCCAGACGGGCAGTGGGCTGGAGTCTCCACCACACGGAAACCCGCCCGGCGCGACGACAGGGCAGGCGTCCGGACGGGCGCAGAACGCCACACATGTAGTGTAAGGTAGTTGGCGCTCGTGTCTGTAGTTGATCGGTTCGTGTCTGTAGTTATCGGCGCGTCCCTAGGACGACCGAGCGGAGCATCTCCGTGCTCGACGACCAGCTCGGCCACAGGCCGATGGCCCGAAGAATGACTCACACGACGTTCAGCAGCAGTTCATAAGTTTATTGACAAGACAGTTTAAAACGACGATCTCAACTACTGCCTTACGGTAACTCGTGACAATTGTCACAACTCTATCTTCTCTCACTTCATGTTAAGCTCGGTCTCTATTTATACTGTCAAGTCCGTCGGTCTGGTTTACTCGCTTTCTCGCATAGCTGTGTCTGTTCACCCCTCTCTCTGTCTCTGTCCGTATTCGACATTGTCCGTCTGCATATCTCTGTACACGTGGCATCTGGTCAGTTGGTCAGTCGGCTCGTACTTCAGACTCATTGGCACCTTCGTGGTCTGGAATCTGTGCGTGGGTTTGTCAGTCTGTGTGGTACCAATTAGCCGTGTCAATGAGTGCATGTCTTCCAATGATAATTATTTGGTGCCATAGAAGTTAACCACTACATATTCCCGTCCGTTCAAAAAATTTGATGCTCCTGCATCAAATCTTTACAAAAGCAATGTGTAAAAATGCAAAGTTAGAACAACAAATTACCAAACTAAATAACCATGAAAACAAATGCAATGTATCGCTAAGGCAAAGATCCGCAATAATTCGGCTCGTGATCCGTTTGGACGTTACGTTTCATTACGTGTCAAGACGTCGCTTAGGGAGCGCTACATCAACTTGCTCGTACAACAGGATTCCAAGGAACTAGCTTATCGGAAGCGTAGATGTTCCTGTGGATGATCTGTTACCTTAATTCAATCCATGGCGCTGGCATTCTGTGGCTTCGTTTACTAATTGGCTATTTACCGCATTTAAGGCACATTCTCGTAATGTACAAGGCATAAGCGAAGGACGACATCAAAGGTGGATCTGCATTCCGAAACATACATGGACAGCTATGCATAAGATAAACACAGGAGAGGAGATTAGAAATAAGTCCATTACCGATACGTTGACTGTCTATGCGTGCCTCTTGGAAGTTGTATGCAGACACTATTAAGACGGAATCCTAATTAGTGTTCTGGCATCTGCGAAAATAATGATGTCCAACCGTGCGCTTACCTAGACAGCAGATTTGAGCGAGTTGGTCATCGGCCTAATTTATACTGTTCACTTGCTATGCAGACGTGCAGTTGCTAAATAAATACGATGATAATGATGGCGAAACATCAACAACTATGAATCAAGACAAGAACCTAAGACGATTACACATATAACATGTGGCTAGACATTCATACAGGCGGCTTGCGAGCTAAGTCCAAATACCATTAGCTAGAAGTCCTGTTGGGCAGCTGGGATTCTGCACATTAACCTAGGAAGAGCTTCAATGAAGATTTCAGGCGCGCGCAGTATTAAGTTTCGCCAAGTGGAGTGGTCAGCAGTCTAATTAAAATTGGTCATCTGCTATACACACATGATAAAATCTAATGATGATCATGATGATACAACGACAACTTAGAATGCAAGAAATATCTGCAACCTAATATGTGTAAACTAGAAATACGCCTAAATTACTGTAACAAGTATACATATAGTTTTCCTATTTAAAACAGCACAAATTTGAATGTTATCGTGCTAAGATCATACTACTTTTCGTCCAGTCAGTACACACGGAACTCGGTGACGAAATTGTCCAATTTGTCGATGAGGATGAGATCCGATAATCAGCTTCGATCGAGTCCAAAGGTTCCAGTCTAAAAATGTGCTGATGATGACAAAAATGAAGTCGTTGGTTGACACGAGGGAAGATATTTCAGGTCTCAATGTTCGCGATTAATGGTTCCATGAATGGGCATGAGGTCGTCCCGTAGCGGAGAGCAGACGAGAGTCCTTTAAATGAGAGGCTATACGAAGATGTTGGCAATGACTGGTGAATGGTGTGGGCGTGTGAGGTGATGGCTACATAACGATGAATGGCTGATGCAAGCCTGGAAAAGTGTGATCGCAATGATACGTCAGTCATAAGTGTTACCTTCATCTTTGCGACGGTAAGTTCGAGAGTGGAGGTATAAAACGACGAGAATAGACTGAGTGGTCGATCGGCGGTGAGCGAGGGATGACGTGTGGTCGAGTTGTGCGAAAGTTGGCGAATCCAAACCTTTGGAAGATGAGGAATGATTTTCGATGTTGTGTTGAATCCAACCGGATCTCGAGTCGGTTGATTGATGTTGGCGTGGGGAACTCGCTGGCTTTAGAGGTACGGAAGAATCGAATGGTTCTCTACCAACTTGTAGCGTGGCTACTGTAGCGTGGCTACTTGATGACGAGGTTGAATGTATGTTGTAGGAGAGCATGTAGTGTAAGGTAGTTGGCGCTCGTGTCTGTAGTTGATCGGTTCGTGTCTGTAGTTATCGGCGCGTCCCTAGGACGACCGAGCGGAGCATCTCCGTGCTCGACGACCAGCTCGGCCACAGGCCGATGGCCCGAAGAAAGACTCACACGACGTTCAGCAGCAGTTCATAAGTTTATTGACAAGACAGTTTAAAACGACGATCTCAACTACTGCCTTACGGTAACTCGTGACAATTGTCACAACTCTATCTTCTCTCACTTCATGTTAAGCTCGGTCTCTATTTATACTGTCAAGTCCGTCGGTCTGGTTTACTCGCTTTCTCGCATAGCTGTGTCTGTTCACCCCTCTCTCTGTCTCTGTCCGTACTCGACATTGTCCGTCTGCATATCTCTGTACACGTGGCATCTGGTCAGTTGGTCAGTCGGCTCGTACTTCAGACTCATTGGCACCTTCGTGGTCTGGAATCTGTGCGTGGGTTTGTCAGTCTGTGTGGTACCAATTAGCCGTGTCAATGAGTGCATGTCTTCCAATGATAATTATTTGGCGCCATAGAAGTTAACCACTACACGTACATTGCAAGGATTGAGCAAAATATTAGGAAAGAGACTAGGGTCAGCATTATTACAGAGTGCCTCAACTGAGGGTGTTGATGAAGGTAAGTATCCATGACGCAACAGCCTTCGGAGTATTCCCATCATGGTCTCCCACTCCTGCCCGCTCGCAAAATCCCACCACACAGGCGACAGTTCCAAGAATGCAGTTAACATTCCTTTACAATGCCATCATTCTCAGCTTCATATTTACCAATCCTCTAATCGCTTGGATACCAATTTTTTGAGTCACAGTAGAGTTTCCGTGAACGACACTCTGTTTCATAGCAAAACGTTCAATCGCTTGGGTTCCCGTCAATAATCTTGGCTGAGCCATGCTGATCATCTGACGCATTTTCTGTTTAGTTTTATGTTTTTGTTTTGTTTGTTTGCATTTTCTTGTATTTTCAACTAGTCCTTTACTTTTCATTCATACTATACCTCAAGGACATTATTTTCAGGACCTGGTTTTGTCCCCATCTTTTTCTTTTTCTTTTTTGGTGCCATCTTATTACTATGTAACAAATAGGCAGCCCTAATTAAGCGGGACCTATGTCCCTTTTGGGCTTTCTCTATTGTATCCCGAATGTTTTTACATTCCGATTGGTGCCTACTGTACTTTTTTTTATTCTGGATATTTCTATATCGCCTCTCGAAGTCAACTACTACTCAGAGGCGCTCCCGACTACAGCATTTGATACTGTGCCGGAATTTTCACGCCAAAGCGCCACGAGCAATTGCGAGTGAAGGACTTGCCCAAGGTCCGTACGCAGCGGCTAGAGTGGGATTCGAACCTGCAACCCTCCGGTCACAAGGCGCCGAACTTACCACTGAGCCACCACGACCACAAACTTTTGTATTGAATTCGGATCAATAAAGTTGAATTTGATTGAATTGAATTGAATTGAATTGAATTCATAATAATAATAAATCCGGAGGGTGTCGTCGCTGGTGCTTCCTGCATTTTTGGCTTCAGCCGCGGGCGCTCTTCCCCTCTAATCCTTCATCTTAACTTCTATCCAGCTTACACCGGATGCACATCTCCTAGCATTGAAGTGCGAGTGATCTTCCAAGACGGAGATCGCTGATGCAGAGACCATGCGCTCACATCAGCAGACTCAATGGGACAAGCCCTCGTTGAATCAAGCGGCCAACACACTGTTTCATGGCAAAACGTTCAATCGTTTGGGTTCCCGTCAATAATCTTGGCAATCACCAGATGTCGTTAGTGAAATCTACTGCTTCGTTTAGACACCTTTTAAACGGTTCCATTTGTAGCTATAGATGATCGTCAATGTCGCGTACTCTTCAGATGTCTTCTATCTTCACGGTGGACTGCAAGGTCGTCGTCAACTGAACGGACATCGAGAAGATTTTTGAATTCCGATATCCTCAAGTAATTTGTTCCGAACTATATTTTAGAGAAAGAACTGTAAAGAAGTGCTAGAGCGTGAAGTGGTATGTGCCTAACTTTCCTAGAAAAAAAATTCATTTCTATAAGGGCTATTCTATTTCAACTTTCTGTTCTTGATGACTTTTAGGTAACAAAGCCAACATCGGTAATAATATCAACGCAGGTAATTAGGTTACCGTTGGTAATTAGGTAGTAAGACAAAAACAGGTTATTACGCCAACGTAGGCAATAAGGCCATGGTCGGGTAATAAGGCTAACACAGGCAAAAGGAACAGCTCCGGCATTTTAGTCAACGCAAGCAATAAGGCCAAGGTAGGTCATTAGGTCAACATAGAGAAGTAGGCAAATGTAGGTTATTAGAACACGGTCGGTATTAGGCCAACGTAAGTAATTAGGTCAATGTGGGTAATTAGGCCAACGTAGGTGATTAGGCCAACTTGCATATCCGAGCCAGTTACAGTCTGTATCGATCGAGGCATACGTGGTTAGGTAGTGCCGGCGACTTCAGTTTATTGGCCTCAGCATATAAGCGTGGATGGTCTGTCCACTCGCTTCAAGATGGCGCACTTTCTCGTTACTGGCCCCACCTGGCGATTAATTTTGTAACTCTGAGAGCCGTAGATTGGGACACGTGATGTTCGATCGTCATCTTGGCTTCAGCAGCTGGTGCCATAGAGCATCCTGTGGTCTGTCTCAGGACCAAGCACCGAGTAATCTCTTGAGGACCATAATTATTCTTTTCATTTATTAAGCGCCACTATCTAATGATCAATCGTCAATCGATGGCGCTGAACAATTGTGAGTTTGCGCTAACGTGCGCGGCGTGAACGTGATTGGTCGGTATGATAATTATGTTCGACTTCTGCCTACAACTGCTTCTCATAGAAGTTCATGATTTTATGCAGCATTGTTTAGTGTTTAGCGACATCATCTAAACACAGTTGTAGTCTATTGTGTTGTTATTCTATTGTGCTGAATATAGAAGTTCATGATTAAATCCACGACTGAAGTTAGACACCTTTAACACATCACTATTCCTAGCTACATATTGACGTGTCGCGTTTTTCATCAGGTTCGAAAAAAAAAAAAAAAACAGAGCTGTAATATGCCAAACTAATTTCTGTCGACGTCAACAGCCTTTGTTGCTATAAGATGTCGTTAAACTTTGGATCCATCCATCCATCATCAGGTTCGATTAGCCAAACCCAGTGAAGCGTTAGATTGACTTCAACGTAACTGACATCCACAAGATGTCGCTAAACAATACAATTACACATAATGCCAATGGCGTTCAATCGCCAGTTTTCTCGAAATTCAGCGCTCGTGAATAAGCTGGTGCTCTGCGCTTAGATTTTGAGTAGCGCTTTAGAAATTTGGAGCTTACAATAACGATTACCACTACGAACTGTCAGATAAAATTATAATAATAATAATGATAATAAACAAAATAATGAAAACTATAATTACAACGTCAATTTCTATGGGGCCACAACACAGCCTTGTCATAAGAAGGGCGCCTACACAAAACTACAACATTTAGAGAAGTAAGCCTTGGCGATGAATATTGTATTGAATTGTATTGCATTTACAGTTTTATAAAGCGGCTTTCGCAGTACAACCTAATCAGAAGCGCTGATTAGGTTGATGATGATGACGATGATAATAATCAGTGCCGGCCTTAGGGGCGTGCGAACCGGGCGGTCGAACGGAGCCCGCAATTTAGAGGGGCCCTAAAATGTCACAGAAAATTAACATGAACTAGAAACGTAGGCCTACTCTAAAATTATAATATGGTTTCGATTAAATCTTGTCTTTTGTCAATAAAGTAAAAGTGAACTTCCTCTATATCCCAGAATTTTCGTGTATCGTTAAATTTTACTTCTTGTACTTGTTAACAAATAAAATGATTAGCAATGAAAAACAATTTGACTTCTGTATACTCTGCACGGGACCCGAAATATCCTAAGGCCCGCACTGTAATAATAATGATGATGAGATGATGATTAGTGCACTAACCATACACTGTCGGTGGAAAGATGAGACGGCTAAGAAAATGAAGTCGCTTATAATTCATACCTACGGCTGCCTCAGAGTTAGCTTAAGGAATGTCTTTCTTCAAGTAGTAAACCAATCATACAACGTTATTCAACGCCTCTTTTCACTCCTTCCGTCATTCCTGCTCTCCCTCGCTGTCTCCTTCCCTCCTTCCCTCGCCCCTTCAACATTCTCTTCCTCTATCCGCCCCTTTTATGTTCCACTTCCAGACTGTTCCAGTCCATCTTATTCCTTTTCGAACTTTGTAACCTCAACTACGATCATAATCATCATCGTCATCCTAACTGATACTATCATTAATAATTAATAACAACTATTCCAACCACTGTTGTTGTAGAGAGAGAGAGAGAGAGAGAGAGAGAGAGAGAGAGAGAGAGAGAGAGAGAGAGAGAGAGAGAGAGAGAGAGAGAGAGAGAGACAGACAGACAGACAGACAGACAGACAGACAGACAGACAGACAGACAGACAGACAGACAGACAGACAGACAGAGACAGAGACGAGAGAAAGAGAAAGAGACAGAACGAGTGATTTAGAGAGAGTAGTTTAAACTGTCAGTCACGAGATGTCGTTAGTGCAACGGACATTAATACATGAAATCCACTGATCCAGTTTAGACACCTTTTAAACGCTTTCATTCTTGGCTATAGATATTCGTCAATCGCGTTTAATGTGTAGATTTTCGAATTTTCCGTGGGTGTGAAAGGTAATAACAAAAATAATAATAATAATTTGTTCTTTAATTAAGCGCCTGCAAACGCACTGCGCTGTACAGTGAACATACATACAGTTGAAATGGCAGCCACGCAGGTCGCCTTACATACATGTATATAGTAGAAGCACAGGATAACAGTTTTACAGGAGTCGAATATAACTGTTTTTAAGCGGCAGCCAAATTTCTCCAAATATGGTCTACATTCATTTAACCACTGCCACCTAGCGAGTGGAAGGCTGAAAACCTTACGGGGTCTACCGGCTTCGATCTCGGATCCTTCAGCTCTTCACGCCAGTTATCCATTACTCTACGGACCCCATCAACTGATCGGACATCGAGAAGATGTTGTTAGACACAATTTAAAGCCTCGTTTCAATTGCAGTTTCTTTAAATGATTTATTTCGCATTCTATTAAAAAAAGAACTGTAAATAAGACTAATGCTATGGTTTCACTTGAAAGGACCATCGACGAATCTCATGGACATCGTGACAACGGCGATATAGATTGATTAGAGTAGATTATTAGATAGGATTAGATAAGATAAGATGAGATAAGATGAGATAAGATAAGCTAAGATAAGATAACCTTGGATTACATTAGATTCGAATCCATTCGATTAGACAGGATTAAACTTAAAAATGCAATAAAGTGTTTAAACTCCATAAAGTGATGACATCAATAAATTTATTAGTATGCAATTCACATTCTCACAAATCTCACAATAAAACAGAGCATTACTTTATCAGAGACCCACAAAGTGAATTGTGAAATAAAATACTAAAATATATGCACAACGTAATCACACTGGCACAACTGAGGAGGTTGGCAACGACCCTCTGGGTGTGCAATGAAGAATTAACGGGGTAGGGTCCTAAGAAAGACTGAGGGGCTGAACCACCCAACCCCAGAAATTCTCACCCTGTTGTGTTGTACACAGAAGTTTGTGATTAAATCCATGACTGATGTTTGACACCTTTAAATAGTGGCCATTAACGGTTACTTATTTATACCTATCGCATTCTGTCGTTAGATAAATGCAATACGCATTCGCTAACGGCGATATATAGATTCGACTATAGTAGATAAGATAAAATAAGATAAGATGTGATGTGATGAGGTGAGATGAGATAAGATAAGATAAGTTTAGGCCTTTGAGATGTGGATATGGAGAAGGATGGAAAAGGTGAGCTTGACGGAGCGAATGACAAATGAAGAGGTGTTGAAAAGAGTAGAAGAAAAAAGATCACTGATGACAACATTAAGAGAAAGACAAAGGAACTGGATTGGACACATATTAAGAGGAGACTCCCTCTTGAGAGAAATCATAGAGGGGAGATTGGAGGGAAGGAGAAGGAGAGGAAGACCGCGACAGATGATGCTTGGATGGATGATGACCGAAGGATACAGCGGAATGAAGAGAAGAGCACAGCAAAGAGAGGAATGGCGTCATTGGAAGTGGAAACCTGCCGAAGGGCAGAGAACTTAAAGAAGAAGATAAGTTTAGGTTACATTACATTCGAATCCATTCGATTGGACAGAATTAGCTAATATTAGGTAAGATTAGATTAGATTTTCGCCTAATTAAGATTAGGTTTAGCTGTTGTCAGAAATTGTTTCAATTTAAGACATAATTCCTAGGTTTGCGGATCATGGAAAATTGACACATTGTATAGACACAAGGTGACGGTCAGAAGTTAGAACTGTCGGGTCTCTGTGGATCGGAATTGTTTGAGGTGGAAGAAGATTTACTGGATAGAGTCACGCGGCTTCTTTTGGGTCAGAAAAAAATGAAGGGTTTCACGATGAAGTTCTGTAGTGTCCAGCGACGTAGCTAGGATTTTTCATTTGGGGGGGCTTAAGCCTTGAGCATGGTGAATGCGGTATAGTGGGGCCGGCGGATTTGCCCCCGAGTGGAGCCCAGGGGCAAAAGCCCTGGTCAGAGGGTCAGGGCGGCTTCGCACCCCTAAGCTGACGAGATTATAGCATTATGAAACAAGATTTGTGAGCAGATATATTGTATAATTCTCCTGTATAGTATGATAGGCCTACTTCTATTGATAGTACAGTTTGATGATCATTCGTCCATTTGAAACGAAATCAGGTCATATGATATCCGTTAAAATCTACCCAACGAATTTTGAACACTTTCATAAATGCGCAAGTAGTGTGAATAAAATCAGTCACTATCACTAACAGTTCTGCGATATAGTCTTCGATGCAATTGACAAAAATCGAAATGTGATGCCTCATCTTATTATCAACGTATCAGATTATATGATTTTAAACAGAAAACATACACATTTAGCAGCAGCAGACAAAATTAGGTATCTTATGTAGCCTAGGTTACGTGGCACTGTATATACGTGCAAGTTTTAACTTTACTGCTTTAAACAATCACTCAGCATTTATTTTAAATTATTTATTCAGTTCACTAGCTCTATCCCGCCAAATAGGCCTACAAGTACAGTTCTACACACTTTAGTCAAGCAGTAGCCGCCGTGTTGGCTTATTGCCAAACAGATTTATTAATTCATTTCTGTCAAGCTTCTGTACTCTGTCTTTACTGATAAACAGTGTTGCCGTGTTACTAAGTCGCTCGTCACTCATTCTATTCCTGAGAAACGATTTGAGTAACTTCATTGCCGAGAAGGAGCGCTCGCACGTTGATGACGTTACTGGCAGTGTCAAAGCCACTTGGATACATTTCAACAAATTTGGAAATGCTATCTTGGTCAACAACTGCTGAAACGTTGTGATTGTTGGCGAGTCCTTATTGTTCCTGTCGCTTGTTTGAATATGATTTTGCCACATTCTTGATGCAACTGTGAGTTCAGCCTCCAGAAGTCTTCTGTCAATACACAACTGGGCGCCATACATGTCGACTAGTGGTGTAATAATGTTGAAGTCTAAGAATGCTTCACTTCCTGTATTAATCAAAGCATCAACTGAGTGCATAATGGCCAATGACTGACTTGAGAAGCGGTTATTCATCTCCTGCACTAAACGATCAAGAACTGGCAAAAACATGTCTACGCGCAATGAGTCACATGATTCATCATCATGCGTCCAAGATCTTTGGCCAGTAGTCGAATCTGTGATCATATCATGACTGGGCACTGGCTTGCATTTGCGCTTGCAACTGGAAGACTGCAAAATTGGGGATATATCATTGTCATTGCACATCTTCTGGATGTCTTTCCACAGCTCTGGCCATGCATTATTGCGCATATTGGACAGAGTGTCTATTAAGCTCGCAATAAGTATGCTTGACTGTGCAATGTTCAATGACGGAGACTGCAGTGCCTCATTTAGTCCATTGGTCAAGGACAAAAGTTTGTCGAAAATTACCAGGTTTGCAACAAAATTCACTGTTGTCATTTGAGTCAGTATACCTCGAGACTGTACCGCAATATCCGAATCTCCTAAATTTTGCACTTCATGCAAAACATCAAGGATGATGCTCAAACGATCGAAGAGCAGTGCTATATTGCGATAGCGACAAGTCCATCGTGTGTCACTCAGTCTTCCAAGCTCGCGTGGAATTTGGCCTCCTTCTTCCTGCATGGTACGAAATACTTCATGCACCTTGTGTCGAGTTATAAACACATACAGAGATTCAACTAGCGAAAAAAATTCCCCCGCATATTTAACTGCTCTTGCAACATTGACGATGACAAGATTCAGTCGGTGAGCATGACAATGCACATACAGTGCATTTGAATGAATGTCTCGAAATAATTTTTGGACACCGCCATAACGACCACTCATGACTGAAGCACCATCATAACATTGTCCTATTACCGAACACTGGTCCAGACCCGATGACTTCATCTCGGCCAAAATGTTGTTACACAGTGATTCAGCATTTAAATCTGCAACATGACTCAGAGAAATAAATTCTTCATGTATGGAATAGTCAGTGGGATGGCAGTACCTAATACAAATGCTCATCTGTTCCTTGTGTGAAACGTCTTTTGAGTCATCGACTAACACAGCTATTACACCGGATGCAATGGCCTCTGTGCATATAGCACGACGCACCTGACCAGCTGCAATATCAATCAACTCATTTTGAATTGTTGGACTAAGGTATTTCGAATTTGATGGCATCTCATCACAGCTTTGACCAAATTCTTTATCAGCAGTCTTCAAAAAGGAGATAAGTTCTCTGAAATTGCCGCGATTATGGCTGGTTTCACTCTCATCATTACCTCTAAATGCTAAGCCTTGTTTTGATAAGAACAAAGTTGCATCAACAATACGAAGTAAGTATTTCCTATTTTTTTCTATCCATACTGCATTTGCTGCAGACTGTTTAGCAGCAACAGAGCCAGTATTTATGGAAGATTTGTATTCACGCCACATTGCCATAGCGTCTAGGTGAGTGTGTGAAGTTCCGTGCTTCACCAGTTTTCCGCACTTACCAATTGCGTCTTTCCAGTCTCGAAAGCCTACTACAGTAAAGAGCTTCTCAGCATATGATGATGGCGGACAGAAATTTCGACATGCAAAACAGAATGAAGCATCCAACTGAGGGGAGTATTCAATCCACGGAAACTTCGTATACCAATCACTAACAAATGCTCTATTTTGTTTGCCAAACCTGGAACCGGGGAATTTCATATGTCTCTGATGCGGTCCACTAGTCTTCTGTCCCAGATCACAACTGGAAGCATCAGCCAGAGTGAGCTCTTTTGCATAATGTCTACAACATAAGGTAACGAACTTAAGTGAGAAGGGACATATAACTATACTGATTTTAACAAACGATAGTATTATAGTGCCCATACAAAATCCTTTAAAAACGGGCAATTCGATGAATAGGCCTAGCTAGAATTCATTACGGGGCCACACCGAGCAGGTATTCCTGAAACTTAAAAAACTAAAAATTGATCAGATAAGGCACCTCCAAATCAGGGAGTATATGTACCGTTACGATCGTAGTCTACTACCATTGGCCTATAAAAAAATTTCCGACAAAACACAGATGTCCGTCCGCACCTCACAAGAAACCTCAAGTCATATCATCTACCTTATGCCCATACCAACACCAGGCTAGTTTTCCGTTAGATTCGCTGGAGTCCGGTTATGGAACTAGGTACCTACATCTATCCCCCCAGTTATCTAGCTTCCAGTTATTTAAACGAAAGTTCCATTTCTTTCCTCATTGACGGAATTATCGAATCCCATACTATGCCAGGTGTGACACCTTCATTTCATGGTCAGGTGAGCAATCATTATCTTCCATTTAGTTAAGTTAATAGTTAAGTAAGATGTTTCTTTTATTTTTGATATTTTTGTCTACCATGCGTGTGCGTGATGTAGTGTCTTCGATTATGTTAATGATTTTTTTTGACATTTTGCCTACGAACATCCAATGAGCAATTTAGAACATCCTTTCTCTGTTTAGTAAAATACTAAGCTGGCCCTATCTAGCGTGGCCTGAGACTCCTTTGGGGTCTCCAATGTAACTCAGTGTAACTCAGAGCATACTTTCGTTATGCAATATTGTATCATTTTTGTCTCTGGATAGTTACCAAATAAAAATGAAATGAAAAAAATTCTATTACAAATGCCCTGATTATGGACGCTTAATAGCAACTTAACAATGCTGTGCAATCACGGATTAGCCTACTCGCGTGACAGACGGACAAAGAGACAGACAGACGGAGATAATCAGTTTGCTAGGCCCATATATGGCCGGTTCAATAATTGTATGCAATAGTTATCTGTATATTTTTATACTCACCGATAGTTTTCAGTATTCGCAGCTGTCCGCACTGAACTGTCACTGGTTTCAGAATCAATTGTTGGTGAAGGCGTTGAAGACTGTGTTGCCAAATGCTGTTGTAGGCCTGCATCAACGGTATGAGTCGTTGTTAGAGTATCAGAAGATATCGTGTGACAGCTAGGAACAAGACTGATGTAGTGAATAGGTTCCTTACCACGGCTTTCGCCAACGAATGCAATGTTCATTAGTCTACCATTGCTATCTGAAACGGTGTTACAAATAACTACTGGTATTGCATTGTCTTCTCTGTAAATGTTTATTCTCACACCATACAGTCGACATGCAGCTGCCAGCATATTACCGTCGCCCCAAGTACCGTCTTTATACATGGTGCTCAAATAATTCTCTAACGAATCATTGACTTCAGCATCTAACCCTGCGCGGATGATATCGTGCATGTCCGCACTCTGACGTATGTACTCAACCAGTTCATGTCGAACAGAGCCTGCAGTTCGCTGTGTCTGATTTATTCCCAAGACTTGCAACTGATGAGCAATAGAGGCAAATAAACAGTTACCATCCGTTGGAACAAGAACAACTGAAAAACCAGGAAAGTTCCACGGTGAAACAGAAACTGAATGCTGTCTGCTGACATCTGCAACACACGCACAATTGCCCATAGATTGACTAGGCCTATAGGGTAGCCTAAATGCATTGTCTACACTGACATCAGCGCGATAACCCTCAGTCCCTCACCGTTTTGTCCGAAACCAAATAACCATGTACCGTTTTCGCACAATATAGGCCCTACATATTTGTATATTTTTGTTATGGGAGGGAAGGAGAGGTAAGTAAGTAATTTATTTGACACATTCGTTAAAGTAAATGAACATCACTGAGCAAGTTCAAAAATTTAGTGGCAGGCTGCCGATGAAGTCATGCATGCAAAACCCATCGTGACGGTCACTAATAAATAACTAAGTAAGTAAGTAAACTAAGTAAGTAAGTAAGTTTATTCTTATTAAAAACCAACTGCTAATCATACCTTTGTCGATATTGTTCATCAAATTAATTTAAGCATATAACATCCGAAGTACAAAGGAATTACAAAGACAGGCCTATGATAAGAGAGATAAGATAACAAAGATAATACACTCATAATCACCCTATAAATGTCAAGGCAGATTTGGGACTATTTGGGGCTATAGATCAGTAAACTGAGATTTTAAGCAGAGAAACAAAATAACTTCAGTAAAACTTTGTTTTACTGAGTTGGTAGCGCCGTGCAGCTGTCATTTGTAACATTACGCTAACAATTTAACAGGCGTTTGAACGAATGAACGGCTATGAACAGGCCTATGGTAAGAGATAAATGTCACAAATGGGATGTTATGCATTACCATAATTATTATAACATACCTTTAATTGTAGTCTGTGCAGAACAGAGTGTGGATCTTGAATCCGGTGAAAATGACAGTATGCTTTGTCGAAGCCTTTTCAACGGCGGACCACTGGCACTGGAACGACTCGACATGATTGTTATTGATTAACAAATTGTGAACTTAACTGACTATATTTTAATATACGAATGTCACACGTCGTGTTTCTGTTACGATTAGCCGATTACTTTATTCGTTAAACAGAGACTCACTGTAGGCCTATCATTGTGTCAGACATTACGCCAAATCGCCAACAATTAACCAAATTTTAAATTTGTGCGCTTCGAAACGCACTAAAAGTAAACTGAAATCGGAAACATGAATACAATGTTCATACGAATTATTAGCCGTAAGCATACAACGGCTTCATTGTGTCAGACATTACGCCAAGTCGCCAACAATTAACCAAATTTTACATTTGTGCGCTTCAAAACGCACTAAAAGTAAACTGAAATCGGAAACATGTATATTGTTCATACGAATTATTAGCCGTAAGCATAAAACGGCTTGATTTATTTTGGGGGGCTTCAATTTCGTTTGGGGGGCTTAAGCCCCCCCAAGCCCAACGCTAGTTACGTGCCTGGTCATGCAGGTTAGTGCAGAGTGCACACTCTTACTACTCTGTTTCAAAAGCAGCTGTATAGTCTGTTACCAGAATTTCACTGTTTTGTTTCTGTGTATCTGTTTTTTCTCTCCAGCTATGGCGGCTAGGCCTACACCTATTAATGTATGTCTGGTAGCCCTATTTGTGGTTCTAACTTCTAATCAGTATTACATATTCGTACATGGTAATTGAATGTGAACTTACTCCAATGTATGTGAACTGAAAGCATAAAATGTCTGTTTCTTAACATAATTATTTAAATTTGTTGCTCAAATTTATTGCTCAAATTTCCAGACTGAGTGAATATTGCCCACCTGTTGATTTAAAAGTAATGTATAATGTATTGCAGTGTTAATGAGTGATGTAGCTGTGTGAGGGAGTGAGGGACTGATGCATTTGTGACTGTGACTGAATGGCTAATTGAGCATTGAACATTGCTTTGTTTTTCAATAGAGTATCGACAACAGATGATGATATACTCCACTTCTGGCACACGAATGAGTCTTTGAATCCAACACCGAGTCAAGGCACAGCTGTATCTTGCAATGTCAGCATCATCTGTGCCGGTGGAGCCTGTGTTTTCAATTACAGGATTGATCTACAATTCTAGGCACAGCACACTTTTGCCTGAAAAATTTCACAGTGTATCGTTCGTACATAACAATATTAAACTGATTACTGAGTCTGTCTGACCCTGAAGTCAGTGAGGATACTAATGACAAACTACCGGGTAATGAGTGATGATTTCTGTAGATTGGCTCACAAGTTTGGACTGTTTCGTATGACTTTCTGTGTGCCACTGCCACTTATCATTGTTCATTTGTTCATGACATTGTTTTACAGTTGTTTTTATGTCTAATTAATTGCCTTATTGGAACTCTCTATAATAGTCGATACACTTTTTTCAGCAAACTATTTTTCAAGCCGTAATTTTTTTTGTCGGATGAATTTATAGCCGAAAAAGTTAGTTTACGCGCTTTTACGGCTAGCCGAAAAACCAGCCGTAAATTTGCTCAAGCCAGCCGTTAACCAGAAAAAATACGGCTTAGGGGTATACGTTCAAAACAGTAACGAATGAAATTGTGCGTTCGCTCAGATGCCATAATTCTCCTAATTCCAGAAGGCGATCGAGTCTTGCAAGACTACGTTCAGTTCTTTTTACTTGCTGATTCAGTCTAGCGATCGCATCGAGACATTATTTTATTGTTTTAATCAGATATTTTCAATTTTCTTTAAATCTAAGTGGCTTGACTTACGATTGGCGCCACCTTGCGATTCCAAACTGGAATCGAACATTAGCAATTATTGCCTTATTCAGCCACGACTGCACACGCACTGGCATGCCTCCACGTAAAAAACCTAGGAATTCAACGCAGTTGGTGTATATGTAGCTGAGGGTGACTGCCTTTAAAAGGTGTGTAACTGCAGTCGTTGAGTTTATGTGGAATTTTTTTAGTGTTTATCAACATCTTGTAGATGTCAGTCCCGTAAATGCCGACCTTACGTCGACAGAAATTATTTTTGGCGTATTACAGCTCTCTTTTAATGTTCAGCGACATCTTGTGGATGTCAGTGACATTGAATGTCAACCTTACGCTTTGTAAAATGCTATAAAAAGTTATCTGGCGTTTGGATGGATACAGAGTTTAACGACATCTTATGGCAACATATGCCGTTGACGTTGACAGAAATTATTTTTTGAACGGTTCTGCGTTTTAAAGGGCGTGTATATCTGCACACGTGGGTTTCATGTTGCATTGTTTAGTGCTCATCGACATTTTGCAGATGTCAGTTACGTTGAAATCGATCTTACGCTTCATATTCTGTTACCTAGCGATTGAACGCGATTGGTAAATATGTAGCTGAAAGTGGTCTCGTTTAAAAGGGGGTGTATGGCTGCAGTTGTAAATTTTATGTTGCATTTTTTTGCTGTTTCGCGACACCTCATGGATACTAGATACGTTGGAGTCGATCTTACGCTTCATATAACCGTTATAACACCTTTTGATACTATTGGCTGTTTAAAACCTAGCGATTGAACGCGATTGGTGTATATGTATCTGAGAATGGATACCTTTAAAAGGTGTTTAACTGGAGTCGTTGATTTTATGTAGCAGTGTTTAGTGTTTTGCGACATCATGTAGATGTCAGTTCCGTTAGCGTCGACCTAACCATACATTGGATACTTGCATTAATTAATAATTCATCGATTGGTTGGATAGTTGCTGTTTAACGAAACTGTTTCATAACAAAGATGACTAGCGACGCCATATTCCTTTCTCAGAGACTGAACGTCATTGGTGAATATGTAGTTGAGAATGTATCTCTTTTAAAAGGGGTGTCTAACTGAAGTCGTGGATTTTATGTAGTAGTGCTTAGCGACATCTTGTGGATGTCAGTTACGTTGAAGTCGCCTTTACCATTGCCTCGATGCAATGGTTAACTCAGGAGCCTACGCTATATCTTTTGGATGAAGATAATTATGCAATTACCTACTTTCGCCTAATTACCGCCCTTGGCCAAAAATACCGAAGCTGGCCTTATTGGAAACAATCAATCAATCAATCAATCAATCCTTTTTATTGAAGCCATTTGAAGTACAAGGAAAAATACAACATAAAAGTTTGAACTTTGGCAACAAGAGGAGACCCAAAAGGGATCTAGATCCCGCTTAGCAGGGCCACCTAGTTAACATTTATCGTAATACAAGTAAATGGCAGCAGAATCAATACTTTTAACGGTAACATCGATCAAGTTATATGATCAGCAGGTAAAAGAAACAATGATAGAACTCTTAACTAGAGAACTTAACTATCAGTACACATGGATTCCAACTAAGGTATACAGATCAATTTTCATTAGTTAAAAGAGATGAAAACAAAAAAACAAAACAAAAAAACAAACAAAAAACAACAGTACCTGTGCAAATAAACACATAGGCCTAGGCCTAATGCAGTCATGTGAGTGCATCCAAGAGATAGAGTTTCAGTTTTTGTTTAAATTGACACATAGTAGGTAAACCAGTAACTTCAATAGGCAATGAATTCCAGAATATCGGGCCACAGACTTTGATGCTATGCTGCTTAACAGTTGGTCTAATTACCGTTATTGGCCTAATCATCTACGTTGACCTTATTACCTACCTTGGCGTAATTACCTTGAAGGAGTTGGCCTAGTTCCTTGTTTTGTCCAAATTGTCGACGCTGGCTTTATTGCTTATGTTGCTTAATTACCGACGATGGCCTTATTACCACAAAGTTGACCTGAAGATGCCTCGATTCTGTGAGGTCGATGACTCGCGAATTTGATTGGCGTGTGCGTGTTTGCGTCACGATGACATCACAATGTGCCTTTTATTCACCGTTACGTACAAAAATCGTTGCAATTTAATTCATGTGGTTATTGTTATATTTTAATGTGTTATCTTTCTGGAACGGTTATTCCTCGTCCAAGCCAGATTGGGCTTTCACCAAAAAAACCGCTGAAGGCCACGGCGTTGAACCGTTGGAGGTTCTCTGAGGTAAGAAACTGGCCTCGTGCGGTTCCCCCGATGTCGCCCCAAATGTGCGATAAAACCTAGGCCCTTCGTGTTAATGGGCTTAACGTTTCCAGCGCCAGTGATACGAAATTGTGATTGCCTTGGAGCTCCAGGTATTTCTGCGATTTCCCCCATGCACTCTGCTATTTCAGCCGCCGCGCCCCGCGAGTGTTGCCGCTGAAGGGAAGAAGGATGGGGCCAGTGTGCCCACCACGGTGACGTACTATATTAGGCCACGAAGGTAAATGTCAACTTCGACGTAACTGACATCCAGAAGATGTCGCATAAACAAAGCTAATTAAAAATCAACGATTCCAGTTCGACACCTTTAAAACGCTTTTATTCTTTGCTACATAAAGCCAATCGCGTTCAGTCGCTAGCTGCCTTTTCAAACGCACTATGAAAAGTAAATCGACTTTAACGTAACTGACATCCATAAGATGTCGCTAAACACTGCCGGCCCTCAGGTTCTTTGCATCCACTTGTGTCAGACCCGCGGGCTTCTGGACCGCCGGAAACCGCGCTCTGCGCAGCGCCCGGCAGAACAGATCGTTGCTGGCAGCATGTCGGGCCATCCGTCCGAATCCCACGAGCATGTGATCAGCTCACAGATGACTTCTCCGAACCTCAATCTCCGACTGCGAACCTTACCGCGGTGATGGCCAGCGTGTGGAGCCAGTCCCCGGCATACGCCTCGGCTACAGCTCTACATCATCATCATCATCATCATCATCATCATCATCATCATCATCATCATCATCATCATCATCGTCGTCGTCGTCGTCGTCGTCGTCGTCGTCGTCGTCGTCGTCGTCGTCGTCGTCGTCGTCATCGTCGTCGTCGTCGTCGTCGTCGTCATGATCATCATCATCATCGTCATGATTGTTATTATTAATTATTTTTCTAATCTTCTATTGGAATCGCCCTGACATTTCTTTGCAGTTCATTCTTGAAAACAGAATCCGAAAGAAATCATTCCAAGATACCGCAATTTAAATTTACTTTCTGTTTAACGACATCTTATCGATGTCCGTTTAGTTGACGACGACCTTACCTATTATTTGTGGGAAGAGTCTGACGATTATTATTATTATTCCACAGTTTAACGTCGTCTTATGACACCAAAGGCCGTTGACGACAATTTTGAAATACAGTTTACAGAAAACGATAAACTTATACTGTCCGAAAGACACCATTTAAAGGTGTCAAACATAAGCTTACAATATCAATAATGTCACATCATTTAAAGCAATATATCTAATGTTATTTATAAAACACATAGCTCTAAACTGTCTTGATACAAATGAAACAGTACTTCCCAACTATTGTCACTCGCAAGAAATATTTAAACAACTTCAGATTCACAGTACATATAATTATAATTATTACATTATATTCTTATTTTATCTTTGAAATGTTTAATTGATTATTTCTTATTCCTCAGTTCAATATCTGCCACTACAATCATATCATGTATGAAATAGTAATAAATTTCACATACATCATGCACATTAAATGAAACATATGGTTATACCAAGTTCCTTTTTTAAAGAAATTGTTCAGGTATCTAACACATTCAACTATAAGTTTTATTAATTAACAAAGCATATATGAGCATAATTGTCTCAAGTTTGATTTCAATGCATTCAAGTTACAATTACATGTATATTTCCTTTATTGCAACACAATAATACAGCACTATATAATATAATATTGATTTTACTCCAATACATAAACCAAATCAAACCATATGCGACATCCAAGAACCAAATGTTGGATGGTTGTAATATAGATACTCATTAATCAATGTGTTATATATGTAATTTACTAGCATCACACTCTCATTATATACTTGCAATTGAAAAGAAACGGTTATATAGGTTCTCAAATAACCAATATGTAATGGATATAACTAAGGTTAATACACAAGAGCATCGCGAGATAAATGTCAACTGTATAAAAGGGACATTTCTATTTAAACCCTTTTGACAGTAAATGTATTACAAAACGAAGTGTATAGGGTAGTTAAACAAATTACTTAAGTCTGACGATTATTATTATTAATCCAAACACTTAACGTCGTCTTATGGCATCAATGGCCGTTGACGACAATTCATAAATGCAATTTACAGAAAACAAGATACTTATAGCGTCCGAAAGACACCATTTAAAAGTGTCAACCAGAGCCGTACAATGTCATAGAATGTCACATCATTTAAAGCATTATATCTAATATTGTTTGAGATTATAATACACATATTAATAAAATGCTTGATGCAATTTAAACAGTATTTTACAACAACTACCACACATAAGATATATTTAAACAATTTCAAATATAAATGCACAGTACATATAATTATAATTATGACATTATATTCTTTTTCTACATTTGAAATTTCTAATCAATTATTTCTTATTCTTCAGCTTAACGACATTCCATGGTAATATCAACTGCTACAATTACACCATGCACGAAATAATAACAAATTCACAAACCGCATACACATTAAATGAAACATATGGTATACCAAGTTGCTTTTTTTTACACTGTTCAGATATTTAACACACTCCACCATAAATGTATTTAATTAACAAAGCATATATAAACATATAATTACAATTGTTTAAAGTTGTGTTTCAGTGTATTGTATTCACAATTACCTTATATTTCCTGTATTGCAACACAATATTGTAACACTATACAATATAGTATATTTTTCAATACATAAACCAAATCATACCATATCTAAACAACAAAATGTTAGAGGGTAGTAACATAAATACTCAATAATCAATATTTTATATATGTAATTTACTAACATCAAATTTTTATTACATATATAATATAATATAACAACTGATAAGAAAACATTGGTCATACAGGGTCTCCAATAACCAATATGCAAAAGATACAACTAAAGAATGTTGCATAAGGGTATTATTATAAAAAGTGTATTATAATAATGTAATGCCTAATACAATAAAATAAAATGCACACAAAAAAAAACTAGTGTAAACAAACTGTTTACAGTAGCAAACATAACATATCTATTTACAAAATTTTACCTTTAGTAATTATTTTAACTAACCTATACACTTCGTTTTGAAACATATTTATTGTTAAAAGGTTTAAAACAGAAATTTCATTTTTATACAACTGACATTTATCTCGCAACAACTTAGATATATCTTCTTTTTTACATTCAAGTAAGAGGTGGTGAATAGTCTCCTTGACCTGACAGGTATCACATAAACCATTTGAATGTCGTTTAATAATAAACAGCCTTTGATTAGTATTCGCAACTCCCAGACGCAATCTAGAAATTTGGACTTCCTTATGCCTATAGGGTTCTAAATATTTAATATCTGTACTTACAATTGGACAAATAGATTTATAAAAATGACCTCTAATAATTATCGTTAGTATATTCTAATTGCCATTTATTTACTATATACAGTTTCATTAAAGTAAAAATTTCTGAAAGTTCAAGATAATTAGTAGAATTAATATGATCAATACTCAGGGCTTCTTTAGCCAAAGTATCTGCTCGATCATTACCTGTCAGGTCAATGTGACTTGGGATCCAAATAAATCTTATTTGATTGGAATTTAGTCTGTTAATCAGAAACAATAGTTCATTCAATAAATTAGGTCTAGACTGAGAATAAGACTCCTTAATTGACGTAAGAACACTCAATGAATCAGAAAACAATGCAAATTGACAATTCTTATAACATTCGGAGTTTAAAATCCATTTTACAGTTTCTATAATTGCAGTCAACTCTGCTGCATAAATACTGGAGTTATTACATAATCTAAATTTTTTATCTATATTTAAACTTGGTACTGTAAAGGCAGCAGAAACACTATGATCTACCTTTGACCCATCAGTATAGATATGTACATAAGAGTCGTATTTAGAAACTAATTCTAAAGATTGCTTTAAAAATTCTGGATGATCAATTTTCTTATTTATTAACTTACTCAGTGTTAAGTCAACCTCTACTTGTTTGTTACACCAAGCAGGTTCAGAAGGGAAAGAAGGGCCAATAATAGATGTATTAAGTGAAGAAAAGAATTCAGAAGTACGAGTATAAATGGAATGCTCCCTACTCTCAGGTGTCCTAAAAACATTTGTCCAGTGGTTCTCCATTGTTGCTGTATTTATGTGAAATTTATTACCCAAAATTTTAGTCCCACATTTTATTGAATTTTGGAGTCGTCTTAAATGAAGAGGCAACTCTCCACATTCATTTTGAAGTGCTGCAGCTGCAGTACCCTTAGGGGCTCCACAACATAATCTAAGTGCCTCAGTTTGGATACAAGAGAGTTTATCTAGGTGCGATTTACAAGCAGAAGAATAAGCAACGTCACCATAATCCAAAATAGACCTAATTAATGCCCTGTATATGGTTAGGAGAGTTTTCTTACAAGCTCCCCAACCATAACCACTGATGGCTCTTATGAGATTTAACCTCTTTTTGCATTTTTCAATTATATAATCAATATGTGGTTTCCAACTCAATTTACTGTCAAAAATTACTCCCAAGAATTTGACCTCATTTTCCATTTTAATTTGTTCTTTATCAATTTTAATAGTAATCCTTGACAAATTATTTCTTTTGGAGAAAAGGACTCCAGTGGTTTTATTAATAGATATTTTAAAACCATTTTTATTACACCAATTTTGTATTAAATTGATCGATAATTGAATTTTATTTTGTTATATTTTAACATTTCTATGTCCTAAGTAAATAGCACTATCATCAGCAAACAGTGACATCTCTACACCATCCACACCTGCAGCAATATCATTTATCATTAGCAAGAATAAAATAGGAGATATTACCGAACCCTGGGGTGTAACATTCTGTTGTATACATTTATCAGAAAGTTCTGCCCCAACTTTCACCTGGAAAGTTCTATTTGAAAGAAAGTTTTCAATCCAGTTAAATGTATTACCCACTATTCCCAAATTCTGAATTTTATTTAAAAGGGTAGGTACATGTAACATGTCATAAGCTCTTTCAAAGTCAATGAAAATAGCCAAAACATGTTCTTTATTTTTAATTTTTTTTAAGAATATTATCCTGAAGTTTAAGGATTTGATCATTTGTACTTCTATATTTTCGAAAGCCAGACTGATTTTTTGAAATAAGGTTATTTTTTTCCAAAAACCATTGGAGACGTTTTGTTACCATTGTTTCCATTACTTTACAAATCGTTGGAGTCAATGATATAGGTCGATAAGATTCTGGAACCGAGGCGTCTTTATTTGGTTTTAATAATGGTAGAATAATGGCATGATGCCAGTCAGTTGGCAATTTCCCTTCCTCCCAGATTTCATTATAAAATATTAATAGGGTTTTAAGAGCATTTTTATGAAGATGTTTTAACAACTCATAAGGTAATTTGTCATCACCCGGTGACTTATTATTTTTTGCTGATCTTATAGCTTGTTTCAATTCATTAAGATAAAACCTCTCATTTAAGATTTCCATTTCATGAACAGGACTACTGTCAATTCTATTAGGGTTATTTTGTAAATTATTATCTTTGATATAATTTAAGAATTTTTACTATAATTTTGGGTACTACTAGTACTTGCATAAGTGTTAGCTAAAAGATTTGCTTTTTCAAGGTTTGTTTCAGCTATTAATTCATTACGATTCAGAGTAGGAATGGAACTATAGGTTGCAATACCATTCATTTTTCTTGCCCATGTCCAAACAGAGCCCAATTTTGTCTGATCCGTAAGTTCAGAGCAATATGTTTGCCAACAAGTTTTTGCTTCTGTTTTAAGTGTCTGTTTAACTATAGCCTCTTGTTTCTTGTATTCCAAATAATCATTTAACTCCCTTGTTTTATTCATTTTATTCCTATATTGATTTCTTTTATAAATGACTTCATTGCATTTATCACTCCAATATGGTAAAGGTCTAAATTTTTTATTTTTATTCTTTCTATTTTTTAGATTTTTACTAGGAATTGATTGATTCGCTATAGAAGTAATACAATCTACTAAATTATTGAAATTAGCGTCAACATTTTTATCAACTAAAATATCTGTTGTTATTGAAAATTTACTTAGTTCTTCATAATTCTTCCAATCCGCTTTTTTTAATTTCCATAGATGCATACTTAAATTATACTCTATTGTGATTTCTTCATTAATAGTAGTTATAGTAGCATAATGATCCGAGCTCATGTTGCTATTGGTGACATTATGTCTAGCATTAAGAGCTACATCTTGTGAACATATGCTCAAATCTATAACAGAATTCAAATTTGATTGGTTTGATGTGATACGTGTAGCTTGACCTGTATTAAGCACAACTAAATTCTTTTCTGTTAATATTTCTTCTATAATTTTCCCTCTGTTATTTGTCTTAGAACAGCCCCAGAGTTTATTATGAGCATTAAAATCGCCAACAATAATTGATCTTTTATGTGGAAAAATATTCTGAATATCTTCTTTTTTAAATGTATATGAAGGTGTGATATAAGAATTAAATATTTTTAAATGACCGTTGAAAGTTTTAATTTCAATACCCTGAATTTCAATGTCTGACGATTAAACGTCATTAACGAATATCTATAGCTAAGAATGGAAGCGTTAAAAAGGTGTCTAAACTGGTGCTGTGGATTTCATGTTTAATGTCCTGTCGTGGTCTACGCGGGTGCATGCATCAAGGGAAGAAAACCGACGCGTCAACAAGCTTGTTTACAACGCACGGAAAATTCTGCAGCAAGCTGTCAACATTAATTCGGTGCATGCAACAAGGATATACGTGTTCAGTAGGACTTTCCAGGGAAAAGTACAGTGACGTCACAGAACGTTCTGGAATCCGGGAGAACTCTATATAAGATAGACCTGCTGTACATTAAGGGCCTTTTGACGAAGATTTGTAAACGTTGAAACATTGATCGTATGACGTTCAATCGAGACCAGCCAACCTGTGTGCTGTCTACGATTGTGATATTTGATAGACGAGTTGACTTACTCTACACTTAATCGACTTTATTTTTAATTAAAGATCTTTTAATAGTTCCTTCGTTGTTTCGTCGTTGCGATCGAAGGAGTCGACCGCGACATTATTGGTGTCAGAAGTGGGATCATCGGTGTTGGATCCGGTGAAGAAGACGCGAGCCGGCGGAGGAAGGAGTCAACCCGGAGGATCAAGAGACGGTCTGTTCCAGACAGCGAGCGGATCGAGACGCCTTTCTACCGTGGGAGACGGGTGAATCGGCATACGACAGTCGGACGGACGAAGTGCGTCGTTCGGCTGAGACAGCAGAAGACAGCAGTCAACATACGGGTAAGATCCTAGGTGTTGTCGTGGCTGAGAAGGAGAAAAGAGAGTGGAGTTGCAGCCGAGTGGGAGGCAGCCATTATTTCTCTTTCAATATCTGCTGATTATTTCCTTGAAATTTGATCCATTGTTGTGATCGAGGCCAGACTTGCGTGAGCTTGTATAGTTTTTGCGTACTTGGCGAGTGTACTTCTTTGGATACTGCATAGTTGCACTTTGGGTTGTGGAATTTTCCTTTTGTGTGGCGGGTTTGCCGCGTGGTGTCTGTTTTTTTTGTTGTTGACTGACTGTTTGTAAAAATGGAAGCGTTGACAACAGAGATGCAAGCGAATATTCGCAAAATGTCGTCTGAGCGCCTTAGGGTGTATCTTATGAAGGCAGGAAGGGACGAAGATGATGTTATGTCATGGGATCGAAATCAATTAATGGAAGAATGGGCCATGGAGATTGGAAAAGAGGAAGAGGAATTTAAGGGTAGTCCAATATCTCCAACAGGAGTGGATTACGAGCTGCAGAAGCGCCGTCTGGAGTTCGAAATCCGTAAATATGAAGAACGGAAGGAGAAGGAAGAAAGGGAGGAAAAGAGGAGAGAGGAAGAAAAGAAAGAACAAAGGGAGAAGGAAGAAAGAGAAAGAGAGGAACGGAAGGAGAAGGAAGAAAGAGAAAGGGAGGAACGGAAGGAGAAGGAAGAAAGAGAAAGGGAGGAACGGAAGGAGAAGGAAGAAAGAGAGAGGGAGGAACGGAAGGAGAAGGAAGAAAGGGAGGAAAAGAGGAGAGAGGAAGAAAAGAAGGAACGGAAAGAGAAAGAAGAAAGAGAAAAGAAGGAACGGAAAGAGAAAGAAGAAAGGGAGAGGAAGGAAAAGCAGGAAGAACGAAATGTTAGAGATTCTTTAGCAAGTCGTACTAAGCGTTATAGTGATGCCCTCAAGAATATTCTTTGGAAATTTCCTTCCGACCCTATAGAAATTCCAGGTTTCTTTGATCACTTGGATGGTTTGTTTAATGTGTATGAGGTGGATGAAGATGTTAGAGCAAAATTATTGCTAGCCATTTTAAGTGAAAGAGCTAAGGCATTAACCATGCGCCTTACTGAGGCACAGCTCTATGACTACAAATTCCTGAAGGAGTTTTTGCTAAGGGAGTTTAAGATAAGCCCTTCAAATCTTAGAGCCCGATTTTGGTCGTTGCACAAAGCATCGGACGAATCATTTACGATCTATTCATCCAAATTGCGTGTGGCTCTTATGTATTATTTGAAAAGTAGAAAGATAACTGATGAGTTTGATAAACTTGTAAGTTTATTGGTTGCGGATCGACTTAAGGAGTCCTTGTCGAAGGCTTGTTTAGATTATATCTTGGCCCAAGAAAAAGAGGAGTGGTTGAGCTGTGAAGACATAGCTAATGCGGCTGACATTTATGTAGCGTCGCATGATGGTGGGAATGACTTAGTATGCCGTAGTCATCCGACACCGAAGTATAACAATTGGACGAGAGGTCAACCACATGTTCAAGTCAATAACCAGACAGCTCAACCCAAGTCTCCCAAACCGGAAATAAGGGGTGAAGCCAAGATAGGTGCGAGGGTGTCTCAGGAGGAGGCCAAGGTAAAGGGTCTCTGTTTCCTATGTCATCAGAAGGGTCATAGGGCAAGGGAGTGCCAGACCAAACCAAGTTCTAAAAAGGTGAGTACTTGTATATTTGGGAACCCAACTGAAGAAGTGATCGACTTAGTTGTTGAGAAGGTCAACGTGTTGCATGAGATACCTGAACAGGTAAAGCAAGGGAATTTATTGGATAATTCTAAACCAATAGGGTTGGAAACTGTTGTAAGGGTATACGAGAATAGTATTGATGGATTACACGAGAGGTCGTATATCAATGTACAGATTGAAGATCTCCCTTCTCAGCCAGCATTATCTGATTCAGGAGCAGAAATTTGTTGTATTGATAAGAAATTAATTGAGTCACTAAACTTACCCGTGATTAAACGGATTAATATAATTGGTTTTCAGGGAGAAGGATGTAAGGCAGATGTAGTATACCTACAAATGAAATTAGCTAATTCAATGGAAGGAACGACAAACATTGCGCCATCTTTGTGCGTCATGTTCGCTGTAGTCCCTGAACTAAATGAACGGGTTATTTTGACACCCCATGTTGTGGACCTATTAAGGGATAGTTCGCAATATGTAGTGATGGTAGCTGGCGTAGATCGATGTGTACAAATAAATAAAGGGGCAGAAGAAGATAACTTAGAAGCTAATATCGAGAAAAGTAACAGCAACGAATCCTTGCCGTCAGAAGTGAATGAATATTCTCAGGAGCAACTAGTTGATGATTCAGATAATTTTCTTGATGTTGAGTCAACAGAGTTCAAGTCTGATGAGGGAGTAGCGAATAATGATACTTTATTGCGTGAGCAACAGAATTGTCACAATCTTATATCTTGCTGGCAACAAGCGAGACAGAATAAAAATAATTTCTTTATAGATAATAACCTCCTGTACCACAAAGGGGAAATTATGGGACATAAGGTTAATCAATTATGTTTACCGGAAGATAGAATCGAGGTTGTCTTGCGAGTAGCACACGATGCCCCATGTGCTGGGCACATGGCTTTTAAGGCAACGAGAGCCAGGATCAAATTAAACTTTTGGTTTCCAAGAATGGATGAGAGGATTCGCGAATATTGTGCGTCTTGTCAAATTTGTCAACTAAGAACTCCAGTTAAAGTGGCAGATCGAGTCCCGATCACTCCTATTCCGAGGGCGGATGAACTCTGTTTTAACCATCTAAATATGGATTGTATTGGCCCTATGGTAGTGACTGGAGAATCCAACCAATCGAAACCCCAGTACAATTATGCTCTGGTTCTGGTGGACAAATTTTCTCGTTGGCCGATGGCGTATCCTCTTAGATCGCTGAATGCAAAGGGAGTTTGTGAAGCTCTGTTGCAAGTTTTTACAACTTTTTCTATTCCAAGGATCATCAGTTCTGATTGTGGTACCAACTTTACCAGTCGTTTGACGAAAGAATTCTTGCGGCGAATGGGTTGTAGTCCCAGATTTAATACCCCTGGACATCCTGAGGCAGCTGGATTGGTTGAAAGATGCAACCAAAGCTTGAAAACCATGATCTTTAAGCTTGCTCAATCTGATCCTCGTGGATGGCACCAATTGTTACCGTTTGTTCTGTGGAGCCTTAGAGAAAAACCTTCAGGCACGACTCATATTTCGCCATTCACTATGGTTTATGGAACTCTTCCTCGGGGTCCACTTAGTGTGTTGAAGGAATCGTGGGCTGGCGAACGAAAAGTACCTCTTAACTTAGGTAAATCACCCGAAGAGTATCTCCAATCACTGAAGGAAAACCTCGAATTCGCGAAAGTATATGCAGATTACTATAGTGATATAGAAACCAAGCGGTATGCAGATTATTATAACTTGCGTAGTACTGACAGAAAATACGAAGTTGGAGATAAAGTAGCAGTATTAGCACCAGATTTTGGTAGTTCTAAATTTTATAGTCGATGGCAAGGACCTGCTACCGTAGTCAAGGTTAAATCCCCATATTCTTATATAGTAGAAATAGAGGGAAAACAAAGACATTTACACGCAAATAAGATCAAGCGATACCATGAACGACTCGAACAAGCGATGATCAATAGCTGTTCAGTAATTGTTGATCAAGATGAAGAATTTGGTATAGTAGAGGTTGTAGATCAGGAAGAACGTGATCAAATAAGCCCGAGTAAGCGAATTGATCCTCTGATTATAGCGCATCTTTCGCAAGAGGAACAGAAGCAACTTTTTGAAGTTTTGGATCGGCACACGGCAGTATTTGTGGATAAACCTGGGTATTGTCCAGTATTAGAACATGAAATTAAGATAACTCATGATTTCACTCCTAAGCGTTTAAGGGCATATAAAGTACCTGAGCTACTTAAACCTGAAGTACAACGCCAGATAGAAGAAATGTTGGCATTAGACATCATTCGACCATCGAAAAGTGAAATGGCCAGTCCGGTAGTTTGCGTTTTAAAGGGACCCAAAGGTCAAAATGGCGTTCGATTGGCAATTGATTATCGCCATGTTAACAAATATTCTCTAGGTGATTGTTACCCGACCCCAGACATTGCTGACGTCTTACAAAAGGTGGGACGGGCAAAGTTTATTAGTGTTTTCGACGCGAAATCGGGGTATTGGCAAATTCCAGTTCGGAAAGAACATCGATGGCTTACGGCATTCGTATGTGATGCAGGACTTTTTGAGTTCACAAGAATGCCGTTTGGACTCAAGTCCGCTAGCAATACCTTTATTCGTGCTATGACCCAAGTTTTACATCCAGTGCGAAGTTTTACCGAACCATTCGTCGATGATATGGCAGTGGTTTCAATGAATTGGAATGACCATTTAGAACATCTAGAGAAATTCTTGCAAACTATTGAGGAAGCAGGACTCACTTTGAATTTAAGAAAATGTAATTTTGCACAAAACAAAATAAAGTTTGTTGGCCATATAGTAGGGTCAGGTTGTATTGAACCTGATCCAGGTAAGATCGCTACGATCAATGATATCCATCCTCCAACAACAAAGAAAGAAGTTAGAAAGGTTATGGGTTTTTTCAGTTATTTTCGAAATTTTATACCTGCTTTAGCTGAAAAAGCACGGATAATAACTGATTTGACACGAGATAACATACCTACGAAGGTGCCTTGGGAGCAAAAGCATCAAGAAGCACTAGATAAGTTAAAGGATGATCTCAGTAAAGCTACACAGTTGCATACCATTGATTTCACTAAGGAATTTGGTTTAAGTGTTGACGCAAGTGCCACCGCGGTCGGGTGTTGCTTGTTTCAGTGGACCGAAGAAGGTCAAGAAAAACCAATTGCTTTTGCTAGCCTTAAACTTACAGATACACAGATGCATTGGTCTACAATTGAGAGAGAGGCTTTCGCAGTGATTTGGGCACTTAAACGATTCAAGTCATGGATATTCTTGTCAAAGATGGTCATTTATTCGGATCATAATCCTTTGTCTTATCTCACGGATGCAGGCCCTGAGAGTGCGAGGCTGGCTCGTTGGGCGTTGGCATTGCGGGAGTTTGGCGTGGACTTTCGATGTCGTCCTGGACGTCAGAACACGGTGGCTGATTTCCTCTCTCGGTTGTGGCTCGGATGGTGAGGGGGGGGAATGGCCCGGCACACAAGGATCGAGCCCGCGGGTTGTATGGATAAATTGACTAACTGATGTGTTTTGTTTTGGTTGTATATGCTGTATCGAGATGGAGTCTGGAGGCCCGGCTTGATCGTGATGACCCGTTCGGGATGGTGCTGAAGACGTGTCATCATCTGAGGGCGGAGGGAATGTCGTGGTCTACGCGGGTGCATGCATCAAGGGAAGAAAACCGACGCGTCAACAAGCTTGTTTACAACGCACGGAAAATTCTGCAGCAAGCTGTCAACATTAATTCGGTGCATGCAACAAGGATATACGTGTTCAGTAGGACTTTCCAGGGAAAAGTACAGTGACGTCACAGAACGTTCTGGAATCCGGGAGAACTCTATATAAGATAGACCTGCTGTACATTAAGGGCCTTTTGACGAAGATTTGTAAACGTTGAAACATTGATCGTATGACGTTCAATCGAGACCAGCCAACCTGTGTGCTGTCTACGATTGTGATATTTGATAGACGAGTTGACTTACTCTACACTTAATCGACTTTATTTTTAATTAAAGATCTTTTAATAGTTCCTTCGTTGTTTCGTCGTTGCGATCGAAGGAGTCGACCGCGACATGTCCATTGTACTAACGACATCTTGCGAGTGCCAGGGTCGTTGTGGTGACTCAATGGAATTCCTTTCCAAGCGGTGGATGGATGGATCCAGAGTTTAACGATATCTTATAGCAACAAAGGCCATTGACGTCAACAGAATTTATTCTGGCATAGTTAAGCTCATTGTGACTTGAACGGAATTGCTATCCAATGGGTTAAACGATTGGTAAATATGTAGCTGAGAATGGCGGCGTTTTAAAGGGTCTAAAAAGAACAGTTGTACTGTATTGTATTGGCCTTGTCTAGAAATGCATAAAGAGCCTCTCGCAGAATAAAAATGAATAATCTGTGGGTTTTATGTCAGTTACGTCGAAGTGGATCTTAACCTACTTAAGCAGATAAGTACACTATAAATTTAGCGAATGAATTCGACTGGTAAATATGTAGGCAGATTGCCAGCAATTTAAAGGTTTCTAGCTGGCACAGTGGATTGTACTAACGACGTTTTGTGACCGAGAGCGTTGTTGGCACTGGCACCAACCGACAGCCAGCATGTTAATGTCCTTTCTTCTAGAACTCGCAACCATAAACAATAATCCTATGAGTATCAACACGCAGCCTTTTAGGCAGGCCCACAATCTGACTCCACTTAGTTAAAAGAAGTTGCAGCGGCAACGCGCCCTCTACCAAATTACAATGCAATTATTACAAGACGTTGCTACGGAGATAAGTTTTTATGAAATTACATTGCATTTATTACAATATGTTGCTCTCCTCTATGAAAACACAATGCAATTATTCCCAGAGGTTAGACAACATGTTCTCTATGAAATTACAATGCAATTATTACAAGAGGTTGCTACGGAAACAAAATGCTAGATGGTTTACCATCCATGGAGTACGAACAGTGCTCGAAATGGACCGGAACGCCGTTCCGGTTCGTCAGCGTTCCGTTCCGGTTCGTCAAATGAATTATTGTGGAAAATACTATGAAATTAACGTGAATGCTCCCATATCTTTGACTAGCGTTCCGTTTCGTAAAATTTTCCATTTCGAGCACTGAGTACGAATCATGATGTCGACTGGTGAACCTTAAGGGGACATCCACAAGATGTCGCTTAAAAGCAAACGATGCTACATAAAAGCCACACTTCCAGTTAGACACATTTAACACGCGTCGTTCTCAGCTGCATAATATTTACCAATGGAACGGTGTGAACTGTTAGAATAATTTCTATCGACGCCAATAGCCTTTCTGGCCATAACAAGTCGTTAAACATCCATCGGATAGCAGTTGCTTCATATCACCGTAGGGTTTCCGTTAACGATCCTGGCAGACACAAGATGTCCTTAGTAGAATGGACATTAATATCTTAATACCGCCAAATACCGATTGGTCTTTTTACCTCGCTTCTTACTACCCTCAAAACTGTCTTGTTCCACCGGGGTTGTGCTGGGAGCACTCCTGAGTAGTCAACTTTAAGAGGAAACTGTATAAAACTTTCATGATAATTATATTAATAATGAAGTCCACTAATCCGTTGACACACCTTTTAAACGCTTCGATTCTCAGCTATAGATAGATGGCAATTCTGCTTAATCGTCGGATCATCCGAAATTAACTTTTGAAAAGTAAGGTCGTCGTCAAGTAACCGGACATCGAGAAGATGTTGTTAAATACAAATTAAGTTTTCGTTTGAATTGCGGTATTAACCACATTCATATACATGTAATTATATCCAGACTTCTATTCCTTACTAAAAAATGTCGAGTGAACTATACGCTCTATTTTGGAGTGGAGTCGAGTGGAGTCGAGTGTCAAGATCAAAGCCACGACTTTGAACCTCAAGACCAAGACCAAGACCAAGACTCAAGACTTTTAACATCAAGACCAAGACCAAGACTCAAGACTTTTAACATCGAGAAGATGTTGTTAAATACAAATTAAGTTTTCGTTTGAATTGCGGTATTAACCACATTCATATACATGTAATTATATCCAGACTTCTATTCCTTACTAAAAAATGTCGAGTGAACTATACGCTCTATTTTGGAGTGGAGTCGAGTGGAGTCGAGTGTCAAGATCAAAGCCACGACTTTGAACCTCAAGACCAAGACCAAGCCCAAGACTTTTGGTCTCAAGACCAAGACCAAGACTAAGGCTTTAATAGCGAACTCCAGTGCACTCGAGACCAAGACCTTGATCTCGATGACAACAAAACTGCGTAACTGACATCAACAAGATGTCGCTAAACACTAACTAATGCTGCATCAAATCATGAATATGTATACGCAGTTGCATCGTATTGTGTTGTATTTAGAACTTTATGATTTAACACGCGTCAAAGAAATTTGAGAAGCATGCATAAGTGCATGCATAAGTGCAGTTTAAAATTACAATAATTTCAGGAATTAAAGATATTTGTAACACTAGAATCGTTTCAGGAATCAAAGATTTTTGTTTACCGAATGACTAATACGTTTACTTTACGATGTCATCCCTTCCACTATGATTGTTTATTATTATTAATAATCCAAAGTTTAACGTCGTCCCTTGACATCAATGGCCGTCGACGACAATTCACAAGTACAATTCACAGAACACAAAATACTTATAGCTTCCGAGAAACACCATTTAAAGGTGTTAAAGAGAGCTGTACAATATCACTATTGTCACATCATTTAAAGCAATATATCTAATTGTCGTGGTCTACGCGGGTGCATGCATCAAGGGAGGAAAACCGACGCGTCAACAAGCTTGTTTACAACGCACGGAAAATTCTGCAGCAAGCTGTCAACATTAATTCGGTGCATGCAACAAGGATATACGTGTTCAGTAGGACTTTCCAGGGAAAAGTACAGTGACGTCACAGAACGTTCTGGAATCCGGGAGAACTCTATATAAGATAGACCTGATGTACATTAAGGGCCTTTTGACGAAGATTTGTAAACGTTGAAACATTGATCGTATAACGTTCAATCGAGACCAGCCAACCTGTGTGCTGTCTACGATTGTGATATTTGATAGACGAGTTGACTTACTCTACACTTAATCGACTTTATTTTTAAATAAAGATCTTTTAATAGTTCCTTCGTTGGTTCGTCGTTGCGATCGAAGGAGTCGACCGCGACATTATTGGTGGCAGCGGTGGGATCATCGGTGTTGGATCCGGTGAAGAAGACGCGAGCCGGCGGAGGAAGGAGTCAACCCGGAGGATCAAGAGACGGTCTGTTCCAGACAGCGAGCGGATCGAGACGCCTTTCTACCGTGGGAGACGGGTGAATCGGCATACGACAGTCGGACGGACGAAGTGCGTCGTTCGGCTGAGACAGCAGAAGACAGCAGTCAACATACGGGTAAGATCCTAGGTGTTGTCGTGGCTGAGAAGGAGAAAAGAGAGTGGAGTTGCAGCCGAGTGGGAGGCAGCCATTATTTCTCTTTCAATATCTGCTGATTATTTCTTTGAAATTTGATCCATTGTTGTGATCGAGGCCAGACTTGCGTGAGCTTGTAGAGTTTTTGCGTACTTGGCGAGTGTACTTCTTTGGATACTGCATAGTTGCACTTTAGGTTGTGGAATTTTCCTTTTGTGTGGCGGGTTTGCCGCGTGGTGTCTGTTTTTTTGTTGTTGATTGTTGTTGACTGACTGTTTGTAAAAATGGAAGCGTTGACAACAGAGATGCAAGCGAATATTCGCAAAATGTCGTCTGAGCGCCTTAGGGTGTATCTTATGAAGGCAGGAAGGGACGAAGATGATGTTATGTCATGGGATCGAAATCAATTAATGGAAGAATGGGCCATGGAGATTGGAAAAGAGGAAGAGGAATTTAAGGGTAGTCCAATATCTCCAACAGGAGTGGATTACGAGCTGCAGAAGCGCCGTCTGGAGTTCGAAATCCGTAAATATGAAGAACAGAAGGAGAAGGAAGAAAGAGAAAGGGAGGAACGGAAGGAGAAGGAAGAAAGGGAGGAAAAGAGGAGAGATGAAGAAAAGAAAGAACAAAGGGAGAAGGAAGAAAGAGAAAGGGAGGAACGGAAGGAGAAGGAAGAAAGGGAGGAAAAGAGGAGAGAGGAAGAAAAGAAGGAACGGAAAGAGAAAGAAGAAAGAGAAAAGAAGGAACGGAAAGAGAAAGAAGAAAGGGAGAGGAAGGAAAAGCAGGAAGAACGAAATGTTAGAGATTCTTTAGCAAGTCGTACTAAGCGTTATAGTGATGCCCTTAAGAATATTCTTTGGAAATTTCCTTCCGACCCTATAGAAATTCCAGGTTTCTTTGATCACTTGGATGGTTTGTTTAATGTGTATGAGGTGGATGAAGATGTTAGAGCAAAATTATTGCTAGCCATTTTAAGTGAAAGAGCTAAGGCATTAACCATGCGCCTTACTGAGGCACAGCTCCATGACTACAAATTCCTGAAGGAGTTTTTGCTAAGGGAGTTTAAGATAAGCCCTTCAAATCTTAGAGCCCGATTTTGGTCGTTGCACAAAGCATCGGACGAATCATTTACGATCTATTCATCCAAATTGCGTGTGGCTCTTATGTATTATTTGAAAAGTAGAAAGATAACTGATGAGTTTGATAAACTTGTAAGTTTATTGGTTGCGGATCGGCTTAAGGAGTCCTTGTCGAAGGCTTGTTTAGATTATATCTTGACCCAAGAAAAAGAGGAGTGGTTGAGCTGTGAAGACATAGCTAATGCGGCTGACATTTATGTAGCGTCGCATGATGGTGGGAATGACTTAGTGTGCCGTAGTCATCCGACACCGAAGTATAACAATTGGACGAGAGGTCAACCACATGTTCAAGTCAATAACCAGACAGCTCAACCCAAGTCTCCCAAACCGGAATTAAGGGGTGAAGCCAAGATAGGTGCGAGGGTGTCTCAGGAGGAGGCCAAGGTAAAGGGTCTCTGTTTCCTATGTCATCAGAAGGGTCATAGGGCAAGGGAGTGCCAGACCAAACCAAGTTCTAAAAAGGTGAGTACTTGTATATTTGGGAACCCAACTGAAGAAGTGATCGACTTAGTTGTTGAGAAGGTCAACGTGTTGCATGAGATACCTGAACAGGTAAAGCAAGGGAATTTATTGGATAATTCTAAACCAATAGGGTTGGAAACTGTTGTAAGGGTATACGAGAATAGTATTGATGGATTACACGAGAGGTCGTATATCAATGTACAGATTGAAGATCTCCCTTCTCAGCCAGCATTATCTGATTCAGGAGCAGAAATTTGTTGTATTGATAAGAAATTAATTGAGTCACTAAACTTACCCGTGATTAAACGGATTAATATAATTGGTTTTCAGGGAGAAGGATGTAAGGCAGATGTAGTATACCTACAAATGAAATTAGCTAATTCAATGGAAGGAACGACGAACATTGCGCCATCTTTGTGCGTCATGTTCGCTGTAGTCCCTGAACTAAATGAACGGGTTATTCTGACACCCCATGTTGTGGACCTATTAAGGGATAGTTCGCAATATGTAGTGATGGTAGCTGGCGTAGATCGATGTGTTCAAATAAATAAAGGGGCAGAAGAAGATAACTTAGAAGTTAATATCGAGAAAAGTAACAGCAACGAATCCTTGCCGTCAGAAGTGAATGAATATTCTCAGGAGCAACTAGTTGATGATTCAGATAATTTTCTTGATGTTGAGTCAACAGAGTTCAAGTCTGATGAGGGAGTAGCGAATAATGATACTTTATTGCGTGAGCAACAGAATTGTCACAATCTTATATCTTGCTGGCAACAAGCGAGACAGAATAAAAATAATTTCTTTATAGATAATAACCTCCTGTACCACAAAGGGGAAATTATGGGACATAAGGTTAATCAATTATGTTTACCGGAAGATAGAATCGAGGTTGTCTTGCGAGTAGCACACGATGCCCCATGTGCTGGGCACATGGCTTTTAAGGCAACGAGAGCCAGGATCAAATTAAACTTTTGGTTTCCAAGAATGGATGAGAGGATTCGCGAATATTGTGCGTCTTGTCAAATTTGTCAACTAAGAACTCCAGTTAAAGTAGCAGTATTAGCACCAGATTTTGGTAGTTCTAAATTTTATAGTCGATGGCAAGGACCTGCTACCGTAGTCAAGGTTAAATCCCCATATTCTTATATAGTAGAAATAGAGGGAAAACAAAGACATTTACACGCAAATAAGATCAAGCGATACCATGAACGACTCGAACAAGCGATGATCAATAGCTGTTCAGTAATTGTTGATCAAGATGAAGAATTTGGTATAGTAGAGGTTGTAGATCAGGAAGAACGTGATCAAATAAGCCCGAGTAAGCGAATTGATCCTCTGATTATAGCGCATCTTTCGCAAGAGGAACAGAAGCAACTTTTTGAAGTTTTGGATCGGCACACGGCAGTATTTGTGGATAAACCTGGGTATTGTCCAGTATTAGAACATGAGATTAAGATAACTCATGATTTCACTCCTAAGCGTTTAAGGGCATATAAAGTACCTGAGCTACTTAAACCTGAAGTACAACGCCAGATAGAAGAAATGTTGGCATTAGACATCATTCGACCATCGAAAAGTGAAATGGCCAGTCCGGTAGTTTGCGTTTTGAAGGGACCCAAAGGTCAAAATGGCGTTCGATTGGCAATTGATTATCGCCATGTTAACAAATATTCTCTAGGTGATTGTTACCCGACCCCAGACATTGCTGACGTCTTACAAAAGGTGGGACGGGCAAAGTTTATTAGTGTTTTCGACGCGAAATCGGGGTATTGGCAAATTCCAGTTCGGAAAGAACATCGATGGCTTACGGCATTCGTATGTGATGCAGGACTTTTTGAGTTCACAAGGATGCCGTTTGGACTCAAGTCCGCTAGCAATACCTTTATTCGTGCTATGACCCAAGTTTTACATCCAGTGCGAAGTTTTACCGAACCATTCGTCGATGATATGGCAGTGGTTTCAATGAATTGGAATGACCATTTAGAACATCTAGAGAAATTCTTGCAAACTATTGAGGAAGCAGGACTCACTTTGAATTTAAGAAAATGTAATTTTGCACAAAACAAAATAAAGTTTGTTGGCCATATAGTAGGGTCAGGTTGTATTGAACCTGATCCAGGTAAGATCGCTACGATCAATGATATCCATCCTCCAACAACAAAGAAAGAAGTTAGAAAGGTTATGGGTTTTTTCAGTTACTTTCGAAGTTTTATACCTGCTTTAGCTGAAAAAGCACGGATAATAACTGATTTGACACGAGATAACATACCTACGAAGGTGCCTTGGGAGCAAAAGCATCAAGAAGCACTAGATAAGTTAAAGGATGATCTCAGTAAAGCTACACAGTTGCATACCATTGATTTCACTAAGGAATTTGGTTTAAGTGTTGACGCAAGTGCCACCGCGGTCGGGTGTTGCTTGTTTCAGTGGACCGAAGAAGGTCAAGAAAAACCAATTGCTTTTGCTAGCCTTAAACTTACAGATACACAGATGCATTGGTCTACAATTGAGAGAGAGGCTTTCGCAGTAATTTGGGCACTTAAACGATTCAAGTCATGGATATTCTTATCAAAGATAATCATTTATTCAGATCATAATCCTTTGTCTTATCTCACAGATGCAAGCCCTAAGAGTGCGAAACTGACTCGTTGGGCGTTAGCATTGCAAGAGTTTAACGTGGACTTTCGATATCGTCCTGGACGTCAGAACACGGTGGCTGATTTCCTCTCTCGGTTGTGACTCGGGTGGTGAAGGGGGAGATGGCCCGACACACAAGGATCAAGCCCGCAAATTGTATAGATAAATTGACTAACTGATGTGTTTTGTTTTGTTTGTATATGCTGTGTCGAGATGGAGTCTGGAGGCCCGGCTTGATTGTGATGACCCGTTCGGGATGGTGTTGAAGACGTGTCATCATCTGAGGGCGGAGGGAATGTCGTGGTCTACGCGGGTGCATGCATCAAGGGAGGAAAACCGACGCGTCAACAAGCTTGTTTACAACGCACGGAAAATTCTGCAGCAAGCTGTCAACATTAATTCGGTGCATGCAACAAGGATATACGTGTTCAGTAGGACTTTCCAGGGAAAAGTACAGTGACGTCACAGAACGTTCTGGAATCCGGGAGAACTCTATATAAGATAGACCTGATGTACATTAAGGGCCTTTTGACGAAGATTTGTAAACGTTGAAACATTGATCGTATAACGTTCAATCGAGACCAGCCAACCTGTGTGCTGTCTACGATTGTGATATTTGATAGACGAGTTGACTTACTCTACACTTAATCGACTTTATTTTTAAATAAAGATCTTTTAATAGTTCCTTCGTTGGTTCGTCGTTGCGATCGAAGGAGTCGACCGCGACACTAATATTGTTTATTATACACATATTAATAAAATGTTCGATGCAATTTAAACAGTATTTTGGAACAATTACCACACACAAGAAATATTTAAACAATTTCAAATATAAATGCACAGTCGGCCCTATTTCTTATTTCTTAATCTACAGTCCAATGACATTCCATAGTAATATCTACTGCTACAATCATATCATGTATGAAATAGTAACAATTTCATAAACAGCATTCACATTAAATGAAATATGTGGTATACCGTTTTTTCCCCAAATAACTGTTCAGGTGTTCTACACACTCAATTATAAATTTAGTTGATTAACAAAGCATATATAATTACAATCTTTAAAGTTTGATTTCAATGTATTCAAATCACAATTACCTGTATATTTCCCTTATAGCAATACAACACTGCTGCACTATTCAAAGTAATATTTATTCCAATACATATTAAATACTGTATATGTAACTAGGAATGGCTGCGTTTAAAGGTGTCTAAATAATAATATTTAATAATAATATTTATTCTTTAATTAAGCGCCTGCAAACGCACTGCGCTGTACATGTACATGTTATGCGATAAACCTTAACTACTAACAGAACAGACAGCCTGCAATACACGGCGCAAATTGCAGCCCACAAAGCATGTCCGCCTATGGGACTCGATCTCTGTACCTCTCGCACTCTACGCCAGATGTTATCCAATGCGCTATCGGAACTGTAGATTCATGTAGCATTGTTTAGTGTTTAGCGGCATCTTGTGGTGGATCTCTTTCCTACACAAAATCCACAACTGAGTTTTATACACTGTTTTAAAACGTCGCCATTCTCAGCTACATATTTACATTTAATCGCTTTGA
>OY744614.1:4115146-4145146 GCA_963556255.1 Allolobophora icterica
ACCCTGTTGGTGAATATGTAGCTGTGAATAGCAGTGTTTTAAAGGTATCTAATTCAATCGTGAATTTAATGCTGTAGTATTTAGAATTTACGATAATTATCTTAAGAGGGACTTTGTATTTAACTTCAGATCATTGAATTCTTAGCGATATCTATTGGTGCTAATCCGTTGACTGTAATCCGAGTTGATCTCATCCAATGACCTCTGGCGAAAGCGGAAATCATAGCAATGAAATAAACCAGTTTAAAGGTGTCTAAGCGAAAATGTTGAATTTCAAGTATACTACGTATCAAACCGGCAGTTCAAATGATTGTTGACGATAACATTTTAGCTTCTTTTGTAATTTTTTGCAGCATAACAAAGGCGCTGATAGTTTCCTTGAACTCTCCTTATTTTAGTTTCTCGTTTTTTATGTGTTTATTAATTCTTTCGAATTTGGGGACATTACTATTAAATTAGAGGAGGGGTGAATTTTATAATAATTATAACATAATAATTTTAACATTGGTTACTTTTAATCGAAATACTATTATGGTTATCATTTAATTAACGGGGTAGGGGGGCGTAGAGTAATGGACAACACTCTGGTGTGAAGAGCAGTAGGTACCAAGATCGATTCCCGTAGACCCCGTTAAGTTTATTCAGCCTTCCACTCGCTAGGTGGCGGCGGTGGTTAAATGAATAGTAGGCCGTGATTGGCGCCCTTTGGCTGCGGTATAGAAAACAGTTATATTCGACTCCTACAAAACTGTTATCATGTGCTTCTACTGTAGGCCTATACTTGTATGTAAGGCGCCCTGCGTGGCTGCCGTGTCTACTATATGTTCATTCATTCATTCGAAGATTTATATAGCGCCTCTTCAGGGGAACTACTCAGAGGCGCTCCCGACACCAGCACATTCATATAAGACAGTTTAAGTTTTGCAAGAAATATGCCAGGGGTAACCCCAGGGCACATGCGGAGCTCTAAGGGAAGTCTATTCCAGACTACTGGGCCCACCACTGAAAAAGCTCGACTTTGCATAGTCGTGGAACGAGCAAATGGAACTAAAAGTACCCCTTTTCCCGCTGAGCGGAGGGAACGTCGGCCTTGGACACCTGAAACTGTGCAGCATAGCTCTCGAAGGTAAGCAGAGGCAGGGCCCTGACAACATCGCCATACTAAGGCAGCGATCCTATATTCTATGCGTAAGCGCATAGGAAGCCAGTGAAGGACCTCCAGCATATATCTAGAGACTTGGCCATGTTTAGGAATATGCCCAATGAGACGGGCTGCAGAGCGCAGAACTCGCTGTAAACACACTATGCGACTAGATGGAAGACCAAAATAAAGCGATGAGTAGTAATCAAGGCGCGCTGTGACGAAGGAGTGAACCAGTGTAGCAGTGGCACTGGGCGTTAGCGAACGAGTAACAGTGCGAAGCTGGCGCAGCTGGTAGTAGCAGTCCCTAGTAAGACGGTGTATTTGTGGAGCAAAAGTAAGCTCCTGGTCGAGCCAAACACCAAGATCACGGACAAGAGTTGAGAAGGTATAGTTGGGGAATTAATTTGCAAGAGCAGTGAGGTCAAGTTTAGCGAGTTGCTGTCGCGTGCCTAGCCAAATAAATTTGCTTTTGGACGGGTTCAAGCGTAGTCGATTTGACGACATCCACGCTTCCATAGCATCTAAAGTCCCACTCATAACCCGGACTGTTGGAATGGCATTGGTAGAGAGGCAATGCATGTATGCTTGGACGTCATCAGCATATTGCTGACTCAGAACTGCATGTGCAGCCAGAAGCGTCGAAAGACCAGAGGTGTAGATGATGTATAAAATAGGTCCTAGGACGGAGCCTTGGGGCAACCCGTACCGTGCAGGGACCCATGAAGACCTAGTGGTGCCATGGATCACACAGAGGGAACGTTCATAAAGGAATGAGTTTATCCATTCATAAAAGTCTCCAGAAAGGCCAAACGAAACACGCAACCGTTCTAGCAAGATCTCATGGTCTACAGTGTCGAATGCAGCACTGAGGTCAAAGAGTGCTAGTAGTGTGAGTTGGGCCCTGTCAATCGCTCCGTAGATGTCTGAGAGAAGCCGAAGCAGGAGTGTCTCAGTTGAATGGAATCTCCTGAAACCCGATTGACTTGACGGCAGCAGATTATTCTTCTCTAAGTAAGCGACGAGCTGCATGGCGACGACTTTTTGGATAATGATTTTAGAGAGAAAGGTGACATTTGCTATCGGTCTGTAATTCGTAGGGACATCCGGATCCAGACTATCACTCTTTAAGGCAGGAATCAGGACTGATCTCTTCTGCGTCGGTGGTAAATCGCATTCCTGAAGAGAGCGATTACAGAGTGTTGTGAGAAGGGGGAGCAGGATATCGATGAATTCCTGGAGTAAGAAGGTGGGAATAGGATCCAGTTCGCAAGACTTGGGTGGCGATGAAAGGATAATGCGGCGTAATTCATCACTAGTAACCGCATTCAGGACGGATAGATGACAGTCAGTAGGGGGTGATAGGGTGGCGGCGAACTAGCTGTTGATTGGCGGATGTCGCAGATCTTGGTGTCAAACGAGGTCAAGAAGTCGCTCGCTGTAAAGGTTGAAGTGGTCAGAGGACGATTGGGCTGGCGGCGGCCAAGGAGCGCATTGAAAGCAGCCCACATTCGCTTTGGCTCCCCAACATGAGAAGCAATCTTCGCTTCCCAATACGCCTTTTCCTATTCACGGTACTGCCGATGCATGTTACGGACATACTGGACCCATCTTGCGGATGTCAGTTTCGTTGAAGTCGTTCTTGCGCTTTGCTCCGTTGATTGAGAAGAACCTGGCGATTATTATCAATGCTGCTCCTCTCCTCATAGGGGCATCATGAAGTTGCCCATGTCTCTTCTTATATCCGGGACTCCCTTCACTGGGTTCCCATTCACCAACGCATCCAATTTAAGGTCCTCTCCCTCATGCGTAAATATCTTGTTGGCTCAGCTCCACTGTATCTCAGGGCTTACTGCACCCCAGTTTCCAGTTTACCTGGTCGGGCCTTCTCAGGTCATCTGCCCGTGGCCACTTGTTAGTTCCTTGGATGCGCACTCCTACTGCCCAGTCTCGTAGTTTTGCGGTTGTGGACCCTTCCAGCTGGAATAGCCTCCCTCAAGGTTTTTGGCTTGTCCTCCTCTCTCTCTCTCTCCTGTCCAGTTTCGCAAGCGCCTGAAACATTTCTCTTTCTCAGTGAAGACACCACCCGGGTCGGCAGCGCCTCTAATTTTGAGTGGCGCTATATAAATTCTCGATTACAAATTACAAATAGCAAAATTGCAAATTACAAATTACGAGCAATTAATCGCAATTGTAGCTGAGAACGGTTGTGTTTAAATGGTGTCTAACTGGAACCATGGGTTGCATGTAACATCGCAAAAACTAGTGGATGTACAGTCTTTAGAACTTAGCGTTATGTTGAGGTTTAACGTCGACATTGATCTACATAGGTTAAAGCAGAATATTTACTCTATTAACTGGATTGGTTGATATGTGACAGATATAAACAGCGTTTTAAAGGTGTCTAACTAAAACAGAGGCATTTCTGGAGGAATATTTAGTGGATGTCAGTTACTTCGATAATCTTAGAAAATTTGGCGAACGATGGATACATCCAAAATATAACATCTCATGACAAGAAAACCCGTTGACGTTGGCAGACATTATTTTGAAAAGTTCTCACGGTTCTGGCGATTGAACACGACTGGTAAATATGTAGCCGAGCAAATTACTTAACACATGTTTAACTGTAGTTGTGGAAATTTATGTAGCATTTCCTGTTTATTGAACCCAGCACAGGATGAATAAAATTAACAAGAACACTGATCGAAAGGAAGAATAAAGTATGAAATATGAGGTCAAACTTTGAGTAAAGCGGATACAAAATGACTGTCTAAAGGGACACAGGGTCTCGCTAAATTAGGACAGCCAGAGTGACACGTATTGGAGCAAGCGATTGACAAAAAAAGACAAAAAACAAACACAATTCGTGCACTGGTCGTAATACCTATATTGACCTAATAACCGGCGTTTTCCTACTTCCCTATATTGGCCTAATTACCGACGATGGCCCTTATTACATACGTTGCTGATGTTGCCTAATTGCCGACGACGGCCTTATTATTTACGTTGACCTGATTAACTGCGTTGACATAGTTATCTAAGTTGGCCTAATTACCGAATTTGGCCTTATTACCGACGATGGCCTTGTTACCGAAATTAACTTATTTACAGACGTTGACCTTATTGAATAAGTTACCTGCGCTGCTAAGAGTCATTAAGAAGAGAAACATGAAATAGAATCGCCCTAACACTTCTTTACAGTTCTTTCTTTAAATAGAATCCGAAAGCAATCGTTTGAAAAAACCGCAATTCAAACGAAGCCTTGCTTTGTGTTTAACAACGTCTTCTCGATGTCCGTTCTGTTGACGAAGTTACCTTAATTTTCACCCGTAGCAACCAAGATGGTGGTGTATCTGGCAATTCAACGCGATTGAGGTATATCTATAGCTCGGAATAAAAGCGTTTAAAAGGTGTCTAACCTGAAGCAGTGAATTTCATGTTAATGTCTATTGTACGAACGACATCTTGTGACCGACAGTGTTGTTGACGGAAATCCTACAGTGACTCGATGAAATTGCTATCAGGCGTTTAAAGGATCGGTAAATATGTAGGTGAAAATGACGGCATTTTGAATGGGATGTTAACTTAACTGCATTTTTGGAAACGCTCGTCTGTGTGGTGGGTTTTGTGAGCGCGCAGGAGCAGGAGGCCCTGGAGGGAAAAAACCTGGAGGCTGGTGCGTCAGGAATACTTACCTTCATCATTCCCCTCATATGAGGCACTTTGCAGTAATGCTGACCCTAGACTCTTTGCTAATGTTTTGTTCAAACCTTGAAATGTATTACATACAATACTACCGCTGGTTAAGCACACTCGCTACTCTCTGCGCCCATGGTCGTTGATTGAAACCCTACACTATTTTTTTGCTATCCAAGTGAGTAAACGATTGGTAAATATTTAACTTTGTGGTAGGTGCCTAGTATTTTAGATTAAAAATTTCTTTTAAATAATTGTATTTCAACTATGTCTTCTTAATGTCTTAGCAGAGCAGGTAAGAAGGCAAACGTTGGTAATTAGGTCAACGTAGGTAACAAGGCCAACATCGGTGATTAGGTCAACGCAGGTAATGAGATCGACTTCGGTAAATATATATGCCTACCTAGGTTACAAGGTCAATTTAGGTTATTAGGCCAGAGTCGAGGGTTAGGCCAACGTAGGTAATTAAGCCAACGTAGGTAATTAAGCCAACGTAGGTAAATAAGCCAACGTAGGTAATAAGGCCAACGAAGGTAATAAGACCAACGAAGGTAGTTAGGCCAACATAGGTAAATAAGCCAACGTAGATAATTAGCCTGAGCACCAATACTCTGCTGAGACCATTATTACTTTTATGCATTTGCTAAGCGCCACTACCTATTGATCAATCTCATGCTAAAGCATCAATCGATGGCGCTGAGCAATTGCAAGTGGCCTAATTACCTTCGTTCAAGGTCCCTACACAGTAACCGTCTCAGAGTAGGAGGATCGAACCCGTACTCTCCTCCTTACAAGGTCGGCGCTTTAACCAATCGGCAACCGTGTCCCATCATCACTGCCTTTCAGCTCAGCCGCCACAGTTCGAATCGAAGTCTGCAACTCTGATCAGAAGAACTCCTTGAGTTATTAAGAAAACTTCTCTCGGTCTGATTTTTGTGATTTATTAAAATTAAATTTTCTGAGTAACTCTGTTTGGGCGTTGCTTACAAAGTTACAAGTGAAGTTCTTGTTCTTCGTGAGTGATTGCGTCGCATTGGTTAGCGAGCACAGCGCTTTGGACAGGCGCTTAGAAAGCGCTGTAGGGCTGATCAATAATGTAGTGGTTCGAGGGCTGGTCTGTCAATCGATATGTTGGGGTTAAAATCCCCGCCAGGGCAAAAATTTGATTCGAGATTTCTGCTTCACCTGAACCCAGAGCCAACTCAGCTATAATGAGTACACTAACCGCACACTGTCGGTGGGAAGATGAGCCGACGAGGGAGAGGACTGGCCACTCTCGCTGATATGCCGAAGCTAAAAAAAATGAAGTCACTAACATTTCTTACTCATGGCATCCTAATGCTAGCTTAAGGAACGGCTCTTATTCTTCTTTAAGGTGCTGCACGAGGGGTCTGACTTTGACCCAAACTATTTTGAGTTTAGAAAGCTTTGTTGCCTCTAAGCGAAAATAGATTAATACATCGGCGCTATATAAGTCATTAGATAAGAACAACTCTCGATCCGTGAGACTTGGCGCGAGATTTCACAAGATAGCAGCTGAGAGTTAGCTCTACGATGGACAGCATCTGTACGACGCTATCTATACTCTCAGCTGAGATGATGAAAGAAACCAAGCGTCTGTTCCTGGATATGTCAATCCATCCATCCATGCATGCATCCATCCATCCATCCATGCATCCATGCATGCATCCATCCATCCATCCATCCATCCATCCATCCAACACGACTAGGTGGATCAAAACACTTCTGCATGGAACAAAATGGACTGAAATCGATCTGAGCTTTACTTATATTTTTCTCGCATGTTGTGTTCAGTACTTGTCACAGTTTGACAACCCTCTATCTAACTTCGAGGTAGAGTGTCTCAGATACTCTGGTCTTGCGCTTCCCGCTTCCCGCTCTACCTGGACTTTCAGGTTCTTTAAGTTTAAACATCTGAAAAACTTGTAAAACTTAACGCTTTGTTTCATCAAGAACACGCTAATCATGATCGTAACCTCGGAATTTTCTCTGCCTGTGTGAAAGGTAATGTCACCGTCCACGCAACTGACATCCACAAGGTGTCGCTAAAACCTAAACATGAAATCCATGACTTCAGTTAGACACCCCTTTTAAATCACAGCCATTGTCAACTGAATACTCACCTATCACATTCAATAGCTAAGAAAGGAGGAGGGCGACGCGAGTCATCTTTGTTATGATTAACCAACCAATCGATAAATCGTTAATTAATGCAAGTATCCTATGTAAGGTCAGGTCGACGTTACCAAAACCGGTATTTAGATGATGTTGCTAAATATGAAACCGTGTGACATAAAATTAAAGACTCCAGTTAGACACCTTTTATAGGCAGCCTTTATCAGCTACATATTTACCAATCGATAAGTCACAACATCCACTCCTAACAGCCACACGGCCATTATGGTCTTCGTAGGCTACAAAAAACGACGCGTCCTGTGCATGGGACGTCCTTAAGTTTGTGATTCCTATAAAATTGACGCATTGTATAGACCTAATGTGAGAGTCTCTTCAGGTATATCTATTATATCTCTATGGTTTGGAATTGTTTTCAGTTAGAAAAACCTTGTGCTGGATAGAGTTATGCGGCCTCATAGGGGTCTTCTAAGGTGAAAAAAAGAGATTCCTGGAAAGCAGATGCTAAGCTTAGACGTAATAAGAATCTTTACTTATACAACAGTTGCGTCTCTATAGATTGAAATAGTGTTCAGATCAAGAAAGTTTAGCTGGAAGGAGTTAAATTATGTTTATATTGACGGCAACCTGACAGCGATTTCTTGAAAAACAGACACTTACATGCTGGCTGTCGGTTGGTGCCAGTCCTAAAGGTGTATAAAGGATGCGTGCGACGCTAATCACCTTCGTTATGACACAGCGTCGTTGAGCAGAAACTACACAATCCTCTGTTTAAGAAAATATTTTCTGCTGATGCTTTTACAAGGTTTCGAAGGAAAAAGAAACAAAGGCAGACTCCTTAAGACTAAGCTGGATAGATAATGGACATAACGTCACTTTGAGTAACATTAAGGGAGCAATGACCGAGGACAATGGAGTTTACTTATTCGTAACCATCGGCGCGAAACGGATGAAGGAAGGAACTGATGATAATGATAGTTAATGCGTTTTATCGCTTCGATAGCAATTGTGTTGAGTCGTTAGTACAATTGACATTAAATCCACTGCTTCAGTTAAACACCTTTACAACGCTCCTATTATCAGGTACATATTCAACAGTCGCATTCAATCGCACGATTTGACTAAGCAAGGTCGCCGACTTCAGCGGAGCTGACAATCTACAAGCGGTAAACAATGACAAATAAAAATAATATACGATTCCCGTCAGACACCTTTAAAACGGTGTTATTCTCAGCTACATAAACGTCGATCGCGTTCAATCTGTAGTTGGCTTTGAGAAACATTTTAAGTAACACTGAGTTGCAAAATAATTCAACGCATGTATAAATGCCGCATCCTACATAACTTCGTCTCAACACTAGCACGAATGTAGCTATACTTGTAGACTACAGTTCCCTCGAGGTCAAAAGTGACCTCAGTGCACCAAACGAAAGACAAGGCACCAACACAGGGCAACCATATACAACATACGGCAGGCACAACCGAGGAATTCGTCTCAGCCCCATCGCTATCTACCCCACTACATGCAGACGGACCAGGCAGGTCATGACCTGTGAAATCTGCATTACACAGACTCTAGGCTGAAGTAGAGCCATGCGCCGGCCGCGCCGCGTCGCCGCCGCCGCCGATTTTTTATGTCGGCGTGCCGCCGATGACAATCTGATGTGTTTAATTGTTATTGTTGCATTTTTCATGTTTTCCATGATTTCGTGATAAAGTATTACTTCAGTGCGAAATAGAAGAGTGATCATAGCTGATTATTATTTGTGTAGCAGAAAACTCAGAACACGCTTTTATATAGCGCATATATAAATGAGGTCCGCTGTAACAACAGGATTGTTACATGTTGTGTTTATTACTTGTCGCAATTTGGCAACCCTCCAACTGACTGCAAAGTTAGGAGTGGCAAGGTAGAATTGCCTCAGACGCGCTGGTCTTTTTCGACGCCTGGTAAAAAGCCTCTTTACCTTAAAGCAGTGTTTCATCCAGAATTGACTTATCGTAATCGCAACCTCTGAATTTTTTTCCCCCTGTCTGAGGGGAAGGTCGCTGTCCACGCAACTGATATCCACAAGATGTCGGTAAACACTAAATACTGCTACATAAAATCCACGACTCCAGTTAGACACCTTTAAAATGGTGCCATTCTCATCTACATAGTTTTCCAATCGCGTTCAATCGCTGCATTTCACTGCGTTCATTGCTATGAAGGGTACGGTAAAAGTCAACGTAACTGATATCCACAAGATGTCGCTAAACACTAATTATTGCCACGTAAACCCACGACTACAATTAGACACCTTTCAAACGCTGTGTGTAATAGCTACATATTCTTCAGTCGCGTTCAAACGCTAGCTGAACTTCCAACGCTGTTTATATATATCAACAATCGCGTTCAATCGCTAGACATGTGCGAACGGGGAAACTGGACCTTTCACCTGGGCACAGCACTCTGTCAGCCTAACTGCCTAAACATCATTTACAAGTGGCTGGAATTTTCCGGAAGATTACAGGGGTAGGCAAATTACGGCTCGCTGGCCAGATCCGGCGCGCCAACACTTTTATCCGGCCCGCACAATTCTTCAGAAAATTTTAAAATAAAAATTTTAGACGGCGAGAAGTTTTCTAACGTGGTGCTGCTTTCTTACTTTCTGGTCTCGTCTTTTACAATAACTCCATGTATTATCCCGCCGATCTGCCCCATTTTCCCGAAATTGAGTGGATGTTATGCAGCAATATTTAGTGTTCATCGATATCTTACAATTTTCTGAGACAGTTCATAATGGTAATCGTAAGTGTAATCGTAAACTCAAAATTTCTAAAGCGCCACTCGAAAGCTAAGCGCAGGGCACCAGCCTATTCACGAGCGCTGCATTTTGATGATGCTTTGTTAGTTGCTGTTTAAATGACACTGTGTCATAACAAAGATGATTAGTGTCGCCCTCCTCTTCTATCGATACTTGGGACTGGCACTGCCTGAGTCAAAACAGTTGCGGAGTTAACCTTGTTCTCAACTATGTATCTACCAATCGCGATAAGGAACTACTAGACCGGTGTTTTAACGCGTTTAGTTTATGTATAGCTGAGAATGGCAAAGTTTTAAAGGTGTGTAACTGCAGTCGTGAAATTAATGCTGCATCGTTCAGTGTTTAGCGACATCTAGTGGATATCAGTTACGTTGAAATGGGCCCAGCGTTTTATGCTAGCAGCTACAGATTTAACGCGATTAGTGAATATGCAGTGTTTAATCTAGTCCCCCTCTTCTGGGAGGGAAACAAGGTTTCTGGGGGGACCAACCAATTTTTCGTCCATCTTTGAAGAGTTTCCAGACTTTTATCCAAACTTTTTCAACTTTCATGTTCCAAAAAAGTTGATGACCTTTTTTTCTTTTTAGTCATTTGTCCAACTTTTATCACTTTTTCGATTACTCTCTCAAAATCCTTGATGACCTTTTTTTTAGGAATTCGTCTCATAAAGTATACTACTCGCCTCTGGGGGGGGGACCACAAAACCTGGGGATCCCCCCAAAGACGTCTAGATTAAACACTGGTGAATATGTAGCTGAGAATTACGCGTTCTAAAGGTTACTAACTGGTGTCGTCGATTTTATGTGACCAGTATTTAAATAGTGCTTAGCGACATCTTGTGTTTGTCTCTTATGCTAGCCCTGAGTAATGAAGTGTTGGCAAGTTCATTGTTTTAATCTCGACGTATGAGGGCGGGTGGCCAATCCTCTCCCTCGCCGTCTCATCTTCTCATGCACTGATAGTGGACTCATTATTTGAGCAGTCGTGATCTTTATAGTCATCACCATCATCAGTAGGCCTACAGTGACAGATCAGATCGGCCATTGTCATGACACCTTAATCGGCAGTTGAATGATCCTTAAAAATTTCGTGGATCATAAGGAACCTATACAGCAATATTTAGTCATAATCGAAATCTTATGGGTTTCAACTCCCTTGACTACCTTAATGTACGCAAACAATTTTCTCACACAGTTCGTAATTCTAATCGTAATCGTAAACTCGAAATTTCTAAAGCGCCATTCGAAAGCTAAGCGCAGGGCACCAGCTTATTCACGAGGGATGAATTTCGAGAAACCCTGCGATTACTTTGATTAGTTGTTGTTTAAAGACACTCTGTGATAGCAAAGATTCAATTCAATTCAATATTCATTTATTTGATAAATACAGGCTGTCACAGACGCAGCTTGTTCACATTTTCATTAGCGTCGCCCTCCTCTTTTACCAAGGCTTGGGACTTGCACTGGTACGAGCAGTGGCGGAGTTAACCTAGTTCTCAGCTATATATCTGCCAATCGCGCTTACTAACCAAATTGAGCTCGATTGGAATATATACAGTATAACCGAGAAAGACTGCGTTTTAAAGGTGTCAAGAAATTAAATTAATGCTGCATTATTCAGTGTTTAGCGACATCTCGTGGATGACAGTTACGTTGAAATCGACCTTACGCTGGCGGGATGTTCCAAGAACTAGCGACTGAACGCGACTGGTGAATATGTAGATGAGAATGGCTACATTTTAAAGGTGTTTAACGTCAGTCGTAGATTTAATCCCAATCTTCTATAATAGAATAGAACAGAATAGAATACAATACAATACAATACGATACAATGCAATAGCATACAATACAATGCAACTGTGTATAGAAGTTCATGATTTAAAGCAACGTTATTTAGTGCTTGGCGACACCTTGTGGCTGTCGGCTGCATTGATGGCGACCTTACCTTCAGACAGAAATCCCCAGATTAAGAATACGATTAGTGAATTTCTTGATGACATACGGTACTAGGCTATACAAGTTTATCAGATGTTCGGAGAACCTGAAAATCCAGATGCAGCGGCAGGCCTCAAACAAGACCAGAGTGTTTGAGGCAATAGTAGTAGTAGTTTCAGTTTAGCGACACTGTTTATAACAAAGATCATTGGCGTCGCCCTCCTCTTTCATCCACTGTTGGGACTGGCACTACGAGAGTACGAGCAGTGGCGGAGTCAAAGGAATCGAACCCGATATGTGAATATGTAGCGGTGAAAAAACGCGTTTTGAAGGTGTCTAAATGGAGTCGTGGATTTAATGCAGCAGCATTTAGAGTTTAACGACATCTTGCGGGTTAACGTCGACATTAACCTACATAGGAGATGGAGATGCAGGTAAACGAGTCTAGCGATTGAACGCGAGTCGCCAGTTAACGTTTATTTAACGAAGTATTCCTATCAACGATGATTGACGTCGGAACGTATTGAAGGCGATGGATCCAGGGTTTAACGACATCTTATTGCAACAAAGGCTGTTGACGTCGACAGAAATTATTTTTGGCATATTGCAGCTCTGAATTATTACATTATATTAGGCCTACTAGTAGACAGGCTACCGCCTTATGGGGGAGGCCACACTGATGCTTCGCACCACCTTTAAAAAATCCACGCGCGGCCACTAAAACGAAACGATAATTATATAATGACAAATGTGCATGAATTATAAGATGTCTAACAGGAAACTTATTTTTCGTTGTATGCGGTGTTTAACGACATCTGGTGGCTCCGATGATCTTAACGGAAAGCCATTTCACGAACCTGATATTATTCGTGCAATTCAACGTTTGACTACGTCTATCTTATCGTACAGGGCCGTATGCATAAGACGAGAGTAGCTTATTCCCCGAATAGCGCTTACGCCAGGAGTAACTATTCCCCGAATAAGCCTTGGTGGTTATTGGCATGCACGACCCCGTTTAGCCGTTGGATTAGTTACTCCGGGTGTAAACTGTGCGAGACAATGCATGTCTCTGGGTTTTCCCCGCGTGAAATACCCTCATCATTACCCACCGCACGGAACCTGCCGCGGCACTTCGAATGCAACATCGTCAGCTATCTCGTCAAATTTTAGCATTTTGTGACGGCAAACGAAAAGTAATATTAAGTTCGTTGTCAGTGAACGAGGCGAACTAATTATTACATGGCGCCTCTGAAACACTTTTTGACGTCTAAAATTTCGTCGAAGCGGCGAATCACAACGGCCGCCATCTTTGTTTATAGCCACTAAGCTGGGAATAGGCGACTTATACCTAGGGGTAGATTCGGAATAGCGTTATGTCCAGCGTAAGGCGGTACACCTGTCTCATGCATGCAACATTAACCCACTACTCCGGCGTAGGCCAGATTTAAGCTGGGAATAAGAGTTACACCCCTCTTATGCATACGGCCCCAGATTATTATAGTTCTTACGCAATTATTATGCGCCTCTATTAATGGCCAAGCATCAATTGATGGCGCCCGTAAGATGTCGTTACATGCAGGATAACGCAACGCAACTTTTGGACACCTTTGAAAGAATTTCTACTAATGCTATATATAAATCAGCCGCTTCTGGTTGCCAATATTCTTCTTGACCTTACACTGTTGTTCGATTCACAACGTAAAAGAAAGTGGACGTGAAGGGCTGTCATAAGCAGCCTTAAGATTTCGTAAAAACTGAAAACTACTGACTAATCTGTTTAACTGATGACGTTTTGCCTTTTGTTATATTACCCCCAAACGAATGATGGGAACTATTCAAAAAATCATTAACCTTTTTAAGTGTGATATTCGAGCTATAAGTATAAGTGGATATACCACTCCCGATACCCGGGAAAGGGAGAGCAATGCCAATCATCTTTGCTATGGCACAGTGTCGTTAAGTAAAACCAGAACAACGGCTCTCCTCTATGCCATACGAACGGTGAGAAATGTTCAAAATAATTACACTTCTTTTAACGGAGACATTCGCCCTATAAAGTGAAAGCAGACCGGAAACTTTTCTTCGTGCCATACAAGTGGTGAAAACTGTTCGAAATAAGTGCACAAATGTGACGTTTGCTCGATAAAGTGAAAACATAAGAGCGGTTCTCCCATTTAACGTTGAAGAGTAAATTTTAAAAGATCGATAACCACCACCTGTTAAAATTTGACAGGTGGTGATTGTCGATCTTTTATATTTAATACCGCCTTGTCAACAACCTGTCAGAAACGGAATCAACGACGAGAGAAGCGAAAGAAAACTGAAGACGAGAGTTATATGAAAATGAACTGAAATACATCAGAAACTGTAAAGACGTCTTTGTAACTATAAGGTGTAATCGTAATCTCCAAACTTCTAAAGCCAAGCGCAGGACACCAGCTGATACACGAGCGAGCGTCAAGTCACAGAGATTTTTTTCCAAAGATTGCGTTAAACATTGGAATGCATACACGCAATCGATAACTGTATTTTGGATAAATATTGTCGTAGAATTAACTACCTTTATTTTGTTATATATCTAATAAATAATGTAGTAATAATAATCTGTACGTTAAGCTAAGGTAAGTTCGACTTCGACGGACCTGACACTAGGCTGACAGGTATAAGATATCGTTACAAGCAGGTTAACGCAACAAAAAAAATATAAATATTAAATATTAACTAATATTCAAACTTAAATATTAACTAAAATTTATATTATTATTATTATTGAAAACAAATTTTATTTGCCCTATTAGTTATCTTATTGCTTTTTATTACTGTTTATTTTCCTAATTTGAGATCCTACCTCGGTCGCAGATCCATTATCTTTCTCATTCGGTCGAGAAAAATAAACCGGACTAAGCTTCTCCAAAGCGACGTCAAGATGTATGGACCAATGGATGGATGGACGGATGGATGAGTAGCTGGAGATACGGTGAAGAAGGAATGAAGATACGCGGCTGCAGCACAGCGAATGATGTCGGGTGGATCAGCGATGAAAACATTGTGACGGGTTGCCCAGTAGGGAATATATCTATGACGCAAAGCTAAAACATTCAGTAGTTTAGAAGAGGGGTTGGGCAAGGGAATAGGTGGAAGGAGGGGACGTTGGAGGAAAGGGTTGAGGAAGGGGATAGGTGGGAGGAGGGGAGGGAAATAAGGGGCCTTTAAGTACTGGCTAAACTCGCAAAAATCAATAGTTTACGGTAAATTAGACTACTGCAACTCACTCTTCTGAACACAGACATCATCCAAATAAACCGTCTCCTTGCAATTCAGAATGCCTTCACTCGTGCTGCCAATAAATCCCCCAAACACCATCACATCACTCCTGACCTCATATCACTCCACTGGCTCAACAGAACTGGAAGAATAAAGCACAGAATCCTATAACTCATAACACAGTTCAATCCTCCCAACCCTTTTTTTCGTTAGTCATTCACAGTCCAACCACGTTGATCAACCCGCTCCTCTTCCGCACCGCAATAGCACTTCTCCGCCCTTGTATGATCTCATTGTAACCAAGATTCACTTAGACACCTTTTAAACGGTAGTTTTTCGTTGGTAAATTTCCTGAACCACCCTCACATTTCAATCATTCTTTTCGACTGTATCAAGGTAAAATCGAGGTCAACGGCCCTGGGAGCCATAAGATATCGTTGATACTGTAATTGGAGACCAACAACAAACGGAGCGTGGATTAATGCGCGTCGCCAGGGCTATAACTTATGTGTCTTAATATGAACATATAACTCCGTTCTTAAGTCTTTGCATTGGTTTCCCGTTCAGCAAAGCGGCAGATGTGCAAAGACAAAGATTGTAGATCTACGGCGTCTAGCATCAAAGACTTAGCCCAAAAGAATGACGCACTAATCCACGTTCCATTGGTTAATCCACACATTAATCCACGCTCCACTGGTTTCGTCTGTTTGTTGGTCGGCAAGGAATTAAAAGGAGGAGGAGAGGCAGGAGGGTGGAGGAGGAGGAGGAGGAAGAAGAGGGAGAATTGGAGGAGGAGTAATGAGAGGAGGAAGAGGAAGTGTAGAAGAAAGAATCGGATGAGGAGTAGGACAAAGAGAAAGATCAGCCAAGAGATCGTACCAAATGAAGCGAGACCTTTTGGGTTCATTCAAACATCGACGGGAGGGGGAGATCGAAGAACAGCTCACCGAAAGAAAACAAAGAAAACCAGAGGCGTAGCGACCGCCCTCCGTGCCCTCCGACCGGATGGGGCCCCGCAAGGAAGGGGGCCCCTATAAGTGGCAAAAAATAACCGTGAACGGCGTTAAATCATTATGATACTGTTTTGATACATCACATAATGCTCACAATGTCATGTTCACTGTAGGCGTACTCATCTCCAGTCTGGGGGGATTTTCCAATGGTCTTGAGAGAGAACGTCTCTCTGCCTTGATACGTAAGCTTAAGCGACAAGGGTATCTGCCAACTGATACTCCTACATTTGACCTGTTGTGTTCTAAGGCGGACGATGCTCTCTTTGCAGCAATCCTTCAGAACCCTGGGCATGTCCTCCATGATTTGCTCCCTCCGATACGATCTACCGGATATTATCTTCGACCTCGCCGGCATAATCGCGAGATACCACGATGTGATCCTTTGACGGGGAAGGGTTACATTGCTAGATTACTGCATAAATGACAAGAAAACACTTGCTTTTTTAATTACTTATTTTATCATTTTTATTTCGATTTATTATTACTTCAATGTTCTACAATCAATGCTTCTAGCTTCTGTCCCATTGTGCGTTTGCTAATGGTGTAATAAAGAATATACTTACTTACTTACTTACTATGTATACATAATATGAACCCTGTATATTGTATATTACCGCATTCCAGTTTCCGCATTGTAAGGGGCCCCGAACGTATGTTCGGAGGGGGCCACATTCTTTATTGCTACGGCTCTGAAGAAAACGCACCGACACAAGACAATAAGAAGTTTGTCTACAGAACACGCACGTATCTCCACGCTTCAGTTGATTTGTCTTCGCTCCAATGACAAATGAAGTGTCAATTGTAATATTTCCAAGGTCAGGGAATCGACTTATCGCAGTGGCAATGGTGACCGATCAGTCAGCTGATTGTAATTCCTATTTTTGTGTTTTGTCGGCCATATTGGCCGCCATCTTGGATAATAGTATTCCCACGCTATTACCACTGCGATAAATCGATTCCTTGACCTTGGAAATATTACAATTGACACTTCATTTGTCATTTTAGGTTACCTATGAGCTGAGACATGCATATTTTTTTTTGGCGGCCATATTTTCCGCCATTTTAGAAAATAAACTCTCCACAATTATGAAACTATTAACACTCAGTTCCATGGTAGATTCCACACGTGATTTATGATTGGAAGTCACTTATGAGCTCATATCTCTAAAAAACATATCTGCCCTATGAACGATAAAATAACGACGTCGAGGACTAAGAGGGGTAAATTTTTACCCCAGGACACTTTGGATTGAAAAATCTTTTTCCCACCACATGGCAATGTGGTGGGTATGCAGTCAGAATATGTCATTGGTGGTAACTTGTAAACATTTGGAACGACAAATTATACCTACCTACAGTTGCTCCGCAATCAACATCCAAACGCCCCTGGGATAATTATTTACCCCTTTCCGTCCTGCGAAGGTTAATGAGCTGTTGGGCCAAAAAACACCTGTAGTCATGCTGGTTGTTGTTGATAGTTCGATCCTGGTATAACATGAGATGCGGGTATAGACAAATGCTCATCAGTTGGTTGAGTGGATCTTAGAGTTGAACCGAAAAATTTTCGTTTTTGTCGGAATTCTTCTTTTGTCAACCTTTGCACAAGTGAAGTTAAAATGATAGATGAAGCTGAATTTTTGTAAAGATTAATTGGAATTGGAATTTATAACTTCTATTGCGCCCGTGTCTAATATACAAAGCATCAACCGATAGCGCACCAAAACCAAGCCTTAATCAGGTCAGTATCCAGAAGATCAGCCTATAGGGCTATCATATTATGTTGTATTATTTCCAGACTTTGCTTTGAATGCAGTTTCTACTGTAATCCCAATTTCTCTAAGATATTGATACGGAAGGGTGGCTCCGTAGTTTAACAGTTTTTAAACATATTGATATTAATTTTTGAAAGGTATTTATACCATAAGTTATAACAAAAATTAAGGTGTTGCTTTGACCCATTAACTCTTCGCTGTCTCTTGCACCTCGGCCTAAAGTAGAGATACGTACCCTGTAAAGTAATGTATGTTGAGCTGCTACGACAGAGATCGAGAAACAGGGACAGACAGAGAAAGAGACAGAGAGACAGAGAGAGGAAAAACAGAAGATCCCATGATGGATTCTGTGTTTAGTGTGAGAGAATAAGTGAATGGATCAGGATAAGATTTCTTGTGCACATCCTTTAAAACTGTTGCAGCAAAATGTACACATCTATGAAATTTTAGTGTACTGTGCCTAACCTAAAACAAAACCTAACAATAGTACGTTCTCCTTAGACACCTTTTTATAGGTTGTTTCTCACCATATATATAAAAATATTGCGTTGCCAAGCGATTGTGCTATGTTCTCCTAAACGAAAGAAATCTCGGCGACCAACAGATTGCGCTGTGTCTCGCATTTCAATTGAAATTCTAAATTGGCCTCTTAAAAACTTCGCAACTGCATTAGAATATTTATCGCGCTCAGCAGGAGGTTTTCCTTGGTCTGTGCTTTCGATTACGCCAAACTCGGGTTAATCGGATCAAAATGCTGACATTCACCCGTATTTGTTGAAAAAAACGCCCATATTTGCCCACAGAATATTTTTTGGCTATTTTAACATTTCGATGTCGAATGCCTTCGGAGAAAAACAAATGTTTTGCTCGATTAAATTTTCGGTAATGGAGAAAAACAAAGCTCTAAATGAGCAGACTGGAACTAACAGGATGTCGCTTACGGAATGCTCCTCTGCTACAAACACCTTTAAAACACATTTTTCTTGTTAAATAATTATATTTAAATTTCCCGTTAAATTTACAATCGATAAAGCCGTTGCAGCCAGAAGATGTTGCTAAACAAGAAACAATATGAATGATAGTAGTATTTCGACACCTTTTTAAAGATGTCAACTTGAGTTATATATTCCTCATTCCCGCACGCAATGAATCATGAGGTTGTGGATAGACTACTTGAGAACTGCTATAATAATATTATTATTAACCCTCAGGCTACCAAGGTTTTTTTGCGACATCGGCTACCAAGGGGGGGGGGTGGTTACCACCCCCCCGGAATTTCGTGTTTGGTTTAAGATATCATATCATGTAATACAGCATTTGATTCAGCATTCATTTCTGAAAAGAATGGTATATTTAGTTGTAAAATATATGAATGCATCTCGAAATTATATAGTTTTTAACAAAGGCACCGGTCCATTTAACGATATCTGATATTATCGCACACAATTTGTACTATTGATCAATTAATATTATGACGTAAGGCCCTACATCGACACGCAAGACTGATATATATATATATATATATATATATATATATATATATATATATATATATATATATATATATATATATATATATATATGCACACACACATTATTACCGGTATATGTGTGTGTATAAATAGGCCTTAAATAGGCCAGTGCTGAGACCACGCATCATGTACACCTCAGAACAATTGAGATCAAATTGGTTGAATAGCTACCGACCGACTCGTGCTCTTCGAAAGGTCCTGTTCCAGTTCCAAATCTGGTGTCCTGCCAACTATCGGCAGAAGAGACTGGATCGAGCAGTTGGGCTGGATCGATCTTCCTCCGCATTTCAACCGCTGGAGCCAGTATTGAAGCCTACTGCTGCTGATTCTTCACGCCAGATTGACTCTTCACAATCTCGACAGCAGTCATCTCCACTGACTAAAGAAAATCCACTTCCTTCTCCGCCTCTGTCTACACCGTCCTCTGGTCTTCGACTTGCCTCTTGGAATGCTCAATCCATATCGGAAAAGTTTGCTTATGTCTCACAATCACTTCTTGAGGATAAGCTCGACGTCTTTGCCATTACTGAAAGTTGGCATCTTGCCTCTGACGATGTTCCAGTTCTACGTGCGACACCGTCTGGTTTCTCTTCGCGTGACCGTCCTCGTCCACCCCACCCAGATGGTCGACCGGCCCGTGGTGGAGGCATCATCGTATTCTTCCGCTCCTCGCTACGCGTTTCTCAGATCAATCTCGACGATTCATTATCAACGTTAGAAGCCCTCTGCCTGAGCATTGCCACTCCTCATGGTCCCGTCACTCTGCTTACCGTTTACCGGCCTGGCTCTTCTCCTCCAACAGCACAATTTTTTGAAGAACTTTCTACCTTCTTGGAAACAGTTGTTACACGTAACTCTCAACTTGTCATCCTCGGTGATTTTAATATCCATCTGGAGAATCCTACCTTACCTGCTTCTGCTCGGTTCTTAGACATTCTCACGCAATTTGGACTTCGACAGCATATAAATCAACCTACTCATCGATTAGGTGGTCAGCTTGATCTTGTCATCACTAGTGAGGATGATCAAGTAGACGACCTTAAAGTTCTACCACCGACGCTCTCGGACCATTCTGTCATCAGTTTTACTCTTCCTTCCATTCATCTTCAACCGATTCACTCCATTCGCATGATACGTGGATGGAAATCGTTCGACTCGTCTGCCTTCAGTGCAGCTCTACGTGATACTCTCCTTTCTTCGCCGGATTCTACTCTGGATAACCTCTCAGTTGCTGAACTATTCGACCTATACACTTCCACGGTTACAAGTCTCCTCGACGCCATGTTACCTCGGCGTAAAGTTTGGACACGTCAGCGCCCACTGGCAGTCTGGTTTGACGCTGACTGCCGTCGACTCCGCCGTCGTACCCGATGCCTCGAGCGCCGTAGTCGTCGGACTAAAGATCCTGTCGATCGACTTGCCTGGATTACTCAGCTTCGCTCATTACATCGCCTCTACCATCAGAAGGAAGCTGAATATTGGGAAAAGCTAGTCTTGCGCAACGAAAAAAATCCAAGACGCTTGTGGTCGTCTGTCTCGGGTCTCCTTGGGCGATCATCTCGTTCTACCGAAGCTCCATCTTTCACTGCAGATGAGTTTCAGGAAATGCTTTCCACAAAGATCGACCGACTTCGTGCTTCGACAGCTGATGCTCCTCCTCCGACCTTCACATCTACATCCACTGTCTTCGATAGTTTTCGTCCTATCTCAGAGTTCGACCTTCGTTTAGTATTAACGTCTGTTAATCTTAAATCATGTGAACTCGATCCGCTACCCCCTTTTGTTATTAGTGACATTTTAGATGACCTTGCTCCCTTTCTTGTTTATCTATTTAATAGATCGCTTTCCGAAGGGTGTATTCCTCCATCGCAGAAGCGTGCTCTGGTCTTTCCTTCGCTAAAAAAGCCTAATCTTGATACTAATCTCTGCAATAATTACCGTCCCATCTCCAATTTATCTTTCCTATCCAAGACTCTTGAACGTCTTGTCTCTCTTCAGCTCCTCCCTTATCTTGAGCAATCTGGACTCCTTCCTGCTAATCAATCAGGCTTTAGGGCTCATCATTCTACTGAGACTGCTCTCCTCTCTCTCCTCTCTGAAATCTACTCTGCTGTTGACAGGGCTGAACTTAGCCTCTTGGCTCTTTTCGATGTTTCTGCAGCCTTTGATATTGTAGATCATAGTATTCTCCTTCAGCGTCTTGAGACTTCATATGGGTTACAGGGCCTTCCTCTTTGCTGGTTTCGATCATATCTGTCTGAACGAACCCAAATGATTATATCGGGCGACTCTAGAACAAAATGGATTCACATTAAGCTGGGCGTTCCTCAAGGCTCTGTACTTGGTCCTTTACTCTTTATTCTCTACACGGCTGACATTTCTTCTCTTTTCCCACTCTCGGGAGCTACTGGTCATATCTTTGCTGATGATGTGCAAGCTTTTGTCCATGGGTCTCCTTTATCTCAATTGCACTTAGTTGAGCGTATCGAGTCTCTATCTAAGTCTCTCCATTCCTGGATGTCCTCAAATCGTCTCTGTCTTAATGCCTCCAAAACCCAGTTCATTTGGTTTGGCTCCCCTCAACAGTTGCTTAAGATTGATTTCGCCCTCCTCTTGGAAATCTTCCCTCACTACTCCTTTTCATCAAGTGTACGTGACCTAGGTGTTACGCTTGATAGCTCTCTCTCCTTCAAAGATCACATCTCTAACCTCACACGTGTTTCCTACTTCCACTTAAGGCGTCTCAGGGCTGTTCGACGATCTGTCTCTTCCTCTGTTTTCACAACGCTGGTCCATGCTTTCATTTGCTCTAGAATTGACTACTGCAATTCGCTTCTAATCGGTCTTCCTAAGGTCCGTCTCATGCCTCTGCAGTCAGTCCTAAATGCAGCTGCGAGATTAATTGCCCGTCTGCCACGCTACTCACGCATTTCATCCTTCATGTTTGAGAAACTACACTGGCTTCCTCTCTCTGCACGTATTAAGTTTAAAATCCTTATTCTGGTGTCAAAGACACAGCGGGGTCTCGCCCCCAAATATTTAATTGATGTAATTCACCGGCCTCTTTCTGTCTCTTCGCATCGTCCACTTCGCTCCTCAAACAGATTTGATCTCTCAGTTCCTCGTACTAGAACAGCTATGGCTCAGTCCCGATCTTTTGCCTCAATTGGTCCCTCTCTCTGGAATACACTGTCTCCTTCTACTCGCTCTTTAATTTTAATAAGTAACCCCTCATCTTCTTTTACTTTCCTCAAGACTTATTTCTTTTCTCTCGGCCTTGCGCACTGGGAGCGCCTCTGAACGGTTCACCATACTAGAGGCGCTTTATAAATGTTTAAATACAATACAATACAAAACAATACAATACAATATATATATGCCCATAGACAATTACGATTGTTACGTAAATACCTGGACAAAAATATATAAATGATGTGGGTTTTGAAAATGAACTATGTATCCAAGAATATTCTAAATATAATAAATATAATGAGGCTTAATTTTCAACAATACAAACTATTCCAAAGTCTGTTTTAGTTACAGGCAAAACCTAAAGGTGTGCAGCTATATCAACATGAAACAAGAAATTATGTAATTTTTCCCGGCAGTCAAATACGTCAGTGGTCCTTGCAGTTGTTGCAAGTTACTTTCATTGTTTTGTGCGAATGCTTCCTGCAAACCGGCTTCTTGAACACTTCACAGCACTACTTTACTCTGTTAGTATTCTGCTTCAACTGTTTATAGCCCTTCCCCATACCCAACCATATCGGTTTACGTTGTGATATTGCATCAGTGATTTTCACACTGAAAAAGCGTATTATTATTCATTATGATCACTTCCGGTTATCAAAAGACAAATAACTAAGCAAGTAAATATAACCCTAAATTCCCTCTAAAGAATGGCATAGTTGTTTCTCTTCCAGAAAGAATAATGAATACCTTTATAGTCGACAACAGCTAACAGCTGACGAGAGAAATTCCTGATTTCATAAGTGGTACCTAGGCTATATCGGGTATAACTTTTTTATGGCGTGGGATATCATCATGACTTTTACCTCAAAATTTGCGCAAATGGACCCCCTACAGCTACCTAAAATGTCAAAATTATATTCCATGTGCAAAAAAAAGTTTTTCCAGAAAAACGTAGGGGGGGGGGTGGTAACCACCCCCCTTGGTAGCCCGAGGGTTAAGCTATAGGAACGCTGAGAACTTTTCAGAATAATTTCTGTCGACGTCATTAGATATCGTATTAAGGTAAAAACTCTACATCCATCATGGACGGTCATCCCAAGGGGTCGAGGGGGACAAGATCCCACGTTTAACAGTGGGGGACACACTATACAACATCACGCGCGAAAAGCATTTTTCACCTCTTTTTTGACCAGATCAGTTCAAAAGTGTCCCGTGCCCCCCTCCCACCACAACGACTGCTGTCTTTTGAATGTTATAAATTCATTTTAATTGCACTGTATAATTATGCTTTAAGTTGTCGTCAACGGCCTTTGACGTCATAGGACGACGTTAAACCTTGGAATAATTATAATAAGAAATTCCACGGCTGCCTGTATGCCTAGTTGGTAAGGACACGTTCTGAAAGACAGTTTAAATTCCTTCCTTCCATCCAGACCGTGACTTTTCCTCCTACCCCGTATTACACGCCCAGGCCCGCCGAGAGGGGGTCAGGGGGGCAAATGCCCAACGGCTCGGCGACTTTTATGGGCCCGGGCCGGGCCCGCAATCAACTTATGAAAAATATTATAATCAGTTATACAAAGTTTATGATTGATGCCTTTTTAAATATATTATCTGACGCTTAACTACAATCAGTTTAAACTTCAAGCATCTGAATAAAATCATGGTTGTATATATAAATATAATACTGTACGGTCGTACACGCACTTTTATTATTTCAATTTGTGTTTTTTTTCGTACGACCGTACAATATTATATTTATATGAAGCCTAAAGATAGTTTAGAGGCCCGTGACTGTTCTGCCTAGGGGTCCGGAATTTCTGTCGGCGGCACTGCACAGTGCACACGCCTCCAATGTCAGCTTCTCCACTAATCTTCCTTCGACTTCACCAATGCGTCCTTAAGCTCCCTCTGTCCTTCAGCGACCGTCTTAAGAGTCCCTCTAACCAACCGTTGCTCTCGTTCCCCGTGGGCAACCAGCCCATCCTTCATACCAAGCCCCACTTAAATCCACATGTCTTCATGTAAGATCTTAGAAATATACGCCATTTTGTAGCAGCGTCTCAGGAATTCCAGGTTAACATCAACAACGGCTTATGAAGAAATGCTTCAAATGCTGGGTCTGTTTTCCTCGGAAAGATGAAGAATGAGGGTGATCTTATGCATGGAGACATAAAAAATTCCACATGGACTCGAAAATAAAGATGAAAACCTTTCTTCCAGAGGTTAGCAACTGGAAATCTGAGAGGGCACAACCTGAAACTGTACCATAACCCGTGCGGTTGGACACTAAAAAATATTCTTTTTTAGACAAGTAATTGTGAATCACTGGAAGTAATAATCCGCAGCAAGCTTGAGCACTTTCAAACAGAAACTGGATAGTTTGATGGAACGATATATATGCACTAAAGTTTTTATAGCTTACCTAAAGTCTGTTAATCGTTAAACACTGAATACTACAGAAAATCAGGTTCTTCGTAGAAACCTTCATTTCGCGAATAACTGATGCTATGATAGATCTCAATTCGTTACATCTAGCAAATGGTTTTTTGGATAATATATAAGTAAGATGGACGTCAAAAGTTCTGGAATAGAAAAAATGAGTGGTCGTAGTAGTTCAACGACCTCCCGGTGACCCTCGATGTCTTCCTGCAGTTCCTTGCAGTTCTGTGTAATCGCTCCCTCCAAGACGGAGTTCTCCCTGCAAGCCAAAAGAAGTCCATCCTTGTTCCGGTGCTTAAGGCGGCTGGACTCAACACTACTGAGCCAACCAATTTTAGGCCCATAGCTAATGTTACATTGTTGTCTAAAATAATTGAGAAGATTGTTGTCGCGCAGTCATGTGCTACCTAGAAAAATATTGCCTTCTCCCACCTTCCATTTCCGATTTCTGCTTTTGTGACGAGGCATATTGTCCGAAAATCTAAACTCATAGACATATCTCCAACCGATGATAGCCTATCGTAATATGAGTTGAGACGCCATAGAGTTTAGCGCAAGTATTGGCTCTTGGTAGGTCTATATAGAACGCTATTTTAGTAACAACGACTTCTGGTATTATGTTAAAGATTGGATTGGATTCCATGAGTCTAACAAAATCTTTTGACATCAAAGTCTGTTGATGTCCAAGGGAAATATTTTATTCAAGTGTCACTGTAAAGTCAAAACATAGTGATTGGTAGTTTCTTTTAACGACTCTTTGTCATATCGAAGACGATAAATTAAGCGTCGCCCTCCTCCTTCATCCAGGCTTTGGACTGGCACCATGCGATAGCCGCAGTGGAGGAATTAATCATGATATATTCATGGGAGAAGAGGAACATAATTTAAGAAAGTCTACAATTTGCTAATTATTAAATAATTTATAATTAATTTCCTATTTTGTAATAACATATTGTGGCTTTAGACCCGTTGACATCGACTTTATCTTAAAATGAATAATATTGAGAGACCCAATTGTCTCAAACAATAGCGATTACACGGAACGTGACTAATATAGTGACAAAACTACATAAATTGAAGGTGTTCAAGTGAAATCTGATATTTGTAGTATTCAAGTCCATGGCGTTGATTTTTATATGAAACACTTTTCTACAATTTTATCCGGTTTCCCTTTGTGCACAATTTTGATTGTTTCGTTAGTTAGTGTTTAACAACACTGTCATAACAAACATGATTAGTGTCGTCTTCCTCGTTTATCCAGTCTTGGAACTGGCACTACTAGAGTACATGTAGGCAGTATCACAGTTATTAGTAGCGACGGTTTTTATTATTAGTAATATTTATTTATTTATTGAATACCTCTGTTACGCTTAAGAAGGCAGAAACGGCAACCAAACGGAACAGAAATGAATAATAGAGAATGAAAACACAGAGCATTAATTAGAGTCCACAAGAGATCAGCTCAGTGTAGACATGTCATCAAACTTACTCTACAGTTGAGTGGTGGCATCATGTTTATTCATGAATACCAAAGCAAGGCAATCATCATTATGGTAGTTTAAGCACAGGGCACCAGCTTATTCACGAGCGCTGCGTCGTATCAGAGGGGTTGTTCTAAGAGCCATGTTCAGTGCAGTTCCGGGCCCCGTTACCAGAGACACCTGACAGCTCCAGACAGGAGGTGCTATGGTAGGCGAGAAGCCTTAGAAGACAGGGGATCGGATGGACTAGGGCAGCGGTTTTCAAACGGTGGTACGCGTTCCATTAGTGGTACGCCATAAAATTGTAAAAATAGATTTTCTATGTGTTTATGCCCATCTTTCTTTGCTCAGCTATTGAAATTGACAAACATTAAACCAGATATTGTAAATCTGTGCTTGTCGAAACAAGCAAACAGCTCACATAAACGCTTCTTAAAAGTGATTTTTGTTGATATGTTTACATTCTTAAAGTTATATTTTAATGTTGAACATTTTCTGCCTACGGTCGTACGCTAATTGCAAGAGGACCTCGCGCTCGCCTATTGTTTCGGTCTGTCCTTCGCTTGTGGTACACCAACATTAGATAAAGTTAGAAAACCTCTGAATTAGGTTAGGAATTCTTGAGGAGTTGAAACCTCAATTTGGAAAGGAAAGCCTGTGGAATTCGATTTTTTTTACCGTGGTACAATAAAAATAAAGTTTGAAAAACGCTGGATTAGGGTAGGTATTCTTGAAGAAGTGAGTCTTCAATTTGAAATGAAAAGCCTGTGGGATGGTTGGATGGATCCAGAGTTTACGGACATCTTATGGCATCAAAGCTAGTTGACGTCGAAAGAAATTTTTTCGAGCAAAACCGTTCGTGTAACTTCCTGATATGGAAGGATGGATGGATCCAGAGTTGTGATGATAAAAATTCCTTATGTTGTCTGTGCACTAATTAACCAGCTGAGACAAAACATGTCCAGATTAAATATAGACCACTGGATTAGATTAACTGGAATGCACTAGATAGCATTGGATTGGATTGGATTGGATTAATCTGGATATGTTCATTTCTTGGTTTGATCAGTAAACTGATGGTGGCGATGTTGTTTCATGTATCAAAACCGTTGGCTCTATATATTGACTCTTATAGCAGCCGACGTCTTCCCTCTTCTTCGCTCCACTGCTTGACGGTGTTCCATTATTCGGCTAGACGTTAACTCCGAGTGCATTGCGAGCGAACATGAAGCGCACGTGTTCCAGAGTCTTCCGGAGTGTACTCGGTGCATCGATGCGATGCATTTTCTGTGACAGCTATTTGACGTACTGGACCCTCGACACATATCTTGGACTGTGCGTTTGATTCCTTAGCCCTCATCCTTAACCCAACATTCTAATCTAATGATTTCCGTAGCTCTATTATGTGAGTACCAGATCTGCCTTCTCCTTAATCCAATCCAACTAGGGAGGCAGTTGACTTAATCCAATCTAATCCGAAACAGTCTCCATCGTGTAATCTATAAATCTGTTTAAAGTATGTCATCAATAAAGTTTCCTCAGTTCAGTTTTTGTACATTTTTATTGACAATCAATTCATGGTTGCAGTCACCAACTATCGCGTCACGCCTGGCTAGCGCAGGATTTAGGTTAAAAGGAGTGGCATTGGGGTTTCGAAATTTTAGAGGCGCTATAAAAATCAGCTAAGTCAAAGAAGAGGTGGTTGTAAAGCTAAAGAGTGGCATCGAAATTCAGCAGAAGATGTGATCCAGACTAGAAGACATGACGGACTGCATCAACTGCTAAGGAGTGTAGGCCTAGAGATATTCATTTGCAACTGTCTTAATTAGTTTGTAGTAAAACGGTAGTAGGGCTATTAGTGAAATTGTCGTTGACACTCTGCATTGTTACAGTTCACTTAACCTCTGCTATTATAAAAATGTTTGTCATAAAAGTTTTAAAAAAGTTTCAAAAAGTTGAACTTAATATTTGTAGTTTAGTTAACTTATTTCCAAAATCAGTTGCCAACTTTAGTTAAGCTATTTTATTTTATTTGAAATATAGTTTAAGTTTAATTTTAAGAAATTAGTGTTGTACTAATTACTGCGTAGAAGTGCCTTACTACTAATAATGCTATAACATAATTACAATTATATATGCGCTAAAGAGCAAATATTGCTACTTATAACCAGTTTCTGTTAGACACCTTTTAAACACTTTCACTGTCGGCTATAAAAGTATCGCTAATCGCCACTAAACGCGGTTCTTGTACATATTAGGCCTACTAGTAACTGAAATCGAGACTCAAATATGTTAGCTACCGAAACAGTTTAAAGAAAATCGTGTTAACGAACTGTATAGATTAAATGTGCATGCTGTTTGTACAATTGCAAATGTACGATGTTTGATATGACGTCAGCGGCCGATGTTGTCATGAGATGTCATTAAACTGATGGTTAAACAAACTAAACGCCAGATTCAGACCAGAATACCGTCAACTGTCAGATCTGAACGGAGATAGCTTGAATTCTACGTATTATATGAGAGTCCGCCAGTGGGGATCTTACCAATTTTTTTAGCATTGATTTGTACAAAATTCAATTGTTGATACTACCGACGCAGACTGTTGTACCATTTTTAAGGCTTAAGCTGTCTACATATAAATTGATCAGGAATGGCATTAAAAATCAGCATATGGTGGATTTGATTAGGAGTTCATTCCAATTCAGCAGGTGATTTGGTTCAATTGCATAAATCTCTCAGGAGTGGCATCGGAATTGAGCATACGATGTGGTTCAGGCTGAACGAAGACGAGCTACTGGAATTGCAATTCGGCAAGAGATGTGGTTCAGGCTAGAAGATGAATTCTTCATTCGTCGAACTAGGCTCGGCTGTACCTCGTAAAGACCATCGCGGCCACTTTCCGGAACACTACTCTTCTCTGGTCGTCGAAGAAAAGAATCGACATGGAAGCCAGTGACGCCGGCGCGCAGCAGAGTCCGTGGCAGTCGGACGACACCTCTGCTGGAGCCTTCGAGCCCTGCTGGAGCCTTCGAGCCCTGTACACAGCCATCTGGCTGTGTACAGGGCTCGAAGGACGCTTGTAGAAACGCGGACAGATGCCCGAACAGATGATGACCCAGTTTTAGCCGAGAACTTACTTAAGCACAACACAGCGGAACAGTGTTGTTCAATATCTTATGGTTGACAGACAGGACCTGCAACAACGACTTCAGCTTCTCAACGAAAATCCTCTAAATCAGAGTTTCCCAAACTGTGGGTCGCGACCCAAAAGTGGGTCGCGAAGCTCTGGCAAGTGGGTCGCCAAATGTTTTTCGAGAAACATTTATTTTTTGCAGCAACACCATTTGGCTATGTTTGGGCTATAACTAGCTGGATTGCAATAAATTGTAAACTGTTTTTACTTAAATTTCCTTTTAATGCTTTAAATTTCAAAGCGCCGTACGTAAATCCGCATATTTCGACAACAATTTACGAAGTAAATTTTAGTACACAATACTTAATTTTACACAGTGGGTATCGAGACTGCCAAGATATTCACAAGTGGGTCGCGCCCCGAGAAGTTTGGG
>OY744614.1:4147646-4222646 GCA_963556255.1 Allolobophora icterica
ATTCTCAACTACATATTTACAAATAATATCGTTGTATCGCTTCGATTGCAAGGATTCTCGTAAACGACTCTGGCATTCGAAAGATGTCGATAGTACAATTGGCATAAAATACATGAAATCCACTGCTCCACTTAGACACCTTTTAAACGCATCCATTATGGGCTATATATACTTGTCAGTTGCTTGTAATGGCCGGATGTGTCATATCTAATTGACACAACGTATGGTCGTTGTCAAGTGAACGGGCATCATAACCTCGTTAAACACAAAGTAAGGCTTCGTTTGAATTGAGATGTCGTTGAACTCTGGATCCATCATCCATTGTTATTTGGGAAACCCCGACACTGCACGTCTGTATACCTTAGAGTCAGCAGTGCCAGTCCCAAGCCTGGATTAAGTATAGGAAGTCGACGCGAATGATCTTTGTTTTCACACAGTGTCGTTAAGCTGTCATTTGATGAGTTGGTCACTTTTTGAGTCGTTTATTTTATAGATTGGTCATATTTTCATTTGATTAATTGGTAATTTTATGAGTGTTTCTTTGATAGGCTGGTCGGTCATTTCATCATTTGATGAGCTGGTCATTTTATGAGAATAAACTGACTGAGACTGAGAGAATAAACTGACTGAGAGTTTTAGTTAGTTTATTAGCTGGTGACTTTGAATTTATTAATTACCATAATTCGTCTGTCGAGACTTTTCCTCGAAAAACCTTTTCTATACTAACATTTCCTTTAGAATCCTGTACTAACCTTTCTTATACTAACGTTCACCCTACATGAATAAAGACTAACCATCACCACAGAAACCAGAAATATTGAATAGAAAGTGAGACTCATAACCAATTTGTGCAAGAGAAGAAGTCAACCCCAAAGGCTGTGACTCTAAACGAGGCTGTAGAACTACAGAACTTTACTCTTCTAACTGGTAACTGCCACAGTCCCAAGAAATGACCGTCGTCCATTTTACCGTCTCTTACGACACAGATCGGAGGAGTGAGGGAAAATGGCGGTAGCTCCAAGTTCAGCTGTCGAAATCTGTATCCTTTGGCGTTCAGTTCAGGGTTTGCATTGGCTCGAATGAAGGACGTGGTAAGCAGGTATCTGCTGCCGGATTGGGAGAAATGATTAAGAACCACAAGAGCGTCGTGACTGTACAAATGCTGTAACATCATTCGACACAAGATCAGATCAAATGACTCATTAAGACCATCACGTACGATATCCTGCACTCGAAACGTCCAACTGGATTGGCCGACGAAGTTATTTCGATGGCGGTTGATCAGATCCGGAACGATGTCGACTCCCGTATAATCAACGTCGTCTCTCGTCTTCAGAAATTCACTCATCCAAACCATATCTCCGCACGGAATGTCCAGCAGTCGTATGCGATCGACACCCAGCTCTCGTTTGAGTTGAGAGATGATAGAGTGCAGAGCAGCGATCACATCCTGCGCGTAGTGCAACGTTGATCCAGGTCCTAACAGAAGAGAAGAAGAGAAACTACAACGTAGCGCCATCTCGTAATCGTAATCGTAAACTACAAATATCTTAAGCTAAGCGCAGAGCTTATTCACGAGTCAGGTCAGAGGGGTTTTCCAGAGATAGGCCGTGAAGCTACGAGTACGGTTACCAGAGATATCAGATCTCTCTCTCTCTCTCTCTCTCTCTCTCTCCTCTCTCTCTCTCTCTCTCTCTCTCTCTCTCTCTCTCTCTCTCTCTCTCTCTCTCTCTCTCTCTCTCTCTCTCTCTCTCTCTCTCTCTCTCTCTCTCTCTCTCTCTCTCTCTCTCTCTCTCTGCTCTTCTCTCTCTCTCTGCAGATCTACTAAGGTGGATTTTGTTGAGGACGATAAAGAATTAAAGATTCAAAGGCGGGATATTGGATGGATCCGGGGTGTGAGGTGAGAAGTATTTGATTGCATTTATATATGTATGTGCGTGAATATATGTATGACATTGTATGTACGTGTAGACGCCTAATGAAACTATAATTTTAAGTGTATATTGTGTATATGAAATAATATGTATGTATCCAAAGCGCCTTATTACCAGATACTTGTCCTTTTAATCGATCCTCTTTTGAAGTCCAAGTTACATTTTCAAACGACGATTTTCTTTCTTCCGCAGTTTCTTTCGAAGTTCCCTCTGGTTTTTCGAACGGAATGGTCTGCAGTTCGGTCAGCGCCTTTCCTAAGATATTGTCAGTCGTGCAATGTCGGACATAGTAGCCCTGTCTTCCTGGTTTGAATAAACGCCCGGTTAACTCTGAACGTGGTTCTGTAACGAACGTTAAGCTTTTCGTTAAATAGAAGCGCAATATAAACTGATGGTAGTCGAGAATAAACATTTCGTTGGCGTCACATGTGTGATAGCTAATAATTATGCTACACCAATAAAGGATGAGCGAGGCAGATTTGGAGCTCTCTGATTGGCTAGAAAAAGGAGGGAAGTTTTCGCGGTCTTGGGCGCGGAAAAAAACATTATGTAAGATGGGAGCTTCGCTATTTTCGTGGCAGCGTGTATTACAGCGCTGATGCTAGTGCTAGTGTCAGTGTTGTTTTAGCCTATGTCGTTTTAAAGTTGGTTTCGTAAATGTCAGTTTTGGTGTAGTTCTGTTCGATTAAATAGAATCGATCGACAGACTTTACGGTTTTAAGTTTGACGTTTGAAGCGGTAAAGGTTGAGTATCGTTTCCAATTCTTTTACCATTCGCAGGACGGAAAGATTTTACGATACACGGAGGACGAAGAGGGGTTATTTTTTACCCCAAAATAATGTATAATATCTCAACTCACAGGTAAGCTACGATGACAAACGAAGCGTCAATTGTAACATTTCCAAGGTCAAGGAATCGATTTATCATAGTGGCAATAGTGTGCAAACACTACTTTTCAAGATGGCGGCCAATATGGCCGCCAAAACACAAAAATGTATATCTCAGCACGTAGGTAAGCTACAATGACAAATGAAGTGTCAATTGCAACATTTTCAAGGTCGAGAAATCGATTTATCATAGTGGCAATAGTGTGCAAATACTACTTTTCAAGATGGCGGCCAATATGGCCGCCAAAACACACAAAAATGTATATCTCAGCAGGTAGGTAAGCTACAATGACAAATGAAGTGTCAATTGTAACATTCCCAAGGTCAAGGAATCGAACTATCGTAGTGGCATTAGCGTGGGAGTACTATTTTCCAAGATGGCGGCCAATATGTCCGTCAGACAAACAATATGTATGTCTCAGCTCATAGGTAAGTTAAAATTGCAAATTAAGTGTCAATTTTAACATACTCAAGGTTAAGGAATCGATTTATCATAGTGACAATAGTGTAAAAATACTACTTTCCAAGATGGCGGCCAATATGGCCGCGAAAACACAAAAGTATGTATATCACAGCACATAGGTAGGTTACAATGACAAATGAGGCATCAATTGTAACAGTTCTAAGGTCAGGAAATCAAACTATCGTAGTGGCAATCGTGTGGGAATACTAATTTCCAAGATGGCGGCCAACATGGCCGCGAAAACACAAAAATATGTATATCTCAGCTTGTAGGTAAGCTGCAATGACAAATGAAGTGTCAATTGTGACATTACCGAGGTCAAGGAATCGATTTATCGCAGTGGCAATAGCGACCGATCAGTCAGTTGTTGATAATTCCTTATTTTCTGTTTTGGCGGCCATATTGGCCGCCATCTTGGATAGTAGTATTCCCACGCTATTGTCACTACGAGAAATGAATTCCTTGACTTTGGAAATGCTACTATTGACACTTCATTTGTCATTGTATCTTACCTACGAGCCGAGATATACACATTTTTGTGTTTTGGCGGCCATGTTGGCCGCCATCTTGGACAGTAGTTCTCATACACGATTGCCACTACGATAGATCGATTCCTTGACCTTGGAAATATTACAATTGACACTTCATTTGTCATTGTAGCTTACCTATGAGCTGAGACATACATTTTTTGTTTTGGCGGCCATATTGGCGGCCATCTTGGAAAATAAACTCTCCACAATTATGAAACTGTTAACAATCAATTCCGTGGTAGATTCCACACTTGATTTATGATTGCAAGTCACTTATGAGCTCATATCTTTAAAAAACATATCTGCCCTAGGAACGAAAAAATAGCGACGTCGAGGACGAAGAGGGGTAAATTTTTACCCCAGGACACTTTGGATTGAAATATCTTTTTCCCACCACATGGCAATGTGGTGGGTATGTAGTCAGAATATGTCATTGGTGGTAACTTGTAAACATGTGGAACGACAAATTATACCTACATACAGTTGCTCCGCAATCAACATCCAAACACCGCTGGGGTAATTATTTACCCCTTTCCGTCCTGCGAAGGTTAAGAACTGAATGGTTAGGTTGCCCGTGATAAAGAATGTCAATTGCGTAGTTTCAATGTAATTGGAACTTTCCATAACTTAAGCGATTGTGGTTATTTTTATTGTGACGAGAATCTTTAGTGTAGTTGGAACCGAATAATTTACAGCTAGTTTCTTTTAATGTATACTTTGACATTTGGCCTAAATAGACAATTTTGAAACTATAAATCTGTAATTAAACTGCCACCAGTAAGTAGCAGAAGTAGAATTTGATGATCGTATAATTTGTGTCATTGTGACGATTCTACGGTCCTTTATTTGGTTATTCTATCCTAGGGATGGGCATTGATAATATAATTCACAACTCTGAGCCCCATTATATATTCAAGAGTCATTCTATCTATAGCGAATCAAATGAGAAAGACTGTTCTTGATATTTAAATAAATAATAATGTCAAAGTTCGTGTGAATGTCAATTCACAAAGTCTAAATATCCAGCAGTAAAGTTTTATTAATAGAATCTAGTTTATCCTACCTAAACCAGCACTGCTATTATTGTCTAATTGACAATTGTGATTTACGAGTTATCCTCCCGCGATGAGGATGCATCTTTTCAGTTCGATGAGATAATTGATTCATAAGAGCTTCGACTTCATTTCTCTGCTGACTTTGCTTTGTAGCTGAGGCGTGTCCATATTCCTTCGAATGCCGTTGTATTATTGGTTTCCGACGATGTGTCGTTTTCATTAGAAAATCATTCAAAGTTCGCCAAAATAACAATTATTACTCGAACAACGATTGTTCACCTTGTCAATCCGAATCAGTTTATACCAAATTTGTTCGAAAGTTTTCAATAAAAACTCACTATTAACTTCGTAAGAGTTCGACTAACTTCAACGCCGACTTTACGTTCGACACCCGTTAATCGATCTACTTCGTTCGATTATATATCTTCACTTCGACAAATGTTCGAGAGTTACTCACAACTCGACTCAACAAACTGAATTGACTTCTTCAGCGTTTTCTCCACTTAGTACGCTCAATCCAGGAGTCTATTACCACCGTCTTGCGTCTTGCGTGGGGCGTGGTGGCTCAGTGGTAAGTTCGGCGCCTTGTGACCGGAGGATTGCAGGTTCGAATCTCACTCTAGCCGCTGCGTACGGACCTTGGGCAAGTCCTTCACTCGCAATTGTTCGTGGCGCTTCGGCGTGAAAACTCCGGCACAGTATCAAATGCTGTAGTCGGGAGCGCCTCTGAGTAGTAGTAGACTTCGAGAGGCGCTATAGAAATATCCGGAATAAATTGACCGTTCATGACAAGACCGGCATCATAACTGTCCTTCTCCAGTTGAAAACGTGTGACTGCGCATGTCCAGCAGACGACCGTCCAACTGACCAGTAGATTACGAACCAACCAATCACATTTCGCCAACTCGTAGGTAACGTCTTTAAACCCCCAAACTGCCCATTAAACTTATGTCTTTAACATCTTAAGGTGCTGGTCATATGTGCTGGTTTCCCAATTAATTAACTATCAATTACAATCCCCCTTCAAAACAACACCTACAATATTTAACACACCTTACACTAAACTGGTCCGCAAAGGTTCACCAGTCACTCTAGTACAGAGTAAAACGGGGAGGCGACCTGACCGACGTCTCTGTTGAGCGTAGACTCGGATCCGACCTGGGCTGGTGAACCAAAGTCCTCCGTGCCCACCTTCTCGTGGTGCGGACCGTTGGTACCCTTCCTAGGAAGGGGAACGAACGGGCACGGCAGGCAAAACCAGGGGAAGGCAATGGCAAACCACCCCTGTTAACTTGCCAAGAAAATCGTCATGAAACACACTAAGCCAAAAACGGTGATAGTTGCGAATGGTGGGACTCCCAGGCCGGAGCGTGACTTAGAAGCTACTGGGGAAGAGCAAGACGGAGAGTCAAGGGCCCCTCGATCTAATGAAGCAACAGGACTAAAGCCGAAAGGACGTCTAGAGGTGGATCGATTCGGAGGGGAAAGACTCAACCTGAGCTGTAAGCAGAAGATGAAGTTGGGCACATGGAACGTGCGAAGTATGAAGAGCGGAAAGATGGACGTGATACAGGGAGAGATGAAGAAATTAGACATAGCAATCCTAGGATTAAGTGAGACAAGGTGGAAGGGACAAGGACATTTCAGTTGGAATGGATACAGGATAATAATGTCAGGACAAAAAGAGAGAGGAAGAAATGGAGTTGCAATCATGTGTGACAAGTCAAGCGCAAATGCGATAATGGGATATGATACAGTGAGTGATAGAATTTTGAGTGTAAGATTCAGAGGAAGAAAGGTCAACATAACCATTATACAGGTATATGCTCCAACATCGATATCGTCAGAAGAGGAACACGAGGGTTTTTACACCAGCCTGCAAAGTACAGTGGACAGAACTCCGAAGGGCGACGTACTAGTGATCATAGGTGACTTCAATGCGAAGGTGGGTCAATGCACCGGAGGGGATGGAGACACATTAGGTAGTCATGGCCTGGGTGAACAGAATGAAGCAGGAGAAAGACTTGTTGAGTTTTGCAAAGGGAATGGCTTAGGAATTATGAACACATGGTTCGAACAGCCTAAGAGAAGACTGTACACATGGACGTCACCGAATGGGAAGCATAGGAACCAGATTGACTACATACTGATAAACAAAAGATGGAAAAGCACAATAAGAGATGTGAGAACAAGGCCAGGAGCGGACTGTGGAACTGACCATGAGCTATTGGTAGCAACACTGAGAACGAAATTGAAAAAGATAAAGAAAGGAGATCGATTGATCAGATACGACTGCAAGGGTATCACACTGGAATACAGGATGGAAATAAAGAATCGGTTTGAAGTACTAGAGAGAGATGAGATAGAAGAGGAAGAGGATTCGAACAACCTATGGGAGAGGATGAAGAAAACAATAGTCGAAGTCGCAGATAAGCACATTCCAAAGAAGAAGAAAATCACAACAACGACATGGCTATCGAGAGAAGCCATATGCATGGCGGTTGATAGGAAGGCTGCAAAGAAGGCAGGAGAAAAGGATAAGGTAAGGGCACTGAACAGTGCCTTCCAAAAACAAGCACGGAAAGATAAAGAAATACATCTAAACGAATTATGCAGAGAAATGGAAGACGAGGGAAGGAAGGGACGAACCAAGGAAATGTTCTCAAAAGTAAAGACAATCACGGGAAAATTTGCACCTAGAATGGGCTCAATGAAGGCAGGAGATGGAAATGTAATCTGCGATGAAGAAGGGATAAAGCATAGATGGAGAGAATACACGGAGGAGTTGTATAGGGAAGACAAACGAGTCAAAAAAGAACAAATTGACGTAACAGAGTATGAAAAGGAACCGGAGGTCATGGAAGCGGAGGTAGAATGGGCAATCAGACAACTCAAGGACAATAAGGCACCCGGTCAAGATGGGATACCTATAGAACTGATAAAAGCAGGGGATGATGCGATGATAAAAACAATAACAAAATTGTGCAATCAAATATGGGCAACTGGAGAATGGCCGGAGGACTGGAAGAAGTCGATCTTTATACCTATATTCAAGAAAGGAGATGCGAGGGAGTGTGAAAATTATAGGACGATAGCAATGATATCACACACTAGTAAAATATTACTGAAAATAATTCACAAAAGAATGGAAGGCACAATTGAAAGAGAACTTCCGGTGAACCAGGCAGGGTTTAGGAAATCTCGTGGAACTCGAGACCATATAGCCAACATGAGGTGGATAATGGAGAGACAAAGGGAGTATGGACAGGAGGTTCACATCTGTTTCATTGACTATAGCAAGGCATTCGACTGCATTAACCATGATTTAATGTGGAAAACCCTGCTTGAAATGGGAATTCCGAAACACCTGATAATGTTACTAAAGGGTTTATATGAAGACCAGATAGCGGTGATAAGAACAGAATACGGAGACACTGACAATTTCAGAATCAAGAAAGGAGTGAGGCAGGGATGCATCTTGTCTCCATTCCTGTTTAATCTATATGCTGAAAGAATAATGAGAAAGGCAGAACTGGAGGGGGCAATTGAGGGAGTAAAAATTGCTGGAAAGACACTGAATAACCTTAGATACGCGGATGACACAACATTAATGGCAAAAAGAAAAGAGGATCTGGCAGAACTGATAAGAAGGGTCAGGAGAGAAAGTGAAAAAGCTGGTTTATACTTCAACATAAAGAAGACAAAGGTCATGACAACAGCAGATTGGGATATTTTTGAGATAGACGGAGAGGAAATAGAGGTGGTAGAAAGCTTCACTTTCCTAGGATCACTGGTTGGAAAGGAGGGAAAGTGTGATCCAGAAATAAAACGAAGGATTGCTATAGGGAAAGCTGCAATGACCGGACTGGAAAAGATATGGAAAGACAAACATGTGAGCATAGAAACCAAAAAAAGGCTCGTGAGAGCACTAATCTTTCCTACGGTACTGTACGGTTGCGAGACGTGGACAATGACAAAGAACATGGAAAATAAGGTTAACGCTTGTGAAATGTGGATATGGAGGAAGATGCTGAGAATATCTTGGACTGAGAAAAGAACGAACGAATCAATACGAGAGGAGATTGGAGTTGAGAATGAAGAGTCGTTAAAACAAACTGCGACAAGAATGAAGCTAAGGTTCTTTGGACATGTTATGCGATCTGATGGTCTGGAGAAGGAAATGATGCTGGCGTGCGGTGAGGGGAGGAGAAGACTGGGTCGCCCAAGGAGGAGATGGATGGATGAGATACAAGATGTAACTGGCATGAATTTGGCGGAATTGAGAGACTTGTCATCGAATAGGAGACGGTGGAGTGTGTTCACCAGGACGATCGCTAGAGCTCCACGAGCTGACAGCACAAGGTGACAAGGTGACACTAAACTATCCTATATCGTCAATAGTCATCTAATAAGTGTAATTGTGTGTCCAGAGGAATATAATCGTTACAGTCATATTAATAAAGAACAGTTGAAATAAGCAAGAATTATGGCTGATAAGTCTGACACTGATAAGCTCTATGAATTGTTTGATATCGTGAAAGGATTTATCTGACGCCAGGAAGGAGAAATTATAAAACAACGTGTCACAGTTAGCGTGGGAAGTTGGCCGTTTGCGCGGGAAATTTCCCGCCAAAAATGCTGTTGCAGTGGCAAATGAACCTACCACACGCGCCGACATCTCTCAAAATCCATGCTTGATAAAGACTAAATATGATGATAATGCTGAGTACTGGAGCGAGACTCAGTGTTCAATTGAGTTCGAATTCCTCGCATCATTTCCGGTCCTCTTCCGATGACCTAGGGAGCGGAAGAAGCTCAGGTGAACATGGCGATGTCACTTACCCGACACAGGTTGGTTTCCGGTCAGTTGCTGCACTGCTTCCGTCGCTGGATGTTCTATATTGATGCACTGACGTATATATAAGCCACAGAATGAAAGGATTAGGCTTAGGGCTAAAATCCCCCAAAAGAGCGCCTTTAGGGAGTACATTTTGGTTTTAATCAAGTTATAAGACAGTATGCAGTTAACAGATGCACAGGACTACTAAATTAGGACAACGATTTACCCATAAACTCCGCACAGATGTAGTGCTCGATTTATCAGGCCACTACTTGACCCTTAGAGCCAGAACACCTTATCAAGATAATGACGTAAAATCGATATTATTCACAGGTATAGACCTACTAGACAGAAGTCGACTTCTGATCAGATTTCGACTTGGACGTAACCTTATATTTTATAAATCACGCTAATGAGACGAAATGTTACTTTATGGTCCTTTAAGCAATAAAGCTCTCCTTACGACACAAGAATGACTCCTGGACGTGTACATTGTTTGCGTATCGTCGTCAAGAACTGTAATTTACTTTATGAGGAGAAGGGGGAACCAACCCTTTGTAAAATATCCGCCTTCAAAGAGAGGTACCTTAAATCTCGAGACGTAACAAAATCTTAGAATCTGTCATGTCATGTCATTTCGCCGTCGTCGCTTTGCGATGGTAGGCTACATGAATGGGTCAACATTGTCCATCGTTTCCTATCTCATAATGCAACCATTAAGCTGGTCCCAGATAGTCCAGTCCATCCTATAATGTTCTCAATCCGGCATATTCGAGGTCTACCACGGTTACGAATCCCTTATGCAAGACCTGTCATCAGGCTGCCTTCGATGTTGTCCTACGGCTGCCGCATGATGTGTTCAAAGTACCTTAGCTTGCGGGTTCGGACGTGGTTCAGCAGTTCGCATTTGGTCCTCGCCAGCTTGTATATTTGTTCGGTGGTCATCCTTTTTGTCCAGGGAATTCTTAGCAGCTTTCTGATGCACTTGTTTTCGAATGCTTGGATGCGTTTCTCTTCTTCTTTCTTTAACGTCCAGGCCTCACATCCGTATGTTGCTGTTGGCCATGCCAATGCCTTCATCATCCGTAATTTGGTGTCATTATGAATTGACTTGTTCTTCCAAATTTTCGTTATTTTAACCATGACTGCCATTCCCATGGCCAGTCTTGTTTTAACATCGTCCTTGCAGTTCGCCTCTTCAGTTACTTTGCTCCCCAAGTACACAAATGATTTTACTTGCTCCAGTCCTCCGATGTCCATTTTATCTCGAGTGTTTCTTCCATGCTCGTCATTACCTTCGTTTTTGTCGCGTTGATCAACATTCCATATTCTTTTGCTGCCCATAAGATGTCGTTAAACACTAAGTAATGCTGCATTATATCAAGAACTTCTATATACGGTTGTAGTGTATTGCGTTGTATTGTATTATATTGCATATAGAAGTTCATGATTAAATCCACGACTGAAGTTAGACACCTTTAAAAACTGCCATTCTCAGCTACATATTCACCAGTGGTGCTCTATCCATAGATGTGAATAACAAGTGGTTCTTAAAGGATAAGGTCGTCTCCAACGTAACTGACATCAGCAAGATGTCGCTAAACACTAAAATTACTACTGCATAAGATCCAAGAATTCAAGTTTAGGCCTACACGCTCTTTAAAACGCTGCCATTCTCAGATACATATCTGCCCTGTAGTGTAACTAAAAAGTGGGGGTTACAATTTCTTCTCCACTTTCGCTTTTCACATGGAGACCATTTTGGACACATTACACTGCCAGTCACTTATTATGAAACGCTGATGACCTTACCTCCATAATGACAATTTTATCGTCTAAAATGTCATCTTATCGTTGAGATCGAGATGTTCCCTTCACATGTTATGGTTTCGGCTGTTATTTATTTCGGTGGCAAAGGTCGACTGCATTTTGTTGATGAAATGGCGAAGGTGAATGCTCATATTACGTTTCTCACCTGTTTCCAGAATTAATTTCTGACTGCAAGCGTCTGCTGCCAGCTGGATTTCAACAAGACGGCGCACCAGCGCATAATGTTCGTCTCACGCAAGATTGGCTCAATATCAATTGCCCTGGCTTCATTGAGAAGGACCAATGGCTCCAAAACTCTTTGGATTTGAACCCCCTGGATTATCACGGATGGGGAGCTATGCTGAAGAAATACCACAATCTGCGACCAAAGTCAAAAACGATAAGAGAATAGAAGGTCGCATTGGAGTTGATATGTGAAGATTTACCTCTTGAACCTATCAACAAGGTCATCAAAACTTTACAAAGATGCTCAGAACATGTGCGGTAGTGGCGGTGGACACATTGAACACAAGTTGTGAAGCAATATCAAAAGTCTGTTTGATGCCAATTATTTGAGATGTGACTTAATAAATCGGTTTTTTTGTCACTTTTTGTTGCATTACATGTCTTTGGACCATCAAAAACAGTGGGTGGACCCAGTAAAGGTGACATAACGTTTGTTTTGTTTCAAATATTTTCGTGAAATTTGGCTGTTACACGTAAATACGAATTACCTTTAAGCCAGTAAAACTTGATTTAAAAATTATTACTTTTGGCCGAAATATTAGCAAAAACCACGTAGGGGTTACTTTTTTTACCCACCCTGTATGTATGCTGATGCGTGTTCACCAGAGTGCTGTTTGGCAGCTGGATATGTTAAAGCATGTACTTACTTACTTTTTACTTAACTACAAAATTTCGCTTAAAACTAAATGGGGCAGCATTAAATCCACGACTGCAGTTAGACACCTTTAACACTAAGTAATTCTCAGCTACATATTTACAAGTAGCGTACAATGGCTAGATGTGCAGGATTTTAAACAATGGCGTAAGGTTGACGTTGAGGCGACTGGCATCCACATGATGTCGCTAAACACTAACTACTACTACTACTACCAACTACTACAACAACGACACAAAATTACACAATTGCAGTTAGACAACTTTAAGACGTTGCCACTATATTTACCAATGGACAAAACCGTGTGAACTGTAAGGTTTCCGTCAACGACGCTGGCAGTCACAAGATGTCGTTAGTAATACTAATACATGAAATCCACTGCTCCAGTTTAGACACCTGTTAAACGCTTCTTTTCTCAGCTATAGATATACGGCAATCGCTTATAATTACCGGACTTATATGATTGATTGGGAGAAGGGTAAGGTCGTTGTCAACTGAAGGAATTGATTTGCACACACGTATATGGGTATCTGAACTGATGTCCCATGAGGGTTTTTGAGTTTTTTCGATAATTTCTTCAAATTTATTTTGCTTATCCTTCAAAGAATAAGCAGATTAACATTTCCCATAATTGCTGTAGCTGCTAGATTTATAAATTTAATAAATTACTAAATGTATCCGAAATATCATTAGGCCCTACCCATCTCTATCCGCGACGGTGTAGGCCTACAGTGCATGCATTAAATTCAGCTTTTACGCAAATTTATGCCATTACAACCTGTAACAAAGGAATATTATTTTGATTAATTAGTTGCTAGCATTTGCAATAATTAAACATTTAGACTCATTTTCGTAATATTTGAACGGAGTTCTTCTGAGCACAGTTGCAGACTCGGATTCGAACTGTGGACGATAAATTTTAACTGTTTAAGAAATGGCATTGGAAGTTTGGAAGAAAAAGTTAAACATTATCTTTCTCCAACACCCATTCCCGAATGCAAATACAAATTCTCTTGCAAATATTAAATTCGGTTTGCGATTGGTTGAGCTATAAATAGCTCATAAAAACAGGTGAACATTATAGATGCATTATTTAGTGTTTAGTGATATCTTGTGCATATCAGTAACGGTGAAATCGACCTTACGCTTCATATGCCATCGCAAACACCTAATGATTGAACGCGATTGGTGGTTATGTAACGAGAATGGCAGCGTTTTAAAGGTGTCTAACTTTAGACGTGGTTGGTTCTTCTTCTTCTTTATGTTCTCTGCTCACCGGCAGGTTCGTATGACCAATGACGCCATCGTTCTCTGCCTTGTGCTCTTCTCTTTAGTCCACTGTATCCTTCTTCTTTTGTCATCATCCAGTCTAGCAGCATTGTCCTCGGTCTTCCTCGCGTCTTTTCCCCCTCCATCCTTCCCTCCATGATGTCTCTTAACAGTGTCTCACTCCTTAGGATGTGCCCGATCCATTTCCTTTGTCGTCCGCGTATAGTTCTTATGAGTGATCTTTGCTCTTCTACCATTTGAAGGATTTCCTCGTTCGTCCTCCGTTCCGCCCAGCTAACTCTCTCCATTCTGCGCCACACCCACATCTCAAAGGCTTCCAATCTTTTTATGTCGTCCTTCCTCATTGTCCATGTCTCGGAGCCGTACAGAACAACACTCCACACCAGTGTCTTTACCATTCTCTTCTTTAGACTCTTGCTTAAACCTCCTCTCATTAGCTCTCCTCTTTTATAAAATGCATCTTTTCCCATGGATATTCTTCTTTTTATTTCCTCGTGGCATCTTGCATCGTCTGTGATCACACTTCCTAGATAGCAAAACTTCTCCACCTGTTCTATTTCTTCTTCGTTTAGTGTGATCTTTATTGTTTGTGGTGTTATGCCGCTTCTCTTGCTTATCTTCATTACCTTTGTCTTCTTTACGTTTATTTTCATTTCATATTCCAGCGATACCATGTTTAGACGATCCATCATCCTTTGTAAGCCCTCCTGGCTAGTTGCCAGCATCGCCTGGTCATCTGCAAATCTCAATGCCTTCACCCTTCTTCCTCCTACCTTTATCCCTTCCTCCATATCCTCTAGCGTTTCTCTTATGATCTCTTCTATATAGATGTTGAATAGTATTGGTGACAGTGGGCATCCTTGTCTTACTCCTCTTCCTATTTTTCCTGGTTCCGAGTACTCTCCATCAACTCTTATTTTCACTCTTTGTCCCATGTATAGATTACCTATCAATCTTCTTTCTCTCCAATCCACCCCTTTTCTTCTCAGTATTCCCATTAGCTTTCTCCAGTCTACTCTGTCGAAAGCTTTTTCATAGTCGACAAAGCAGATATATATGTCTTGGTCATGTTGGATGCTTCTTTCTGCTATTACCCTCAATGCTGCCACCGCGTCTCTTGTCCCCTTTCCCTTTCTAAACCCATATTGGTCCTCTCCCAAGAAATTTTCTGCTTCCGCCTTTGTCTGCAGTCTCTTTGTTATAATTCTTAGCAGGATTTTTGATGCATGTGTCAGAAGGCTTATCGTGCGATGGTCTTCACAGTTTGTTGCATTCTGCTTCTTCTGTATTGGTATAACAATTGTCTGCAGGAAGTCCTTTGGCCATTCTCCCGTGTTGTAGATGTCCTGGCATAGGTTGGTTAGTTGCTGTTTAGAATAGAATAAAATATTCTTTATTATTCAAATTATGTTCTCAGCCCTGCACAACTGGCAGCAACCAAAAATACACAAATAGTGTCACAGCAAAGAGAGTTTTATACCGAGCTATAAATTATACGGTGGCTATATATAATGTTCGTTTCAAAGTTCATTTCAGATTTCTACAAGGTCTTCTGTATGGCTATATGATATTTATAGATACTATCCAGGCAGTTTGCGTGTGTTAATATTGTCCGAATGCCGTAGATAATTTTTGGAGGCAACATTCATCTCGGATTCTCTTTGCAAGTTCGTTTGGTTAGGACAGTCAATCAGGAAACGTAGCACGGTTTCTGAGATGTTGTAAGTGTCGCAATTTCCACTAACTACTCCAGCGATGAAGTTGCTCGTTGAGCAGGCAGTGGCCGAAACGGAGCCTGGAAATCGCCACTTCCTTTCGACGATTGCCGTCCTTGAACTTGACCTAGAGATCCACTTGTGGTTCGATTTCTCGGTATGGCGATCCAGTGTTTGAATTTTTCCATTCTTCCTGCCATTTTCGGAGAAAATGGTCACGGTAGGTAGTTTGTACTTCGCTGTATTCCAAGTTCAGCGCTATTTGTACAGTGGTGCGGTTTAGCGCTGATTTGGCGAGCGCATGCATCTCCATGTTCGTTTCCCACGATTCGCAGATGGGCAGGAATCCATACGAATGTGGCCACAGCCTGGCGGCTACGACTGTACATGTCGTGGGAATTCAGCAGGTCCCGTAGAAGTTTAGGCCTTGTGGAGGACTGCCTTTGTTGGATGGCCTGCCGAGGGAGTCCGTGTATCTCACCAATTCATTATGTTTTGCCGATTTCGCCCATTTCATGCGCTGCCTTGATGGCCATCATTTCTGAACCTGTAGCTCTTGTGATATACCATCGAGGGTGCGTAGAACGAGCAGCTTCTACGTTCTTCATTTGTCCTTCAACCGTCCGTGTACTTTTCTCGGTGCGTCTGAAGATGATCTTCAATCGACCGCTTCCTCATTTGTAGGGTGTCTCCACTCCTGTTCAGATTTCTGAGATTCACTTCGATGACCGGCGGTTTCAATGTCCATGGCTGATGCTTTTTCTGGATTGATCACAGGTTGTAGTAACTCCTTTTGACTTGAAATAATTTTGGCTTATTGAACGCCTTTGGTAAATATGCAGCTGAGAATGGCGACTTTGAAAAGTTGTCTAATTGGAGCCGTGGATTTTACTTTAGCATTTTTTAGTGTTTAGCGACATCTTGTGAATGTCAGTTACGCAGAAGTCGTCTTACGTCTCATGCACTCACAGTAAATGTGTTTACCGATTGAACGCGAGTGGTGAATAATGTAGCTGATAGTGAAGACTTTTAAAAGGTGTCTAACTGGAGCCGTGGATTGTTTCGTAGTCTAGTGATTGTTGTACTAGTTTCCAGTGTTTAACGACATCTCGTGGCTGCCAGGGCCGATGACGTCGACCTTACCTTACCTTGCAGATTAGCGATTTTTTAATCCAAAGTTTAACGTTTATTGCACTCATTATCCTCTCATCATAAACAACCTAATCAGTTCTTCTGATTAGGTTCCGCTGCAATATATGTAAATACAATACAATACAATCATCAGGCTTACTCTCGTTGATGTAGTTTTTCGTGTATATAGGCGCCTCTGTAACGGCAAGACTGTGCTATGGCGCCATAGAAATTGGCGCTGTTGCTATTGAATTAATTATTAGTAGTTTATTATTAGTTTAATTTTCTCAGACAGTTCGTAATCGTAATCGTAATCGTAAACTCCAACTTCTAAAGAGCCACTCGAAAGCTAACAGCTTATTCACAAGCGCTGAATTTGGAGAAATCTGGAGATTGAGTAGTAGTAGTAGTTTCAGTTTAACGACACTGTGTGATAACAAAAATCATAAGCGTCGCCCTCCTCCTTTATACAGGCTTGGGACTGGCACTGCCAGATTACGCGCAGCGACGGAACACCATTGGTAGATATGTAACTAAGAATGGCAGCGTTTCAGAATTGGTGTATCACTGCATTCTTGGACCTCTTGTAGTAGTATTTAGTGTTTAGCGACATCTTGTGTATGTCAGTTACGTTGAAATCGTTCTTGCGCTTCACTCTGCGTGGTCGGAGAGTACATGAAGCGGTTGAACGTGACAGGTGAATATGTAACTGTGACTGGATACGTTTTGAAGGTGTCTAATTTAATTCGTGGATTTAATCATGAAGTTATATAATATATAGAATACAACACAATACGATACAACTGTTCACACAAATTCGTGATTCAATGAAGTATTATTTACAGTTTACCAACATATTGTTGAAGTTATGTTGCTTGATAACCGAAGATTGCCTTATTACACATGTTGACCTAATTACCTACGTTGTCTTATTGCCTGCATAGCCCTAATTACCGACGATGCCCTAATTACTGACGAGGGCCTAATTACCGTCGTTGGCCTTATTACCTGCTTTTGCCTCATTATACCTACGTTGACCTCATTGGAGTCGCTGACCTAATTATCTACAATGCAATAATTACCAACGTTGACCTTATTACCTGTGTTGACCTAATCACCGACGCTGGCTTTGTTACCGACGTTTTTTTGTGTTTGTGGGGCGTGGTGGCTCAGTGGTAAGTTCGGCGCCTTGTGACCGGAGGGTTGCATGTTCGAATCCCACTCTATCCGCTGCGTACGGACCTTGGGCAAGTCCTTCATTCGCAATTGCTCGTGGCGCTTCGGCGTTAAAATTCCGGCACAGTATCAAATGCTGTAGTCTTGAGCACCTCTGAATAGCAGTTGATTTCGAGAGGCGCTATAGAAATATCCGGAATAAATAATAAATATCCCCGGATCTGAATCTGATTGAGAATCTTTGGCATAAAATAGTGATGGAGATATCCAAGAGACATCTGACCACCAAGCACGAGCTGAGTGAGTCGATCATCGCTGCCTGGAACCGTGTAGTCACTGCCGACCACCTCGTCAAACTGGTCCACTCAATGCCGACACGCTGCAGACAAGTGATGACGAGCAATGCCCATAAAATACTGATCCATCATTGACACATAACACGGCCTTTTCAAGGCCAGTACATGACAGAGAATGCATGGGATCATAAATGTTCGTTATTTCATGTCAACACATTGCACTATACACAGCTAATCTTGATCCAACTCTTCAATGATTTGAAGATACCGCAGTTCAAAACAAACCTTACATTGTGTTTAACAACATCTTCTCAATGTCTTTTCAGTTGACGACGACCTTAACTTCCATTGAGTGTTGTATATCTGAGCAAAGGCTAATAAATGTAGAGATGCAGTAACAAGTCCGGTAGCGCATAAGTGCAGAAATGCACCACAAGCAGAGCTGTAAAGCCTGTAAGCTTATAGTGCAAATATGCACATCAGGCCCATAAAGGGCGTTAACCAATGAAAATATGTACTACTATAAATCGTTTAGTTTTTTTAGTTGCGTCTCCTCTCGATTCATTGTGAAAACTTGTAAAAATATTTCCTATCGCCCTTAACGATTTCCGATGTCGTTAATGTTTTTTAAATCCTATTCTCGTAATCGTAATCGTAAACTCCAAATTTCTAAAGCTCTACTCTGAAGTGAGGCGTAGAGAACCCGCTTAATCGCAAGGGCTACGTCAAGTCAAAGGGGTTGTTGTGAATGGTGTTCCTATCCTAACCTGAGCGCCTCGGATTAGGTTGTACTGCGATAGGCGCTTTATATATGCATAAATACAATACACTACAATTTCTAAGTTTCAACAGCGTCCATATAATCAGTTAAGTTGATCTCTCACAGTTGCTCAGTCAAAACAAAGTGTATAGACAGTTAAGGTAATGTAAACTGAGTGTTCGACATTTTTATATAGCCCGCTAGATATCGTTGAATACAGTGGACACTATTCGCCTTGACTACTGTTACTCGGTGTTGTCGATGTTACAAAATCAAACATGCAGAAAATGTAAAGAGTTCAAACGTCTTTGCATAAAACATAATCAGACAAGAACATATTGGTTGTAGGCTACTGTGTTCAAGGCTGTTGGTCATGACATTTCTAAAGGCGATAAAAGCGTTTTCCAGGTTTGCCGCTGATTCTGGGTTTTCATGACGTAGTGCTTTGATATTCTTGCATTGGCTTCCTATTCAGCGTAGGATCTTTTCAGTTAGGAGCAGATAGTTAATAAAACATTGAACTCTGGACAACCACAAACTCTTGAAATCATTCTTCAGACTCATCATTCTTTTTTCAACCGCGTCATCCGATTCTCTTTCTCTGTTCATACCTAACATAAGACCTAGATTTTGGAACTCTCTCCCTGTATCTATTTGTTCTGCTAAGTCGCTTCTATCAACGGACGATTGGTCACGGACCATTGATCAACAGTCCCTTTTGACGAACAGCCCGCTTGACCAATCGTCCGTTGACCAATCGTCCTTTGACAAATCGTCCTTTGACCAAACGTCCGCATACCATAATAGATACATGTGTGTAAGTTGTATCGCAGCTACTGATTGAACGCGATAGGTAGATATATAACAGATAATGGATACGTTGTAAAGGTGTGTAATTAAAACCGTGGATTTTGTGTAGCAGCAGAGGCGGAGACTTAGGAAGGGTGGACAAGGGGGACGGCCCCCTCGAAATTTGAAGTGGGGGGATGGAATTGCTTATATCCCTGAGTGGAATATAAGGAGGAGGAGGTTCAGTACGTCCGCGTCGTTTCCTCCGGGCAACGGCCAACGGGATTCGGTCCCGGCTAAATCTGAACCACGGATGGGGGAGAGACCTGATCAGTCGCCCTACATACCAACCGATCATAACTCTTGATCCATTATATATATATATATATATAAAATGGATTTTGGATAATGGATAATAGATTATATATATATATATATATATATATATATATATATATATATATATATATATATATATATATATATATATATATATATATATATATATATATATATATATATATATATATATATATATATATATATGATATCGTATATGTATGCATAAACTCTGATGCAATTGCACCTGAAACTGGCAGTCACAAGATGTCGTTAATGCAGCGGACATCAATGCATGAAATCCACTGCTCCAGTTTAGACACCTTTTAAGCGCTTTCATTCTTGGCTATAGATATTCGTCAATCGTGCTTAATCTACAGTTTCATCATAGGTGTAAAAACTTCACTGGACGTTGCTATGAGAATGATGTTGTTAGTCTTCATCCATCCATCCATCGCTTGGATAGGATTTCCATAGAATCACCGTTAGGTTTCCGTCAACGACACTGTCGGTCAAAAGATGTCGTTTGTACAATGGACATTGATACATGAAATCCACTGCGCCAGTTTAGACACCTTCTAAAAGCTTTCACTCTTAGCTATAGATAAACGTGAATCGCGTTGATCTCCAGGTGACAAAACCGCACCTCTGAAAGATAAGGTTGTCGTCAACAGAACGGTTATCGAGAAGATTTTTTTTTTGCACAAAGTAAGGCTTGGTTTGAATTGCGGTATCTTCAAATGATTTCTTTCGGTTTCTATTTAAAGAAAGAACTGTAAAGAAGTGTCAAGACCTGAAGTTAATAATACTAATAGTACTACTACTACTACTACTACTACTACTACTACTACTACTACTACTACTACTACTACTACTACTACTACTACTACTACTACTACTACTACTACTACTACTACTACTACTAATACTACTACTACTACTACTACTACTACTACTACTAATAATAATAATAATAATAATAATAATAATAATAATAATAATAATAATAATAATAATAATAATAATAATAATAATAATAATAATAATAATAATAATCATAGTAAGAATAATAATAATAATAATAATAAGGAATCGGAGGAATCGGAGGCACTGCAGCACCCTAGGCACCCGAGAGGAAGAGTGCTAAAACACATCCCGAGAGGAGCACGATTCGCATGTTCGCGAGCCCTTTCGTCCATTCTTCGGACCATCACCGACAGACCGGGAGCTGTCGAGCCATGGCGACAACTATTATTGTTTTCGTCGAACATTCTGGCGCAGCCGAAACGAGCGGGCCGCAGACGAAATCTGACCAACGTTGTCAAAAGCAGAATTGACAGACATGACCACTTGCAGGAGGAGGAAAGGGAGATGAGTGACTTGGGAGGGAGTCGAAGAGGGGCGAGCGATAGGGACCTGCTTCTGGCGGCGGTCGGAGCCAAGCTGGAGGAGGGTAACTTAAGGGCGGCTACCCGCATTTTTATGTAGCAGAGACCATCCGGTCAGGGCTACAGCGGAAACCTGGGCAGCCATGCAGGAAAAACACCCGTCAGATGATCGGGTGACCTCACCGGAGAGCCTCCCGAACCCGACGCAAACCTCTACATACCAAGTCACGGAGAGGGAGGTGCAGAATGCGGTGCGATCATTTCCTGCGGGGTCAGCCGGTGGTCCGGATGGTTTTCGCCCTCAGCATCTTCTAGACCTTCTGAACAATCGGGAGTCATCGGAGCAGCTCGTCCAGGCACTGACGGGGTTCATCAACGTCATGTTGAGAGGGGAGTGCCCAGTTGAAATGCGTAGGCTGATGTTCGGAGGCGCCCTGATCGCCCTCTCCAAAAACACCGGAGGCCTCAGACCGATCGTAGTGGGTTACATCTGGAGAAGACTCGCAGCGAAATGTGCTAACCAATATGCGATCAGCAGACTGGAGTCCTTCTTCGTCCCGCTTCAGATGGGCATAGCTACCCCGAGTGGGGGTGAGGCAGCGGTCCACGCAGCCAGAGCGTTTATCACGAACATGCCACAGGACCACATATTCATCAAATTAGATTTCGCCAACGCCTTCAACACCTTAAGAAGAGATGTTATGCTGCAAGCAGTTCATGAAATAATACCCGAACTGTACGCATTTATCCACCAGGCGTACGCAGCAGAGTCTCTTCTCCAATTCGGGTCGTTCGAGGTCCGGTCACAAATGGGGCCGCAGCAGGGGGACCCTCTGGGACCTCTGCTCTTCTGTTTGCCGCTCCAGCCGGCGCTGCGTTCGTTGATTTCCGGATTCCGCGTGGGGTACCTGGACGACCTCTCGCTGGGAGGCAGACCGGAGGATGTCCGACATGACTTAGAAATTATAGCCGATCTGGAACAAAGCTTGGGCATTCGACTGAATCGACAGAAATGCGAAATCCTGGCGAAGAAAGAAATCTCTGAAGACGTCTTCGTCGACTTCCAGAGGAGAAACCCAGAGTCGTTGACACTTTTAGGGGCGCCACTCTTCAGAGGAAATGCTTTGGATGACGCAATTCAAGACCATATTGACAAATTAGACCAAGCGGTGAAAGACATGATGCACCTTCCCACACAAGGGGCACTGATGCTCCTGCGATCGTGCTTCGGGGCGGCGAAGTTAACATACTTGCTGAGGGCTGCCCCGTGCTGGGGTCATCCACTTCTGGGTATAATGGACGACCAGATGAGAGATGGGCTAGAAACGTTGATAAATATCAAGCTCAACGATATGGAATGGAAACAGGCCACGCTTCCGATCAGAGATGGTGGGCTCGGGGTTAGAAGGGTTAAGATGCTGGCTTCTTCTGCTTACTTAGCGTCAGCTGCATCGACCAGAAACCTTGTGTCCGTGATTCTCGGAGGAAAGGATTGGACGGATGAGATCATGGAGGAAATTTTGCAGGCCCGAAGCACATCATATCCGACGGGAGAGAAAACCACACTGTCCAGACAAAAAGATTGGGACAGGCCATTGATAGACCAGGACAAAACAGAAATTTGGACCTCACTTAACGACCCACTCAGCCGGGCAAGATTAGGAGCGGTGACCTCCCCCCACGCCGGGGACTGGTTGTCTACTGTGCCGATAACAGCATGTGGGTTAAATCTGAGCAACGAGGCCGTCAGAGTGGCGATAGGCTTACGCCTGGGACTACACCTCAATGCACCTCATCAGTGCCAATGTGGCGAGACAACTGATCAAGGAGGACACCATGGTCTGGTCTGCAAACAATCTGGAGGACGAGCCAGCAGACACTTCGCAATGAATGACATCATATGGAGAGCCCTTCAGCGAGCGGACACCCCTAGCACCAAAGAACCTCCAGGGATTTTCCGTAGCGACGGCAAGCGACCTGACGGCGCGACGCTCGTTCCATGGTCTCGAGGCAAATACATCGCCTGGGATGCCACCAGCGTCCATACATGCGCTGCTTCATACATCCACTTGACGTCGACAACGCCTGGGGCAGCGGCGGAACTGGCCGCGACGCGAAAAAACTTGAAGTATGCAGCCCTTCCTGCTACGTATGACTTTGTCCCCATTGCACTCGAAACTCTGGGCCCCATCAACAGTTCTGGCTGTGAATTCATTACAGAGTTAGGCCGGCGACTGACAATAATGTCGGGTGACCCACTCGAGTCAATTCACTTGTTCCAGCGCCTCTCTATATGCACCCAACGATTTAACGCCGTCGCTTTTCGAGGCACATTTACACAGTTAATCGCGGACGATGACCGCTAAACTCTGGAACTTAACTCTTCTAAGACAGTTTCAAAGTGTCATAATAATAATAATAATTATAGTAAGAATAATAATAATAATTATTATTATTATTATTATTATCACCATCATCAGCACAGTAAGTCTTCGTGACATCTCGGCAATTTACATGACGCCTTAATGATAATGCAAATATTGCTGCATTAATTCCACAACTGTATTTAGACACCTTTTAAACGCTTTATTTCTCAGCTACATCATTACCAATCTCGGTCAAAAGCCATGTTTTCTCATCATGACGCTGTTATCGGCAGCGTGACACTTCAAGACAACTAGTTGTCAAGTCAAGGAGGAACGGTTGTTCGATTGTTGCAATGATCAGAAAGTAGCGTGGATGCAATACAGCAATATTTAGTGTTAATCGATATCTTATGGGTTTGAACCGCATTGACTCGACCTTAACGTAAGCATACAATTTCTTCCTCAGGAGTTCGTTCTCGTAATCGTAATCGTAAATTCTAAATTTCCAAAGCGCCACTCGAAAGCTAAAATCAAGGCACAGCTTATTCATCAGCGCTGAATTTCGTGAAACCTTGTGGTTGAATGCGATTGGTAAATATGTAGCTGAGAAGGACGGCGATTTAAAGGGGATGTTTGACTGCAATTGTGGATTTTATGCAACAAAATTTAATGTTTAACGACATCTTGTGGATGTCAGTTACATGGAAGTCCAACTCGCTCTTTATAGCATAGTCCCTAAGGCCCAAAATACTACCGAATTAAACTGAACGCGATTGCTTAATATGTAGCTTTGAGTGACAGCGTTTTAAAGGTGTCTAGTTGAAATCGTGGAATTCATGTAACAGTATTAACTGTTTAGCGACATCTTGTGGATTTCATTTAGGTTTCGGCCTTACAATTCATGGCGCAATGTCATGCATGGGGAATTTTGGAGTAACCTAAACACTGAATGCGATTTGTAGATATGTAGCTGAACATGACGTGTGTTAAAGGTCTCCTAATGCAACACTGTTTAGTCTTCAGTGACATCTTGTGGGTTAACGTCGACCTTCACCTACATAGGGGAGAACAATGGATTTAGTCTAGCGATGGATGCATGAAATAGAAGCTTGATTTCTATCATCATCTGAGCTGAGAGTAGATATCGAAGAGTTAGCGCTCAGCTGCTGGACTCGGTAACCCTCGAGAACCTTCGAAGTGATCAGTCGGAAGATCTTCCTCCAGGCGCGCCTGCACTTCCGGTCGAACCTCCTCCGACCGAGAACCATCCGCCAGACGTCCATCATCGCCGCCTCGAAGACGTCGAGGTAGTCCAACCGGAAGTTGTGGATCCTCGCATGATGGCGGCCCAACCGGATGAGGTTCTGAGTGATGTTGTTGAGGATGAGAAGATGGCTTGTATGAACCTCAAGGCGTGGCTCTTGAACAACGAGTCATTCAGGAGGTCCTCGTCTGACAGGAACCGGAAGTTGAAGAGACTTCTGACCGACGGAGACAGCTCGAAGATGTGCAGAAAGACGCGAGACATGTTGCCGGCGAGATCTCGTGAGATTTTGCGCCAAGTCTCGCAGATGGAGAGTCGTTCTGAGTCGGACAGGAACTCGTGACGGGGAGCAGACGATCGGTCCTTCCTTTCTACTTTCCTTCCTGTGTTCCTGTCTTCCTTACTAGATAAGATGCGATAAGATTATATAAGATTAGATAAGATATGATAATTCTTAAGGATGTTCATATTTGTAAGGCAAATGTCTGAAGGTGTCTTCTCTTTCAGTCCCTTTGTATGTAGTTTAGCTTCAGTGTGATGGAGTAGTGGCTTTAGAGAACTTGGCCGTCTTGACTGGTCACAGTGCCAACGGCTGTTCAACTCTCATAGTGACTCACATGGGCGTCCGGAGGAGGGGCAAGGGCATTTGCCCCTGGATTTGTGAATAGATTGTCCAGGCAAAAACGTCATTTTGCCCCTCTGGAAAAATTTTCCCCCTCAGAATAATTTTGCCCTCCCGGAAAAATAATTCCTGCATATGCCCACGGCGACTCGTGTTTCTGACTAGGGCACGCCGCGCCGCGCCGCGCCGACGCCGACATTTTGTGGGCGCCGCCGCCGCCGATTTTTTTCGTCGGCGCGCCGCCGCCGCCGACCAAAAATGACCGGCGCGCCGCCGCCGACACTATGACGTCGGCGCAGGGCTCTACTCCGTCCACATCGGGATGCTATACGAACGGTGAGAACTGTTCATAATAATTTCTGTTGACGTCAATTACTCTTGATGCCATCAGACGTATTAAAACTCTCAGTCCATCCAACCATCCCACAGGCTTTCCTATCCAGCATAGACTTATGATCGGTTGCAGAATTTAACCCTCGAATGCCCAAGGGGGGGGTCCGACCGGACCCCAGACCCGCTTTTCACGGATAACTTTAGAACGGCTACGAAATTGTAGAAATGCTTTTAGGACATCCTAAGGCATTCAATTGGGCTTCGTATGTTATATTTTGCGTGATTATACTACCACCCTGTAGCCCACAACCATAGCATATACCAAGGACACCCCCAAGATATGCGGCTGATGGTCATACTGGCATATAGTTTGCCAACCCATAAATAAATTATTTTAACGCACGTTATTGTGAAATACCATATATCAGTCGATTGCAAATTGAATTTGGATTATAACAAGCCAAATCCCGTTAAAATATTCCAATCCTGTACCCCACAACCAGGGAACAACTACATACGTACAATTGAATACATGCGAAAAAGCCCGAAATTGCAAAGAAACTACAAAAGAGTAGGCCCCTATTAAAGTTCAAATAAAGTTTCACCAGGTGGCGCTATTGTGAAATACCATATATCAGTCGATTTCAAATTGAATTTGGATTATAACAAGCCAAATCCCGTTAAAATATTCCAATCCGTTCTCCAGATATCACAATGAAAACATTGGGGTCCGGTCGGACCCCCCCCCCCCCGTTGGGCATTCGAGTACCAAAAAATTGCTTGGGCACTCGAGGGTTAAGAGTGGAGGAGACTGGAAACCGAGATGGAGAAAGATATAATTATGAGCGACTGGATCTGGGCGGTTGGATAGTGAATAGCGAATGTAAGAGCGTTGAGAGGTTTGAAGGGCGTTGTAGATTAGAGAGACAATTTTGTAATATATATATATAAGCATTTGTAATGCGCTCCTCGCGTGGTGGTATTTCGGAGTTTTCGTGACTTTGCGGGCGAGAGTCTTTCAGGTGTTTATTTGAGAAGAGTCGGTGTTGCAGAAAATGGAATTGCAGCAGTCAAGTTTGCAATGTCGACGAAGGTCACCAATGTGCATGTAGTAGGTGCGAGACAGCTGGGTGATGTGGTCGGCAAAGGTGAGGTTTTATCGAAGGTGATTCCAAGATTGCGGGCAGGAAAAGAGTATGGAACGGCGGAAGTGAGCCTTTGATGCCACAAGGTGTGGTTTACCTCTGGATCCAATCCAATCCCTTATCAGACAAAAACAATCAATTAAACCGTTTATTAAGAAACAGTTTAAAGCAATGATTAGGTTAAGGTAGGAAAAAGTCGACGACAACGGTCTTCGCAGCAATAAGTTGCCGCTAAACAGTGGAAACTACAGCTACTACCCGTATCTGACAGTGCCAGTCCCAAGCTTCGATTAAGGAGGAGGGTGACGCTGATTATCTATGTTCTGACAGAGCGTCGTTAAATAACAAACCCTTTATTCATTTTTGTCATTAGTTCGTTTGTCCACTACACAATGCTTATTATAGCTAATAAATTCAAAAAGTTAAATTGGAATTGCAATTGCGACGATTGCATTGTCATTAGCAAGCCTCAGTCAACTGTAGGAGCAACTACTAAGAGTTATTGTTTTACTGGAGCAGTGGTTATCATGCATGAAAGTCAATTGTACTAACGACATCTTGTGACGGCGAAGGTTGTTAACGGAAAAATTACGGAGATTTTCTGTATAATATATTCTTAACGTACCCGTGTCATAACGAAGATATCGATAGACGTCGCCCTCCTCTTCTGTTTAGGCTTTGGACTGGCACCACTCAAATATGCGACTTGAATTCTGTGTAGTAGTATTTAATGCTTAGCGACATCTTGTGGATATCGGTTACGATGAAGTCGACCTTACGCTTCGCAATTATTCTAGCAACCCATCACGAATCTAACGACTGAACGCGACTGGTGAATATGTAGCAAAGAATTGCCGCGTTTTAAAGGTGTGTAGTGATATTCTGGGAGTCAGGTGCGTTGAGGACAACCTTAACCTACATACAAATTACAATTACGATAACTTATATATAGGCCTACTTTCAGTAGCAAACTATTTCTAGGATGCTTTATAGTGTCAACTGTCAGCGTATGGTGCAAGCACAGTTTTAACCGTTCAACCTAGTTGCTTATTAAAATTAAATTTAAAGGTTTGAAGGGCTTTGTAGGTAACAGGAACAATTTTGTAATGGATGTGCTGATGGACTTTAAGCCAAAGAAGTGATGGTGTTTGGAAGTTTTCGAGACTGCGCGGGTGAGATCATTCTGGATTATTTACAGGCATCTTATTTGAGAAGAGTTGATGTTGTAAAAAAATGGCAGTTGTCAAATTTGCAATGGACAATTGAGGTGGCTAATATCTTGTAAACAAGTATTGGGCGTAGTCGACGAAGGTCACGAATGTGCATATAGCAGGAGAGTGACAGCCGAGTGATGTCGGCAAAGGTTAGTTTCTTATCGAAGATGATTCCAAGATTACGGACAGGAGAAGAATATACGGGAGAAGTGTACCTGCAGTGATGCCAAAAGATGTCGTTAAACTCTGGATCCAAACCAATCGCTTATCAGGACAAAACAGCGATTGGCTTAAGATAAAATAAGGTCGACGTCAACGGCCTTGGAAGATATACGTAAGATGCGGATAAACAGTGGAAACTACTGCTACTTACCATATCTAGTAGTGCTAGTCCCAAGTCTAGATAAAGGAGGAGGGTGACACTGATCATCTATTTTCTGACACAGCGTCGTTAAGCAACAACAAACCTTTTTTGTTCACTACACAGTCTTACTATAATTAATAAATTAAGCGAGTTAAATTGTAATTCTAATTACAACAATTATATAGCATCGTCAGTAGTTAGCTACTTCTAAGATGCTTAAGAATGTCAACTGTCAGGGCAACTACTAAGAATCAATGCATTGAGTTACATCCGTCCTCTTTATCGCGATTAAACGGGATTGGCGAATATTTATAAATGAGAATCAAAACGTTTTAACGGAGCCGAAATGGAGCAGCGGATTTGGATTATTGTCCATTGTACTAGCGACATCTTCTGACGGAGAGGGTCGTTGACGGAAACGTTACGAAGATTTTCGGCAGAAATGTAGTTAATGACGCGGTGTCACAACGAAGATATTGATAAATGTCGCCCTCGTCTTCTATCTAGACTTTGGACTGGCACCACTCGAATAAGCAACTTGAAGTTTATGTAGCAGTATTTAATGTTTAGCGACAACTTGTGGATGTCAGTTACTTTGATGTCGACCTTACGCTTCTTACCGCGATTATATTACAGAATGAACGCGACTGGTGAATATGCCGCTGAGAATGAGGGCGTTTTAAAGGTGTTTAATTGCAGTCTAGGCTTTATTGCGATTCATACGTATATATAGATGCAATAGGCTACATTTTAAAGGTGTCTAAATGAAACCGTGGGTTTAATGTCGCAATGCTTAGTGTTTAGCGACATTTTTTTGAGATAGTTACGTTGACCTCGACCTAAACCTACAAACAAATCCGCGTATATAATTGTGATTGTAATTATGACAATTTATACAGAATATTCAGTGGCAAGCTACTTCTAGTTTGTTTTAGACTGTCAACTGTCTAGGAATTAATCGTATGAGTTACACGGTAAATAATTATCAAAATGATCTAGCTGTTAACGTGGGGAATGAGTTTAGGGTAGTCTTATAACAACATGAGTCTTTGAGGTCTTCCCTTTGTTGTTGATTCTTTGCAGAATATCTTTGTATTCTTGCATTAGTTTTCAGCATAAGTCTGGCCGAGATCTTCCGAGTCGTTATCCATTTTGAACCTTCCGGATGGTTCCTTGGTCGCACCATTGCCTTTTGATTCCAGTCATCTAGAACACTACTAGGTAAATTTTATTTACACAATTTTTGTATAGAACTTTTTGTAATTTTAGATAATTCAGATTTTTTATATATAATATTTGATTTTGCTGCTTTAACGATGAATAATCTATATTCCAATGTACGGAGCATTAGATCTAGCAAATAAACGCGACAAGCGATTATTTATAGGAGGAATTGGATGCGTTTAAAAGGTGTCTAATTGGAACTCCTTCTATCCAGCAATGTGTAGTGTTTAGCGACATCTTGTGAAACTCAGTATAGCTCCCAGTACTATCTAACTGGAGATTGAACCGGTTAACGATTATTTATACATGTTGATGGAGGCGTTTGAAAGGTGTCTAAACGGTACCCAAATGCCAGCCGTGTCCAGTCGGGTGTTCCATTAATCTATTATATTTTATTCAGTTGTTTTTGTTTAATGAAGTAAAACTTTCCAGTGTTTAACGACATCCTATGGATGTCATGGCCGTTGACGTCGCCCTCCTCCTTTCACGAGGCTTGAGACTGGCACTACTGGAGTGCAGGCAGTTCACGTATAATCAAGAAGCCCCGCATGAGGATGGTCGTCGCAGTCAGCCGTAAAATGTCGTTACACCATTGGCCATTAATACTGGAATTTATATGTAGCTTAATTTGGAAACATTTCGATAGGATTGTTTCGTTCTGTTGCACAAGAATTTAGCACGTTAAATTTCTAGATTGTCTTTGTCCATATCAGGGTCAAGTTATGCTGACGTTAGCGGCCCTGATACAGACAAGTTCTTGACAAAATAATACTGGAAACTGCAGCCTTAAAACACATTTAAAAAGCTTTCAACGGAAGTTATATTCAAACATGGCGCCACTTTGGTTTTGTAGAACTCGGGCACTCTTTGTACTCTAAAAGTACCAGTCGCAAGCCTGAATGAAGCAGGAGGGCGAAGCTAGTGATCCTGTAACACAGTGTCGTTAGACTGAAAACTACTACTACTACTTGGTAATCCATTCACTTGGTAATCCATGAACTCCGCGACTACCCGTACTCTGGTAATGCCAATCCAAAGTTTGGAGAAAGGATGGCGACGCTAATCATCTTTGTTATGACAAAGTGTCGTTAAACAACAACTAGCTTACTGGTAAGCCATACAGGGCCGTAGCCAGGATTTTGTTTCGGGGGGTGTTTTCTGTTTGGGGGGGGGTGTTTTCTCGTCCTTGAGCAAGCCGACAAGCAACCGAGTCAACAGACCAAGGGGTTTGGAGTTAGTAAATGCATTATTTAATTTTTACATTATTTATTTTCGGTGGGTGTTTTAACACCAAAAACACCCCCCTAAATACGGCCTTGAAGCCATATATTGGGTTATTTGCTACAAAGCTACAGGTACGATAATAAGGTCTACGTCAACGGCCGAGGTTGATGACGTTGAACATTGGAAATTACTACTTGTTGGTAATTATTGTCTATGTGATTACAGAATCGATTGAAAACGTTCGTGGCGTTTATTTGTTATTTAACTGTGCAACAGCCCGTACTCTGGAAGCGCCATTCCCAACACTAGATAATGATACTGGTTGTGACAGAGCAACTTACCAACCAATCAATAGTTGGGTGGGAGCCACAGGCATTTATATGCAAGATAACGGACCCGATATCCACAAAATATTTCTATACGCAAGATACTTGGTAATTTTTGCTTGCACCTCGATTCTGTCCATCGCCAGTCTTCTGGTTTCGTCCAACGACATACCCAAAGTACTTCAAGTCGTCTCTCACGGTCTCTGGCCATTGAATTCTGTGGTCTTCCACTTCTCGTTTTCCTTCCAGGAAACCAACCAACCGATCAAAAAAAACTACATTACATCCACGATTGTTAGTTAGACACCTTTTAAAAGCCGTCCATTTGAGTTAAATAGTTACCAATTTACGCGTCTAATTGTTTTTTCGCGGTCTATTTATAATGAAGCGCAAAGCTGACAACGGGTCTGATGCCCACAAGATGTCGCTAAACACTAAATAGAAGAGCAGTCCCTTGAACTAACTTCAGAGGCAGTCATAGGTATGAAGTCTTGGCGACTTCATTTTCTTAGCCTTGGTATATGAGAGCGGATGGCCAGTCCTCACCCTCATCGTCTCATCTTCCCACTAACAGTGTATGGTCAGTGAATTTGTTTTAGCGAGTTGGACAGGAGGTGCCGGTAGAGCAGAAATCTCGAACCAAATTCCTGCCCTAGCGGGGATTTTAACTCCCGACCTCTAGAATAACAAACTAGCACGCTAACCACTACACTGTCGAACATCCCACTAAATAATGCTTCTATATACAGTTGTATAATATAATATGGGGCGTGGTGGGTCAGTGGTATTCGGCGCCTTGTGACCGGAGGGTTGCAGGTTCGAATCCCACTCTATCCGCTGCGTACGGACCTTGGGCAATTCCTTCACTCGCAATTGCTCGTGGCGTGAAAATTTCGGCACAGTATCAAATGCTGTAGTCGGGAGCGCCTCTGAGTAGTAGTTGACTTCGAGAGGCGCTATAGAAATATCAGGAATAAAATAATATATAGAAGTTCATGATTAAATTCACGACTGAAGTTAGACAACTTTAAACAATCGCATAATATTATGTCAAAAGAACTGTGAGAACTGTTCGCAAAAATTTCTGACGACGTCACAGGCCTTTGTTGCCACAAAATGTCGTTAAACTCTTAGTAATGCAATATTAAACCCAAAGTTCCTGTTAAACACCTTTTAAACGTAGTTATTTTTAGCTATATGTCATGGACTGTACATTTCATGTTATACTCACTTGATTGATAATCTATGTTGTGACGTCAGAACACCTCGAGTCGAGACATCGGCCATTACTTATCGATATGGACACTCGGACATGATAGTTGTAACTTACACGTTTGCGCATAAAAGAACTTACCAAGTTGATAAATAATAAAAGTGTTTAATTATAAACCTTACGAGCTTTACATAGAGTCGTAAACATAACATGGCGTCGTGAACAAAAGTCAAATTGAACGTTAGCGTGGAGAGTGAAAAAACATCGACACGTGCTACGGAACAATGGAAATTTTCAAGCAGCCTAATCCGCTTAATATGGACAGTATCAACTTGGAGGAGTCGTGGAAAAACTGGAAACAGAAATTCAAGAATTTCATGAAGGCGTCGGGGTCAGACCAAAAGCCAGAAGACGTTCAGTTAGCTATCTTTCTTCATATTGTAGGCAGGAATGTAGGAGATGACGCAGTAGCAGTGTATAATACATTCGTGTTCACGGAGGCCGAATCTGAAAAACTCGAGCCTGCACTCTCCAAATTTGAAGCATATTGTTCGCCTCGCAGAAACGTCGTTTTTGAACGCTATAACTTCTGGAAAGCGACTCAGGCACCGGGTGAGTCAATTGATGCATTCGTCACCTCACTACGTCAAAGAGTCAAGTCCTGTGATTTCGGCGAACAGACCGACAGTTTGATTCGTGACCGTGTGGTTTTGGGATGTCCGGATGCTCGTCTTCAGGAACGTTTACTGCGCGAGCCAGACCTCGACCTGCAGAAGGCACTTCTAATCTGTCGAGCAGCAGAGTCGACAAAGACACAACTGCAGTCTATCCAAGGTGAGACAAGTTTTACTGCTAGGATAAATAATGTCCGCTCCAATGATAATGCCTGCTCAAAATGTGGAGGTACACATAAACCCAGAGCATGTCCAGCATTTGGTAAAGAGTGCATGAGATGTGGAAAGCCAAACCACTTCCAGAAAGTTTGTCGTTCCAAAGAACCCAGTCAGAAAGAACATAGTCGGTTCAAAAGTCCTCAGAGATCGAGAAGCAAGGGAAGAGATATCAAGGATAAACCGAAACAAATCCCTACACAGAGAGAGGTTTATTCAGTTGATGATGTTCAGAACTTCTTCGTGGGAGTACTGTCTGTGGGTCAGAGAACTGATGGATGGTGGAAAGAAATGGACATAAACGGTGATTCGGTTCAATGCAAACTGGACACGGGTGCTGAAGCAAATGTCATGGCACTGTCTACGCTGAACAGTCTCGCTAACCGTCCTAAAATAAAACCTTGTAGCACTACACTGGCTGCTTATGGTGACAGCAAGATCACTCCAGTGGGACTAGTCTCTGTTACTGCAAAGACCAGTAGCAGGACTGTGGAAGCTGATTTCTTCGTTATTGAACAAGATGCTCCAACTCTCCTTGGCCTGCACAGCTGCATAGCACTGAACATTGTGCAAAGAATTGATTCTGTGTCAGAACCACAGAATGCTTCGAACATACTAGACAGCTATAAAGATGTGTTCACTGGGCTAGGAGAGATGCCGGGTGCATACCACATTATAATTGACAAGAATATTCCACCGGTTGTTCATTCCCCAGACGAATTCCTCTTGCACTCGAAGAGAGATTAAAGAAAACACTTTGTGAACTGGAAAGTTTGGAAGTAATCAAGAAGCAAGATCAACCTACTGATTGGGTCAACAGCTTGCTTGTTGTTGAGAAAAAAGATGGCTCCCTTCGTTTATGTTTGGATCCAAGAGACCTTAACAGAGCCATTAAACGAGAACACTATCGCATCCCAACTTGTGAGGATGTTATAGCTAAACTGTCTGGAAAGTCCGTCTTCACTGTTATTGACATGAAGGATGTGTATTATAAATAACATTAGATATGTTGCTTTGGGTGATGTGACATTACTGACATTGTAAGCTTATGTTTGACACCTTTACATGGTGTTATACGGACACTATAAGTTTATCGTTTTCTAGAAATTGTATTTGTGAATTGTCGTCAACGGCCATTGTTGCCAAAGGACGACGTTAAACTTTGGAATAAAAAAAAATCGAGTAACACGTTCCTAACACACACCTATCAACAAAGTTCGATGAGGTCGACGTTAACGGGCTGACACCCACAAGAAGTCGTAAGCAATAAATTGTTATACACGCATTAATATGGATGTCAGGTAGTGCCATTCCCAATCCTGTGTTAAGAAGGAGGGCGACGCTAATCATCCTCATGACGCAGCATCATTATACAGAAACCAGTCTCTTTAAATTCAAATTGAAAACTGATTTATTCACATTGTTCTATGACCGTAATAAACAACTGCTCAAATAGTAATCTATAAGGTCGGTCAGTGTGCATTAAAATTTAAATCACATCTGACAATCGCGTACATGGATGAGTTAGTGAGTAAGTAAGTAAGTAAATAGATAACTGAGTGAATGTAGTAAATAAGTAACTAAATAAGTAAGTGCATAAGTATTCGAGTCAATAAGTAAATAAATGAATACATGAGTATGTCATAATTTATTTAAGTGAGCAAGTAAGTTAGTGCAAAAGTATATGGTCGACGTCAACGGCCTTGGCGGTAATGAGATGCCGATAAACAGTGGAAACTACTGCTACTACTAAGTGTCAGTCCCAAGCCGGGATGAAGGAGGAGGTGACGCTGATCACTTATATTCTGACACAGCTTCGTTGAACAACAGTTTTTTTCATTTTTTTTAGTTCGTTTTGTTCACAACACACCGCTTACTATAGTTAAGAAATTAAACAAGTTAATTTGTAGTTGTAATTACGACAAGTTTATAGTATCGTCAGTAGCAAGCTACTTCTAGGATGACTTCGAATGTCATTCTGTAAGCGCAATTACTAAGAGTTAATGCTATGAGCTTCACTCTAGCTCAGTCTAGATGTTTTGCCAACATAGGGTACTTCCTGTGGGGTGCCCTTCCTTCCTCTCTACGGGTAACCTTACTTTCTGGATCTCTTCCTACATCTCTTTCCGTGCTTAAAACCTTTCTCTTCTCTCGGAGCCTTCGCACTGGAAGCGCTTCTCAGTGTCCTCAGCTGGGATCGGCGCTATACAAATCTCCAAATACGATATGATGTAAGATGTAGCGAATAAACGTGATTTGCGAGTATTTATAGCTGGAAATGGAAGTTTTTAAAAAAGTGTATAACTGGATTTCATGTATTAATTCTTATCGTGACTGCGAGGATACTTGACGAAAACCTTACGATGATTCTGTGAAGTTAACGTCACTGTGTCATAACGAAGATATTGTCGTCCTCCTCTTCCATCTAGGCTTTGGACTGCCACAACCCGAACATGCGGCTTGAATTATATTTTATGTAGTAGTATTAAGTTTTTAGCGACATCTTGTGGATATCAGTTACGTTGAAGTCAACCTTACGCTTTATATAGCGTGCATCTGCTCAATTTAGCGATTGAACGCGGCTGGTGAATATGTGATTAAGAATGACGGCCTTTTAAAGGTGTCTAATCATTTGTTTTTTAGTGATCAACCTTAAACTTTCTAATTCAACAAGAATATTTCTGTCATCTGGTGATTGGACACGATTGGTGGATATGTAGCTGCGGTAAATACGTTTTAAAGGTGTGTAATTGGAACCGTTGGTTTAATGTAGCAATGCTTAGTGTTTAGCGACATCTCGTGGAAGTAGGTTGCTTTGATGTCGATGTTAACCTACATAGAAATCCGCGTATGTAATTGTAACTATAATTGCGATTGTTTATATAGCATTATCAGTAGCTAGCCACTTCTAGGATGCTTTACACGGGCAACTAAGCAAAGTAACCTATCCTTCCGACCTTTCGCCAACAGATCTCTCTTCTCCCGTACCTTACTCTTCCCCTGTATGCAATCTTGGAATAATCTTTGATAAAAACCTTACCATCACTCAGCTATCTTGCACCTGCTACATCCACATCCGTGACCTTCATCGACTGCGTCCAGTACTCGCTTACGAAACTGCCTGCACTCCATTGTACATTCCAAACTCGACAACTGCAATTCCTTTTCTACAACAGCGATTTAGCCTTAAGGTAAGATAAGGTCAACGTCGACGGCCTTGGCAGGTGTAAGATGCTGATAAACAGTGGAAGCTACTGCTACTACCCGTATCTGGTAGTGCCAGTCCCATGTCTAGTTAAAGGAGAAGGGTGACTCTGATCATCAATTTTCTGACACAGCGCCGTAAAAAATCAAAAAACCATTTCTTCATTTTTTATTAGTTCGTTTCTTCACTATACAGTGCTTACTATTGTTAATAAATAAATTAAGCGAGTTAAACTGTAATTGTAATTACAACAATTGTTATAGTATCGTCAGTAGCAAGCTACTTCTAGGATGTCTTAGAATGTCAACTGCAGTCGGCGCAACTACTAGAGTTAATGCTATACGAGTTACATAGTGAGACAATTTGAAGAACATAATAGCGTTTAAACGAGATTAGCGACTTTTATAGCGGGAGTGAAAGCGTTTAAAAGGTGTCTAACTGGAGCAGTGAAAATCATGTAGTAATGTTCATTGTATTAATGACATCTTGTGACTGCCAGGGTCGTTGAAGGAACCGCACAGCGAATTTCTGTATAATATGTAGTTAACTAAGTCTTGTCATAAGGAAGATATTGATTAACGTCGCCCTCCTCTGCCATCAAGACCTTGGACTGGCACCACCAGCTTATGCGGCTTGAAATCTATATAGTATATACTAGTGCCTAGAGACAATTTGTGAATATCAGTTATGTTGAAGTCAACCTTACACTTCCTATTTCAAGGGATTCTGGAATCTATCGACTGAACGAGACTAGTAAATATGTAGCAAAGACTAACAACGCTTTAAAGGTGTCCAACTGGAACTGTGGGTTCTATAATTATAATGCATTGTTTTGTGTTTAGCGACATCTTGTGGAAATCAGTTGCGTTGGCGTCGACCTTAACATACATACAAATCCGCGTATATAATTGTAATCATAATTACGATAATTTATATAGCAACCATGATGTTTAACAATGTCAACTGTCAGCGCAAATGCTAAGAGTTACATTGCAAGAACAGTTTAACTGATAAACTTAGTTGAAAAGTTAAAATTAACTTAGTTGAAATTAATTAAGCTTTCTGATTATCTAGCATTGTACTTCAGTTTTATGAGACATCCAATGGCTGCCAGGGCAGTCGCCCTCCTCTTTTCTCCAGGCTTGCGACTGGCACCACTAGAGTACGGGCAGTGACGGAGAATACTGCAGAAGAATATGTAGCATTGGTTTTATTTCGGAGATAGTGGACGATTAGTTGCTGTTTAACAACACTGCTTCATAACATAGATGATTCTTCTTTTTCCAGGCTTGGATTGGCACTACCAGAGTGCGACGAATGCCAGCTGGAAGTATTCGTTGTAAAGGTAATTAGTTGGAGCTAATTATAATCAGTTTATTTCTCCTTTCATGTTTCGTTGAACGCGCAGACGACTACGAAAAACCTTACGTTTGTCTCAGAGCGATTCATAAAAGCATTGTATTCGGTTGTACATGATTAATCTTTAAGAATAGTTTCTCAGCTCTGTGTATACATCTGTCGTAAGACAAACGCTGTGACTCATGCTGCTTCAGAGGTCGTGGGACAACTCCAGTCGATCAGTGGCTGCAGTCGATGCATCGTCCATAGGCGTCCGAAATTCACTCCCTCCCTACGTCTACTTCTCCCTCCATCTCACTACTTTCCTCCATCTCTCTCCCTGTCACTTAACCGCCCGAAATTCACTCCCTCCCTACCTCTACTTCTCCCTCCCTCTCACTCCTTTCCTCCATCCCTCTCCTTGTCACTCATGCGCCAGAAGTTCACTCCCTCCCTACCTCTACTTCTCCCTCCCTCTCACTCCTTTCCTCCATCCCTCTCCCTGTCACTTAACCACCCGAAATTGACTCCCTCCCTACGTCTACTTCTCCCTCCATCTCACTCCTTTCCTCCATCTCTCTCCCTGTCACTTAGGCGTCCGAAATTCACTCCCGCCCTACCTCTACTTCTCCCTCCCTCTCACTCCTTCCCTCTAGTCCTCTCCCTGTCACTTAGGCGCCCGAAATTCACTCCCGACTTAGGTCTACCTCTCCCTCTCTCTCCCTTCTTTCCTCATCCCTATCCCTGTCACTTAGGCGTCCGAAATTCACTCCCGCCCTACTTCTACTTCTCCCTCCGTCTCACTCCTTACCTCTAGTCCTCTCCCTGTCACTTAGGCGCCCGAAATTCACTCCTCCCTACGTCTACCCTCTCCGTGCTCCTCATTCTTTCCCTCTCCCTGTCACTGCTGCATCCATCCCTCCTTCCCTACCGGCAGTAGTCCCTCAATATGGCGCATGATCCGACGGGAGGTTGAGGGGGAAGCATCGAATTGTGGTCACCTTCAATACAGTCTACCACTTCTTCTACCTCCTCCGTCATGTATGACGGGTAATCATCTAGTCAAATAATAGTTTCCAGTGTTATAACGACATCCTATGGCTGTCATGGCCGTTGGCGTCGCCCACCTCCTTTCTCGGGGTTTGAGACTGGCACTACTGGAGTGCAGGCAATGGCGTAGTTCATGTCTAAGCAAGAAACGCGATGTGAGGTACGGTCGTCGCAGTCAGCCGTAAGATGTCGTTAATGCCTATTAATACTAGAAGTATGAAGTTTAGTTTATAAACATTTTGATAGGATACTTTCTTTCTATTACACAACAACTGATCAGGTTAAATTTCTAGTTTGGCCATATAAATGTTAAGCCATGCTGACGCTATCGGCCCTGATAGACGCAAGATGCTGCAAAATATTGGATATTGCAAAGCCGCCTCAGAACACCTTGTAAACAATTCTAATCGACGCTGTATATTCATAAAGGAGTTGCTGACAATTGTCTGTTTGAATACATGACCATTTAAGGAATTGTTGGCTTTCAGCAGGTAATTAACCCCACCACTGCCCCCTACTACAGTAGTGCCAGTACCAAGACAGGGTGAATGACAAAAGCAGTGCTGATGATGTTGGTTATGACACAGCGTCATTAAACAGTAACTTACCAATCAATAGTTGGATTGGACCCCTCGGCGCTCATTTGAAACATGATGTCGATGTTAACTAAACTCATACCAATGAAATATTGCTATTAAAAAATACTTGGTACTTAGTTCGTCCCGTGCAGGTCATCTGCAATCGCGCAACGCAGCTTCTCCATTCATCTCTGTCCATCGCCAGTCCTTCAGTCTCGTCTCACGACATACCCTAACCACCTCAATCTTCGCTCACAGGCTATGGCCAATTCTACCGTGGTCTTCAACTTCTCATTTCCCATTCAGTAAACCAATCAACCGATGAATCACAAAATATTCCTACATTAAATTGACGACTGCAGTTAAACACCTTTAAAACGCGATTAATCTTGGCTACATAGTCTCCAGTCGCATTCAATCGGTACATCAGTCAGGCTTATGGGTTATGTAGGGAAAGGTCGACGCTAACTGGTCTAACACCTTCAAGATATTCGATAAACAACACATAATGCTGCTTTAAATCATGAACTCCTATACTTATAGAGTTGTATTTTATTGTATAATTTATTATGGAAATTCCTGAGTTAATCAACGACTGGTGATAGACACCTTTAAAAACGTGCCATTCTCAGCTACATATTTGCCAGTCGCGCTCAATCGCTACGTAAATAGGCGATTTCCGTCTTGTACAAGTGTTAAGGTCGACGTCAAGATGTCGCTAAGAAATAAATATGGATTAAATGTGCATTTGCAAGCCCGTGCCGATTTCAATTGATGCCAGATTTCTCCTTTCATGTTTCTGTTGAACGCGCACAGCCCGTAATGCCAACCGTATATTGATGTTAACCGTCACTTGTGTAGGGTAAGATCGCAGTCAATGCGCAAGATGTTGCTAAACAGTAATTAATACATTATTGAATCTGCGAAACGTCACCATTCTCAGCCACATATAAACTAATCGCGTTCAATCGTTTAAGCTTCAATAAGACAAAAGTGTGGTTGATTGATAAAGCTGATAAATGGTGACAAAATGGTGACGTGGCAATATAGGCACCGACTTCTTGGAGGCCTTGGGTGCCAATGCACCCAGAGGGAAAATTTAGTGGGTGCCTGGAACCCAGAAGAATTTAGACCCAAAATTCAATTTTTACACCTAAACAGTAATCTCACAACTACAACACAAATACCCAACATTGCATGATCTCACAGTCACACTCCGTACACAAATAAATAATTTATTTATTTAATATTTCAAATAAATAAATAATAACACTGGAACCCTTGACAATAAAACACATTCTTTCTCCGAAAATCCGCTAAAACTCACCTACCTAAGGGGAGGTGGCATGGAAACGGAGGGAGAACCCATGCACCCAGAGACAAAGGCAAAAGTCGTCGCCTATGCGTGGCAAGATGGCGTCGCATTAATGAAATTGTAAATTTCGCCGTTTTCTTTGAAGGATAATCTATTCGATTTTCGTTTTAACCTACTGGATAATCGAACTAACAGATTAGTTTATGATTGTCGCGGTTATATGGCGTAAATTTCGTCGTTTTAAAATTGTTCAGGATAAACTTTGCCGACACTTCCAACGTCGAGATTTTGGGTGAGAAACACATTAAATAGTCCGCTTTGATTGGTAAAAAGCCAACTTTAAAGGAGCTAAAATAGAATAAAATACACAAGAAATGAGTGAAAAAACAGAGGAAAAACAAAAGAAAAGAAAAAGAGAGTTGCATTCTTCAACCAGTTCTTCTGATGTTTCTAGAATTGGCCTAACTCCATATTCTACTTTCATTTTAAACATAGCAGAAACCACAGAAAAGGTCCACCCGGATGTTAACATTTCGTCTATTTCTGACCTTCCTTCTAACCTACCTTCTGACCTGCGTTCAGAGATGAAGCAGAACATTCCCAAGTCCACCCTCCTCCATCGGAAATGGCTTCGAACATCCTGCATCCTCCTTCACAGTCAAAAAAGCAGACCAATTCCAAGGCCGACCCTCCTTCCGACCCTCCTTCCTCGGAAACAACTTCGGACATCCTGCATCCTCCTCCACAACTGATGAAGCGAGCTACAACTACGTCTACATTTACATGTACATCATCATCAACTACCACCGCGCTTTTTCCATATCCCTCAAATCAACCAACTTCTTGCCGGAAGAAGAAGAAAACGTACTTTGTCGTACCGATGAAATCGGCTGGAATGCGAGGAAAGATGGTGAAAGAAGATCATCTAGACAACAAATTGGTTGGTAGAAAAATTCATATTTGTCAACCAAAGAAGAAACAGAAGATGCATCCTATGAATGATTTTATTGACAAATACAAAATAATCAGTACATAGAAATCAAAACACTGTTAGTGATTCTATTGACAAATATAAATCAGTAAATAGAAATCAAAATACTGTATCTAAGTCTATGTCAGAGAATGCAGGTGAAGATAATGTAAAGAAATTTGAAGATAAAACTAAAAATGTTAAGACAAAAACAAAAATTGAGGCTGAAGCAATAGGGGATTTTAATTTCAATGTTGATAAATCCATTTCGCATGGTAATCTATTGGAAACTGTTGTTGAACAATCTGAGGCGACTGTGAATGAGTGAAAAAATCTTAAACCATCCCCAACTAAAGAACATAAACCATCTCACGATCCTCATAGTAATAAAAATGATGTGAAGGAAAACAGATTTGAAAAGGTTCCAGTAGAAAACAAAACTGTTGAAATTGAATCAGTCCAGAGTAATAGAGTTGAAGTCAGAGAGGACTTAACTGAGCAGATCCCCAAACCCAATGGTTTTGTAGCTAGTAAAAATTGTAACCATCAGTCTAGAAATCAAGAGAGTGAAATCAAAAACAGAGGTCTGGTAAGAAATCCTCAAAAAAATCCATATCCAATGACGGAAGAGCAGAAAAGAATCCAACAGGAATTGAACCTGCGAACATTGTATGTCGCCGGAGAAGGTGATAACCTAATCAAGTACTTTAATCATAAACCTAGACAGCTAAATAAAGAATTGCTTGAAAGGCAGGAGGACCAATTGATAAGGTTTATATGACCAAACGTACGTAATCTACGCATTCCAGCAAGGGATGAATCCCAAAAGAATAAAATAGACAATTAATTTACCAATTGAACGCAATTGGTAAATATGTAGCTGAGACATGCAACCTTTAAAGGTGTCTAACTTCAGTCGTCGATTTAATGAAGTAGTACAAAGGGACAAATTGATCTATTGGTGGAACGCGATTTTGTAGATATGTATCTGAGTATAGTTGCGTTTTAAAGGTGTCTAACGTCAGTCGTGAATTTAATGCAGCAGCTTTTGCATTATCATTCTCATATCTACGAAAGTCTTATCTTCCCACCGACAGTATACTGTTATTGCACTCATCATCATCGTCATCGTCATCGTCATCGTCATCGTCATCGTCATCGTCATCGTCATCGTCATGGTCGTCGTCGTCGTCGTCGTCGTCGTCGTCGTCGTCATCGTCATCGTCATCGTCATCGTCACCGTCACCGTCACCGTCACCGTCACCGTCACCATCACCATCACCATCATCATTAACCTAAATGTTGTTGTTATTATTAGTATGTAGCTTTGAGTGGCGGCGTTTTAAATAGTGTATACTGCAACTGTTTATTTGATGCAGCATTGTTTAGTGCTTACCGACATCGGGTGGATGTCAGTTACGTTGACTTCGACCTTAGGCTCCACGATGCAGCTGAGGAGGCTAGCTTGTGAGTGAACGCAATTGCTGAACATGTAGCTGGTAATGATGCGTTTTAAAGGTGTTTAAATGGACCAGTGGGTTTTATGAAGTATTGTGAATTAGTGTTTACTGGAATCTTGTGGATGTCAGTTCCGTTGACGACGACCTATCAGAAAGCTGTTGGAGAAAATTTGGTGTTCGAACGAGATTTGCAAACATTTGTAGTAGACCTACTAGTTTCAATTTAGCGACACTGTGTGGTAACAAAGGTCAATAGCGTCGCCCTCCTTCTTCATCCAGACTTAATGGAGAATGAATCGTTTTAACGATGTGTAACAGGATCAGTGGATTTCATGTATTGATGTACACTGAAGGCCTACTAACGACATCTCGTGACCGATAGTGTCGTTGAGGGCGACTGGAAGCAACTACTGTTCAAGCGATTACACGCAATTAGAGAATATATAGCATCAGCAGGAAATATTTTCTTAAACTGCCATAACAGAGGGTTGAGTAGTTTCTGCACAACGACGCTGTGTCATGACGAATCGTCATAACGGCGATTATTGGCGTCTCCCTCCTCCTTTGGACAGCTTTAGGACTGGCATCAACCGACAGTTAGTGTCTTTTTAGAAACCGCTTCCATAAACACTTCCCATGTGTATCAACGCCTAGCCTTTAAGGCCTAGAAAGAAGACCCATAATTTAACTCCATCCAGAAAGAAGACCCATAATTTAACTCCATCCAGAAAGAAGACCCATAATTTAATCAGAACGCCAATCTGAATCGCAACGTTGATCTGAATCACAACGTTGATCTGAATCACACTCGGTTCTGTGGGAGGTCGATGACGCGCGAAATTGAAATTGTCTGATTGTCGTATGCGTCACGATGACGTCGCAATGACTCAACGTTTTTTTATTCGTCACTACGCACAAAAAAATTGTCGCAATTTGATCATGCTTTAGGTGGTAATTATTATTATTATTATTATTATTATTATTATTATTATTATTATTATTATTATTATTATTATTATTATTATTATTATTATTATTATTATTATTATTATTATTATTATAATCCGAGAAATCGTGTCTAGGTTCTGTTCACTCTCAAAACGAGTTTCCCGCCGCTACCTCCGTTAAGAAGGCGATGTATAAAGACGGGTTTGTTGTTCTTTGGCTCCGGGCAGCTTTGACATAGCGCCTTGGAAGGCCACTGCGTTGAAGCGCTGCACCATCACTGAAAGACTCTTGAATAGGAAGTTTGATTCGCGGGAGTCATCGGTGGTTTTCGACAGCCGGCAACCAAGTTCAGATAAAAAGGCAAGGCCTTCTCTGTTGAGGGGACCAAAGGTTTCCACCGCTACAGGTATGAAAATGTATCTCCTCTGTAGTTCAGAGTACTTGATGTTCTTTCTCGTAGCAGCCACCTCCGCCGCCCCTCCTGCCGCGGCCGCCGTTTCCGTGATATAAGAGGCAGCCACCGTGTCTACCACCGTCGCGTCCCACAATAAGGACAGCCCGCCGCTCCACGGTATTAGGGTCTGGCCATCCGGTCTCTTTCCATCCGACCTGGATAGGCCGGACGGCTCCTTGACTGCCGGGATGCCGGCTCTGTTGAGGCTGCGGTGGATGAGGTCGTTGATGTTGCTGTGCCGAGCTTGTCGGCCGAACCCCAGTGAGCATGACAGCCCATGCGCGCCTCTGGACGAGACGTAGGCACCGCATGCGCATTTGTGCGGTTCGCAGATTGCCAGACCCAATCGTAGGCCGACCGCTACCCTCATTGTCTCGTCATCCACTCTAAGGCCGCGAGCAGCGATCGGGAGGGCGTGTAGCCAGTCCGAGGCGTGCGGTGACTGCGACGCCTTCAGTCTCGCCTGGTCGTAGGGATCAAGCAGTTTATCCTCGAGCGTCGAGAGGGCTGCGTGTAGTAGCGGACCGTCCCAGTGTCTCTGTCCACGACCGGGCGTGATCGTCGGGATCGGAACCCCAGAAAGCTGAAGCCAGGTAGTCTTCGCCGAGTCATGTGTCGCGTCAGGGGTCACCGAAATAGTACCCAAGATGAGGGACTGGGTTTGGAGGGTGCCCGCGGCCGAAGCCAAGAAGGCGGGAAGTGCCAGCGAGGACACCCTCCTTACTCCCAATCCCCCCATCCTAATCGGAAGAGAGGCTTGAGACCATTGGTCGTCGTTCATCGAGACGTTAAGCATCCGGCCGACTCCTGTCCGTAGCAGCTCATCATAAACCTCCAGACGTGGTTGATCGTGGCAGGGGCTGCTTCTCAATATGTGCATGAGCCTCGGCGAGCCGAGGGAGCATCTGAGTATCAGCAGAGCACCCTGTCTGTCGATGTGTTGGAGTTTGTCGAGCGCCCTCCTGAGGTTGGCCACGCAGGTGTCGAGGGTAGAGGAGAGGGCCTCCATTGATGAAAGCGGGGCCCCTAGGAGTGTGGCTGTTGCTGGGCTCACGCGGACGAACTGCATCAGGGCGTTCTCGGCGCTGATTTCGGGGCCCGCGGTGATAAGTTCGCACTTGGTGCGGTTGAGCGAGAGGCCCAGGACTGAGCAACCTCTCTCGATCACATCCACGTCCGCTTCCACCCCGACAGGACTGCCGCCCAAGGTGAGGTCGTCCAGATATCCGAAGGCCAGAGGAGATTCTAGCTTGGCCAGAATCGGCTGGAGTGGTAAGCAGAAAAGCAGGGGCCCAAGGGGATCTCCCTGCTGTGCGCCTTCTTGCGAGAGAATGGTGAATCGGCCGAACTGGAGGAACGAGGGCTCGGCGTAGGCTAGGTTGCAATACGCGGCCAGTTCCGGAATTATCTCGGTGACCGATGCCAACATGCAGTCCCGGTGTAGGCTGTTGAATGCATTTGATAGGTCCAACTTGACTATTATAGCTTCCGAGCTCATGTTGGCCAGAAAACGTCTAGTGGCGTGGATCGCCGCCTCGCAACCCCCGGGGACGCCCACTCCCAACTGTCTGGGGCACAGGTACGGTGTAATCTTCGGAATGGCGTGTGCGTTGGCACATTTAGAGGCCAATCTGCGCCAAACGTATCCAATAGCTATCGGTCTCAGGCCGCCAGACTTTTTACGCAGAGCGAACAGCGTGCCACCGAACAGGACGGAGCGCATCTCCTGCGGGCAGGTGCCGGCGAGTAAGAGATTAACGAGCGCCGTCAGCGCCCCAAGCAAACCAGGCCCTGCATCCGGGTCGCTCGTTAGTTCCGTCACGTGTTGGGGTCTTAGGCCGTCCGGACCCCCTGATGAACCCATGGGGAAAGAACGTAGCATGGATCGTATTTCCGTCTCGGTGGTCTGGAGAGGCGTCGAGGTCGGGCAGAGGATGACTGGACGGTCGAGCGGTGGAGCCGGATGTTTCTGACGCAGAAGCTCCATTGTTTCCTCGTTGATAGGTGCCGGAACGTCATCTGAGCAGAGGATTCGGGCCGCCGCAGTGATGTTTCCGTCCTCAAGTTTTGCGGCTACCGCCGCCGCCAACGCCTCATCCGAGCTTAAGGTCGGAGGCTTGCGCTGATTGGAGGTTTCCTCGGGCGGCGAGGAGAGGGTCTCATCTATGCTTAGCCAGCTGTCGTGGAAGCAGTCGACGCGTCTTTTGACCTGCTGTGTGAGGTTGCGGCGTCGGCCACCTCTCAATGGCACCTCCAAAATCCCAGCTCCGAAGACTAGTAGGCGCCGCCAATTATCAAGTTTCTGTGGGTCCAGTAGGATGGATTCGATGATTTCGGTGAGGAGGCGGCCAACGCACGACCTGGCACCTCTGGGTATGTGCCTGAGCAAGCCCCTCGGAAGGTTAGGATGACCTGTTCTCGTGGCCTCTGGTGCACCAGGCAATGGAGCATAAGATGGTTTTGCAGTTATATGTATTCCCTTAGTGGTGAGACTAGGTTCATCCGTTGACAGCCCCGGTGAGGGAGCGATCTGTCCGCTCGCGGTGGAAATAGATTGCCTTGCGGACGCAGGTTTTGTAGGGCCGAACGCGGGGGGTTGGTCAGAGCCCGGACACGGGGCGGATCGAGGTCCGTGCCGGTGAATCGATCCGTCAGAGGCATGCGTCTTAAAGGATGACCAACACACCCTGCAAACGCCCTTCCCTTTACATGGTTTTTGACTCATTCGCGATAACGTGAGATTTATCGGTTTTCTGAATGTTTACAGTTACGCCGCCATTTAAAGGACAATGCGTTACCATTAGCGACTATGACGTCGTCGGCCTTTAAAAATGGCAGATGGACATTTTAAACGTCTGACTATCGTTGGTGATGGAAAATAAAGTTTGTCAAACCTAATGTGTCGTGTTCTTGGCGGATTAAACTCAACAAATAGAATCCTCTGAGTCACGAGTCTTTATTCTTTGAGATAGTCTGAAAATCCAGTTCTAACAATTTAAACCATCCCAAGGTTTTTGGTTAGAATAGCGACACGTTTAAATATTCCAACCTACAGCGACCGCTGATGACGTGATTATTATTATTATTATTATTATTATTATTATTATTATTATTATTATTATTATTATTATTATTATTATTATTATTATTATTATTATTATTATTATTAGGGCCTATTATTATTATTATTATTATTATTATTATTATTATTATTATTATTATTTTTATTATTATCATCGTCGTCGTCGTCGTCGTCGTCGTCGTCATCATCATCATCATCATCATTATCGTTATTCTAAACTTCATGCCTTGACACTTCTTTAACGTTGTTTCTTTGAAATTGAATCCGAAATAAATCATTTGAAGATACCGAATTTAAACGAGGCCTTATTTTGTTTTTAAGAACATTTTCTCGATGTCCGTTTAGTTCAGTGGTTCTTAAAGTGGTCGACCGCGGACCGGCGCCGGTCCCGCAGCTCGGGTCACCGGTCCCTGAAGCAGTCCTTAAAAATACATAATTTGTCAACATTTGCATAAAACATCAATGACATATAAAAATACTTCAGAAATAATTGAAGCTGTTGCAGTGGCGTCACTAGGGGCGATCAGAGGTGTTGTCAGCCTGTGAGTCTTGGGGATACAGAAAAGACTTTAGACGATGAACGAGAAAGAGAGAGAACCCAGTAAATAGGGTCACGCAGTACCAGAGGAAGGGCGTTCCATAGGGATGGGCTCACGACATAAATTCTATAAATTGAGAGAAAGAAAGAGTGATTCAGAGAAAGAGAGAGAGAGAGCAGATATCTGGTTTGTCATTCTGTGTGTTGTTGGTTGTTAGTTTGGAAAAATGGAAGCGTATGCATGCTAAATGAAGGTGAGTCACCATCTGAAAATGTGCTCTGTAAAAGATTCTATGCTCTACACCCCAACCAAGCATCTTCAGATTCCACTGCGTCTAATGACCCTCGTCTTCTGCCTCATGACGCTGTCCTTGGTAGCCGGGCACCTGCTCCACCGTCGCTTTCTACGCACCTACTTCAAGTTCTGGCTCCTCCTTCCGTCTTTCACCGTCCTCACCGTCCTCCTCGTCCTCCTCTTCGAAATCTACTCGGCATACTACCTCTTCAAGCTGATCCAGCCCAAAGTCCTCGCGCTGATCGTGGGTCTGGTCGTCGCAGGCTACTCCTCGGTTGCGGCTGAGGATCCGGCACCATCTTCTCCTAGTGAATCAACGACGGTCATTTTATGAATAAAATTATAAAAAAAAAATAATAAGAACAAAAGGTTGGTCCATGTCATTGGTAGTCTTTTCTGAGAATTTGCACTAATTTCAGGTGCAGTTGCAACAGCAATGGTGAGAATAACAACGACAAAAACGTTGTCAGTTATGGTCATGGTAATGATGATCGTAGTTTAGGATACAAACTCCGAAAGGTAGAGGATGGACTGGGAGGGAAAAGCAGAGGCGGATAGGGGAATGGAGGGTTGAAGGGGCAAAGGGTGGATGGAAGGAGGCAGCGACAACGAGGGAGAGCAGGGATGACGGAGGAACGGGAAATGGGCGTTGAATTAGGTTTTAGGATTGGAATGGTAGATGGGTAGTCCCTTCATCATCATCATTCAGAACCTTCTACGGCGGCACTCAACCTATATATGCTCAGTGGCGCCTCACAAAGAGCGTTAGCATATGGTTAAGCTAAACAAATGTATTTTGAGACGATTACAGAAGATTTGGTGAGAGTCAGTGGTCCGGACAGCCAAAGGCAGAGTTCCATGCCCTTGGCCCGTCCACAGAGAATGCGGAGTCAGCCAAGCGTGTCCTCACTCTCTTTACTATAAAGTCACCGCGATTTGACGAGCGCAGTCGACTGTCGCTGCAACGGGTGCATAAGTCTGATAGATAACCAGGTGCTGTATTATGTGCAACATCGAACATCAGGACGCACAACTTGTATAAAATACGCTTGTCGATCGGCAGCCAATGCATTTCTTCAAACAGTGGGGTTGCATGAGTGAAAAGTGGGGTTGCATGAGTGAAACTGCATCCAGGTAAGGTCAGGAATCCTGAGCGCATTATCAGGTCCTTGAGGCAGCCATGGGTATGAAGTATTAGCGACTTCATTTTCTTATCTCCCTCGCCATCTCATCCTCATCTCCACACCGACAGCCTTTTAAAGAAGGTGTATAAATGCATTCTTTAATTTTGAGAAGTACTTTTAGTGTTTAGCGACATCGTGTTGATACGTTGAAGTCGATCCGCTTAGTGTGATAGACAGAATTTGACATATCCAGCGATTGAACGCGACAGGTTTATATGTAGCTGTGAATTGTGCCGTTTCAAAGGTGTCTTACTTCAGTCATGTATTTATTCATGAAGTTCTATATACAATACAACACAATACGATACAACTGTGAATAATTATAAGTTCATGATGTAAATAATTAAAATAATAATAATCTTTTCTTTAATTAAGCGCCTGCAAACGCACTGCGCTGTACATTGAACATACATATAGTAGAAACGGCAGCCACACAGGGCGCCTTACATACATGTATTAAGTAGAAACACACATGATAACAGTTTTGCAGGAGTCGAATATAATTGCTTATGCGGCAGCCACATACGGCGCCAAATCACGGTCTACTATTCATTTAACCACCGCCGCCGCCTAGCGAGTGGAAAGGAGAATTAACCTTAAATTTGCGGATGTCTACCGGGTTTGATCTTGGTACCTTCAGCTCTTCACGCCAGTGTCTTATCCATTACTCTACAGGCCCCCCAATCAATCAATCAGTCATTTTCGTTTATTCTAACCAAGCTGAAAAATGGCGCCGGTGATTAAGCTGGTCTCCCTGATGTGGCTTGCGTGTGACGCTGAGAAATTTCAAAGATTTACATTTACACTACATTTACTTTAACAAGGGTTCTGACATAAATACAGCCACCAGATGTCAGCAAATAATTCATAATATTACTGCATTGAAATACTGCATTGAAATACGAGTTCCACTTAGACACCTTTAAAAGGAAAGCAGAAAATAATTGATATATCATCAACATCAATGATAAGAGATCCGCTTACACACCTTTCAAATGGAGAAAATGTAAGATTATATACAATTTATAGCCACAGTCATTGTAGTTAGGTTAGAAAGTCCGCAGGTTAATTCGATGTCAAAGGCTTTGGCGGCCAATAGGTTTCGTCACGCATACTGTGAATATTAATGGTAACTAATCTAAAGGGCTAGCTGATAAAATGACAATAGTGATTAAATTTAAGAGATTAATATTTCAGGCTAGTGCGGTTCAATTTATCCGAACGAGAATAATGATTGGTTTATTTCGGAAACACTAGAAAATCAATCAACCGCCAGACGTCGATAGATTTAAAGTAGATCTTTACTCACGCCAGAGCCAGAAATACAACATCTTCGTTTAGACACCTTTAAACTCTTTCACTCAATTGCTATAATTGCAGCTTTTGCCAGAGGTCATTAGATGTCAACAACGCATGGTCTTCGTCAACGGATTGAAAGACAACAGATGTGGCTAAAGTTTCGATGGTCTTAGTTAAATACCAAGTCACTCTTTAAGACCGTACTAGCCTATGCTTGAAACCCAAAAGTTAATTCGGAGAAGAGGATAGAGACACCTCTAAATGGTTTGTCCTAAGCTATAAATGCATTAATTTAGTTTAAACATTGCGCACTCAGAATATTATAAACACCTTTAAATTGATTCTACTGCCAGTATAAATACAGCAATCTCATTCCGCCTCAGTTAATGAGTGTCGCAACCACAAAGTGTCGCTGAATAATTATTCAACTATCGCTAAATATATCATAACGATGAACGATTCTATAAATTCTTTGTTATCCCTGTAAAGTACATAATTTTCAAATGTCGTCAAAGGCCTTTGACGTGTATATGACGACGTTAAACTTTGGAATTTTGAGACTACTACTACAATTACTACAACTACTATTAGTATTATAATTACTTTCTTTGTTATCTATTGAAGTATTTGTAATTGTTTAAGTTGACAAATCGTCTATTTACTTCTGAGTCCACGACATAAGCTTACACACATACATGCTAGAGGTGTACCGATAGCCCTTTTTGCCGATTATGCCGATACGCATATAGCCGATTATTGAAATAGCCGATACCGCGTATGAGTCCGATTATTTTGTTATCGCCACCAAACTAGGCACACGACGTTGTATATGGGCTATTAAGGAGTTTTCAGTCCTGTCTATAATAGGTCCTTGGTTTCTACGGTGCCTAGTAAGTAGTGCAATGCTAAATATAAATGCTAAATATAAATGCTAAATATGAATCAATATTAAGGAACAAACCATAGATATTTTTGCTCATTTTTCTTTTTGTAACGATTATTGTGCAAAAAACTTTAATTATAAAGTAATTTGTATCGGTGCCGTTTATTTTTTGCCGATGCAAATTATGCCGATTGCTCTTATAATCGGCCCGATTACGAAGGGGGTAGAGATATATCGGTACAGCTCTAATACATACACCTTCATACAAAAGCCACACAAATATGACAATTATATCCGTTAATTAAGAGTTGCTCCAGTGGGTCTCCTCTTTCTATGGTGTGGGTACATCCCCTTGCCAAGTTATGTGCGTTAAGGACGCCGACTTCAATGGTGCGCTTAATTCGAAAAATCTTTGCTAAGTCATTTCCAACTTTATGCGATGAAGTTATGCATATGTATTGATTATTTGTATGTGGATTCTTTAAGTTTTAATATCTATCCCTTGCATTTCTGTAATGTGGCATTTCTTCTGTATTTAGCATTGTAAAATTCGCTCCACAGACCTAATCGCCTATTATATGTCCTATTCTTACAATTATAGCAACATTTGCCGCTGTTTCCAAGGTGTTTAAGATTAGCTCTGTAACCAATCTTATATGGAAGGATGGATCAAAAGTTTAACGACATTTTATTGCAACAAAGGACGTTACCGTCGACAGAAATTATTCATTATACATACATACACCACATTATATATATATATATATATATATATATATATATATATATATATATATATATATATATATATATATATATATATATATATATATATATATATATATATATATATATATATATATATATATATATATAATTAGCTCTGTCTGCCAGTCTATCTATCTGTCTGTCTGTACAGACAGATAGATAGATGCGTCTATTTCTGTCTGTCTGTCTGTCTTTCTGTCTGTCTGTCTGTCTGTCTGTCTGTCTGTCTGTATCTATCAGTCTGTAAGTCTGTTTGTTTGTCTGTCTATTTCTTTGTATGTCCGTTTCTGTCAGCTTGTCTGTACGTGCCTCTCAGTCTATATCTATCAGTCTGTTTCTGTGTGTATGTCTTTATCTGTCTGTCTGTCTGTCTCTCTATCTGTGTGTTATTCTGTCTGTGTGTACGGGTGTCTATCTCTATTTGCCTGTATGTGTGTCTATGCATGTGATTTGTTTGTTTATGAAATGAAAGTGGCACGTATCACATTGTTATATAGTTTAAAATGGCGGTGTTACATATTTCAAATCCGTGTTTCGGGAGCTCTGCTGTCCCACCTCATGTTCACAGCGCCGTTGCTCTCTACGCTCAGCTGCGCAACAGGAGCTTATTGTTACCCGCGCGCGGCAGCCAAACGGCTGGGCCGTGTCTTCTCTATGGCTGCCCTCATGACCAGGAATGGGCTCCCTACCAAGCTCCGCCAAATACCGACTGGGCATTTTTTTAAATACCTTTTAAACAACGACCAATGTTATATAATAATGGAAGACTCTAGCCGATTGGTTACGATTATAATTATTATGATGAAATCGTCTGCTTAGAGTGCAAAGGTGCTATCTCCAAATTTTCAAAAAATTTTTTATTGTTTTATTCTATTGCTACCAATGTAGTGTTTGAACTGTGAAAAGGTGGTATCGTTCACAGCGTAAATAAAAACGCAGCAACTATTTGTAGCCATGTATTTCATAATTGAACGGCTTGCAGCAATAACCAGGTATGTCGGATTTTTTTAGTTTTGGGAAAATGGTTTCAAAGATTTGACACTTCAAAGTTCAAGCTGTTGTATCTAAGCCATTTTACGAGATATCGACAAGCTGTTTGAAGCACCATGTGAATTATTACTGTCTTTCCCGAAATTGTTACATAATGCAATGCAAAAGATAGCATTAATGTTTTTCACGACATTTTGCTTTATACCTGGTTATTGACACTCAATAACCCAGTATGAAGCAAAAATCATCTGCTGTTAGTCGACATACATGTACCTTATTCTTGCAACTAATGGTGACTAGCACACAGTACAAATTAATCGTCATCATTGCTATATTACAGTAAGAAAAAAAATAACGCAAACTCAGTTAATTGTAGAGTAAGTAAGAGACAATAACAGGGTAGGCCTATACGTCAAATAACCTGATTATTGCACCGGTTTTAATAAAAAAAATTACAAGAAAAAACGACAGTTTTTGTTATCATACCGGGTTATTGCTTTGGAGTACTGCTGCCGGCTGCTAAATACTATATGTCGACAAACTGTTTTATCCAAAAGTCAATTCAAAAATAATCAGGTTTTCACCAAATTTTCAAAGTAGGCTATATAGAATACAATATTCCAAGCACGCTGGCATACTTTTTCACATAAACCAGGTATGTCAACATACCTGGTTATTGAGGCAAGCCCTTCAATTGCTAGTTGCCAATTCGTATCGTAATATGAACAGTAAGAGCGACTTTAACGTAACTAGGATCCACAAGATAGACCTACCGTTAAACAACAATTCAGTAAACGATACAGTTGCTGGATAGAGTTTCGCTGCCTCACAGTAAAGCCTTCCTAGGTGAAAAAAAGTGATCCCTGGAAAGGAAATGCTCGGCGATTCATGACATTCGATCGAGCTTCGGTGCCAATACGCAGACGGAAAGCATGGTTGAGAGGAGTGAGGAAGGAGATGAGGAATTCAGCTCTGTTGAGGAGGAATTCAGCTCTGTTGAGGATCAGTGCTTCAGTAATCAGGTAAAACATTGTTACAGATTCTGTTATGTTACACTATTACGATGTTTATTTCATGTTTTTGGTGGATGAAATCTTGTCTTCATGCGGTTTCTTTGAACAACCCCTCTAAATTGACGCAGCACTCTTGCTCGGCATAGACGTAGTAAGTATATTTACTGATACAACAGGAGCGTCTCTACGCATTGAAATGGTGTTCAGGTTAGTAAAGTTTATCTGGATGGAGTTAAATTATGGGTTTTCTTTCTTGAATATAAGGCTACGCGTTGAAACACATGGGAAGTGTTTATGGTCGCGATTTCTTAAAAAAAGACACTAACATGCTGGCTGTCGGCTGGTGCCAGTCCTAAAGCAGTCTAAAGGAGGAGGGCGACGCTAATCACATTCGTTATGAATCAGAGTCCTTGAGTAGAAACTACACAACCCCTTGTTATGGCAGTTTAAGAATTTTTTTCGCTGAAGCTATATAATTTATAGCATCAGCATATATATATATATATATATATATATATATATATATATATATATATATATATATATATATATATATATATATATATATATAGGCCTATATGCTGATATATACATATGCTGAATATATATACATATTATATAAACTAAATATTATACTAAATTCGACTCCTGTTAAACTTGTTATTATCTGTAACTTCTGTGTCACGTAATCTTATTGCGTACTTGTCAGTTTGAATTTAATAAACGATTATAATAATTATTATTGACAAATGACAGAGGACATTGAATTTCAGTTATTCGTACCCCTCGCTGCTAAACTGTTGGCAATTGCCGTCAACGACACTGTCGGTCACAAGATGTCATTAGTGCAATTTACATTTATTCCACTGCGCCAGTTAGACACCTTTAAAACGCCGTTTTTTCCAGCTACATAATTACAAGTCACGTTAAATCATTTGATAATCATATAATTATATGATAATATAATTATATGACATTATATAATATTGTTTAATTGTTTCGAATGAAAAAAATGTTGAAAATTAAAAAATACCAAAAAATAAAAAGTTTCATGTCGTCTTAATATGTGTTGTACATTTGATAATAAGGCTACTTCATAATTAAATAACTATATTGCAAATCTCATGTACATTATAAATGTTCATCAAACATTCATTTAATTTATTTATAGTTTAAAATTCTTGTCTATAACAATTAATGCAAAATGTTGTTTAAAGTGCACTAAAGGTTGTCTTTTCATAATACAAATATAATTGAAATTATTAACTGTATATATATATATATATATATATATATATATATATATATATATATATATATAATTTATGATGTTAAAAAAATGACAATTATGAACATCGTAAGGTACTGTTTTGACACTTCTAAATGCTGTCTGTTGGACTCTGTAAATTCTGTTTTAAATGTATTGTTCATACTATTGAATTGTCGTCAACGACCTGTGATGTCATATGATGACGATAAACCATTGGATTAAAAAAAATCACTTGATGAAAGTGCACAGTAGTCCATAAAGGTTAATGTCGAGTTAAGCGATAAATAATGCTAAATATAAATTAACGATTCCAGTTCGACACCTTTAAAACGTCACCATTCTATGTTACATATTGACTAGTCACGTTAAATCCGCCGATAGAACACTTGTTTCTCCTGAATAGAGAAGAAAGAACTGAGACATCGAAAAGAATTGAGATTGGAGGACTGGAGCGAGAATTCGAACAGATACGATCGAGAATATTGTAAGAGACTCTACGATTATCTGCGATTTCATTCTCGGCGAATTTTTTACATTTTTTTCCTGGAATTTTGCAGGACTGCAAGTTCCACGATGGCGAGAGAGGTTGTTGTTTCCAACCGTGCTTCAACTTCAACGAAGAGCATCGGAAACAAAGAAAGAGACGTGGACCACGTGACTCGTCGCACGACGAAACAAAGACTCCAAAAAAGCGTATGACAGGAACATGAAGTTGAAGAGACTCCTGACCGACGGTGACAGCTCGAAGAAGCGTTTAAAGATGCGAAACCCGTTTCCGGCGAGATCTCTTCCTTCCTTCGCTCCTTTCTTCCATATCTCCTTCCTTCCTTCCTGACGATCTGTAATGTAAATGCACGACATTTTCAGTGACATGTAAAGTCTCCGAATATTCTCCTGGAGTATTGATCTGATCTGATTTTATCTGGTCTTATGTAATGTTATCTAATGAGTTGCGATACGACAACTCAACATTATTCTCAATAAACGAAGTAATAATAATATTTTGGTTCGTATGAACCGGAGAGGCTGTTTGTGTGGATCAGCACCATGTATTACGTGGCCTATTCCCTGCGCAGCGCTTGAACAGGTATGAACTTAGGACTCGGCCTCATGAGTTCATGCTCCCAGTTAAAGATGATGGAAATTTTATTTCAAGGGCATTATATAAGAATGTATATAAATTGCTAACCTTTCATTTAGACAAGGTATCAATAGCCAGAAAAGTCAACGAAGACTGCCAATCTGGCACCCCTCACTGTATTTGCTATTGCCTGCATAAATTGTTCTAGATATTAAGTGTTATATTGCGTCTGTGACAACTGTGTTGTGAGTAAACGAAAATTGATTGATTGATTGATTGATTTATATATAGAGCCGCTGTCGAAATCGATTTTCACTTATAGGCAAGGCCACATTCTAAAGTCACAATAGAAAAAGAGCCGTCCCTTAATTAAGTTAGCACTGAGCAAGCCATGGGCATGAAATGTTAGCGACTTCGTTTTCTTAACATCGGCATATGAGGGCGGTGGCCAGTCCTCTCCCTTTCCATTCATCTTCCCACCGAATTAAGGTTCCTTTCCCGAGACGGTTACTGTGTAGAGATCATGAACAAGTTCCTCACTCACAGCCATCGATTGATACTTGGTCATTAGATAGTGGCGCTCAATAAATGCATAAAAGTAATAATGGTCCTCAACAGAGTACTCTGTGCTTAGGCTAATTACCTACTTTGGCATAATTACCTAAACTGGCCTATTTACCCACGTTGGCCTAATCAAGGTGCGACCGTACGTACTGTAGGCCTACGTACGTTATTTTTTTCCATAACGTACGTACAGTACGCGTACGTTATTATGCCGTACGTTACCGTACGTTCACATCAATTCATGACGAAAATAAATACATAACATTATGCACAACAAAAGTCAATAGGCCTAATAGTTGGTGATTGACGGTCGTAACCAATTTTAACCATTACATCAGTCATCTGTCACAGTGGCTGTTCAATGATCTCTACTTTCAAACTTTTAAAATCCAAATTGGTAATATTCTGACTAATGTGAAGAATATTAAGATTTTACGGCACACTTTATAGGATGGTCTTTTATTGGTAACACTAAATTTCCGTACCGTTCGTAAATAAATATGCCTGCGTACGGAGAGACTAATACTGTAGAGTTAAACTGATCATTTTGACGTACGCGTACGGTACGCGTAACGTATAAGACCATAGTTATATTGAGGTTCTTTGTGAATGACCAGATAAATTTGTGGCATTTTTACCGTACGCGTACGTTATTTTTTTCGATAACGTACGTACAGTACGCGTACGTTATTCCGGGAGGTAACGTACGGTCGCACTATGGGCCTAATTACTGACGCTGATGCCATTACCTGCGTTGACCGAACTACCAACGTTGGCCTTGTTACCTGCGCTGTTAAGAATTGAAGAATAGACAGTTGAAATAGTAACTCCCTGATTGAAAAGAAATGTTTAATCTGAAAACTTATGGACATACGATTATGGACATACCACTAAGGCACACACACATGCAAGCACACAAGGAAACCTGGACACATACTACACACACACACACACACACACACACACACACACACACACACACACACACACACACACACACACACACACACACACACACACACACACACACACACACACACACACACACACACACACACACACACACACACACACACACACACACACACACACACACACACACACACACACACACACACACACACACACACACACACACACACACACACACACACACACACACACACACACACACACACACACACACACACACACACACACACACACACACACACACACACACACACACACACACACACACACACACACACACACACACACACACACACACACACACACATACATCAGGGTAAACCAACTTACATCGTTTAGTTATCCAAACATCGACGTTGATCTGAATCACTACGCTGATCTGAATCACAACGTTAATCTGAATCACAGCGTTAATCTGAATCACAAGGTAAGTCTGAATCAGAACGTCAATCTGAATCACAACGTTAAAGGTGTTAAACAGAGCTGTACAATATCACTATTGTCACATCATTTAAAGCAATATATCTAATATTGTTTATGATACACATATTAATAAAATGTCCGATGCAATTTATTTAAACAGTATTTTGCAACAATTACCACACACAAGAAATATTTAAACAATTTCAAATATAAATGCACAGTCGGCCCTACATATAATTATAATTATGACATTATACTCTTATTCTACTTTTGAAATCTCTAAGCGATTATTTCTTAATCTACAGTCCAATGACATTCCATAGTAATATCTACTGCTACAATCATATCATGTATGAAATAGTAACAATTTCATAAACAGCATTAACATTAAATGAAACATGTGGTATACCGTTGTTGGTTTTTTAAATAACTGTTCAGGTGTTCTACACACTCTACTATAAATTCAATTAATTAACAAAGCATATATGAACATATAGCTACAATCTTTAAAGTTGGATTTCAATGCATTCAAATCACAATTACCTGTATATTTCCCTTATAGCAATACAATTTTGCTGCACTATTCAATGTAATATTTATTCCAATACATGAACCAAATCAAACCAAGTACGACATGTAAGAGCCAAATGTTGGAGGATAGTAACATAAATACACATTAATCAATGTCATATATGTAAGTAATTTACCAACATCAGAGTTTTATTATAATTATATATAACATAACATAACATCCCCAAAATTTAAAAACTGCAAGAAAATGGTCATATAGGTTCTCCAATATCCAATATGCAAAAGATATAACTAAGGTTTTATGCATGAGTTTTATTATAGAAAAGTGTATTGCAATAATGTAGTACTTAATACAATAAAATAAAATGAACAAGTATAAACTAGTTACATATATATTTACAGATTTAACAAAGATGAAAACAAACTGTTTACAGTAGCAAACTTTACATATAGCAAACTTTACATATCTATTTACAAAATTTGACCTTTAGTAATTATTTTAACTAATCTATAAACTTCCTTTTGAAACATATTTACTGTTAAAAGGTTTAAAATAGAAATTTCATTTTTATACAACTGATATTTATCTCGCAACAACTTAGATATATCTTCTTTTTTACATTCAAGTAGGAGATGGTGAATAGTATCCTTTACCTGACAGGTATCACATAAACCACTTGAATGTCGTTTTATAATAAACAGCCTTTAAGAAAAGACTCTTCCACACATATCACATCTGGTGGAATACACACCTTCATTATATAATTTTTAAGTTGCTCTTTATGACCACGTAAACCACGTGCATTCCATTGAAGAATGGTCAACGCCATAGTGGACAAAAAATGAAACTGCTGCTCTTAATTTACGTGTCTTTATAGCCAAATTCTATCTCATTATCAAACAGGATTTCAGACGCTGCATGGCAGATTACAAACTGTGCATGTTATCTGGGCTCAGCTTTTGCAATAGTTGCCAAGACGCCAAGAACAAAGGACACTTTTATTTTTGTAATTGGGTCATAATCTTCTACTGTGTTATTTGCTGGTCTTCTGTTGTATTTTGCCTTATAATCTTTGTCATTGAATGACAATAAATTTTTAACTACATCATCAGAAGACGTTTGAACATAAGAATTAATTGGCACATCAGTTGTTGTTTTTAGGCCTATATCTAATGAAGTATTTATTACTGTTGCTTGGGTTTCTAGTCCAGTTTTAACTTTTGAGGCATAGGTGGGATTGTCTGTTTTAAAAGCACTGACAGTAACATTCTGATGCTGGATCTCATCAACCTTGACAATTGCATCAGCAAAAGTAGCATTCTGCTCTGCTCTTATTTTAAGAGCAGATTGAATCTTGATATACACTGGACAGCTTTTATGGGCAGCGCTGTGACCCTGACCACAGTTTGCACATCTTAACTTAGATTTATCTGGGTAGTCAACATAAGAGTGGTTACCACTGCATCTACTGCACACAACTTCTCGTCTGCAAAATAATTTAGAGTGACTAAACATTTGACAATGATCACATCTCAAAGGTCTAGGCACAAAAGGATTAATTCTGTACCTTCTGCCATTCACTTCCAAGAAATCTGGCAGAACAGTCCCTTTAGGATAAGCGATCAAAGTGGCTTTGCTAAATTCAGAATTACCCAGTCTATGGATATGATGGGCTCCCTTTTCCAATGCAATCTCGTTTAAATTCTCTTGATTTTCAAATAAACCAAACACTACCCATTTAACAAAGTAATCCTTATCCTGTCTTTTCACAGGAGGGGGTTTGTTGTTAGACACAGGTTGGGATGTCAACGCAAAAGGAATACTAGTTTTTACAGGCCTATCATTCAATGATTGTATCTTCAGAAGTTGATTCTTCTGAGCTTCGTCTTTAGCAATAATTTTAAGTACACCTTTTTGAGTAATAAACACCTTGTCAACCTCTCCCCTCGTTTTCTCAACTATTTCCTTGTTGAGTTGACGAGGCATATGTATAAAGTACTTGTGTGGTCAATAACTGGCGATTAAATGCGATTGACGCATATCTATAACTTGAATGGGAAATGCTTAAAAGGTGTCTAAGTGAGGCAGTGGATTTCATGTATCAATGCCAATTGTACTAACGACATCTTGAAACCGAGAGTGTTGTTGACGGAAATCCTACTGTGACTCGATGAAATTTGTATACAGACGATTAGAGGATTGGTACGACTGACGCGTTTTAACTGCATTGTTAGAACTGATCGCCTGTGTGGTGGGGTTTTGCGAGCGGGCAGGAGCGGGAGGCCGTGTAGGGAATAATTCGGAGGCTGGTGCGTGAGAGGTATATGTACTTACCTTCATCATCCCTTCATTTGAGGCACCTTGCAATAATGCTGACGCTAGTCTCTTTGCTAATATTAATTTTTGCTCAATCCTTGCCATGTCTTACATAGGCTACAGTGCTACCCCCGATTAAGCATACTCTCTACTCTCACAGCGCCATAACCGTGAGCCTCCAAGGTATTATAACTGTCTCAGATATGCTTCCTCGCTAGGATGCTATACATAAAACTATGCTCACCCAAAACCTGGCTACCTATCCCCTCTCTTTTCCTATCCTCCTTATGCCTCATTTAATTCGCAGCAACTTCTCTTTTTTAATAATTGCTTTATATAGTTCTATTATTTGACAGTATTATGTTTTCCATGTACTGCGCTGCGCGTTTGCTAGCGCTTCTCAATAAATAAAATACTTACTTACTTACCTATGTAGGAGTAATTTTAGTTTTTAGCGACATCTTGTGGATGTCAGTTACGTTGAAATCTACAGTAACAACCAATTCTATGGATTGAACGCGATTGGTGAACATGTAGCTAAGAATGACAGCGTTTTAAAGGTGTCTAACTGGAGCAGTGGAATCAATGTAAGTTGTACTAACGACATCTTGTGACTGACAGTGTCGTTGAGAGCAACCTAACGGCGACTCAACGCAATTCTTATCAAAGCGATCAAACGCATTATCATTACCTTCACTTCCTGACGCCATTAATTTACAGTTGAGTTGGCTAGAGGTTCAGATGGAGCAGAAATCTCGAATAAAATTTCTGCTTTGGCGTGAATTTGAACCTCTGGCCTCTCGATTTACAGTCCAGCACCTTAACCACTACACAATCGAACACTCCTAAGCGTCTGTCCAAAGCACAGCGCTCGCTAACCTAGGTGTGGCAATCGTTAACGAAGAAGAAGATGAAAACTGGAAGAGTCACCGAAGGTAGCCCTCGCATAGACGTAGAACCGAACCAACGGAGTTTTCTAAGCACAGTTGCAGGTGGGGGGCGGGGTCAACTCGGGCGAACTATCCCAGAGGGCCCCTGCTGGCGCCCTCGAAATCGGTAGGGATTATTATTATTATTATTATTATTATTATTATTATTATTATTATTATTATTATTATTATTATTATTATTATTATTATTATCTGAAGCGCCATCTCAGCGTCACTCAGTGAACAGTTTATCATGAAAACTTAGGTCCATCTTGGATGGGCCCGCCGGTCCTCGATCCCGGGCAGTCCTGACATAGTGCCCTGGTATGCGACTGCATTGAATCGTTGAATTGTTATTGATATGTTCTGGAAGAGGAAGGCTGTCTCGCGGGCGTCGCCAGTGATTGCTGTCAATCGGCGGCCGATTTCGGAAACGAAGGCGAGTCATTCTTTGTTGGTAGGGCCCAATGTTTCAACGGCGATAGGGACGAAGATGTATCTCGTCTCGAGTTCTGCATATTTTGTATGTTTCCTTGTGGCTGCCCTCTCCGCTGCTCCTCCGGCCGCGACCGCCGTCTCAGAGAGATATGATGCGGCCACCGTATCCGCCACGGTCGCGTCCCATATCAGAGGGCGTCCGCCACTCCAAGGGATCAGAGTCTGACCGTCTGGTCTTTTCCCGTCGGATCTGGTCAGTCCTGATGGCTCCTTGATCGCCGGGGTTCCCGCTCTATTCAGACTGCGGTGAACAAGGTCGTTGATGGCGCTGTGTCTGGCCTGTCGACCGAAACCAAGCGAACACGAGAGGCCGTGCGAGCCCTTTGCTGAGACGGGGGCGCCGCATGCGCAAGTGTGCGGCTCACATATAACTGCGCCCAACCGCAGGCCGACCGCCACGCGCACGGCCTCGTCGCTCAGCCTGAGGCCGAATGCGGTGAGCGGGAGAGCATGTAACAAGTCAGAGGCGTGTGAGGCCGTTATGGCTTTTAAGCGCGCCCGATCGTAGGGGCTGCACAGATCCGCGTCGACAGACGAAGTCACCCTGAGGAGCAGCGGCCTGTTCCAATGTGACTGTTTGTGACCAGGAAGAGTTGTTTGGTTTCCAGTTCCAACGATCTGCAGCCAGTCAGATAGCGCAGACGTGTTGGCAGCGTCATCGGTGTTCGAGGCCACGCCCATGATGAGGGACTGGACTATTATTATTATTATTATTATTTTATTTTTATTTTTTATTACTATTTAAAACTTCATGCCCTATCACTTCTGTAGAGTACTTTTCTTAAAATAGAATCCGAAAGAAATTATTTTAAGATACCAGAATTCAAAAGAATCCTTACTTTGTGTTTAACAACATCTTGTCGATGTCCGTTCAGTTGACGATGACCATTACTTTCACAAGTAATGGTCATCGTCATCATGGTGTGGATAAGAACTCACGGTGGATAAGAACTCACGGTGGATAAATAACTCACGGTGGATAAATACTCACGGTGGATAAATACTCACGGTGGATAAAAACTCACGGTGGAATAGCGTCGGTGTGGATAAATACTCACGGTGGATAAATACTCACGGTGGAATAAATACTCACGGTGGATATAAACTCACGGTGGATTAAAATTCACGTTATCACCTCCTTCGGCGGATAGAAGAATCTACGACGGTGATAAAAGAATTTACAACGGTGTTAGAAGAATCTACGACGGTGATAAAAGAATTTACGCGTTGTTGCTGTGTGACGTGTCTACGATATCAACGACGGTGGAACACGAGACACGGTATAAAAATTTCGTTGTTTTCCACGAACAAATATAAAAGAAATCCCGTTTGTTTATCGATTCACACAACAAGAAAAACCGTGACTTCTTTGAAAAGAGAAATCACCAAAGTAAACAAGTAAGATGGAGAAACTAAGTGCTGAAAGACAAGCAGATATTAAGAAGATGTCTACGGAAAGGCTAAAACAGCGTTTGTTGAAAGCTGGTTTTAAAGAAGAACAATTAGAAGGTATGTCACGTGGTGACATGATGCAGGAACTCGCCGATGTGTGGGTTAAAGAAGAAGTCGAAGAAGAAGGTGCCGTGGGCGGTGCCGTAGAAAAGGCTATTGAAAAACCTCCTGCGCCTATGTCTATGGAGATGTTGATGCAGTGGATGATGATGACGAGACAAGAAGAGAAAGATAGGGAGGAGAAACGGAGACAAGAAGAGAAAGAGATAAAACAGGAAGAATTGCGTCGTCAGAGAGAGAAAGAAGAGAAAGCAGAGCGTCTGCAGAGAGAGAAAGAAGATACAGCAGAACAAGTGCGTAAGGCAGAACTGGAATTGCAAAAGCATCAGTTTGAGATTCAATTAGAACAGTTGAAAAGAGATAGGGAAGATGCTGAAAGAAGAAGACTGGAGCAGATGATTGAATTTGAAAGAGCTAGAAAAAGTGATGAAGAGGTTCGTCAGCAACAGATTGAAGCAAAGAGAATGCGTGAAGAAGAAAAAGAAAAAGCGCGAACGTTAGAGTTGGAACGTGCAGAACAGATCAGACAAGAAGAACTCAAATTTCAGAAAGAAAGTTTGGAAAAGGCAGAGACAGAAAGACAGGAACGTCTGAAACTGGAGAAATCAAAATTGACATTGAAAGAAACGCAAATGAGAGAAGAACGGGAAGCAGAAAGAAGGAAACAGCAAGAAAGTGAAACTTTGGTGTCAAAAATTAAGAAAATAGGTGATGCAATGAAGCATGTATTGCCTCAAATGCCGACTGATATGATGGAGGTGCCATTATATTTTGAAACAGTCGAGAACGCATTTCGCAGTTTCGCTGTGGAAAAGCCGTTTTGGGTGAAATTATTACTACCATTGATGACGCCAAAAGCTCGAACCGTTCTGAATAGATTGTCATTCGATGATCTAGACAATTATGATAGAGTCAAGCAGCACTTATTAAAAGAATTTAAATTGACCTCCAGAGAATACAGAGCCAGATTTGTGGATGCTAAGAAGACGACAGAAGAGACTTATACGATGTTTACGGCAAGACTGAAGAACTTGCTAAACTATTACGTGAGAAGTCGAAACGTGAACAGAGAGTATGATACGCTCTTTGATTTGCTGGTAGCGGATAAGCTAAAAGAATGTTTACCGCCAGGTCCACTACAGTTTGTATTGTCGAAGGAAGGAACTGACTGTCTCCAAGCTAGTGCAGTGGCAGACCTAGCAGACATTCATGTAAACAATCGAATTGGGTTTGCGATCCCAAATATAAACAGTTATCCTTCTCAACGTTCCGTAAACCAAAGCCAGAGTGGAAAGTGGAAAAGTAATCCAGAAACAGGGAATCAGTTTAAAGGTAAAGAAGTCAAGGCTAATGTCCCTGTACCCAATGAGACCAGAGAAGTGACGTTTGGTCGTCAGGGATTTAACAAATCGTCAGCGCCGTTTGCCAAGAGGGAAGGCAACACATCGTTTACGCAGTATAAGAGATATGAAGGAAATGAACAACGAGGTATTTCACAACCATACCATACAGTGGTGAAGCGTTGTCACAATTGTGGTTCAGACAAACATTTGGTTAAATTTTGTCCAGTTCCAGTGGCAGCAGCTAGTTCTAGCAGAAATCAAGAACACACAAGGGTGAATTTGATTCAAGTGGTTAGTGATACAGATAATCAAACCACGGGTCAAGAAAACCAAGAGACTGAAGTAAAGTCAGTAATGAAATGTGGTATTCAAAAAGAAATTCTATTGGATGCTGAAATTCAGAGAGAAGTCATAGGAAAAGATGACAGTCGAATATTGAAGAAATCGTTCTTGCAATATGTCGAGGTTGAAATTCGTGCAGTAGACGGTAAAGAGCCAGTGAAAGTCAAAGCACTGAGCGACTCGGGAGCAGAAATTCCGGTGATTAGTGAAGAATTACTGGAAGGCATGAAGGTGGAACAAATTGGAAAAGTGAATTTGCAATGTGTGGCAGGAGATGCCATTCCTGCGAAGTTAGTGAAAGTCGATGTTAGACTGTGTGGTAGTGACGTGGAAGAAGAGGGATTTCCGCGTAAAATCCAGTGTTCACTTACACCTTATGTCACTTTGATGTGTGCTAGTATTGCAAAGATGGGCAGTACAGAAAGATTCTTGTTGCATCCAGAGATAATTGCCGAATTAAAAGCCGTACCACAGATGAAGGTCAAAACGATACAAGAAGATGTGAGTGTACGAGCAAATGTAATGACGAGAGCGCAGAGTCGGAAACAGGAAATGGTAGATGTTGATGAGAAGAGTGAAACTGAAAGTTCAAGTGATGAGGAAAACGAAAGTAATGAGCAACGAAGCTTATCGCGAGATGGTGTAATAGCAGAGATGAACGAGCAAGAGATGGCTGCATGCGAGAATGGCACATTAAATGAAACTGAAGAAGACAATGAATGTGATGTGGGGATAGGAGACTTGTATAGAGATGAAGAGATGGATGAAGAACAAAAGGTGCAGATTGCCGATTCGAAGAAGTTCGAAGAGCAACAGAGAAAGGATGAATCGTTGAAGCCGTGGTGGAAGTTAGCACAAGAGAAAGAATCTAATTCTGTGTGATCAACGGTTTATTGCATAAGAAATATCAGATATTAGACCAGACGATATATCAACTAGTGTTACCAAAAGACAGACGAATTAAAGTGATGGAGTTGGCGCATGAATCGGTATTTGGAGGACATCTAGGAGAAGAGAAAACAAGAGAACGAATAAAATTATCTTTTGTATGGCCAAAGATGAGAAGAGACATTGTGAAATTTTGTAAGTCTTGCGAGAAGTGTCAACTAAAGGCAAGGAGTCTGGTGATGGATAGAGTACCTATCACTCCGGTCTCAAGAGAAGAGGTCGCCTTCAGGAGAATGACAGTGGACCTAATAGACAACCCGAGGAAATGGCACAAGAAAATTCCTTTTCACGAAAAGCATTTGAAAGAACTCAAAGAAACTACGGAGAAAGCATTATTGTTTGCAGAATCTTACTCTCAAGAAAAGCAGTTACAATACCCAAATCAGTATAACAAGAGAGCAAGGCACAAAGGAATTTGCAGCATATCGAATTCCTTTGATTTATCGAGCAGAAGTGGAACGTCAGATCAAAGAAATGTTAAAAACAAACATTATCAAACCATCATCGAGCAGAATGGCAAGCCCTTTGGTTATTGTTAAAAAGAAAGACGGATCTTTAAGACTTGCCTGTGACTACAGATACATTAACTCATTCACAGTGGATTGTAAATATCCGATGCCGATTGTCAGAGACGTTTTGAACAAAGTTGGAAAGTCTAATGTGATTTCTATTTTGGACTGTCGAAGTGCTTATTGGACTTGTCCTGTAAAACAATCTGATCAATGGAAGACAGCTTTTGTAACACATAATGGACTGTATGAATTTACTCGTGTTCCTTTTGGAATGATAAATTCAGGCCGAACTTTTGTTAAGGCGATAAATTTAGTTTTACAGCCTATAAGTGACTTTGCAGAACCGTATGTTGATGACATTGCTGTGCATTCTGACAATTGGAAAATTCATTTACAGCAGTTAGATGCATTTTTGATGCAAATGAGATTGCATAACGTTACCTTAAATTTGAAAAAATGCATATTTGGTAAGTCTGAAGTAAGGTTTATCGGTCATGTGGTTGGGTCTGGTAAGATAAAGATGAATCCAGACAGAATTGAAAGTTTGACTAATTTGAAGATCCCAGAAACTAAGAAGCAAGTTAAGCAACTGCTTGGATTTTTTAATTATTACAGACAGTTTATTAAGGACTTTGCACAGATTGCGAAACCTTTATCTGATTTAACTAGTAAACGTGTTTCTGATAAGATTGATTGGACTGTTGAACATCAGCAAGCATTTGATTTACTTAAAGAGGCTGTGCGATCCAAAGTAGTGTTATATGTTTTTGAAGTGGGAAAACCATTCAATTTGTACTGCGATAGTAGTGACTTTGCAGTCGGTGCTGTTTTAACACAGATGGACGACAAGGGAATAGAACGCCCTGTGTCATTTATCAGTCAGAAATTAACTGATACCCAGAAGAGATGGGCTACTGTGGAAAAGGAAGCCTATGCTATTGTTTGGGCTTTAAACAAGTTAAAAGAAATTATAATTGGATCGAAAATTTTCATTTTTACTGATCACAATCCTCTTACATACTTGACTGAGTCAATGTCTAAGTCTGCTAAATTTGTGCGTTGGGCGTTAGCCTTACAAACTTTTGATGTTGAGGTGAAGTACAAGAAGGGCAGATTGAATGTTATTGCTGATTGTTTGTCAAGGTTATAAGTAATCGTAAGACTGTTCATTAATTAGTTAGATATATATATATATATGTTTCATGTATTTTGGTAATTTCGCAAATTTTGAAATTTAATTTGCTCAATTCCAGAAAAAGGAAGGAGGTAAATTAGTTTTAGCCAGTTTGACAAGAGAATTTCTCGATTTAATGGGCTGTAGTCCACGATTCGACACACCAGTCTCTTCGGGGGCGTGGGTTCGAATCCCGCCGCTGCCACCAATAATGTCAACCCAATCCTTCCGTTGACAATCCTTCTGATTAAATCCTTGTTCTCTCTCTACTTAACGCCTATTTAACGTTCACCTTTTGACACTAATTCTACGTATAAGTATAACCTGAATTAATCAGCAACACAGTTTAATATCTTTTCAGTTTAATAAGAAACAAACAGACAGAACTCAATTCGATTACAACTCAACTAGTCAGCCACACTACTACAGCGAACACACGAATTCAAACTTCTCTAGTCAGCATAATTCTTCGCGCCTCTTGACACACCTGTCTTCTGTGCGCCTAATCGAACTCTAATAATATACATATAGCGCGCCGCTGCCGAGATTGGCCGGCCGCGCGTGTCACTAAGACTATACGTTATACATCTATCATATATACATATACACGTGAAACTAAAGTAAGCGCACTAAATATATACGCTAATATCTCGCACTGCAAGACTGTACACAAAACTCAGTTCACAAATGTAGCGATTAAAAGTGATCGAAGTATATCTATAACTGTGAATGAACGCGTTTAAACGGTGTCTAAACTGGAGCAGTGGATTTCAGGGTAATAATGTCCATTGTATTAACTACATCTTATGACCGACAGTTTCGGGTACAGTTGCGCCAGAGTATAATAATAATAAACGGAAAGAAATCTCCTACTGGCGTAAACTTTTCATGTTACTTTCCTCTCATTGGACGCTCGGAACTAATCAATATTCATGGTGAATGACGTCACTAAGGGCCATTTGCGACTTGATTTGATATAACGCCGACAAAAAAACGGGATAAAAATTAGTTTGAATAATTTATCCAAGTTTCGAAGCAAAACATTGCTTACATTGACATTTTCACAATTTTTTTAAGATCAAGATTATTATAAATTTCATATACATTGGAAAATACATTTCAAATTGGCTTGAAACCGTTTTAGGACGTGCAAAAGACTAGTATACAAATTATATATAAAGAGTGATTAAGAAAGAGAGGGAGATAGACAGAGAAACAGAGACAGATACAGAGACAGAGACAGAAAGAGTGAGAGAGAGTGATTAAGAGTGATCAGGTTTCTGGATTGTCGTTCTGTGTGTTCTTGGTTGTTAGTTTGGTCTGACCCTGGTCGAACTGCTTAACCCTCCTGACCTCGTCTGACCCTGGTCGAACTGCTTCACAATCCTGATGGCTTCAGCTGTCTTCTCATTCTACTCATCGACGCAGAACTGACGCTGACCATCCTGCTCACCACTTTCAACAACTTCACCGCATTCGGTCAGTGTGGCAGGAGAAACAACATGCACGCACATATACACGCACGTACACACGCATGCATACATTCATACTCCACAGCATACACATACAAACACACACACACACACACACACACACACACAAACACACACACACACACAAGTACACACTCACGAACGAATACATACACACACAAATTACATGAGATCAGTTTATGAGGTCGAGTGATAATATTTGACATTCTGTGCTTTGTCTTCTTCTTCGATTTTCTTCTTTAATGAATGCATTTTATCCAATGGAAATGTCAGTCGCAGATTTCTTCCAGCGCTTATCGATGGCGTTGTCAACAGCAGAAAGGACCTTACCAAAGGTTTTCTGTAAACTAGAGACCTGCGAATCACAAATCTTCAGTCGATTCGAATCTCGAATCGAATCTGCGGGTACCGGTTTGAAATTCATGAAGCTTGATTGCACAGGCGTACCACAGTATCAATATATCAATAACTTTTCTGCAGATTAAGATCAATAAAACTAAACATTAAGCTAATCAACATAATTAAAGCAACACATATAATTTATGAGTTAAGTAAGTAAGTGAGTAATTATATTCTTTATTGTACCAACTGCATAACCGCACTTTGGTGTACATGCATACATCCAAGCGGAGTTCCTCGTTTGAGGCGAGCCACCGATCGCCCTCCTTGGTCTCTACGAGGGGTACCTGTATCCTTACTTTTTGGACTGGGGTACCGTACCCCATTTTTTGAACAATGCCAAATCAATATTTTATTATTGTGCCTTCCCAGAGATCGCAGTCTCAGCCTTGCTTCGTGTATGTAAGAAATTGGTACACCCAATTTTTATACCAAAGTTACGCCCCTGTGCAAAGGTACGGGCGAGGAGTTAATCGCTGGCCTAGCCGCACCGTCGGTTGTTGTTCGATTAGTTTCAGTTAAACTCCAAGACGATAGACGGAACTGGAGCCAGCAGGGTGAGAATTGTCGGGGGGTTGGGGGGTTTTACCCCCCAGTCTTTCTTAGGACCCTACAGTAAAGTCTTCATTGCACACCCTAACTCCACGTAAATCAAAGTCTAACCCCCCTAGTCTTTTCCTACAATTCTCATACTGGGAGCCAGACCATTATTTTACTTACCTAATTTACATTAATTTACTGACTTGCGGCAGCGGTGAATGCGTGCCGTGACCCAATGACAACTGAATGATCACTCTAACTTCGTGCAATATGATTGGCTATAACAACACGGTCGACACCTCACGCCGCGTAACATCATTCTAGGGACCTGCGAAGCTTCGATATTCGATTCAAAAACGAATCGGACGGAGGTATTCGATGTGATTCGAAAATGATGTTATGATTCGAAAAAATTTCGATTCTTTTTCGGAGAAACGATTAGCCCTTGACTCACTTCGATGTAAGCTAATTGTTTTAATTGTTTACTGCGCGTGGGTTGGTTGTTGAATTGCTGTGTGCAGCGGCGGCCAACGTCAACAGAAAACCATCTGGCAAGAAGAAAAGGGTTTATAATATTGGAGTGTAATTGGCTTACTCAGAGATTCCCATTTGAAAATAGTAGGCCTACGCGGCGAAAATTTATATAGCATCGTCGGTAGCAAGCCACTTCTAGGATGCTTAACAATGTCAAATTCCAGCGCAAATGATAAGAGTTACAAAGCAAGTACATTTTTAGCTGTTTAACATAGTTGCTCATTAAAATTATCAAGGCTTCTGATTATCTAGCATTATAATTCACTATGGTACTACACGAATTTTCAGTGTTTAGCGACATCTAATGGCTGCCAGGGCCGTTCGCGTGGCCCACGGTTCCAGTTAATTAAACACCTTTACAACTCAGCTATTCTCAGCTACATATAAACCAATCGCGTCCAATATGTAACTGTTTACCACCTTTGATTTATAGGAGTGTTAAGGTTGACGTCAGCTGAACTGACATCCACTAGATGTCGATAAGATATAAATATTAATGCAGTAATCAATGCGGATGTCAGATGGTGCCAGTCCGAATCCTGGGTTAAGGAGGAGGGCGACGCTAATCATCTTTATGACACAGCGTCGTTATACAGCAACCAACACCAGTCAATCTCTTTAGTGTATATCAATTTAGGAGATTTTAGTTGACAAAGTGAAGTCAATCAATCAAGCATTAAAATTTTATATATCGCCCCTTCAAGGAAGCTATTCAGTCGCTCTTAGTCTGCAAGTCACAAGATGCTGAAAAGCTCTGTTCCGCTGCGTTCTGCTTAAGTAATCAATTTCAATACCTTTTTTGACCCAACGTTCCCAAAGTGGAACACCTTATTAAAACATCTGGGGGGACGGTGAAACAGACTATAAGTCATCTCATAAATATTCATTAGCTTGATCGACGATTGAGGAGTGTTTATTTACTTTGATTTCGAGTCTGGTTTGGTAAATTATAATTATAATTTAGGTGCAAATTGGACAAAAAATGACATTTTTGGTTTTAAATATTGAAAATAACTGTATGTTACAAGCACGTGACAATTAATTGTTTTTATTGTAAATTTTGAATGAACTGTGTTTATTGTGCCTGTGTATGGTCAAATATTTCAGTGATATTGCTTTATGCATGAGCAACGTAGCTGATTTTATATGTGTTCCACTTTGGGAACGTTGGGTCACTGTCCTTACACATACCATTATTTTGCGTTGATACAGAAAATTGTCTTTGTAACTTCACAAATAGGCTACATTGATTACAATTATTATTATTATTATTATTATTATTATTATTATTATTATTATTATTATTATTATTATTATTATTATTATTATTATTATTATTATTATTATTATTATTATTATTATAATATATTATTATTATTATTATTATTATATATTATTATTATTATTATTATTATTATTATTATTATTATTATTATTATTATTATTATTATTATTATTATTATTATTATTATTAATTATGTTAGCCTACCGGTTAGTTTTCCGAAACAAATTAGAGGTTTGTACAAATATTTTTGAGAGGTGAGTAGGACTATAATGGTCTCTAGAGGTGAGTACATGTTGTCTACCCGGATATACCCTCGACAACAGCCCTGGTTATAATTATCATTGTGATAAAATCTTTTTATGGTATCATCACGACGTATAGTTAGGTGCAGCTTGGATGGGCCTGCCGTTTCTTGATTCCGGGCAGCCCCGACATGGTGCCCTGCTATGCGACTGCATTGAAACACTGAAATGTTATCGACATGCTCTGGAAGAGGAAGTCTGTCTCGCGGGCTCACGTCAACCGAGGGCCGATTTCAGAAACGAAGGCGAAAACTTTTTCATTAGTGGGACCCAGTGTCTCCACGGCGATCAGCATGAAGGTGCATCATCTGGGATTCTGAATATTTCGTGTGCTTCCTTGTGGCCGCCCTCTCCGCTGCCCCTCTGGCCGCGACCGCTGTCTCAGGGAGATATGATACGGCCATCGTATCTACCACGGTCGCGTCCCATGTCAGAGGGCGTCTCCCACTCCAAGGGATTAGAGTCTCTTTTCTTTGGACCTGGTCATGCCCGACGGCTCCTTGATCGCCGGGTACCCGCTGTATTTAGACTTCGGTGAATAACATCGTTAATGGCGCTGTGGCTGGTCTGTCGACCGAAACCCAGCGAACACGAGAACACGTGCGAGACCTGTGTTTCGACGGGATGTGGTTTGTGGCCTTCTGAAGGGTGTGCCGCGTCAATGACTGAGCAGTCGGACAGCACCGGTGCTTGCGCTGCTCCGATATGATGTACTGAACCTTTTCACGGAGTCCACAACACAAGGTAGATGCGGCTACTGCCGCAGCAACACTAGGTAGAAGTGCGAAAATACGACTAGCGTCTCCACGAACTGTGCTTTGAATCATACCATACCAAGGAGCACAGTCGACTTGGCAGTGTCTAATTCTACTGAAACTGTTTTAGTTAAATAATATATTAATATTTTTGAATCATAACTTTTGGACATTTCATATATGTATTATTTTGAAAAAGTTACAGTTTTACTAATGCATGGTGCTTATGATAGTCAAAGTGACCCAACGTTCCACTTTGGGAACATATGCAAAATTATGACATGAACTGAAAATAAATTATTTTTGTTAACGATTGCCTTTATATAGGTTGTAAACTGCATCATAACTAAATTTAGAAGTGATTGCATAACAATTTCAGTATCTGGGATGATAAAGGTTAATCTGACGCCTTTTGAG
>OY744614.1:4227646-4245146 GCA_963556255.1 Allolobophora icterica
TGTGGGCGATACCAATTTCTTCACCACTTTCGCTTTTCGCATGGATGCCATTTAGGAGACATTATACTGCCAGTAACTGATTACGAAACGCTGGTGAGCGTATCCATAATGTCATCTACGCGTTTTCGTTTTAAAACAAACCTATCCATTTCCCTATCACCAAGATCTGAACACGACGTGGATAAGTCAAAATCAACGACATCTTAAATGCTTATGTTATGTAACGGACAGTAATTGATTCTGAGATTGTGAGGCTACTAAGAGTTGTAAAGTCATATCAAAGCCTACAATATGAGTGTGGGCCATAATTATATGGATTTGTAACTAATGAGGATGTAGAAGCTTACGCTTTGACCTACATCTCCACATCCCATTATGACTAGATAACAACCAATCGTTTAATCGTTTGGATACACTGCGCGACTTAGACACCTTTTAAACGATTGTCTTCCAAGCTATATATACGTTATTCATCAATCGTGCTTAATCAAAAAATATTCCATGCAACAGTAGTCCCACACAAAAGTTAAGGCCGTCGTCAACTGAAGGGGCATCGAGAAGATGTTGCTAAATACAAAGTAAAACTTCGTTTTATTATAATAATATTCTTTATTATTTCAAACCGACAGACGCAGTAAGATTACATTGAAACATGAAATTACAATCAAGGTCTTAATTAAACACACGGTTTGGCAGCCATGAAAGGCGCCACCCTAGAGGGGGTTATGGGAGTCGATCCGCGTACCATATGCTCTCCTGGCTATGAGTGTTACCGCTACACAATCCTCCTCTCCAGGGGAAATGAATTGAGTTATCTTCAAATGATTTAAATCGGATTCTATTTTAAAGAGAGGACCGTAGAGAAGTGTCAGGGCATGAAGTTTATAATAGTAGTAGTAGTAGTAGTAGTAGTAGCAGCAGCAGCAGCAGCAGCAGCAGCAGCAGCAGCAGCAGCAGCAGCAGCAGCAGCAGCAGCAGCAGTAGTAGTAGTAATTTCTTTGGTTTTGAAATTTCAGAGAAGGTGACTAGGTGAGACGAGTCTAAGTCGAAAAGCAATTCATATCAACGATCAGTTGGTCAACTTGACCAGAGCATTGCATGTCGCAGCGGACACTGACCAACCGGGGATTACCAGCTGACCAGGCAACGATTGGACAACTGACCACCAACAGATGAAGTCCGCTGTCCTGTTTCGCGATGACCATTTGCGATATTATTTTATCCTCTCTCTCTGTAACTGTCTGTCTGTATATGTCTCTGTATTTGCCTGTCTGCCTGTATATCTATGTCTATCTGTCTGTATCTCGGTCTGTGTTTGCATCTGTCTCTGTGTCTGAATTTGTCTTTCGGTCTGTATATCTCTGTCTGTCCCTGTCTGTCTGCCTGTATCTCTGTGTCTGTGTGCATTCTGTCTGTCTGTTTCTCTGTCTGTTTCTCTGTCTGCTTGTGTCTCTGTCTGTCTGTTTCTGTAGGTTTCTATGTATCTGTCTCTGTGTCTCTGTATCAGTCTGTCTGTCTGTATCTCACCGTCTCTGTCTCTCTTTTTCTCTCTCTCTCTGTTAGTCTCTGTATCTGTCTGTCTGTCTGTCTGTCTGTCTGTCTGTCTGTCTGTCTGTCTGTCTGTCTGTCTGTCTGTCTGTCTGTCTGTCTGTCTGTCTGTCTGTCTGTCTGTCTGTCTGTCTGTCTGTCTGTCTGTCTCTCTCTCTCTCTCTCTCTCTCTCTCTCTCTCTCTCTCTCTCTCTCTCTCTCTCTCTCTCTCTCTCTCTCTCTCTCGTGGACAAACAGACTTTTCAGAAACATTGTGAACGATATCGACTCGTTTTTGCTATCTAATCGAATACAATCTAATCCAACTTAATCTATTCTAATCTGAACGATTCTTTAGCGCCGTTGTTATAATACTTAAAGCATCGATCAATGTTCGCTTTAAGTGAAACCGGAAGTAGAGCTCTAGTGTTTAGCATAATTGACAGTCGACCATCAGGGCAGAAATTCATTTCCAGATTTCTGCTCCACCTGCGCCTCCTAGCGAACTCCGCTATAATGAGTACACTGACCGTAGTCTGGAGTTGGGATGCTGAGAAGCGATGGAGATGAATGGTCACCCACCCTCGTATGCCGAGGCTAAGAATAATGAAGTCGCTAACACTTCGTACCCATGGATGCCTGTCAAAACTAGCCTAATGAACTGATAGAATCGGCGATTATTTAAGTATACTTGTACTTACAAGCGTTCGCCTTAGACACCTTTAAAACGGGGTCACCCATTCATATATAACAAAGGAACATAAAAGGCGATAAGTTTGTGTGCCTCAAAGTCATTGGAGTTACGAAACAGGAGCACAAACCCTGCAAAAAAATGGAGTATATCGATCTTGGTATGGAATCTATGTTCGTAAGAGGTTGGGTTTAGACCTATATATAGATAAGTGAAATTTTAATTAATTTGTATTTACATACGTTAGATGGCGTCATGGTTATATTCATCCTGCCTGTCTCTCTGTCAAATTCAGTTCCATTCAATTCGTACTTTATTGATCCACAATCAACATAGAATATAACAAGGATATTTTGAAACGACAAAGTATTGAACCGTATTACAAGGCCATACAGAACAGAAGGTGGGTCAATAGGAGGCCCTAAATGGACCAGGGTCCCGTTAGAAAGGGCCCCTATTTCCAAGGTAGGTTCTTCGATGGCCATATTGGTCTGTCTCTCTCTGCCTGTCTCTCTTAGACACTTCTGAGCACCACTTGTTGAATGGGTATATACGCTATATATATATATATACCCCCCCTCTCTCTCTCTCTCTCTCTCTCTCTCTCTCTCTCTCTCTCTCTCTCTCTCTCTCTCTCTCTCTCTCTCTCTCTCTCTCTCTCTCTCTCTCTCTCTCTCTCTCTCTCTCTCTCTCTCTCTCTCTGTCTGTCTGTCTGTCTGTCTGTCTGTCTGTCTGTCTCTCTCTCTCTCTCTCTCTCTCTCTCTCTCTCTCTCTCTCTCTCTCTCTCTCTCTCTCTCTCTCTCTCTCTCTCTCTCTCCTGTCCAGTATCGCAAGCGCCTGAAAACATTTCTCTCTGTCAGTGAAGACACTGACCCGGATCGTGAGCGCCTCTGATTAGAGTGGCGCTATATAAATTTTCGATTACAATTACAATATATAATATACTGTGGGACTGTGGGTCTCCCTTAGACACCTTAAAAATGCCGTCGACCGATGCTATATAAGAATGGGACACGAGAGGATTAATATTATTAGATGTCAATCTTTTAGAGAGAGGCAAGGATGTCCGTTATCACCGTTACTCTTCAATATTTATGTAGAAGAGCTTATTAGAGAAGCACTTGAAGACATGGAGGAGGGGATCAACGTTGGAGGAAGACTGATTAGGGCTCTCAGGTTCGCAGATGACTTTTATTTCCACGGATGTTAAACAGCAATTTAAAGAGACGTCAAATTTTGAAAATTAATCGATGACACCAGAAACTCTGGACAAAACGTTTCCTCTGAGCTTAACGCCATCAGATCATCACAATCTTCAACCTTATTAAGTTGCTGACTGACAATTGCAAAATCCGAGATTTAAGTTACTATAAAAAGTCTAGAATCACCACAGCAGCTGATATGAGGAAAAATCATAAATCTCCAGAAAGTTCATAAATTTCCACAAATGTCGTCTCCACAAAAAGCCACATATATCTACGAAAGTCATGCATCTCCACTTAGGTCAGATCAAGTTGAGAGATCTTTACGAAAATGTCCCGCCTATATAAGCTAATCCTAAAAGTACCGTGTTTACAAGAAAAAATCACTGAATTAACCATTGTGAATTTCTCTAGAAAATTTCGTCGAAATTTGAGTTCGTGAGATTCGCATTGTCTTGATCTCATCCCAAACTCATCAGCTCTCGTATGCAGAGGCCAAGAAAAGACCGAAGTGGCTCAGTTCTCAACCTTTCTCTTACTCTGATCGAGAAAAACCTGAAGACGAATTCATTTGTTAGTGACTTGGGTCGGAAGCGACTCTGAATCGTTGAGTGGCGATATTATGAATGTTCGATCAAAAGTACGATCACACTTTAAAACGATGGCTAGGGGTGACGGGGCAAAACACCCCTTTGACGGATTTTCCTAATTTACAAAGTGAGCAATAGCATTTTAAGCATGAAATTATTGTAGTGTCTAGCAATTACAAAGTGCTTCTAAGGGGGCGTTTTGCCTCGTACCTGGGACAAAACCCATCCTAATGCAATTTAGACCATAAATTGAGGCTATTCGCATTTAGCGCGCAAAAACAGTTGCTTGAATGCTATGACACAAGCACAGGCGCTGTTCTCCTCCTGGTAAACAGACTACATCCATAGTCCGGACTATGGATGTAATCTGTTTAGCAGAAGGAGAACAGTGATGGCACCGTTCTGTTGCTGCCACTGTACATAGACGGAGACTGGGCTTTTTTTTGGGGGGGGGGGTATGTTGTTCGCACTCCGGACGACGAGGGCCAGTGGAGAGCCTTTTGGACCACTATGATTAAGTACAGGTCCATCTCTTACTTAATGAGATCCAATCTCTTTTATAGCGCCGTTTTCATGATGAAAGTGGTATTACAATTAGGATTATTAGAATACGTGATCATTTGTGCATTTATTAAGCGCCACCATCTAATGACGAAGCATCAATCGATGGCGCTGAGCAATAATTGTGAGTGAAGGACTTACTCAGGGTCCCTACACACTAACCATCTCAGAGGAGAAGGATCGAACCCTTACTCTCCGCTTTACAAGGCGTCAATTCAAACCAGATACATTGACAGGCACGCAGGGACACTTAATCAATCAATCAATCAATCAATCAATCAATCAATCAATCAATCAATCAATCAATCAATCAATCAACCTAAACTTGATATTGCGCCCTTGAAGGTTCTACTTAGAGGCGCCCCTGGCCCAAGCGTAGAATTTTGTAAGGTATTATCAATCGTCTCTCGTGTCTCATCCTTATATAGCATATGTTGACTCCGTTTTAAAGGTGTTTAAGAGAGAACGTTTACTGATCACGTTAGTTAGTTTGTGTGTTAGTTGCTGTTTAACGACGCTGTGTTACGACACAGATGATTGGTGTCGCCCTCTTCCTTAACCAGGCGTGGGACTGGCACTGCAATAATCGAGTATCGTGTCCAGTCTTTATACAGTGAGTGATACCATTTTAAAGGTGTCTAAAGGCGAGCGCTCCATCCATTTGGCTCCGATGTTTTTTTCTTTCTCGTCCAATAAATACACTGCCTTGTCCTACCTTACTTTGACTTACCTTACCTTCACCTGCATCGCCTTCACCTACCTTACCCTGACTTACCGTACCTTGACCTACCTTGCCTCGAGCCCTCGACCTAACTTACCTTCACTTACCTTCAGATACCTTACTGTCTTTGCTAAATGTTGTCAGGAATCTTGGAGCCAACGGCGAACAACTTTGCCAACGGCTGCGTTGTCAAGGTGATCAACTGATCATTGCCAACGCGGCAGTTGCCATGGACGGTCGTATCCAGGGCGGTGACCTCATTGTAGCCATTAACATCGTGACCACGAGGCGCTTAACGAACGCTCAGGCTCGGGCGATACTAAGGAGGGTGTCGCTATTGGCAACGGATATCAGGTGGACAGTTATTTATAGATTTGTTGTAGTTAGAAATTCGTGTAGCGCCGTTTTACTGTAGTGGTGTTGTTGTAAATGTAAATCTAAACTTCTGTTGTATAGCTACTGTATGTCCTCGGCTCTGTTCATTTTTCAATTAATTGATCGGGTGAGGTCTTTCCCCATCGCTTCCACTTTATCAATGGGTGCCACACCATTTTCGAACTGTGCTATGACGACCGTATGTCCTCGACCCTGCTTATTTTTCAGCGAATTTATCGGGTGAGATCCTTCACCAGTTCTGCTCGTTTTAAATGGGTTACACTCCACTTAATAGTTGACAATATCTTGTTCCCGATGTTTTTCTTTTAATAAGTAAGCACGTTTTCTAAAAGTTATAGGCTTCCCAAAAATTGAGATGGCTATGATGCTTATTTCTATGGACAAGTATAAATAGGCCCAAAAAGAAATAAATGTTACGAAAATGAGTCTAAATGTTTAATTATTGCATTTGCTAGCTACTAATTAATCAAAATAATATACCTTTGTTACAGGTTGTAATGGAATAAATTTGCGTAAAAGCTGAATTTAATGCATTGTGCACCGTCTCGGGCACAGGATGGTAGTGATATTTTGTATACATCTAGTAATTTATTTCTAAAATTTCAAAATCAAGCAGGTAAAACAATGATGGGAAATGTTAATCTGCACATTCTTTGAAAGGATAGGCAAAAAAAATTAGGGAAATTATCGAAAAAACTCAAAAAACCACATGGGACATCAATTCTGCACTTTTCGGATAATGACCCAGCTACGTTGTTCAATAAACGAGTATTCATTCATTCATTCATTCATTCATTCATTCATCCATCTTAATACTATTACGTGGTGCAGAAGGTCGACGTCAACGACCATGTTAGTCGTAAGCTGTAAATGTTAAGCAATTTGATTATAAGAAATTAAGAATTATATCTCGTGCAGATTAAACATCTGTGTATCTGTAATATGCCAAACTAATTTCTGCTGAGGTAAACAGCCTTCGTTGCTATAAGATGTCGTTGAACTCTGGATCCATCATCCATTGTTATTTGGGAAACCCCGACACTGCACGTCTGTACCTTAGAGTCAGCAGTGCCAGTCCGAAGCCTGGATTAAGTATAGGAAGTCGACGCGAATGATCTTTGTTTTCACACAGCTGTCATTTGATGAGTTGGTCACTTTTTCAGTCGTTGATTTCATAGATTGGTCATATTTTCATTTGATTAATTGGTAATTTTATGAGTGTTTCTTTGATAGGCTGGTCGGTCATTTCATCGTTTGATGAGCTGGTCATTGTAGGAGAATAAACTGACTGAGACTGAGAGAATAAACTGACTGAGAGTTTTAGTTAGTTTATTAACTGGTGACTTTGAATTTAATAATTACCATAATTCGTCTGTCGAGACTTTTCCTCGAAACCTTTTCTATACTAACATTTCCTTTAGAATCCTGTACTAACCTTTCTTATACTAACGTTCACCCTACATGAATAAAGACAAACCATCACCACAGAAACCAGAAATATTGAATATAAAGTGCCGGAGACTCATGACCAATTTGTGCAAGAGAAGAAGTCAACACCAAAGGCTGTGACTCTAAACGAGGCTGTAGAACTACAGAACTTTACTCTTCTAACTGGTAACTGCCACAATCCCAAGAAATGACCGTCGTCCATTTTACCGTCTCTTACGACACAGATCGAAGGAGTGAGGGAAAATGGCGGTAGCTCCAAGTTCAGCTGTCGAAATCTGTATCCTTTGGCGTTCAGTTCAGGGTTTGCATTGGCTCGAATGAAGGGCGTGGTAAGCAGGTATCGGCTGCCGGATTGGGAGAAATGATTAAGAACCGTGAGAGCGTCGTGACTGTACAAATGCTGTAACATCATTCGACACAAGATCAGATCATACGACTCGTTAAGACCATCGCGAACGATATCCTGCACTCGAAACGTCCAGCTGGATTGGCCGACGAAGTTCTTTCGATGGCGGTTGATCAGATCCGGAACGATGTCGAATCCAGTGTAGTCAACGTCGTCTCTCGTCTTCAGAAATTCACTCATCCAAACCATATCTCCGCACGGAATGTCCAACAGTCGAATGCGATCAACACTCAGCTCTCGTTTGAGTTGAGAGATGATTGAGTGCAGAGCAGCGATCACATCCTGAGCGTAGTGCAACGTTGATCCAGGTCCTAACAGAAGAGAAGAAGATAAACTACAGACTAGCGCCATCTCGTAATCGTAATCGTAAACTACAAATATCTTAAGCTAAGCGCAGAGCTTATTCACGAGTCAGGTCAGAGGGGTTTTCCAGAGATAGGCCGTGAAGCTGCGAGTACGGTTACCAGAGAGATCAGAGACCTCTCTCTCTGTCTGCAGATCTACTAAGGTGGATTTCGTTGAGGACAATAAAGCTTCGAAGGCGGGATATTGGATGGATCCGGGTGTGAGGTGAGAAGTATTTGTTTGCATTTATATATATATATATATGTGCGTGAATATATGTATGACATTGTATGTACGTGTAGACGCCTAATTAAACTATAATTTTAAGTGTATATTGTGTATATGAAATAATATGTATGTATCCAAAGCGCCTTATTACCCGATACTTGTCCTTTTAATCGATCCTCTTTTGAAGTCCAAGTTACATTTTCAAACGACGATTTTCTTTCATCCGCAGTTTCTTTCGAAGTTCCCTCTGGTTTTTCGAACGGAATGGTCTGCAGTTCGGTCAGCGCCTTTCCTAAGATCCTGTCAGTCGTGCAATGTCGGACATAGTAGCCCTGTCTTCCTGGTTTGAATAAACGGCCGGTTAACTCTGAACGTGGTTCTGTAACGAACGTTAAGCTTTTCGTTAAATAGAAGCGCAATATAAACTGATGGTAGTCGAGAATAAACATTTCGTTGGCGTCACATGTGTGATAGCTAATTATGCTACACCAATAAAGGAGGAGCTCTCTGATTGGCTAGAAAAAAGGAGGGAAGTAATCGCGGTCTTGGGCGCGGAAAAAACACTATATAAGATGGGAGCTTCGCTATTTTCGTGGCAGCGTGTATTACAGCGCTGATGCTAGTGCTAGTGTCAGTGTTGTTTTAGCCTATGTCTTTTAAAGTTGGTTTCGTAAATGTCAGTTTTGGTGTAGTTCTGTTCGATTAAATAGAATCGATCGACAGACGTTACGGTTTTAAGTTTGACGTTTGAAGCGGTAAAGGCTGAGTATCGTTTCCAATTCTTTTAAGAACTGAATGGTTTAGCTTGCCCGTGATAACGAATGTCAATTGCGTAGTTTCAATGTAATTGGAACTTTCCATAACTTAAGCGATTGTGGTTATTTTTATTTGTGACGAGAATTTTTAGTGGAGTTGGAACCGAATATTTTACAGCTAGTTTCTTTTAATGTATACTTTGACATTTGGCCTAAATAGACAATTTTGAAACGATAAATCTGTAATTAAACTGCCACCAGTAAGTAGCAGAAGTAGAATTTGATGATCGTATGATTTGTGTCATTGTGACGATTCTACGGTCCTTTATTTGGTTATTCTATCCTAGGGATGAGCATTGATAATATAATTCACAACTCTGAGCCCCATTATATATTCATGAATCATTCTATCTATGGCGAATCAAATAAGAAAGACTGTTCTTGATATTTAAATATGTAATAATGTCAAAGTTCGTGTGAATGTCAATCCACACAGTTTAAATATCCAGCAGAAAAGTTCTATTAATAGAATCTAGTTTATCCTACCTAAACCAGCATTGCTATTATTGTCTAATTGACAATTGTGATTTACGAGTTATCCTTCCGCGATGAGTATGCATCTTTTCAGTTCGATGAGATGATTGATTCATAAGAGCTTTGACTTCATTTCTCTGCTGACTTTGATTTGTAGCTGAGGCGTGTCCATATTCCTTCGAATGCCGTTGTATTATTGGTTTCCGACGATGTGTCGTTTTCATTAGAAAATCATTCAAAGTTCGCCAAAATAACAATTATTACTCGAACAACGATTGTTCGCCTTGTCAATCCGAATCAGTTTATACCAAATTTGTTCGAAAGTTCTCAATAAAAACTCACTATTAACTACGTAAGAGTTCGACTAACTTCAACGCCGACTTTACGTTCGACATCAGTTAATCGATCTACTTCGTTCGATTATATCTTCACTTCGACAGATGTTCGAGAGTTACTCACAACTCGACTCAACAAACTGAATTGACTTCTTCAGCGTTTTCTCCACTTAGTACGCTCAATCCAGGGGTCTATTACCACCGTCTTGCGCCATTGACCGTTCATGACAAGACCGGCATGACGACTGTCCTTCTCCAGTTGAAAACGTCTGACCGCGCATGTCCAGCAGACGACCGTCCGACTGACCAGTAGATTACGAACCAACCAATCACGTCTCGCCAACTCGTAGGTAACGTCTTTAACCTCCTTGCCGTTAACCCCGAGTGTTACTCGGACCGGGAATTCAATGCAAAAACGGTTAACCCCGAGTCTCACTCGGGGTAAAAGCCGTCTTATATGTTTGACAATGTGAGCGTCGGCTTTACACGGGCCAATCATAAATTCAATAAATCTATTGTTAGATTTAGTATAGTGCAATATAGTACAGTGTAGTGTAGTGTCGTGTAGTGTCGTGTAGTGTAGTCTATTGTAGCATAGTACAGTGTAGCATAGTGTAGTATAGCGTAGTCTGGTCTAGTTTAGTGTAGTGTAATGTAGTGTAGTGTATAATAGTATGGTATAGTCTAGTCTAGTGTAGTATAGTGTAGTGTAGTGTTTTCTAGTGTAGTGAAGTCTAGTGTAGTGTAGTCTTGTGAAGTGGAGTCTGGTGTAGCATAGTATGGTGTAGTCTAGTCTAATGTAGTATAGTATAGTGCAGTGGTGTAGAGTAGCATAGTCTAGTGTTGTCTAGTGTAGTGTTGTCTAGTTTAGTGTAGTGTAGTGTGCTGTAGTCTAGTGTAGTGTAGTGTCACATTGTGCATTATAGTATAGCATCACACAGCATAATATAGAATTGCATAGTACAGTATTGAATAGTATGGCTTGGCACAGCATGGCATAGTTTATAATAGTATGGTATAGTATGGTATGGTATAGTATAGTATAGTATAGTATAGTATAGTATAGCATAGTATAGTATTCTAGAGTATAGTTCACACTTGTGAATAAATATGATGCTTTTTTACTTTACATACATTTGCATTCCTCTTCGATATGTTCAAATATTTTCATACACAACATACATATTAATATATATATATATATATATATATATTTATATGTATATATATATTTACATATATATATACATATATATGAATATGTATGTTGTGTATGAAAATATTTGAACACATCGAAGAGGAATCCAAATGTATGTAATGTAAAAAAGCATCATATTTATTCACCAGTGTGAACTATATTCTAGAATACTATACTATGCTATACTATACTATACTATACTATACTATACTATACTATACTATACTATACTATACTATACTATACTATACTATACTATACTATACTATACCATACTATACTATACCATACTATACTATACCATACTATTATAAACTATGCCATACTGTGCCATGCTATACCATGTATGTATTGAAGCATGAATATATATGTAGATATGTATACTTATTTGTAAAAAATATATAATTATATGTATATTTATGTATATATATATATACATATATATATATACATAAATATACATATAATTATATATTTTTTACATATATGCATACATACCTACATATATATTCATGCTTGAATACATACCTACACATGTATACATACATAAATAGGCCTATATGTGTGCATATGCCTACATACGTAAATATAATGTAACGTTTTTGGCAGGTTTTTATGGGTAGAAATGTAACGGCAAAGAGGTTAAACCCCCAAACTGCCCATTAAACTTAGGGGTCATTGCATAATTGCGTAACGCTCGAGGGTGGGTGGGTGGGGTCCTTGAAAACGTTACGAAACGTTACGTGGGTGGGTGGGTGGGTGGGTGGAGATGAACGTTGCGTAACGCTTTTACCAACAGTTAAGTATAAATGAATTTTAAATTGACATCGACTGACACTTCACACGATGTGATCGAAGTTCAAACTTCGTGCCATTGATTTAAAACTTAACTAAAAACACGCAATAGTATAAATTGCGAAGGTTCGCGCCTTCATTGTCTGTATGGCTCTCGTAGGGAGCCATACAGAAAATGAAGCAACGCGACTGAGTGACCTATTTCTGTATATAAAAACAGGCCAAATGGCGAATGACCAAACTGGTAAGACTCTGAAATTTCGTCTGCGAAAATTAAGGACGCAATCTTGTTGTTCTTGGTTGATTTTTCGGACAAGACTTTCGTTGTTGTATTCGCATAAAACCAGAAATTTGACAGTTTCAGAAAGAAACTGGATGTGAGTTGCCTTTGACAGGTTGTTTTAAGGGACGGACAATAAATTGTATTCCGTCGGGGGTTTCTTGTATCTTTTGCCGAACTTTGAAATAACAGAAATAATAAATGTTCGATTACTTACCGTGAATTCGAAGGGCAAGACCCGGATGTCCATTGGTTTTGGCATAGATTAGGCCTACACGGTAGCCTAAACCTGAGAAGTTAGGCCCACCGTTTAGTGTAATTCTTTAGAGAGATTCACCACCCGGGCGCGTTACGTAACGCTGGGGAGGGTGGGTGGGTAGGTCTAGGGAAACGTTACGAAGCGTTACAGGGTGGGTGGGTGGGTCAAAAACGGTCATTTTCGGCGTTACGTAATTATGCAATGACCCCTTACGTCTTTAACATCTTAAAGTGCTGGTCATATGTGCTGGTTTCCTAATTAATTAACTATCACTTACAACCTCCCCCCTTCAAACGACACCTACTATATTTAACACACCTGACACTAAACTATTCTATATCGTCAATAGTCATCTAATAAGTGTATTTGTCCAGAGGAATATTATCGTTACAGTCATATTAGTAAAGAACAGTTGAAATAAACAAGAATTATGGCTGATATGTTTGACACTGATAAGCTCTATGAATTGTTTGATATCGTGAAAGGATTTATCTGACGCCAGGAGGAATTATAAAACAATGTGTCACAGTTAGCGTGGGAAGTTGGCCGTTTGCGCGGGAACTTTCCCGCCAAAAATACGTTTTGTAGCGTTGATCAATATTCCACATTCTTTTGCTGCATTTTCGACTCGGCTCACAATTTCTTGTAATTCTTTTGATGATGTGGCCACTAACACGATTCACCAGCGTACCTGAGATTGTTGATGGTCTTTCCACCAATCCTGAATCCACCGGTTAATCCAGATAGTGCTTTCCGCCAAAATGCTGTTGCAGTGGCAAATGAACCTACCACACGCGCCGACATCTCTCAGAATCAATCCTTGATAAAGACTAAATATATAGCGCTTGATGATAATGCTCAGTACAGGAGCGAGACTCAGTGTTCAATTGATTTCGAATTCCTCGCATCATTTCCGGTCCTCTTCCGATGACCTAGGGAGCGGAAGAAGCCTAGGTGAACATGGCGATGTCACTTACCCGACACAGGTTGGTTTCCGGTCAGTTGCTGCACTGTTTCCGTCGCTGGATGTTCTATATTAATGCACTGACGTATATATAAGCCACAGAATGAAAGGATTAGGCTTAGGGCTAAAATCCCCCAAAAGAGCGCCTTTATGGAATACATTTTGGTTTTAATCAAGTTAGAAGACAGCATGGAGTTAACAGATGCACTAGACTACTAAATTAGGACAACGATTTACCCATAAGCTCCGCACAGATGTAGTCCTCGATTCGTCAGGCCACTACTTGACCCTTAGAGCCAGAACACCTTATCAAGATAATGACGTAAAAGCGATATTATTCACAGGTATAGGCCTACTAGACAGAAGTCGACTTCTGATCAGATTTCGACTTGGACGTAACCTTGTATTTTATAAATCACGTAATGAGACCAAATGTTACTTTATGGTCCTTTAAGCAATAAAGCTCTCCTTACGACACAAGAAAGACTCCTGGACGTGTACATTGCTTGCGTATCGTCGTCAAGAAGGTGGTATAAAATCAAGGTTTTTGGTCCATAAATTTCTTGAGACGTCATCACGCGTCAATCGATTAACACAAATGGGTGAACGTATGGTCGACATCAACGGCTGTGGTAGCCACCATAATATCGTTAAATACTGTAAACTGGGTAGATTAATGCACTCCGCCATTGCCCGTATTCTGGTAGTGCCAGTCCCAAACCTCTGATACTACACAGCGCTCGGAAAAAGGCTGTGTACTATGCGCTTATATAGCTTAAGAGTAAAGCTTTAGAAATTTAGAGTTTACGATTACACTTTTAATTTCATTCATTCATTCGTTTATTCATTATGATAATTTATATAGCGCCTCTGGAGAGGCACGACGCTGTAGAAGAAAGATATTATAGCATATAATTTTGTATTACATATTACAATCAACAATCGCTGTAACCAACTAAGGGAAAAGTTACTACGAATAGATACAGAAGAGATACCGAAAAGGACTATTTGTATAATAGCATCCTGGCGAGGAAGCATTTCCGAGACAAGTTATCATACTTAGGTAGCTCTCTGTTAGAGACCGTGGACGCAAAGAGTAGCCAGTGTGCTTAATAGGCGGCAGCATTCGATGTAATACATGGTATGGACTGTGCAAAATATTAGCAAAGAGACTAGTGTCAGCACTGTTACGCAGTGCCTCAGATGACGATGATGACGGTAAGTACCTCTGACGCACCAGTCTCCGGACTATACCATCCAGGGCCTCCCGCTCCTTCCCACTCGCAAAACCCCACACACTCGCGAACAATAAAACATCAATAGCCGCGTTTGAATATAATATGGTCGTAGGTATCATCAGGCATAGTTTGGTAACATTTGAACCTACACGCCTATTCTTCAGGTATACCTAATCGGTTAATTCAGAGCTAGATTTAGTCACAATGTGCTTTCTTCAAAAGCAATAAATTAGCAATCTCATACATTTTAGACACATTCCAAATCTCAGACGTGAAGAGATTGCTTTATTTATAGATCAGAATAGAATCATTTTAAAGGTGTCGAAATGAAGTGCTGTATTTTAAGATATTTAAGTTATTGAACGACATCTGGTGTCTGGAAGAGGGCGACGCTGATCTGCTAAAACACAGCGTCGTTTAACAGCAACTAATCCGTCTGATTGTTTTCGATCTTAAAACAAAACTTCGAGCTCAACTGTTCTGACAGCCACGAAATGTCGCTGGATGATTGTTAAAAGTACGACATTGAAATTTTGAAATATAGGACTACGTCTAGACACCTTTAAATTGATTCTCTCGGTGCTATAAATAAATCAATCGCGAAACGTATACGTTTCATTTAATATGCATGATGTATGTGAGATTGGTACTATTTCATACATGATATGATTGTAGTGGTACATATTGCTATAAGATCTCATTGAACTGAGGAATAAGAAATGATCAATTAAACATTTCAATAATAGAATGGGAATATAATGTCATAATTATAATCATATGTGCTGTGCATTTATGTCTGAAGTTGTTTAAATATTTCTAGCGAGTGACAATAGTTGCGAAGTACTGTTTGGTTTGCGTCGGAACATTTTATAGCTATGTGTATTATAAATAACATTAGATATGTTGCTTTGGGTGATGTGACATTACTGACATTGTAAGCTTATGTTTGACACCTTTACATGGTGTTATACGGACACTATAAGTTTATCGTTTTCTAGAAATTGTATTTGTGAATTGTCGTCAACGGCCATTGTTGCCAAAGGACGACGTTAAACTTTGGAATAATAATAAAAGTATGCGTGAGACTTTATCTATACGAAGTGTTCAATGTGCAAAAGTTGACGTAACTGCCATTGCGGCCACAAGCTGTCGCTGGGAACAACTATAATATATTATATGAAATGCAGTTATTTTTGTACCTGTGAGGTATAATATATCCTCATTGGTTTCATCCTTATAATGACACATATAATACTCTCCTGGCCATGAGTGTTACCAATACTCTATTCCCCCTTTACCCCCCTCCCCAGTGATTGGGTTTCTCTTCGTTTCTGAATCAACTCCGGTCGTATAAATAGAAACGTAACTCATGCGGATCCGCAAAGGTTCACCAGTCACTCTGGTACAGAGTAAAGCAGGGAGGCGACCTGACCGACGACTCTGATGAGCGTAGACTCGGATCCGACCTGGGCTGGTGAACCAAAGTCCTCCGTGCCCACCTTCTCGTGGTGCGGACCGTTAGTACCCTTCCTAGGAAGTACTCTTCCTAGGAGGGGGAACGAACGGGCACGGCAGGCAAAACCAGGGGAAGGCAATGGCAAACCACCCCTGTTAATCATGCCAAGAAAATCGTCATGCCACACACCAAACCACGCCGATGGTCGCGGATGGAGGGACTCCCAGGCCGGAGCGCTGAGGTGGGACTCCCAGGCCAAAGCGCGACTCAAGGGCTACTGGGAGAAGTAGCAAGACGGCAACGGAGACTGTGTGGCATGACGATCGCTAGGGCTCCTAGAGCCGACGGCACAAAGAGAGACAAAGAGAACTCATGCGGAACTGCATGAAACGTCTCAACAATCGCAGAACGGACTCCAACCATGCGGAAAGAGACGCCAGCGAAGCGTGACTCAGCTGCTGCCATTCCAGACACCTCTGAGACTCAGGTGTGATGGGATGATGAGTCTAAACCATCGCCTCATCGGCTCGTAGTCAACGAGCAGTCATCTGAATTGGGTGCTACAGAAGCTATAGTCACGGGGAAATAAACCTAAACTGAGATTTTAGTAATTTATCCATCCATCCATTTATCCATTCATCCATTCATCCATCCTTCAATCCATCCATCCATCCATTCACTTATTTGTTCTTCCATCCATCCATCCATCCCTTCGTCCATCCGTCTATCCATCCGTCCATCCGCCTAATTCAAGATGATTGTGCATCTTCACCACCTTCAGCAATCGGAGCAACTGCAGCTCTATTTAGCGCTTTAGAAATTTGGGGTTCACAGTAACGATTACGATTTAGGTTACCTTCGACTTGAAAGGCCTTTAAGTTAAAGCTTTAGCCTTCCTGTAAGACGACAACATCAGTGGCCATAAGGTATAGCAACAAAATTCTACCACTAAATTAATTAATTTCAATTTATACACCTTTATAACCGTTTCATTCAAAGGTATAAATAAATTAACTACGCCAAATCCATCATTTTCGTCGAGTTGTTCAACATCTAATAAGCAATCGCAGGTTTACAAAACTGCTTAAGGCATCATCATCCTCATTGTCGTCGTCGTCGTCGTCGTTGTCATTATCAATAACCATGGGCTCAGCGCCCATAGGTGTCCAATGCCTTTCTGGCTCAGATCCTGGAGATTTTCTCCGCACCATGCTTCAGTGTCATCTCTCCATTCCCTGTGAGGTCTTCCTCTTTTAGAAATCGCTTAGAAAAGTGGGAGACCACGAAAGTGCATTTACAAACGATTGCAACCGCAGGCATAGATGAATCGCCTGAGTCGCCAGTCCCAACCTGGAGAAAGGAGGAATCAACGCTAACCATCTTCGCTAAACAGTAACTAACCAACAACAATAACTCCGCCACTACTATACCTGTTGTTGTGTTAGTCCCAAATAGACCTTTGTTCAACACAATCATCATCGTCGTCGTCGTCGCCGTCGTCGTCATCATCATCATCATCATCATCATCATCACATCATCATCATCATCATCATCATCATCATCATCATCA
>OY744614.1:4250146-4262811 GCA_963556255.1 Allolobophora icterica
TCTCAGCTCATAGGTAAGCTATAATTGCAAATGAAGTGTCAATTGTAATATATTCAAGGTTAATGAATCGATTTATCATAGTTTAGGAATACTACTTTCCAAGATGGCGGCCAATATGGCCGCGAAAACACAAAATATATATATCTCAGCACATAGGTAAGCTACAATGACAAATGAGGTATCAATTGCAGTACTGAAAAGGGGAATTTCCAACATACAAATTTTTGACAAACGTTTAGGGGTCTACTATTCATCGGGCGGCTACTTCACATTCAACAAGACAGTGCCCCTGCGCACCGAGCACGTGAGACCATTGCTCTGCTGTCCCGGGAGACACCCGACTTCATATCCCCGCAGCTGTGGCCGCCCAACATGCCAGACCTTAACCCTTTGGAAGTGAGGTGAAGCCCTGGAACGTTTGTGGTGAGGTGGGGTTTGACATACCCCAATACACATTTTTTACTTGCAAGTCGCGATATCAACAACTAATTGTAAGCTAAACTATAGCTTTATAACCAATTATCAACTTAACTAGTGATTGTCACAACAAATAACTGTTTTCGATCATTATTAAAATGGCCACCAGGTGAACTAATAACCATTCAATAGCTACTTATCACGTGCATTTTCCTGTCCTCATTTACAACATTACCAAACGCACGAAGAACCAAGTGAAATAGAGACTGTTTTCAGTCATCATTTTCGACTGACTGTTCAATGCAAGCCATGCACACAGTATTAGTGTGTTCAAGGCTTGCTCGCTTACTACACGCATGACAGTGAATCTTATTTTACGATCCCTGTATTAGATATTAAATTTAAAAAATTGTGCGTTCAAAAGTACCTGAAACTGTAGTAAAGTGTCCGTATTTCACATTCACTAAGGTAAACAAAAATAATCTGGTTCCACGTTTTCCGTAGAAAACGTAACTTAGAATAGCTATGGGGTGTATCAAACCCCACCTCACCTCCAAGGGGTTAATCCAGTTGACTATCAAATCTGGAGTGTACTGGAGGGGCGCCTTTATTGTTCCCGCATTCGTTACGTCGATCACCTGACGTCTGATTGAAGAGTGGCAGCTGTTTGACCACGTGATCATCGATCGGGCTATCAAACAGTGGCGTCCACGTCTATGGTCGTGTGTCCGTGAACAAGGAGGACATTTTGAACACCAGCTGTAGCTGAACTTCACTTCCTTATGGCTCTTGTATGTTGGAAATTTCCACTTTTCAGTACTGCATCTCAAACGTTCATAAACTTGACAAACTTACCAACATTTCCAAACGGCGGTACGTTTTGGTGGTAATATGGCTACTGTTGTAGTTTTTAAATTTCAGACAATTACTACAAGTTTTGGCAGAGTTATGACACTTTTTGGGGGGTCTACTTTTCTTCGGGACACAGTGTATATAGCACAAAATGGCAGCAAGTTAAATGCGTCTAATTGCAGTCGTGGATTTTACGTGTCAGTAGGTATTGTATACCCACATCATGTGGATATCAGTTACGTTGAAGTCGACCTTACGCTTCTTACAATTGGCACTTACAGCAAATAATATCGATTGAAGGCGGCTGCGAAATATATAACTGAGAATGGTTGCGATTGAAAGGTGTCGAAATGGAACTGTTGGGTTTGTTTATGTAGCAGTAATTAGTGTTTAGTGACACTTTGTGGATTCAGTTGAATTGACATTGACTTATAGAATCGGACATCGTTCATTTCACAAATCTGGCGATAACGCAATTAACGATTATCTATAGCTGTGATGTAAGCGTTTGAAAGGTGTCTAACAGGTCAGCATATTTTATATATTAATGCCCTATGTTTTAACGATATCTTTTGACTGCCAGTGTAGTTGAAGGGAACTTGACGGAGTTGCTGTCGAAGTGATTAAACGCATTTAAGGATGACACAGCATCAGTATAAAACGAATTGAAATTGTCATAATTTTTGCCGACGTCAACGGAACTTGTTGCCATAAGATGTCGTTAAACTCTGTAGCTTTTGTTGCCCTAAGATTTTGTTAAACTCGTGGGCCATTTTTGCCACAAGATGTCGTTAAACTCTGGGCCTTTGTTGACATAAGATACCGTTGAACTCTGGTCCTTTGCTGCCATAAATTGTCGTTAAACTCGCAAATCAGATGTAGTTAAAATCTGTTGCCATAAGATGTAGTTTAAAAAGAGGTCTCCAGAAGTTCATAGAACGCTAAGGGAAGGACCCGATGGAGGAGAAGCGCCTCCAGAGGAAGCCCTTTCCACGTCGGAAGGCCAGTAACCGAGAAATAAGCGCAGTGCTGTCCAGGGAGACAGCGTTCGGATGCGGTGAAAATTTATGAAATTGGGTATATGGATGGTGTGCAGAATCGATCATTACGACCACGCTTGACAGTCACAGAAAAAAGGTCACGTCTGACCGCAGACCATACCTGTGTAAAAGTTACCTTTTTTGCATATATATAGCTACGTTTTATTAAGCCTTTAAATTAGTTCTCCATAAAATTCATATGTCTGAAGAATCTGCAACTCAATCAATGCCGTTTTCGAATGGTGCTAGTCCCAAGCGTGGCTTAAGGAGGCGGCGGACGCTATCAATCATCTTCGGGACACTGAGGACTAGGGAAGTGGCCAGCAGCAGAACAACTCTGCTGCCAAGGGATGGAAAGAGAAACACAGATGGTGTTCGAAGGAAGTTTTAGCAAACAGTGGGTCAGCATCACTGTTCGCTTTCTGCTGCTTTTTTTATAGAGAATTTATCTCTTTAGTTAGTTGGTTGTGAGGAGCCAATGTCAGGGCAAAGCTGAGTTACTGCGCCATAAAAATCATCGTTATTATTATTAGTAATTATTTAATGAATATGGTCTCGTGAACCGATTATACATTGCAAAGCATTCACAGGGAAATGTCCTCGGAAATGCAACAACATATGGAAGTAGCAAAGTCGCTAAACAGTAATTACTGCTACATAAAATGAAATACACGGTTCCAGATAGACACCTTTAAAACGGTCTCATTCTCAGCTACATATTTAGCAGCCGCGTTGATTCACCATTAACTTTCAAAAGTGTTGGTTTGACTTCAACGTAATTGGGGACGCCTTAATCAAAAGGAGTAAAGCACGCACTAATGCTCGTGACATAGGATGGACGTAGCTCAATTGAAAAAATATGGATGGTTGATTGGAATGACAGATTCAACTTTAAACACCATGGGGGCCCGTAGAGTAATGGATAACACACTGGCGTCAAGTGCAGAAGGTACCAAGATCGAATCCCGGAGTCCTTCATAAGGTTTACTCAGCCTTCTACTCGCTAGATGGCGGCGGTAGTTTAGTGAGTGTTAGGCCGTGATTGGCGCCCTGCGTGGTTGCCGTTAAAAACAGTTATATTCGACTCCTGTAAAACTGTTATCATGTGCTTCTACTGTATTCATGTATGTAAGGCTCCCTGCGTGACTGCCGTTTCTACTATATGTATGTTCACTGCACAGCGCAGTGCGGTTAGCAGGCGCTTAATTAAAGAAAAGATTACTTTTATTATTATTATTATTATTATTATTATTATTATTATTATTATTATTATTATTATTATTATTATTGTTGTTATTATTATTATTATTATTATTATTATTATTATTATTATTATTTTTATTATTACCATCATTATCATCATCATCATGTAGGGCGCCGTCATTGTCATTTAGGGCTACCGCATTGTCATCATCATCATGTAGGGCTTCCGCATCGAGTACAAGCTCTCTCTGCTGGTCTACAAGTCACTGCATGGCTCCTCACCGGAATATCTCAGGTCCTACTGTGTGCGAACAGCGTCGTCGAGGCTGGACTGGAGCTGAGATCGAGTGTAAAAGGTGATCTGTATGTGCGCAGGACGAGGACACGCTTTCAACTGCTGGCCCCAGTTGCTGGAACAGTCTACCTCCCGCGATCCGTTCGGCCGACTCGGTCGAGTCTTTCAAGTCAAGACTTAAGTCTTACCTTTTTTCCAAGGCGTATCTCTGACTAATTGTGTGTGTTTTTTTGTTGTTTGTCAAGGCGCCATAGAAATTGTCGTCATTATTATTATTATTATTATTATTATTATTATTATTATTATTATTATTATTATTATTATTATTATTATTATTATTATTATTATTATTATTATTATTATTATTATTATTATTATTATTATTATCATCATCATCATCATCATCATCATCATCCTCCTCATCATCATCATCATAATCACCATCATCATCATCATCATCATTTGAAGATACCGCAATTCAAACGGAGTCTTATTTTGTGCTAAAGAGCACCTTCTGGATGTCCGTTCAGTTGACGGCGCCCTACATTTTCCCTGAGATTCAGAAAAGATCGGACGATTAAACGTGATTGACGAACATTTATAGCTGGAATAAAAGCGTTTTAAAGGTGTTTAACGTCGAGCAGTGGATTTCATGCATTAATGTCAATTGTACTAACGATGTCTTGCGTGGGGCAGTTTCAGGTGCAGTTGTGCCAGAGTAGATATCGTAATCTCAAAACTTCTAAAGCGCCACTTGATATATATATATATATGAGGTGACGGAGGGGTGGGGAATTTTTCTTTGGGTCTACTTTTCATCGGGACACAGTGTACATTAAACTATATATATATATATATATATATATATATAAATATATATATATAATTATATATATACATATATGAGGTGACGGATGGGTGGGGAATTGTTAGGGCGGAAGAGAAGCAAGTTGAACGTGTGGGTGGACTGTGAAGAAGGTAGGACGATTGGGAGGATTGAAGTGTCTTGTATATAAGTGATAGGATGATTTTGCATCCTATTCGTTCAGGTATTTTAGTTTAGAGATTATTGCAATGAAATGTACTGCCCTGTACCAGATCCCTGTACTATACTTGCATTTATTTTTAATAGGGATGATGTGAGTCCATTAAATTTTGTCGCATGTACTAAACTTTGCCTCGTAAATTGGCACCGAAATATGTGGATTTACGTAGAGCGTTTACAAGTTGGCATATTTAAAGCATTGAATGGAAACTTTAGGCAAACAGTTTACAATTTACTGCAATTCGAAAGCAACTGTTGTAATCTAACGACAGCTAGTTATAGCCCAATCATAGCCAAATGTTGTTGCTCCGAAAAAAATAAATGTTTCTCGAAAAAATTTGGCGGCCCACTTGCCAGAGCTTCGCGACCACTTTTGGGTCGCGACTCGCGACCCACAGTTTGGGAAACTCTGTTATAGAAAGATGATTATTGTCGCCCCACTTCTTTATACCAGCTTGGGGCTGGCACTACCAGAGTATGAGAAACTGCACGGTTTCAGCGATTGGTTAAAAACTGTTCAACGACAATATAGTAATGTCATAGCAAAGATCATTAGCGCCCATTCCTCCATAATCGAGACTTTGGACTGGCACCACCAGAATACGGGCAGTAGCTATATACACTGTGTCCCGTTGAAAAGTAAATCCCAAGGAAAAGTGTCATAACTCGGTCAAAGCTTCTAGCATTTACCATAAATTTTTAAAACAGCAGTAGCCATATTGCCACCAAACCGTAACGCCGTTTGGAAATATTAGTGAGTTTGTCAAGTTTATGAACGTTTGAGATGCAGTACTGAAAAGGGGAAATTTCCAACATACAAGAGCCATAAGGAAGTGAAGTTCAGCTAAAGCCTGTGTTCAAAATGTCCTCCTTGTTCACGGTCACACGACCGTAGGCGTGGATGCCGCTGTTTGATGGCCCGGACGATGATCACGTGGTCAAACAGCTGCCACTCTTCAATCAGGTGATCGACGTCACGAATGCGGGAACGCTAAACGCGCACCTCCAGTACACTCCAGATTTGATAGTCAACTGGATTGAGGTCTGGACTGTTGGGCGGCCACAGCTGCGGGGATATGAAGTCGGGCGTCTCCCGGGATAGCAGAGCAATGGTCTCACGTGCTCGGTGCGCAGGGGCACTGTCTTGTTGAATGTAAATTAGCCGCCCGATGAAAAGTAGACCTCTAAACGTTTGTCTAAAAATTGTATGTTGGAAATTTCCCCTTTTCAGTACTGCATCTCAAACGTTCATAAACTTGACAAACTCACCAACATTTCCAACCGGCGTTAGGATTTGGTGGTAATATGGCTACTGTTGTTCCTTTTAAAATTTCAGGCAAATGCTAAACGTTTTGACAGAGTTATGACACTTTTCTTGGGGTCTACTTTTCATCGGGACACAGTGTACATTAAACTATTTATTTTATAGTTTTTAACGACAGTGTCCGTTGACGTCGACCCTTGCCCAATTTGTTGAGACGAAAAAACATTGAAACGTGAAGGCGGTTCAGGAAATTTATAACTGTGAAAAAACAGATTTAAAGGTGTTTAAGTGGATCTTGGCTGCAGTTTGATGACGGAAGCGTGGGGGAGCGGGTTGAATGCGTGGTTGGACTGTGAATAACTGATGAAGATATGAGGTTTGGGAGGATTGAGGTGTGTTGTAAATAGGTGATAGGATTCTGTATCCTATTTGTTTAGGTATTTTAAGACTGTACTTTCATTTGGGATGACTTTGTGGCGGTGTTTGGTGGTTTCATTGACAGCACAAACGAGAGCATTCTGAATAGCTTCTAGGCGGTTTGTTTGGGTTTTGTCCATGTACAGAAAGATTTTGTTGCAGTAGTCTAATTTAGCGTCAACTATTGATGATACGATTGCAGATGCGGTTTTGAAGTCGAGCAAAGGGTAGATTCGGCGAAGGTCACGGATATGCATAAAGCAAGAAAGGGAACATGGATGGATCTATTGTTTAACGACATCTTATAACAAAACCCATCAGCTATGGTGTAGCTGCCTTACGCTTCTTCCTAACTATCTGATGCCCATTCGCTTCCCCTCTAACTACCTCCATTCCCTCCGCAACTTCCCAAGTTGAACAATTACTCAATACAGTGCGCTCAATCCCACTTATGAGAATGCACTCAAATCAATCACCAGATGGCGAATGTCGTCAGCCGCCATTGGTGTAAAATTTATCTACCGTAAGTAAATAAAAATACAACCTGACGTGCATCCATAATGCTTGTGGAAACGATTCTTCAGTGTCCGATCTCCACCCATCATCAGTATCCATAATGTAAGAACTAAGTAGTAGTCAGTTCTTTAACGACATCTTATTGCTACAAAGGCCGTTCATCTCTTTAAAGCTAATTGAAATAGTTAAGTTAATTTGCATATAATCTTTAATCCATCAGTTTCTTTTACTTCTCTCCCGGTTGATTTCGTGTCTGACAGGTTGTTGAGATTGTGATCTGATGCAGGTGGCTGGTGTTTAGCTTTGATAATATAGCATACAAATTAATATTTAATATAATTTATATATAACAGATTTCGCCATTTGACTCTTTTGCACTTCATCAAACAAAAAACACTAGACTTTATTGATTATTAGGCTATATATACGGTGTAATAACGAAGTTTTTGAAGGTGTCGAATAGAAACGCTTCATTTCACTAAGTAGCTACGTTCAGTATTAGACGACATCTAGCGATTGCAAAGAATATTTAGTCAATATTTAAAGACGCTGTGCCATAGCAGAATGATCAACGTCGCCCTCCTCCTTTATCCGGGTTTTGGACTGGCACTACCGGATTACGGTCAGTGGCGTAGTTGCAGAGAACGTTTAATTTGCCATTGAACCGAATGTCTCTTAGGAATCAAGATGAATCGTAAGATTTTAATTTCATACTATCACTCAGTGATAATTTTAATAAGGAAAGTAAATAAGAAAGTAGATAACTAAGTAAGTAAGTAGGTGGTTATCATTCTCATGACCACATTCTCCTCCGCTAATATTCCCTCGGTCCGGGACTTGGGAGTCATCCTGGACCAGGAACTTGCATTCACGCGGCACATAAATCTTCTCTCCCGCAGTTGCTATTACCAGCTCCGGCAACTCAAGGTGATCTCCCGTTCTTTGTCTCCCGGTGCAGCTTCCACGCTTGTCCATGCTTTTGTTGTTTCTCGATTGGACTACTGCAGTGCCATATATGATGGACTCCCGGCCTGCCGGATTGAGTCCTTGAATAGAATCCTGCGTACTGCTGCCCGCCATGTAGGCCGCATCCCCAAGTTTGGCAGAGTGTCTGCGTATATGAGGGATGTCCTCCACTGGCTCCCCTACCCACAGCGCATCACTTACCGAATCTCTGCCTTGGTCCGGCGGTGCTTTGAAGGTTTGGCCCCTCCATACCTGCGGGAGCTCTGCTGTCCCACCTCATGCTCACAGCGCCGTTCCTCTCTCCGCTCAGCTGCGCAAGCTGAACTTATTGTTCCCCGCGCGCGGACAGTCATACGGCAGCGTCGTGCCTTCTCTGTGGCTGCCCCCATGACCTGGAATGGGCTCCCTACCAAGCTCCGTCAATTACCGATTGGTCATTTCACCCTGTTTCTTACTGTCCTCAAAACTGCGTTATTTGACCGTGGTTGGGCTGGGAGTGCTCCTGAGTAGGCAGTCTTGAAGGGGTGCTATATAAAACTACTTTAATAATAATAATAATAATTCGCGGAATTAGTAGGTCCCATTTTTAACATTTAGGACTTGGTAACCGATTGGTTAGAACGCTTTCTTTAGACACCTTTAAAATGGATTCTGCCAATGCTATATAAGTTTGGAACACCATTGCTCAGGTAGTGAGTCTGAACTTTTAAACAACCATGAGACTTCGTTAAATAAACTACATACGTGCATGCATTCACACACACATGCAAAAGTGAATGTACATATTCACACATATACATTCATACCAGAATTCATACACACATAAATGCACATATACAGATAGACATACAGATCGCTAGAAAAGTAAACAAAGAACTAGACTGTCTCTTAAATGTCTTGAGACCAACTTATTAGCCTACAGTCACCGAGACCAAAGCAGGTCACAACAGCCAAAATGATAGAAAGTCAACTCTGTTACGTGGAGAGTACGGGTTCGATCTTCCTCCCCTGAGTCGGTGCTGTGTAGGCAATGTCAGCAAGTCTTTCACTCAGAATTGCTCAGCGCCATCGATGTTCTGTCGTATGGTCGTGTGCGGACTTCTGAACGTTAGAGGGACGGCAACATCAAAAGCAGTTGTATTGCATTGTATTGTAATGTTTTGTATTGTATCGCATTGTGAAACGCTCAGGGTAATTTTAATCCAACGACCTCTATAATAGCGTCGTTATCGTATTATACAGGGCGCCATAGAAGTTGATGGTCGATTCAAATCAAACCTGGGTCGGCCTTTGTTGGTCTGCGCAACCTTCGATGAAAACACGTGCGCCACGTAAAGCAAAATTATGGACGAAACGGTTGACTGATCTTCTGTCGGCTGATGAATTGACCGGAAGTGAGCAACGCCAGTGACATCTTGACCGGAAATTGGACAAACAAGGAGGTCATTGTGGCGCCTTTGGCAGCCGACGGGTTAGACGAATATTTCCGTTAGATGGCGCAAGGGTTCCAACGCGGCGACCACCTATAGCGACTGTTCAAACTACAGTAATTTCTGCCTTTGCTGTCATAAGATATAGTTTAAGCTCCGGATCCACAGTTATGAATAGCCAAGAATTTACTCTAATGTAATATGACGACGTTATAATTTGGCATAAATCAAGGTGTCGCTGAATTGTGTTTACAACTGAAAACTTCGGCACCGTCTGTACTGTGGTAGTGCCGGTCCCAAGCCTGAAGAAAGGTGGAGGGCGACGCTACTCATCTTTGTTATGACACAATGTCGTTAAACAGCAACTGACCTATAATATACAACCATCACTTGAAAATGATCAAATACATAGGACTTCGTATGGACCATAGATGCTTTTAAAATGCGACGGTCATGGTGAATGAAATAGAAAGTGTCTCTTATAGATGCCTTTCTAAAATATATGACCTTCAAGAGCTCTGGTTAAAGCCAGTAGTATGCAGAAGGGCCCTTCCAGTCATGGAAGAGCTATTGTTAGCCACGAGGAAAACCGTTTTGACAATTATAGAAATATTGTAGAGAAAATGTTATTGAAACACTCTTTGTACCAATTAGTTTCTTGTACGAACTCGACAAGAAATCAACTGATTGAAGAAAAGTACTTATGAAAAGCAGAAAGGAAAATGAAGAATTATCACATATATACATTATCCTAAATAATCGATATCATGGTAAAATACGACAGCAACATAGGTCTATTGCCATCCGGATGACGAACAAATAAATGAACAAAAGAACATTCTTAAAGGAAGGACAACTTTCAACAATAATGCATGAAATTTTTTGTTAACGATCAGTTTAAATAATGACGTCTCATGGCAACATCGGTCGCTGACGTCATACCAAACATCGTATATTAACAATATAACAAAGAGCAGGGACCATTTAAGCTATACAGGTAACAAGATTTCTCTTCGAACTGTTTCGGAAGCAAACATTTGATTCTCAGTTTCATTTACTAGTAAGGTAAGCTATGGAACAACCATTTGTAGAAAACAGTTTTAACCAATGCAATATATTTATATTGAAACAATTGTGTATTATCTGTATTAACTAAGCCCGGATTAAGAAGAGGGCGACAATTATGATCTTGGCTATAAAACAGTGTCGTTAAACTTCTTCTTTATGTTCTCTGCCCACCGGCAGGTTCGTATGACCAATGACGCCATCGTTCTCTGTCTTGTGCTCTTTTCTTCAGTCCACTGTATCCTTCTTCTTTTGTCATCATCCAGTCTAGCAGCATTGCCCTCGGTCTTCCTCGCGTCTTTCTCCCCTCCATCCTTCCCTCCATGATGTCTCTTAGCAGTGTCTCACTCCTTAGGATGTGCCCGATCCATTTCCTTTGTCGTCCGCGTATAGTACTTATGAGTGATCTTTGTTCTTCTACCATTTGCAGGATTTCCTCGTTCGTCCTCCGTTCCACCCAGCTAACTCTCTCCATTCTGCGCCACACCCACATCTCGAAGGCCTCCAATCTTTTTATGTCGTCCTTCCTCATTGTCCATGTCTCGGAGCCGTACAGCACAACACTCCACACCAGTGTCTTCACCATTCTCTTCTTTAGATTCTTGCTTAAGGTTCCTCTCATCAGCTCTCCTCTTTTGTAAAATGCATCTTTTCCCATGGATATTCTTCTTTTTATTTCCTCATGGCATCTTGCATCGTCTGTGATCACACTTCCTAGATAGCAAAACTTCTCCAAAACTTAACTTTTCGTTAAACAGAAACTGCTATACTACTCTGTATTATTACAAAATGATTTCTGTCGACATCAACGGCCTTTGTTGCCATAAGATGTCGTTAAGATCTGGTTTCATTTAATCACCTGTTAAAACCCCCAGACTTACGCGACGAAAGGTGATGTAGGCGAAGGTCGACGTCAACGGCCCTGAAAGCCGCAAGAGGTCGTTAAATAACGCAAACTGACTGATGAGCAGCAGTTTTGGTTTCTAAATTTTCTCACGACATTAATTTCCCTTGAAACATAACCATCACTGTAACCAACAGTAAGACAGTGATGCCTATTCCCAAAGACCAATGACGTATCGCAACTATCACAGAACATTTATGTGGCACGTCGATATCATAGGCCGCCTTTCTGTCTTCTTGATATTGTCTTGCCTCAAACTCAACATTCCAGTCCAAATTAAAGTCCCAACTGTTCAAGAATTCCTACCCTGATCCATCCAAACCTCCGCCTTCCAAACTTTCTCATCCTAAACAAAACCGCCGATCTGGGATCTCCGCTATCTCTGGAAACCTATCTGACGTGACGCAGCACCAGTGAATAAGCTGGTGATCTGTGCTTAGCCTTTGAGTAGCGCTTTAGAAATTTTAACATTACGATTACCAAAAAACAACGATTATTTATCGCACGATATTCTCCAGTGGAGAATATTTAAAACGCCAGTTGTCTTCTCTATCTCTGATCGCATTCTGGTAGAGCTAGTCCCTAACTTGGATAACGGAGGAGGGCAACGTTAATCATCTATGTTATCCACAACGTCGTTAAAGAGTAACTAACCAACTAACCTAAAATCGCTGCTCACTAGTTTTAAAGCGAAATACGTCATAATCGAATGTTCCCTTTAGACACCTCAAAAACGCTTCCATTCAACACTACATGTACGATACTCGTGAGAATTCATTTAATCGGTTCATAATGTAACAATCGTCATACACACAAAAAAGTAAATATAAAAGTTTTTATGAACAATTTTAATGTATATAAAATTATGGAATTTTTAATCCAGTTATTGAAATGTTAAAACAGCTTCAGTTACAAGCTTAAAACATTCTTATGCTAGGCTACTAATGGCCACCAGGATATATGACGTCGACCCCTTAGCTTAACATTAGCTTAGCTGTCTACCGGTTTAATTTTGACTGATTGCCTGTAAGTGATCAACTTAACTGATTATCTGGACATAAGACTAGAACACATTCATAACGACCCCTTTGACTTGACGCAGCGTTAATGATTAAGTTGGTGCTCTGCGCTTCGCTATAGAGTTGCGCTTTGGAAATTAATGTTTCCGGCATCAAGGTTCGTTAAGGTCGATATGAATTTTTCTTCAAGCGTTCACAACAATCAGACAACTAAACGATTAATGGTAGCAGA
>OY744614.1:4268011-4340511 GCA_963556255.1 Allolobophora icterica
AATGTCAACAATGACACATCATTTAAAGCAATTCTACTTTTGAAATTTCTAAGCGATTATTTCTTAATCTTCAGTTTAATTGCATCCCATGGTAACCTAGAGACTGGACAAGATTGCTAAGTCGTGGAGTTTATGTACCATTATTTTGTGTTTTGCAACGTCTTGTGGACGTCAGTCGCGTGGACAGCGACCTCACCGAGGTTACAATTACAATTAGTGAATTCTTGATGAAACACAGCGCTAAGTTTCACAAGTTTATCCCAGACTTTTGATGGAGTGGCAAGCCTCAAACAAGGCAAGCGGGTTTGAGGCAATTCAACATTGCCACTCCAAACTTCGAAGTTAGCTGGAGGGTTGACAAACTGCAGTCCATTTTTTACATGCAGAAGTGTTCTGATCCATCCAGTGGCCTTGTATGGATGGATGGATGGATGGATGGATGGATGGATGGATGGATGGATGGATGGATGGATGGATGGATGGATGGATGGATGGATGGATGGATGGATGGATGGATGGATGGATGGATGGATGGGTGGGTGGGTGGGTGGGTGGGTGGTGGGTTTGGATGGATGGGTGGGTGGGTTGATGGATGCATCGATGGATGGATCGATGGATCGATGGATCTATGAAATAGACGCTTAGTTTCTTTCTCATCTGAGCTGAGAGTAGATATCTGGGTTTTGTTACCCACTGTTGGCCGCAATGCATCACTACAAACATAATTGTCTTATGTGCCCCTGGCTAGCGGGACCTTCGGCCCCTATTGGTCTCCTAGGTAACCCTATTAAACTTGTAACACTTGATGTAATTGCGAACTGGTTGAAATTGGTTACCGAATAAAAATGTTTTTTTTATGTTATGTTATGAGAGTATCTATATCGTCGTAAGGATGCTGTCCATCGTAGAGCGAGCGCTCAGCTGCTGCAACCGGTAATCGTCGATAACCTTCGAAGTGATAAGTCGGAAGATCTTCCTCCAGGCGTGCCTGCACTTCCAGTCGAATGTTCTCCGACCGAGAACCTTCTCCCAGACGTCCATCATCGCCACCTCGAAGCCGTCGAGGTGATCCAACCGGAAGTTGTGGATGCTCGCATAAGTGCGACCAAATCGGATGAGATTCTGAGTGATGATTTCAAGCGCGTCAAGGTTGAGGACGAGGTTGCCTGAACGTCGAGGTGTGGCTCTTGAACAAAGAGTCATTCAGAAGGTCCTCGTCTGACAGGAACCGGAAGTTGAAGAGACTCCTGACCGCGAATATGCGCAGAAAGATGCGAGACCCATTACCAGCGACATTTCGTGAGATCTCGCGCCAAGTCTCGCGGATCGAGAGTCGTTCTGAGTCTGTTCCCCGTCACGAGTTCCTGTCCGACTCAGAACGACTCTCTGTTGTTCTGTTTATGATCTATGATGCAGCGATGGAACGGGATATCTATTTATATAAATAGAAAAAGAATCTTACTAAAGGTGTATAAATTCGACGTCTGTAAAGGAAATTTAAACTGGCATACTACGGCCACATCATGAGGAAAGAAGAGAGATGTTCGGAGAAGGAGATCATCCAGGGCACAATGCCAGGCGCTCGTCCCCATGGAAGACCAAAAATGAATTGGATCGTCAACATAAAAACATGGACTGAACTCTCAGTTGCGCAACTGATAAGGAAGGTTGAGAACAGACAACAATGGAGAAGAATTGGGCTTGACGCGGATGGATGGATGGATAGATCCATTCGAGGAATGCTGAGAACAGAATGCTTTAAATTGTCGTCAACGGCCTTTCATATCATAGGATGATGTTAAGTCTTGGGATAATAATGGACCGATTGGCTAGACTGGTTTGCTTAGACACCTCTGAAATAATGTAAACCGATGCTATATAGGTCTGGAACACAGGACCCGATTGGATAGGACGCTCCATTTAACACCTTTAAAACGTAGTCAATTGATAAGATATAGGTCATAAATATGGCGCCCGTAACCTATATTTGGTTGTCGAAAGAACAGTAAATAGCAATGACTAGTTGGATAAGTTACGTATGAGCTGCATAATGCCATAGGCACGGTGAGAACTGTTAAAAGTAATTTCTGTTGACGTCAACGGGGGTTTGTTGCCATAAGATGTCTTTAAACTCTCGATCCAACCAGTTTGGTTGTCATTACATATTAACGAGGTGCGGGAAGCTCGACATTAACGCCTGTAAGATGTAAAACACTCGAAGCTGGGCCTACTACTACGGTTTGATGGAACTAAGCCACTGCCCGCACTCTGGTAGTGTCAGTCCCAAGCCTGGATAAAGGAGGAGGGTGACACTAATCATCTTTGTTATGACGCAGCGTCGTTAAACAGTAACTGGCCAACCAAGTGAGATAATCACTGTGTAGGGACGTTGAGCAAGTCCTTTACTCACAATTGCTCAGTGCCATCGATTGGTGATTGGTCATTAGATATTTAGCCTACGCTTAATAATCGCTTAATAATCGCGTAACAATAATAAAATGAATAATACCAGTGGCACCCTGATTGTAGGCTATGAATAGCAGCAATACAGATATGAAATTAATTGATAAGAATTGTAACGAGAAGAAACCTAGGTCTGGCGGTCAATCTAAGAACGAGCACAAACTTCTATGATTGTGATTGTAATTGTAATCGAAGAAGGTACTCAACTATTCCGAGGCGTTTCTGACCCAAGTCATTTCTATCATTAAAAAATAAAATGGACTCGAGGCGATTCCTCTCTCTGCCTCCCTGCCTCGCTGCCTCCTCCTGTCCACCTTTCTATATACATCTGCGCATTTCGTGAATCGCTCGACATGGGTTAGATTGTAATGCGGATAGTTTCGTTTTGAGCCTCTGACACGGTTGCTGTACAGTAGGGATCTGGAGCAAATTCTTAACTCACAATTGAGGCGTTGAGCGCCAGAGTGGCCTAACATTCATATAGGTTAGGCCACTCTGGCGCTCAACGCCTCAATTGCTCAGTGCCATCGATCGATGCTTGATCACTAGATAGTGGCGCTAAGTAAATGCATAATTATAATAATAATAATGGAAATTAATATTAGTAGTAGTAACAGCAGTAGTAGTAGCAGCAGTAACAGTAGTATTAACAATGGTATTTAGTAGTGGTAGTGGTAATAATAATAATAATAATAATAATAATAATAATAATAATAATAATAATAATAATAATAATAATAATAATAATAATAATAATAATAATAATAATAATAATAATAATAATAATAATAATAATAATAATAATAATAAATAATTTCGCAATCATAGAATATAATATTATTATCATTTTACTGAATGCAACAATAAATCAAATATAATTTGATCAACATCAGCTGAAATGATGATTTGATCCAAACTGTTCGATCCAAGTGATTTGGCCGAAATAATTTGATCCAAGTGATTCGGCACAAAATGATTTGATTTGACTCCTTTTAGACATCCGATTTAAGACATCCGCGATTCAATTGATCTATAATTCGCAACAGATTCTTTCCATAGAACTGCATTTCACAGATAGTTGATGGATCGTCATCCGAGTTATCCAGCGTTTATCGACATATTGTGGCCGCCAGGGGCCGTTAACCCTCGGGCTACCAAGGGGGGGGGTGATTACCACCCCCCTACGTTTTTCTGCAAAATTTTTTTTAGCAAATGGAATATAATTTTGACATTTTAGGTAGCTGTAGGGGGTCCATTTGCACATATTTTGAGGTAAAAGTCGTGATGATATCCCACACCATAAAAAGTTATACCCGATATAGCCTAGGTACCACTTTTGGAATCAGGAATTTCTCTCGTCAGCTGTTAGCTGTTGTCGACTATAATAAAGGTATTCATTATTCTTTCTGGAAGAGAAACAACTATGCCACTCTTTAGAGGGAATGTAGGGCTATATTTGCTTGCTTAGTTATTTGTCTTTTGAAAACCGGAAGTGATCATAATAAATAATAATACGCTTTTCAGTGTGAAAATCACTGATGCAACATCACAACGTAAACCGATATGGTTGGGTATGGGGAAGGGCTATAAACAGTTGAAGCACAATGCTAACAGAGTAAAGCAGTGCTGTGAAGTGTTCAAGAAGCCGGTTTGCAGGAAGAACAAAACAATGAAAGTAACTTGCAATAACTGCAAGGACCACTGACGTATCTGACTGCCGGGAAAAATTACATAATTTCTTGTTTCATGTTGATATAGCTGCACGCCTTTAGGTTTTGCCTGTAACTAAAACAGACTTTGGAATAGTTTGTATTGTTGAAAATTCAGCCTCCTTATACTTAGAATATGCTTGGATACATAGTTCATTTTCAAAACCCACATCATTTATATTTCTTATCTAAAAAGTACAAATTGTGTGGAATAATATCAGATATCATTAAATGGACCGGTGCTTTTGTTAAAAACTATATAATTTCGAGATGCATTCATATATTTCACAACTAAATATACCATTCTTTTCAGAAATGAATGCTGAATCAAATGCTATATTACATGATATGATATTTGAAACCAAACACGAAATTACGGGGGGTGGTAACCACCCCCCCCTTGGTAGCCGATGTCGCAAAAAAACCTTGGTAGCCTGAGGGTTAACTTAGACCTTCTCTGTACCTTTAGACAAATTCGGAATCATCTATGATATATATACCGCTGCAACGCGACAACAAATATATAGTCTATTGAAGCCTACAATAAAATAATGGTGTATAATTTGAACTTATTAATTTTGTGTTATCCACCGTTTAGCGACATCGTGTGGCCTCCAGGTTGATAAGCAGATATGGCTGGATGACCTGGATTTTCATAGATTTTCGTGCCTTATCTAGGGAATTTTGTAAGGGCAGTTCGCAGCACTCATTTTGTAATGATAATAACATTATTCGTTTATTATATTCAAACTGACACGCAGTAAGATAACATGAAAGAGTAGTATCATGCGATAACAAGTTTAACAGGAGTCGAATTTGACTGTATGTCCTCCTCCTCCTCCTCGTAATTCTCTCGGTCTAATTGCCCTTCTGAAATCATATATTTGCATATTCTTAGCGACATCTTGTGGCTGCCACGGTTGTTGACGTCGACCCCAACATTACCTTTGCGAGTTTCTTTCTACTTAGAAGTTGAACAATTGGCAAGGATTGGCGAACATTGTATTACACTAAGAAGCGAAAGACGAACAACGATGAACGATAATTGTTTATTTATTTAATCCAAAGTTTAACGTCGTCTTATGACATCAATATATATCCCGGATGCTGTATAAAAACACTTATTAACAATTAACTATGTCAGCAATATCCTGTTTTCTATATGTAAGCCCCATACCTTATTTAACCCTCGAGTGCCCAAGCTATTTTTTGGTACACGAATGCCCAACGGGGGGGGTCCGACCGGACCCCAGTGTTTTCATTGTGATATCTGGAGAACGGATTGGAATATCTTAACGGGATTTGGCTTGTTATAATCCAAATTCAATTTGCAATCGATTGATATATGGTATTTCACAATAGCGCCACCTGCTGAAACTTTATTTGAACTTTAATAGGGGCCTACTCTTTTGTAGTTTCTTTGCAATTTCGGGATTTTCGCATGTATTCAATTGTACGCATGTAGTTGTTCCCTGGTTGTGGCGTACAGGATTGGAATATTTTAACGGGATTTGGCTTGTTATAATCCAAATTCAATTTGCATTCGACTGATACATGGTATATTACAATAATTTGCGCTAAAAATTTATTTCTGGGTTGGTAAACCATATGCCAGTATGACCACCAGCCGCATATCTTGGGGTGTCCTTGGTATATGCTATGGTTGTGGGGTACAGGAATGGAATATTTTAACGGGATTTGGCTTGTTATAATCCAAATTCAATTTTAAATCGACTGATATATGATATTTCACAATAACGTGCGTTAAAATAATTTATTTCTGGGTTGGCAAACTATATGCCAGTATGACCATCAGCCGCATATCTTGGGGGTGTCCTTGGTATATGCTATGGTTGTGGGCTACAGGGTGGTAGTATAATCACGCAAAATATAACATACGAAGCCCAATTGAATGCTTTAGGATGTCCTAAAAGCATTTCTACAATTTCATAGCCGTTCTAAAGTTATCCGTGAAAAGCGGGTCTGGGGTCCGGTCGGACTCCCCCTTGGGCATTCGAGGGTTAACCCTCAGGCTACCAAGGTTTTTTTGTGACATCGGCTACCAAGGGGGGGGTGGTTACCACCCCCCCCGGAATTTCGTGTTTGGTCTAAGATATCATATCATGTAATACAGCATTTGATTCAGCATTCATTTCTGAAAAGAATGGTATATTTAGTTGTAAAATATATGAATGCATCTCGAAATTATATAGTTTTCAACAAAGGCACCGGTCCATTTAACGATATATGATATTATCCCACACAATTTGTACTATTTGGATAAAAAGATATAAATGATGTGGGTTTTGAAAATGAACTATGTATCCAAGAATATTCTAAATATAATAAATATAATGAGGCTTAAATTTCAACAATACAAACTATTCCAAAGTCTGTTTTAGTTACAGGCAAAACCTAAAGGCGTGCAGCTATATCAACATGAAACAAGAAATTATGTAATTTTTCCCGGCAGTCAAAAACGTCAGTGGTCCTTGCAGTTATTGCAAGTTACTTTCATTGTTTTGTGCGAATGCTTCCTGCAAACCGGCTTCTTGGACACTTCACAGCACTGCTTTACTCTGTTAGTATTCTGCTTCAACTGTTTATAGCCCTTCCCCATACCCAACCATATCGGTTTACGTTGTGATGTTGCATCAGTGATTTTCACACTGAAAAAGCGTATTATTATTCATTATGATCACTTCCGGTTATCAAAAGACAAACAACTAAGCAAGTAAATATAGCCCTACATTCCCTCTAAAGAATGGCATAGTTGTTTCTCTTCCAGAAAGAATAATGAATACCTTTGTAGTTGACAACAGCTAACAGCTGACGAGAGAAATTCCTGATTTCATAAGTGGTACCTAGTGTATATCGGGTATAACTTTTTTATGGCGTGGGATATCATCACGACTTTTACCTCAAAATTTGCGCAAATGGACCCCCTACAGCTACCTAAAATGTCAAAATGATATTCCATGTGCTAAAAAAAATTTTTCCAGAAAAACGTAGGGGGGGTGGTAACCACCCCCCTTGGTAGCCCGAGGGTTAAAACCCCACATGTTAAACTCTCTAATTGACTGTTATCTGATTTATTTTCATTTGCAATTAATGTCTCTTTTTTAAAGTCAGTGTAATCCTGTCGCGTTTGTGTCGACAGGAATTTTTGTATTAAACGATGACCTAAACTTTATCTTCCTGTAATTTTAATGACATCATTACTCCGTTGATAAAACGCGGTTGACAAGCTAAATGTTGCGACTATTTCCACACTTCTTCGAGTTTTAAAAATAGACCTATATCCGTTGTGACATTCATCAGCTTTTCACATTTTTTCAGAAAGTGTTAAATAAATATTTACGGTCAAGCCATTTTGCCATTCTTTCATCCCTCCTTCACACCCCAGAACATGTTCACGGCACCCTTGGGTACATTGGGAACCTCGACACCTTGAGAACCGCGGCACCCAGGTCGGGAAGCAATGTAGTAGAATGAAGAGTAGTATTAGAGATGTCTGTTTTCATATTTATGTTCAAGTCGATTTTCAGCAATGAAATTGAGAATTCGACGCGACTGCCAGATATATATAATAGTGTGAAGCCGATTACTAAAGGTGTCTAATTTCTTTCATTGTTTGTGTAATAATAGTAGTAGTAGTAGTAGTAGTAGTAGTAGTAGTAGTAGTAGTAGTAGTAGTAGTAGTAGTAGTAGTATCTGTTGTAGTAGTAGTAATAATAGTAGTTGTTGTTGTTGTTATTATAGTAGTAGTAGTAGTAGTAGTAGTAGTAGTAGTAGTAGTAGTAGCAGTAGTAGTAGTAGTAGTAGTAGTAGTAGTAGTAGTAGTAGTAGTAGTAGTAGTAGTAGTAGTAGTATCATTATTATTATCACCATCATCAGCACAGTAAGTCTTCGTGACATCTCGTACAATTTTTCGAAACTGTACAGTTCGTAATCGTAATCGTAATGTCCAAATTTCTAAAGCGTTACTAAAAAAAGCTAAAAGCAGGAAACTAACTAACTCACGAGCGCTGAATTTCGAGAATCCTGGCGATTGAATGCGATTGGTAAATATGGATGAGTGTTAAATGTGTTTAACCTACAGTCGTGGATTTAATGTAGCAGTATAAATTTATTGTTGACAGACATATTGTGGGTTCCCTAACCCTGCACAGGAGACCGGAACTGCCTTCCTAGCCACTGAACGCCATTGGTAAGTATATACACGTTTTAAAGGTGTTTAACAGCAGTCGTGGATTGAATCATGGACTTCTATAAACAATACAATGCAGTAGAATACAATTCAACTGTATATAGATGTTCATGTTTTTATGCAGCAGTGTTTATTGTTTACCGACATCTTGTGGGTTAACATCAACCTTACATCAGGAATGGAACACCCAGCGATTGAGTAGTAATATACGTTTATTTAACGACGCCGTCATATCTAAGATGATTGACGTCAGACACAATAACATATGTACAGGTACATAATAGATCACGATAGGGGGTCCAAGACAGGTTAAGCTGACGGCCGGCTGCCAACCAAGAAAACCCCCGTAGGGGAAAGTGGTGGTAGGATTTTCCCATGCACGGTCAGCGGAGTTGGGTTTTCTCCCCTCCCCGTCTTGGTTACATTTGTGGGGCTTGCTATTTACATAGGATAGTTCTCAGTATACTGTTAATATTGTTAATATTGTTCCATGTTTTATTTACACTAAAAGTTAATGCTCTTCTAGCTTCTTCTTGGTCTTCTTCTTTGTCTTCTTCTTTGACTTCTTCTTGGTCTTCTTCTTGGTCTTCTTCTTTCCGGTGGGGGCAGGGGGCCGCCTTCAGATCTTCCGACCGGAAACCTCCAGCCACTTGTAGATGGTATTCAGGCAGCTGGTTTGACTGAGTACGGTGTACAGATCGAAAGACCAGTTTTTCCGTGCGCACTCTCGGAGGAGCTGGTCTTGGAGTCCAGCCTGAGAAGGGCACTCCAAGAGGAAATGACGCACGGTTTCCTGGGCGTCACCGCACTCGTCACAGTTTCCGGTTTCGTGGCGGCCCCACAGCTTCAACTGCGCGTTGAGGCAGCAGTGCCCCATTCGGAGTCTGGTGATGGTGACTTCCTTCCTCCGGTTTGGGTCGGTGTATCTGCGGACCAGGCTGACGTCTGGCTCGACGACCCTATAGTCGGAGCCGGTGTCTGAGGTGGTCCACTCTGTTTGCCACTTCCGGAGGAAGTGGTCGCGGTAGAGGTGTCGTGCTTCTGGGTACTCGAGCGTCATCGGGAGGTCCACGGCGGTGTTGTGAAGCGCCTGTTTGCACAGGGCATCTGCCTGGGACGCCGAGATGACCGGGGATCCAAACGATCTTCGGTGGCGACTCTGCGTGTTGCCCGTAGTCATCTATGGCGTGCATCAGGTCGACGAGATGATGTTGTCTTGTCCCGGACTGCTGTTTCTCCAGACTCTGCAGGACACCGAGGGAGTCTGAAAAAACAACAACATTTGGTATGTTAGCGCTAGCGGCCCATTCCATCGCCCTGCCTATGGCCTCCATTTCTGCTGCCAGGACTGACGACCCGTCGCTCATCCTGTAGCTTCCGTGGTGACCACAAGAGGGCACGTAGAAGGAGCACGATGCATTACCTGCGGGGTTCTTTGAGCCGTCCGTATAGATCGCCACATGGCCGTCGTAAGAGCGGATGTGGTCTTCGACCATGGACTTCCTTCTGAGGGAATCTGAAAAAACAAGACCGACACCAAGACTTTAACCTCAAGACCAGCACCAAGACCAAGACTTTAAACCTCAAGACGGAGACCAAGACCCAAAAAATTACAATTATATCCAGACTGTTATTCTTTACTCAAAAATTGTCAACTTGGAATACTCGCTATTTTAATGAAAACATGAGCCTTATTTTATTCAAGCAAAACAACTCTAAATGCAGACTGCAGAGAATTCTGAATTAGTATACTTACAAAAGTTCTTAATGCGAAATGTTATTCCAAATGCCTGTTGCATTTTATAAAAACCAATTCGAAAATAATTTTCGTGCCAAGGTTCCTATCTTTAAGCTCCATTTAGACACCTTTAAAACGCTGCCACTCTCAACTACATAATCACCAGTCGCGTTCAGTCGGTAGATAATGGATCTATGATTTCTATTACATACGAAAGCGCCTCGACGCACGTGGAAAACACGCTTCACTCTATACAGTGCAAAGTCCTGACAATAGCGACGGGTGCTCTGATTTGTTTACAAACAGTGCAAGTGTGTCGGCATACACAGGTGCTGCAATCATCAGAAACCAGGAGGGCAGAAGGTCAGGTCCAGTGGCAGTATGACCCAACCGGTCAAGGATGTTGAAGAGACGGACCTCTGAGATAAGTGGGCAATTGTCATAGGCTGTTGCACGCTTGAGTGGTATGTCATAGACTCATAGTGGCCGTCGGTGGAAATACGTGCATAGTGATCATTCAATGAATCTGGTGTAAGGTATGCAACTGGAATGTCCTGATGAAACCGCTTCCGCGTCAGTGCATGGACCTGAGTCCACGGCTCTTGAGGGGCCACATCCAAGATCAACATCCTTTAAATGGGCACGATGGCCGATTCTACGTGCGTAAGAGGAAGCCTCCTCAATTCTTCCTGCCCTCATTAGACGATTCTTTTTCCGCAACTGTTGTTAAATTGAAGGCATGAGGAAAAATGGGTCGGCACAGATCATCCTGACAGTGCATGTTGGACCAAATTGATCAAGCTGCTGAGTGGCAGCTTCATAGAAATTATCCCAGGGAAGTTGTGGGTCTTGGATTTCAGAATGAGTGGAAAATTTATTTTTAGTTGTGGTTACGAAGGAAGGCAGCATGCCGATGAGGTGATCGCCTTCTGACACAGCGTCGCCAAACAAAAATTACACAACCCTCTGCTATTACAGTTTTAGATAAACTTCTCCTGCTGATGCTATAAATATTCTTTAAGTCACCGTAGGGTTCCGTCAACGACCCTGGAAGTCGCAATATGTCGTTAGTACAATTGACATTAATACGTGAAATCCACGGCTCCAGTTTAGACACCTTTAAAACTCTATCTGTAACAGCTATAGATGTTTGCCAATCGCGATTAATTCCCAAATATTTTAGACATCGTCGTCAACGTAACTGACATACACAAGATGTCGCTATCACAAGATGTCGCTAAGCATTAAATCGTAATCTCCAAACTTCTAAAGCGCCGCTTGAAGGCCAAGTTCAGGGTACCAGGCTGTTTACGAACGCTACATCAAATCAGAGTGGGTTTCCAGAGAACAGTCCAAAGGAGGTCCGAGTTCGGTTCCACAGGGCCAGACTAATCAAGAGAGGAGGCAGAGCAGCTGTTAATGTGGGTGTCGTTTATGGGAGAAGAATTGGAAGGCAGAGGATCAGATGATTCAGGGTATGAGTTCTTGAAAAGGTGCGACTTCAGTTTTGTGTGGAAAGCCAGAGGGTGATAGATAGAAGAGCATAAGGAGGAGGATGGAGGACCGGATGCAATGATGATGGATGAACTAAGAATCTGTGGAATTCAGAGGGGAGATCGTTCGAGAGGCGTGGTGCTTTGTTGGATATGGCTCGGTTGGAGAACTTGAGATGAGTATAGTAACTGTGCATGGGTCGACAAAGACTGAGATAGGAGGGTGATTAGGTGGAGCGGGTTGCCTGGAAGCGAAGAGATCACGGAGGTATTTAGGCTGAGAAATAAACACTAAACATTGCTACATAAATTCCACGATTGCAGTAATACATCCCCGCATATTTTATATATATATATATTGCATTATATACAGTTCTCAGCTACATATTTACCAATCGTTTAATCCATTTTAATTAGGTTGAGTCACTGTAGGGTTCCGTCAACGACCCTGGCAGTCACAAGATGTCGTTAATGGACATTAAAGATGTAATCCACTGCTCCAGTTTAGACACCTTTAGAACGGAGTCATTCTCATCTACATATTTAATCGCGTAATTCGATAGCTATAGGCATAACTCAACAGTTGGTCGATTTCAACGTAACTGACATCTACTAGGTGTCGTCAGCACTAAACATTGCTACATAATAATCCACGATGCAGTTATATATTTACCAGTATTAATTTCGTCAACGAAATTAAAACAAGAACGAAAATAATTAGTCTTTTGTTCACGAAAACGAGAACGAGAAAGAAATTGTGAACCAAACTGAATAAAAACAAAGAAATGATGTAGAACGAAATAAAACGAGAACGATATTGAAATCTTGAACTAAAACTATAAAATATATACAAGTATCTATTTTGTTAGAATTTTCGGCGGCGACGCAGTTGAACACGCACATGTCGTCAACATCTTCTACGCGGAGTAAGGCACGGTGAATAAGTTAAGATAAGTTACGGTAAGGCGATGCTAGTAAAAAGGGTAAATTAAAATAGGCCTATGAAAAAATGAGGCAAGAGTAGCCTAAGTTAACTTATGGAAAATATAATAAGGTCTGTCAGAAAAATTACCAATTACTGACACGCCTGCAGGAATATATTTACAACTACAGCTGTAACCGGTGAAAAAAATCACGGTAGGTAAATTTAGTCTAGAAACTTTAATGTGCTTGAAAGTAAAAACTATTGAAAAAATCATCATCATCATCACGGTCCGTGGGTTCAACGCCCGTTGGTGTCAACCGCATGCTTCACTATTACATCATGCGATTGATTTCTGTCGTGTTTTGTTTTTTGCGATCGGCAGTATCTGCACCCTACCGACCAACCCTCCTCCTTTTTCCAGGCTTGGGAATGGCACAGGTTGTCCCTGTGGCGGAGTTAAATATAGGTTGTCCCTGTGGCGGAGTTAAATACATTGACTAAATAGTTTTATTAAGGAGACATCCGCATCAGGAAGATTTCCTTTGAGGCATCGACACACAAGAGACACTGGATTCGAACCATGGCTGCAGTGGTTCAAGGTATATACTTTTAGAAAAACTATTATTAGAAATAAAATGATTTGATGAATAAAAGCTGAACTTAAACTAAAATGATTGTCAAAACTGAAACTAAGCTGAAATGATTTATAGTGAACTAAATAAAAACTAAAATAAAAATGATTTTCAAAACTAAAAAAACACTTTTATAACACCCTTTAAAACGCCTCGATGCTCAGCTACATATTTAGAGCAGTCCCTTAAGCTAGCCCTGGAGCAGGCCTATGAAAGTGTTAGCCACTTCATTTTCTTAGCCATGGCAAATGGCCAATCCTATCTCTCGCCATCTCATCTTACCACCGACAGTGCACGGTCAGTGTACTCATTATTAATGAGTTGGCTAGGGGGTGCAAACGAAGCAAAAATCTCGACACCAATTTTTGCCTATGTGGGGATTTGAACCCCCGACCTCTCGATTGACAGTCCGGCATGCTGACCACGAGACCCTCGTGCACCCCCCTCACCCTCCATTATTTACCAATCGTTTAATTGCTCAAACTGCAATTCCGTTGAGTCTCTCAATGACCATAGCAGTCGCAAGTTGTCATTAGTAAAATGGACATTACTACACGAAATACAATGCCCCAGTTTAGACACCTTTTAAACGAAGCCATTCTCAGCTACATATTCACGAGTCGCTTTCGCTTGGCAGCTAGTTGACCCGAAACAATGTAAGCTCGACTTCAAAGTAAACGCTTTCCATCAAGCAATTAATATTCGTCAATCGCGTTTGATGGTAAGATTTCTAGCACTACAGATTCGGTCGGCTATTATTCCAAGTAGGAACTGAGGCGTTCGCTGAACGCGCTTACAGCTCTCTCGTCCACAAAAGGGATTTTATAACTGCAATATCTATCACACAGAGCATTCGATAATCAGGCCCACATATACACGAGTAGGCCATGAATTTGTAATATCTATAGGGCCTACACGATATTCATGTGTATCTCGATACTGTGCTCATTCATTCATTCATTCATTCATTCATTCATTCATTCGTTCATTCATTCATTCAATCAATCAGAGCGCTATATAGCGCCTCTCCAATATGATTATAGTCAGAGGAACTTCCAGTCTAACGGAACAGCTTTAATGTGCTATTAATGTACGGTTGGCCAATATAAATTATAAGCCTTTATGACGTGCAGAGGTACTTGGGCTGGGAATAGACACTACACATTGATAGGCCCTACAAAAGATCCACAATTGAAGTTATACATCCCAAATATATTATATACTTTATTATATACCGTTCTCAGCTACATATTGATGAATCGTTTAATCCATTTTAATTGCGTTGATCACTGTAGGGTTTCCGTCAACGATCATGGCAGTCACAAGATGTCGTTAATACAATTGATATTAATACATGAAATCCACTGCTCCAGTTTAGACACCTTTTAAACGAAGCTACTCGCAGCTACATATTCACGAGTCGCTTTCGCTTAGCAGCCAGTTGAACCGCCAAAAATGTAAGTTCGACTTCTTAGTAACTGACATCCACAAGATGCCGCTAAGGACCAAACATTGCTATATAAGATACAAGACTGCAGTTATAATACACCAGTGTTCATTTCGTGAACGAAATTAAAACGAGAACGCAAAAGATTAAGCAATCGTTCACGAAAACGAGAACTAGAAAGAAATTGTTAACTGAAACTGAATGAATCGGTAAACGAAAGAGAATTGATGTTGAACGAAATAAAAACGAGAACAATATTGAAGTCTTAAACGAAAGCTATAGAAAATACAAGTATCTCTTTTGTTAGAGTTTTCGGCGGCGACGCAGTTGAACGGAACGCATGTCGAAAACTTCCTCTGTTGAGTTGCATTCTGTCTGAGTCCCGTCAGCTTCAATCACACTATTGCTACCCTTCAACAACAAGTGTCGCTCTTGTCTCGTCGCTTTAGCTGTCTGTACAGCATTGCTTATAATTTTCGATTTCTCTACATGTCATGCGGTGGCTGAACAATTGCAACAGTATAATTGGAATTTCTGTGCCTGAAATTGTCCACGAGATGTATGGATTATGTGGAGTAAGGCACTGTAAAGTAAGATGAGTTAAGGTAAGCTAAGGCTTGTAAAAACAAGGTAAACGTGTAAGTTTATAACAGTGCTGTTTTAGTTAAGAAAATCATTTTTAATTTAGTTTTTGTTTAGTTCACTATCAATGATTTCAGTTTAGTGTTGGTTTTGATAATCATTTTAATTTTAGTTTAGTTTTTATTCATGAAATCATGTTAGTTCTAGTTTTAGTTTTGAAAAAGTAAATTAACATCTACTTTTAACCTCTGCAGCTAAGGTTCGAATCCCGTGTTCCTGGTGTGTAATCGATACGAAACGCGCTGTCGATACCTCAAAGGGAATCGTCTTGATGTGGATGTCTCCTTAATAAAACCAATGCACATTCTGCAACACATGGAGCATGTGGTCGATAATCAACGAACATAAGATCCGATGTCCCATCTGTTATTCCGTCGCTTAACTTCGGCTATGGGCTTATTATGGCCAACCCAAAGTCGCCTCCTACACGAATGGAGGGCCAGTAGGCCCTCCTCCCTCCATCCCTGACGCCAGCCAAGGGCTCGCGTCAGTGAGAGAGGAATTAAGGGAGGCTTTCACTGAACACTCTTACAGGAAGGGGATTTTATAACTGCAATCTATGTCACACACAGCAGACGATAATGAGACGTAGAGATACACAAGTAGGCAATGTACTTTTAATATCTCTACACGATATTGTGGAACGCGGTGGTGTAGTGGTATGTTGTGTGCCTTGTAACCGGAGGGTCACAGGTTCGAATCTACCTCAAGCCACGACCTTGGACAAGTTGCTCACCCACAATTGTCTGTGAGGAAGGCAAAGGGAAACCACCTCACTTAATGAACCTGCTTTCGGGCAGAGAACTCATCATCGTCATAATCTTGAAAATATACAAATTTGTTCATTAATTCAATCAGAGCGTTACATAGCTTACCTCAACGGAACGCACAACATGTCGTTAGACACTAAACAATGCTTACTACAACCTACCGTTCCATTTAGACACCTTCAAAACGATGCCACTCAGCTATACACTCACCAGTCGCGTTCAGTCGTTACATTTATCGATCGCAATTGGTGTAAGCCGAAAGATCTATATCAACGTAACTAACATCCATAAGCAGTCGCTAAGCTCAAAACAATACTACATGAAATCAACGGTTCCAGGTAGACAAATTTTAAACTTTGCCATTTTCATATACATATTTATAGCCACCGGTCCCGTTCAATAGCTAGCTGCACGCTCGACAAGATGTTTTGAAGAGCAAGGTCGACTTCAAGATGTCGTTAAGCATTAAGCATTGCTACATAAAATCCACGATTGCAGTTATAAGTAAGTATGTTCTTCATTAATACCGACTGCTTATACCGTACTTTGGTTTATATGTAGTTTTATAAAAACATTCTTGTCAAAAATGTTTTCCTCATTATATCCGCTTTAAAACGCCACCATTTTCAGCAACATATTTACCAATCGTTTAATCGCTTGGAAAGCAATTGCTCTGAATCGCCATACAACGACCCTTGTAGTCGGAAGATGTCGTTTTACAATAAACATTTTTCCATGATATCCACACCTTTATAACGCAGCTATTCCCAGCAACATATTCATGAGTCGCGTTCAATCGCTGTGTTAACTATGTGTGCTATCTCTGAAGCGTAAAGTCGACTTCAACGCAACTGACATCCACAAGATGTCGCTAAAGACTAAACATTGCTACACAAAATCCACGACTTCAGTTATACACGAAATTTAAACGAAAACGAAAATTATTGGTCAAACGTTCACGAAAACGAGAACTAGAAATAAATTTTGAACTAAAACTCAATAAAAACGAAAAAGAATTGATGAAGGACGAAATAAAACGAGAGCGATGCTGAAATCTTAAACGAAAACTGTATAGAAAATGCAAGTAAGTTTTTATCTATTTTGTTAGAATTTTCGGCGGTGACGCAGTTGAACGGCGCGCATGTCACAAAACTTCCTCTGTCGAGTCCCACTCTCCCGTCAGCTTCTCTCACATTATTTCTTCCCTTCAACAACAAGTGTCGCTCTTGTGTCGTCCCTTTAACTGTCTGCGTAACATTGCTTATGATTCTAGATTTCTCCGTAAGCTATGCGTCAATGACCCTGGCAGTCACAAGATGTCGTTAGTACAATTAACATCAGTAACATGAAAACCGCTGCTCCAGTTTAGACACCTTTAAAACGCCTCCATTCGAGGCTATAGATATTTGTCAATCGTGTTTGATTACTAGATTTTCTGCTACTGCAATGTCTATCACCCAGAACAGACGATAATTATCAGAGCTACATATACACAAGTGTGCAATATATTTTTAATATCTATATACGATATTCATGTGTATCTTGAAAATGTGTGCTATCCCAGAGATCGCAGTGTATGTAGACAGAGTGAGGAGTATGTACCACAAAAGTAAGAAAGTACTTAGATACAAAAGTAAGCCGAGAGCCAGACGAACTGAGTCACAGGCAGACAGACAGACTTTCAGCCACACATATCGCCCGACAGACTTACCGCTGTGACCGGATCTGGACCACGGTTACACTCTTCTTTGAAAATCTGACATCACCCTCACTCTCCGACTTATTGTTGTCATCTTTGTCATATCGGGATGTAGAGATGTAGGTAAAAAAGCAAGCCTCTATATATCCTATATCCTTCATCAGTTACAAATCCGTATATGGACTTACATTCATATTGTCGGCCTTGATATGACTCCTCATCCCTCAGTCCCCTCATAATCTCAGGATCAATAACTGTCCTTGGTTAAACATATCCGACCCGGCTAACTGAGGAGAGCGCCCTCCGTTACATAATATAAGCATTTAAGACGTCGTTGATTTTTTACTTATGCATGTCGTGTTCCGATTTTGCTGATAGGGAAAATGAATAAATTTGTTCTAAAACGAAAACGAGTAGATGTCATTATATAGACGATAGAATTGCCGCTATCATGGAGGTAAGATCATCAGCGTTTCATAATCAGTAACTGGCAGGATAATATGCACAAAATGGTCTCCATACGAAAACCAAAAGTTGAGTAGAATTTGGTGCCCCACTTTGTGGACCGAAGTTACGTCCCAGCTTTCTGTTCAATTAGCGTTTCCATGCATAAATAAGTCTCAATTTCTTTCGGTTCAGAATCATTTCTTTTCATATGTGACATTTCCGTTATGTAAGTAAGAAACAATCATAAATAAAAATGATAAATAAAAATCAACGGCTGCAGTTAGACACCTTTAAAACGGAGACATACTCAGCTACATATTCACCAGTCGCGTTCAGTCGCCATTTTTTCTCTGAAAGATTGGGCTATGAAGCGTAATGTCGACTTCAACGCAACTGACATCCACAAGATGTCCTAAAACAAGAAACATTTCTACATAGTAATCTAAATTCCATTTAGACACCGTTAAAACGCTGCCATTCTCGGCTACATATTCTTCAGTAGTCGTGTTAAATAAAAAAAAACTGATCCCAACGCTTGATGTACGAAACGTAATGCCGACTGCAATGTAATTAACATCCATTAGATGTAGCTAAGCACTACACATTGCTACATAAAATCAACGTCTGCAGCTATACATCCCAAATATTATTATACTGGATGATTGCCCGTCATATAATTATGACGCGAGAGGGAGAGGTAGGGCGTATTGGACGTGAACCTCTTCCTCTCCCTCTCCCAATCATTGCTTCTCCGCTCTACTTGCGGTCAGATCGACTGCCATATTGAGTGACTCATGCCGGGAGGGAAGAAGGGAGAGATGGAGGCAGTGACAGGGATAGGGATGGAGGGGAAAAGTGAGAGGTAGAGAGAGGTAGTGGTTGTGCGGGAGTGAATTTCGTGCGCCTCAGGCCTGCCGCTCGATGCATCGACTGCAGCCACGTCCTGCGGTCTCTGGAGCAGCATGAGTCACAGCGTTTGTGTTACAACAGACAGATGGATACATAGAGATGAGAAACTATTTTTATTCAGCCACCTTTTCACCAAGCCGCATTCAATCATTAGGCTAAATGGAAATTGGCTACGTTGTTTGAAGCGTACGGTCGACTTCAGCGCAACTAGATGTCGCTAAACACTAAACAATGCTACATAAAATCGAAGACTGCTCATATACATCGTATAACTAAAGTCGTGGATTTTATCTAGCAATGTTTAGGGCGTGTATAATATACTCCCCCTTTAAACGCTGTGATTCTCAGCTTCATTATACTGTTTAGAAGTCCTTAAGCTATATTTCTGTAAGCCATGGGTGTGAGCGTGTTAGCGACTTCATTTCCTTAGCCTCAGTGTATGAGGGCGGGTGGCTACTTCACCGCTCGCCGTCTCATCTTCTCACCGACAGTATACAGTAAGTGTATTCATAATAGCTAAGTTAGCTAGCGAGCGCAGGTGAAGGAGAAATCTCGACACAAATTTTTGCACTTACGGGGATTTGAACCCCCGACCTCACGACTGACAGTCCAGCAGGCTGACTACTGGACCATCGTGCACTCACATATTTACCAATTGCTTAATCGCGTAAGGTTTCCGTCAACGACCCTGGCAGTCGCAAGATGTCGTTAGTTCAATGGACATTAATATAATTATAATTATGAAGATGTCATTAATACAGTGTATATTAATACATGAAATCCACTGCTCCTGTTGAACAACATTTAAACGATTCATTTACAGCTATTATATACGTTCCTCAATCGGGACGCCAAATTACTAAACTGATAGCTTACGTCAACGGAACGCACAAGATGTCGTTAAACAGTCAACCATGTTATATAAAACCCACCTTTCCATTTAGACACCTTTAAAACGACGCCACCCTTAGTTACATATAAACCGAGTTCAAACGCTGGATTATTCAAAATCGCACAAAAGTGTAAGATCGATATCGACGTAACTAACACCCACAAGGTGTCGCTAAACACCAAACAATCCTACATAAAACCCACGGTTCTAGTTAGACGTATTTTAAATGCTGCCATTCTCAGATACATACCAGCTACCAGTCGCATTCAATCGCTAGCTGCACACTGGACATGTGGTTGGAAGATGTAGTTGAGCATTAAACAGTGCCACGATTGCACTTATAAGTAAATAAGTAAGTTAGTAAGTATGCATGTTCGTTATTACTATCAACTACTTATACAGTACTTTGGTTTACATGTAGCTTATATAATATAAAGCATTCTTGCCAAAAAAAATTTTTCTTTACACCTACATTAAAACATCGCCATTCTCAGCAACATATTTACCAATCGTTTAATCGCTTGGATAGCAATTGCTTTGAATCGCCATACAACGATCCTGGCAGTCAGAAGATGTCGCTAGTACAATAGACATTACTACATAAAATCCACTGCACCATTTAGACACCTTTAAAATGATGTCATTCAATGTTACATATTCACCAGTCGCGTTCAAGCGCCAGATCCCACATCCCAAAAGCGTAAGGTCGATACCAACGTAACTGGTGTCCACGACATCTCTTTAAACAAAAACCAATGCTACATAAGAGCGACGATTGCAGGTAGCAACTTCCTTCTCAGCTACATATTCACCAATCGTTTAATTAAGTGGCGTCACTAGGGGAGTGCTAATTTACTTTTTTGAACCTTCTAATGCGCTCCGTTCAGTGCCGACAGCGTTACCCAATTAACAGTGTTTAATCTAGTCCCCCTCTTCTGGGAGGGGAAACCAGGTTTCTGGGGGGACCAACCAATTTTTCAGACTTTTCCAACTTTCATCCAGACTTTTTACAACTTTCATCTTCGAAAAAAGTTGATGACCTTTTTTTTTTTTTTTTTAGTCATTCGTCCCAATTTTCCTTTAAATTACTCTCTCAAAAAAGTTGATGACCTTTTTTTTAGGGATCCGTCTCTCTGGGGGGGGGGAAACCATGTATCACCATGTATCCTGGGGGGGAAATTGCTTCCCCAAAACTTCTCTACATTATAATATTGCCGGCCTCTGGGGGAAACATCAATCCTGGGGGGGGACATTTACCCCCCCCAAACACGTCTAGATTAAACACTGCCCAATTAAGATAACGCTTCAATTGAAGTGCTTTCGTCACTTTTGTCTGCTCGTGCTACAATGTTTTCTTTTGGTGTTTTAAAATCGCTGATCTCGTTCAATTTTCTGTTATTTTAGCTGCAATGCTATGGTAATTAGTATTTTTTAACCTATACCAATAAGTCTTTGATAATGAAATATTCTATTAATTAAAGGAAGAAAATTTTAAAAAGTTATCAATTTGAAGGTAAGTTGGCGATAGGCATTGATTTCGCAGTTTTTAAAATGGAAAGTTCTGATTTGGTTGAGGTGTTCACTAAGTGCTGAAATGCTTGCGTATTTGTTTTTTTTCTTGTATTATTTCATTTATAACTATATTTCCGTAAATTCATATATGTAATTGCTAACCTGATTTTAACAATTGATATTATTATTGTATTATGCCCTACAATGTTTTAAGAAATAAATTCAAATAATCAGCCAAATTTATAGATTGCGATTGGGAGTCGCAAACACTAATCAAAGGCTTTTTTTTATTATAAAACGACATTCAAGTGGTTTATGTGATACCTGTCCGGTCAAAGAGACTATTCACCACCTCCTGCTTGAATGTAAAGAAGAAGATATATCTAAGACGTTACGAGATAAATGTGAATTGTATAAAAGTGAAATTCTATTTATTTATTTTTATTTATTTATTTATTTATTTATTCCGGATATTTCTATAGCGCCTCTTTAAGTCAACTACTACTCAGAGGCTCTCCCGACTACAACATTTGATACTGTGCCGGAATTTTCACGCCGAAGCGCCACGAGCAATTGCGAGTGAAGGACTTACCCAAGGTCCGTACGCAGCGGCTAGAGTGGGATTCGAACCTGCAACCCTCCGGTCACAAGGCGCCGAACATACCACTGAGCCACCACGCACCAAACCTTTTAATGGTAAATATATTTCAAAACGAAGTGTACAGGTTGGTTAAACTAATTACTGAAGGTCAAATTTTGTAAATAAATATGTGACCCGCCATTACAAAATGAGTCGGAAGTCGCATACAGCAAAATGCTGCAAATCGCTTCTGAAGGTGTTTTGCATTCAAATAATTGATTTTGTGATATTTATATTTTAGGAATCTACATTATATAATACACTAAAAAAATATTAAAACTTTATTTATTTTGTTGTTTTTAATGTGTTATTTATATAAAATAAGCGACCTATAAGATAAAAAAAAACATTTTTGTACGAATTTCACGTTCCTAGACGGTGGCCACCTGGCGAATAAAATTATGGTTGTAATATATCATTGGAAAGCTTAGACTTCGCTCTATGACATGAAGAAATTATCTTTTCGATATGACCTTTAATTAACCAATAAGGTGCTTTTCTCGTAAGCCCTAAACTGGATCTGGGTAAACAAATATAAATAGAAAATCTTGATTTCCCGACATTTTTTATTGCACAGGATGAAAGCTTAAAAATTTAATAACTCAACAAGCACTTGGTCGATTTTGATAAATAATAGCTCATTTGGAAGGTAATTTAACATAGAATAATGTGGAATATATAACTCAAAATAGTCGAAAAGTGCTTAGAGACTCATTTTGTAATGGCTGGTCACATATGTTAAGTTTGCTACTGTAGACAGTTTGTTTTTATCTTTGTTAAATATGCAAATATGTAACTAGTTTTGTTTTCCTTGTGCATTTTACTTTATTGTATTAATTATTACATTATTATAATGCACTCTTTGTTGTAATACAATTATGCATCAACATTAGTTATATCTTTTGCATAATTGGTTATTGGAGAACCTATATGACCATTTTCTTATCAATTGCTAAAGTTTTGGAAATGTTGTGTTATATTATTTATATATAACAAAATATGATGCTAGAAAGTCATATATATATAAAGCATATTGATTGATTAATTAATTACTACTCTCCAACATTTGGTTCTTGTGGGGCGTGGTGGCTCAGTGGTAAGTTCGGCGCCTTGTGACCGGAGGGTTGCAGGTTCGAATCCCACTCTAGCCGCTGCGTAGGGACCTTGGGCAAGTTCTTCACTCGCAATTGCTCATAGCGCTTCGGCGTGAAAACTCCGGCACAGTATCCAATGCTGTAGTCGGGAGCGCCTCTGAGTAGAGAGTGGTAGTTGACTTGAAGAGGCGCTATAGAAATATCCGGAATAAATAAATATAGTATAATTTTATGGTTTGATTTGGTTTATGTATTGGAATGAATATTACATTGTATAATACTGCAATACTGTGTTGGAATAAGGGAAATATACAGGTAATTGTGATATGAATACATTGAAATGCAACTTCAAACAGTTGTAATTATATGTCCATATATGCTTTGTTAGTGAAGTTAATTTATAGTTGAGTGTGTTTAATACCTGAACAGTTTTTCAAAAAAGCAACTTGGTATACCACATGTTTCATTTATTGTGAATACCGTTTGTGAAATTGTTAATATTACATACATGATATGATTGTAGCAGGAGATATTACCATGGGATGTCATTAAACTGAAGATTAAGAAACAATCACTTAGAAATTTCAAAAGTAGAATAAGAATATAATGTCATAATTATAATTATAATATGTACTGTGCATTTATACTTGAAATTGTTTAAATATTTCTTATGTGTGACAATTGTTGCGAAATACTGTTTAAATTGCCTCAAAACATTAATCACTATGCGTATCATAGACAATGTCAAATACACTGATTTAAATTATGTGACATTAGTGATATTGAACGGCTCTGTTTGACACCTTTAAATGGTGTCATTCGGAAGCGAAAAGTATCTTATTTCTGTGAATTTTGTTTGTGAATTGTCGTCAACGGCCACTGATGTCATAAGACGACGCTAAACTTTGGATTAATAATAATAATCGCTAGGTGTCAAGCGTTCTGCTCCTATGTCGGATTCAAGATGCCTTTAAACAGTCCACAAAAAACACAACTGCAGTTAGCCACCTTTAAAACGCAGCCATTCTCAGCTACATATATAGCGCTCAATCGTCGGATGGGCGAACTCCGCCACTGCTCGTACTCTAGCAGTGCCAATCCCAAACCTGGAACGGAGGAGGGCGACGCTAATGATTTTTCGTATCACAAAGTGTCGTCAAACTGAAACTACTCGTCGTCGGGTGGAGCGGGAGTTGCCTGTGTAACGTGAGGTCGACTTCAACGTAACTGACATCAACAAGATGTCGCTGAACACTAAATACTACTGCATTAAATCCACAATTGCAGTTATCATCATATTCGTTTTATTATTGATCATATTCTGGTTGACACACCTCGACCGTGGACATGTTACACTGATTGAAAGCTAGCATAAAGGAAAGAATAATGAAAGAATATTGCTGTTAAATTTTGAATCGTTCAGTAGATGTCATTATATAGAATGCGAGGTATATAGTTTTTGTCATCCTTCTCAGCTCAGGGCATATTTTAACTGTATAACTAGTGGGACAAATGTCCCAGAAGTAGTAGGATTTGTCCCAGTAGTGAGGCTGATTTGTCCCAGGCAATGTACGAGTTTAAACTATAAGTATTGGGACAAATGTTGGAGGAGTTTTAAGATATGTTCCAGTAGTAAAGAGAAAATTAGTCAAATGCATTGTCGGTTGCAAGAAGAATTCCGTTAGAAAAGGTCATGAAGTGTTTTGGGGGGTGATTTGCGAAAGAAAGTAAGAAAAGTAGAACTTTTCAGGGAGTAATGACTAAAAAAAGGTCATCAACTTTTTTGGGAGACGAATTCCTAATCGAGGAGCGATTTGCGAAAGAAAGTAAGAAAAGTAGAACTTTCATGGAGTAATGACTAAAAAAAGCTCATCAACTTTTTTAAAAGATAAAAATCAACTTTTCGTGTACAAATTCCCGAACAAGTTATTTGATTTTCGAAGGTTAAACGCTCATCATCCAGACGCCCGATTTTGTCCCAGTAGTCTAAATTTCTTAAAATATGCACTGTCTCATATTACCAATCGTTTAATCGCTTGAATAGTAATTCCGTTTAGTCTCCGTAGGGTTTCCGTCAACGGCCCTCGCAGTCACAAGATGTCGTAGTACAATGGACATTAATACATGAAATCCACTGCTCCAGTTTAGACACCTTTTAAACGCGCACATTCAAGGCTATAAGTAATCGTCAATCGCGTTTGATAGCCAGATCTCTCAGAAAACACCTTCATGCCTTTTGCTTATAGAAGTCGGGAGAGTAGATTCGGTCGGATGTTTATCGGAGAAGGAACTGAGGGGTTGCCTGAACGCGCTTAAAATTTGCACATTCAATAAATCATAGCATTATATAGCGCCTTCCGATATGATTATAGTCAGAGGAACTTCCAGCCTAAAGGAACAGTTTTAATTTGCTATGATTGTACAGTTGGCCGATATAAATTATAGGCCTGTATGACGTGCACACGCATTGTGCATTTTGAAGACTTGCATATTTATAAATGCACACATGTAAGAGTCTCATGTACCTCGAACATGAATATTTATTATTAATGTACGTATGTGTCTATATCACTTTCATGCGCAATGTCCCCAGGCATACAGCGTTCTGCTTCTAAGTAATTTGTGTGTTTATTAATAAGTATGTATACACTATACACTAGTATACAGGTTTGCACACATGTATACGGGAGAGGAAGCGTCTTTAGAGATTAGGCAAAAAGGAACTTACATACACAGATAAAAAAGACGAACTGAGTCACAGGCAGTCAGACAGGCAGACTTTTAACCCGACAGACTAACCGCCGTGATCACAGATCTGAGCCACGGCTACACTGTTCTATGACAGATCTGACATCACCACCACTCTCAGTTTTACATCAGGTTCCCCTCATTCAGTTCTCTTCCTCTGTTCGTGAGTTGGGGATTGTCCTCGACCCTACTGTTTCCTTCGCCGATCAAGTTAACATTGTATCGCGATCTTGTTTTAATCACCTACGCCAGCTTTGATCCATCCGCAGATGTATTTCGGTCCATGCTGTCACTACACTGGTCCTCGCTTTGATCTGAACGAGTTGACTTTGGCCTTTCCTCCTCCAAAATGCACAAACTTCAGTCTATTCTTAATACTTCTGCGTGGCTTATAGAAAATATTCCTTAGTTTGCCCACGTCTCTGCGCTGGATCCCTGCCAAAAGACAATTCAGTTCAAAACCCTCTCCCTCATTCGCACTTCCTCACTGGGTCAGCTCCGTCTTACCTAATGAATTTCAGCACCCCGGTGTCTTCCTTGCCTACGGGGGCCTCCTTGTGATCCTCAGCCCGTGGCCTTATGCTTGTTCCTCGTATGCACTCTTCCACAGCCCTATCCAAAAGATTCGCCTATATTATGTATATTCGGTTAGTGGATCAGTCTGACAAACCGTAGAAAGTTACAGCAAATTATGTAGGTCCTTTAGCCTGATACAGTCTTCCCCAGCCACTCCGCCAAGAGCTTCTTGTCCTCTCTCCTCTTCAGTTCCGTAGACGCAAGAAAACCGATATGTAAATGTTCGGTTAAAATACCAGGGCCGATCGCAGATCTATGAATGACACTGGAGTTAATGTTTTTAACTCTGAGGATATTCCCAGCTATGCAGTGATGTGTTTAGAAAGTATTGGAGAAACAAGACATGAGGAAGAAGGGCGACGCTAATCGTCTCTGTTATGACAGCGTCGTCAAAGAAAAACTACAGCCTATATACTGTTACAATTTTAAACGAACGTTTCCTACAGATGCTATAAATATTCTCTAATTGCGTTTAATCGCTTGGATAGCAATTCCGTCGGATCACCGTATAGTTTCCGTCATCGACATTGGCCGTCGCAAGATGTCGTTTATACAACGGACATTAATACACGAAATCCACTGCTTCATTTAGACACCTTTTAAACGCTACTACTCTCAGATACATACTCACTTTTTTCCGGTCATTCTGCCGATCTGTTTTGACATAATTTTATCATATGCACTAAGTAATGATAAAAATGTTCCATTTAGACACCTTTAAAACGCAGCCATTCTCTGGCACATATTCACTAGTCGCGTTCAATCGCTAGATGTCACGTTCACATGGTACGAAGAGTGCTGAGTTCAACTTAACTGATATCCAAATGATGTCGCTAAATGTTAAACAATGCAACCTAAACCTATAGTTTCATTTAGACACCTTTTAAACGCAGCAATTGTCAGGTACATATTCACCAGTCGCGTTCGATCGCTAGATCTAGTCCTCACATGGTACGAAGAGTGTTGAGTGCAACTTAACTGATATCCACATGATGTCGCTAAACGTTAAATAATGCAACCTAAACCTATAGTTTCATTTAGACACCTCTTAAACGCAGTCATTCTCAGCTATAGATGTTGGCCAATCGTGTTTGATCGTAAAGATTTTTAACTGAGTTACATATGTAATTGGATAAACTGATTAAATTAATGAAAAATAGGGTTTCAACATAGCAAGAAAAAACCCAAGTAAAAACCCAAGTTTCTAGGAAAACCCCATTTCCCAAGTTCGGATTAAAAAATCCGAGATCTTGGACTGGTAACGCTGCTGACAATTAGAAACCGGGTGTGACGTATGTCTTTCGTCTTTAATAACCTGGTCACTGCTTCCGACAATAGAAACTAAATACGTCTGCTTTCAGATTCGATATTGTAAGTAAAACATGATAAATTTGAAAATTGTAACAATTTAAAATACCACACCACACCCCGGAGACGAATACGACGTTCTCCAAGCTTAAACACACTTCTATTATATAGTTTCTTAGAGCCTGAGGGATTTTCGTACATCGGGCGTTAAAAAAATAAAAATAATAAATATATTAATAAACAGCACTAGCATTTAGGCTTATTTATCATTTGCTGAAAAAAATGCATTTTTTAAACTCATATCAGATCAGTAGGCCTACAAAGCAGGCCTATTCAGTTGATATTTAGTACTGAATTATAAACCCGCGCTACTATTACAAAATAATTAACTTTTTTGGCCCAATTTATAGATAAAAATATCCTAATTGATAAGTTTGGCACCGGTCCTGCTGCAATGGGAAATTCATGCCGGTCCGTGACACTGAAAGTAAATTCATGCCGGTCCGTCACACTGAAAAGTTTGGGAAGCCCTGGCTTAGGACTCTTTACATGTAAACCGTTCTCTCTTATGGCGACAATCATCTTCGATATGACGGCGTAGTAAAATAAACATAGTAGTCAGTCACTTCAGCGTCAGATCAATTAATGCATTGTGTCTGCGGAAGTCAGGAGAATGGCCTCGGTCTGCTGTTATTCTAGTAGGGAAGTGAGGCGTTCGTTGAAAGAGCTTAGAGCTCTCTCGTCCACAGAAGGTATTTTATAACTGCAATATCTATCATACAAAGAAGACGATTATTAGACCTACATGTACAGATACACAAGTAGGCCACATAATTTTAATATCCATATACGATATTCATGTGTATCTTGAAAATAATTATGCATATTCATTCATCAATTCAATCAGATTGTTATATAGCTTAACTCAAAGGAACGCACAAGATGTCGTTAAACACTAAACAATGCTAAATAAACCCACCGTTCCATTTAGACACCTTTAAAACGCTGCCACTCTAAGATACATATTCGCGAATCGCGTTTAATCGCTAAATCCGCTATTTCCGCTGGATATGCAGCGTAAGCTCTATATCAACGTAAACGAACACCCACACGATGTCGCTAAACTCTAAGCAATAGGACATGAAATCAACGGTTCCAGTTAGACACCTTTTAAACGTTGGCATTCTCAGGTACTTATTTAGCTACCATTAGCGTTGAATCGCAAGCTGCGACCTGGACTATTTGGTGTGTGAAGGGTAAGGAGGTCGATTTCAAGATGTCGTTAAGCATTAAACATTGCTTCATAAAATCCACGATTGCAGTTATAACTAAGCATGTTCTTTATTGTTACCACCTGCCTATACCGCACTTTGGTTTGCATATAGTTTATACAATATAATGCATTCTTGTCAAAACTGGTTCCTCATTACACCTCCTTTAAAACGCTCTGCTGTTACAATTTTAAATGAACATTTCCTACTGATGCTATTAACATTGTTTAAATCCGCTCAGTCGCTTGGATAGTAAGTAATTCCGTCAAATCTTCGTGGGGTTCCGTCAACGACCATGGCAGTCGCAAGATGTCGGTAGTACAATGGACATTAACACATGAAATCCACTGCTCCTGTTTAGACACCTTTAAAACGAAACATTCTCAGGTATATATAATCGCTAAGTGCGATCATTGATTAATCGCCAGATTGTCCCCTTGGTTTCCTCATAGGTCGTCGTCAACGTAGCTGACATCCACAAGATGTCGTTAAGCATTAAATCGTAATCTCCAAACTTCTAAAGCGCCACTTGAAGGCCAAGCGGAGGGCAAAAGTCTATTTACGAGCGCTGCGTCAACTCAGAGGGGGTTGCAAGAGCATAGTCAAAAGGAGGTCCGAGTCCAGTTCCAGAGGGCCAGATCGATCAAGAGAGTAGACGGAGCAGCTGTTAAGGCGGGTGTCGTTTAGGGCGAGAAGAATTGGAAGGCGGAGGATCAGATGAGTCTGAGGAGGGGTTCTTGAAGAGGTGAGACTTCAGTTTTTAGTGTAAAGCCCTGGGGGTGATAGATAGAGGAACATGAGGAGGATTGAGGACGTGTTTCAGTGATGATGGAAGAACCGAGAATCTGTGGAATTCGGATGGGAGATCGTTCCAGAGTCGTAGTGCTTTGTTGGATATGATTCGGTTGCTGAACTTGAGACGAGTGTAGTGACTGGGGTCGAGAAAGACTGAGATAGGAGATGATCGGGTGGAGCGGGTTGCTTGGATGGGAAGGAGATCACGGAGGTACTTGGGGCGGGGAATAAACACTAAACACTGCATCACAAAATCAGCGATTCTACGCGGTGTCTGTGCGGGCAAAAAGCATAATGAGCACCCCCTTCCCGGCAGAGCGGAGGGGGTGGCTACCGTAGTTCGAGAATTCGCATTTTATGAATTTTACGAATTTTTAATTTTAAAGCTGCACTTTTAAAATTCGTTAAAATTCGTGAAATAATAAAATAATAGAATTCTTCGCCATGGCAACGAATTTTATTATTTATTTACTTTTCAACTTTTTAAGAAAGTAAATGTCAATGCCATAGGCAATCAATCAATCAGCCGTAAAAGATAGCTGACTAGCAACACAATAGTACTGATATTCAGTTACTGTTCTACTTGGAGCCTTGAACTTCGATTTCTATCATAGTTGGGATGTGTGACTGTGAGGGTTGGCAGCGTTCACCGTTCTTCTACTTCATCGTCCTCTGATTCTGAGTCAGGAACAGCCCACTGCAAATGCTCCCGAATTCGGGCAGAACAACTAACAAATTCCATGTCACAAAAACAACACTGTATTTTTCGATTACCCTTTACTTCTCCTCAAAAATTACTACATGTTTCCACTCCGGTCCATGTTCTTTCATCTTTAGGAAATTAGATTTTTACTAAATTAACTCGTCACTTAATAAACTTTTACATTAAATTCTAAGCAGAAGCTTAACACAACATATCATGACGTCATGAGTCATCACATTTGTTGTTGTTGCTTACGCTGTTTTTGCAAAACGCCACTGTCAATGTAGAAAAGGCCCAACAATGGCCCAACGAATTTTTACGAATTTTAAAATAGACCAAAAATTCGCGAATTTTTACGAATTTTTAAACCAAAAGTCACGAATTCTCGAATTATGGTGGCTACCCTGAACTCCCTGCACGGGGTGGCAAAGGACTCGCAGATAAGCTGGAGCACAGCCCAGCTGGCCCCGCCAGACTAGAGAAACAACACTGTAGTACAGTGGACATTAATTGTAATTGCACCATAAAAACATGAAATCCACTGTTAGACAAGTTTCAAACGTTTCATTCCCAGCTATAGATGTTCGCCAACCGCGATCGATCGCCAAATATTTTATAGATATCTTGTAAGTCGTCGTCAATGGAACTAATACGCACAAGATGTCTTTAAACACTAAACAATTGTACATAAAACCCACCGTTCCAAAGACACCTTTAAAACGCTGCCATTATCAGCTACAACAATCACTATAGTCGAGTTCAATCGCTCATATGTGGCTTTTAAGAATTAACCATATGAATAACTTCAAAGTAACTGACCTGACATCCGCAAGATGTCGCTAAACACTAAATCGTAATCTCCAAACTTCTAAAGTGCCACTTGAAGTCCAAGCGCAGGGCACTAGGCTAGTTACGCGCTCTACGTCAAATGAGGTTTTCCAAGGAATAGTCCAAAGGAAGTCCGAGTCCGGTTCCATAGGGAGAAAGAGCAGCTCTAAAGGCGGTGTCGTTTAGGGCGAGAAGAATTAGAAGGCGGAGTATCAGACGGGTCAGGGCATGAGATTAGGAGTACTTGAAAAGGTGGACCTCACTTTTGAGTGGAAAACCTGAGGGTGATAGATAGAGGAGCATAAGGAGGAGGATAGAGGACGGGTTGCAATAATGATGGAGGAACTAAGAATCTGCGGAATTCAGAGGGGAGGTCATTCGAGATGCGTGGTGCTGTGTTGGGTTTGGTTCGGTTGGAGAACTTGAGACGAGCATAGTGACGGAGGGATAAGAAAGACTGAGATAAGAGGATGATCTGGTGGAGCGGGTTGCCTGGATGGTGAAGGAATCACGGAGGTACTTGGGCTGGGAATAGACACTAAATCCATTGCAACATAGAATCCACGACTGCAGTTATACATTCATTCATTCATTTCAGCATTTATATAGCGCCTCTTCGAAGGAGCTACTCAGAGGCGCTCCCGACTTCAGTACGGACGAATGAAGCAGTTTTAACGCAGTATAGAAATACATGGAAATCCCCAAATACATTGGGTTTCAGCATTATATTATATACCGACCTCTGCCACATATTAACCAATCGTTTAATCCATTATTATTATTATTATTATTATTATTATTATTATTATTATTATTATTATTATTATTATTATTATTATTATTATTATTATTATTATTATTATTATTATTATTATTATTATTATTATTATTATTTTTACTACTACTACTACTACTACTATTTTTATTATTATTCTACATAATACCCATAGTCCCAGTTAGACACCTTTAAAACGTTGTCGTACTCATCTATAATAAATTCCCAACAGCAGCATAGCAAAGATAATTTGAACTATGAATTTGGCGCGCCCCTGTGTTTTATTTATTTCACAATTTCCAATACATCAAATTGCAATTTAAATTTTAGTTAAATAAAATATGATAAATACAGATTGTATATGTGGTCGCCATACTCATACTTGACAACAGGTTTATAAGTAATGAAGATATTACAGTATATTTTGGGCGCCAAAACTAAATCTTTTAAATTTATTTGGGATAAATTAGTTAAAATTACATCAGAATTAAAAAGTAAAATAATTTATTTGACAATCATTTGGCGCCCATTTTTTGGCCCCGGGGACACATGCCTTCTATACCCCCAGCTACGCCTCTGTTCTCCAATGGCGTTCAATCGCTAAATGCTAATCATTTCGCTTTCAGTGCCTTATAAAGCGTAAGGTCGACTTCAACGTGACTAACAGGCACAAGATATTGCTTAACAATGAACAATTCTACATAAATCCCACGGCTCAAGTTAGAAACCTTTAAAACGCTGCCATTCTTAGCTAGATAATTTACCAGTCGCTTTCACTCGCTAGATGATATTGGTGCATCCTGTACGAAGCGCAACTTCAACGTAACTGACATCTACAAGATGGCACTAAGCACTAAACAAAGCTAAATAAAATGCATGATTGCGCTTTAAAACGTCGCCTTTAAAACGCCGCCATTCTCAGCTTAGTCAGCTAATCGATTAATCGCTTGGATAACAACTCCGTTGAGTTTCCGTAGAATTTCCCTCAACGACCCTTTCAGTCGAAAGATGTCGTTAGTACAATCGAGATTAATACATAAAATCCGCTGCTCCAGTTTAGACACCTTTTAAACGGTTCAATTCAAGGCTATAGATATTCGCCAATCGCGTTCGACCTAAGATCCATCGACAGCTTCCATCGGCTGTAAGTTAATTCTGAGTAGAATCGGATATAATTATAACGGCAATATCCATCGCATAGGGCAGATGATAATGAGACCTACATATTATACACAAGTAGGTCATGTATTTTTAATATCTTAATAGGATATTCATGTGTATCTTGAAAATCTGCATATTCATTCATTTATTGGTTCGTTCATTTTCTCAGAGCTTTTATAGCTCCTTGCTATGATGACTATTCCCTGAGTTTGAGTCTAAAACTGGTTAAGAGGAACTGTATTAATTTGCTATTCATTCATTCATTCGAGTATTTTTTATAGCACCTCTTCAAGGGGTGCTATACCCCTCTGAGCATACCCCTCTTCAAGGGGTATGCTCAGAGGCGCTCCCGACTGCAGCACGGCCAAATAGAACAGTTTTAGGTCTAGTGTAGAACGTATCAGAGGGAGTTCTGGGGAGCAGGCGGAGCTCAGGAGGTAGCCCGTTCCATGCCGTCGGGCCCACGTCTGAAAAAGTACGATTCTGCGCGGTGGGTGTGCGGTCAAAAGGCATAATGAGCACCTCCCCCCTTCCCCGAAGATTGGAGGTGGCGGCTGCCCTGGACTCCCTGCACGGGGAGGCAAAGACCCGCAGATAAACTGGAGCACAGCCAAGACTAGAGAAACAATCCTTTATATCACACGGAATGTGTGAATGTGCAGTAGGCCAATGCAAATTATAGGCTTTTATGACATGCAAACGTATTGTGCATTTTGAAGACGTGCATATTTATGAATGTTCACATATATTATGTACCTCGAGCATCAACATTTATTATTAGCGGACGTGTGTATGTGTCTATATTACTTTCATATGTCATGTCCTTAGTCATACAGCGCAATGCTTCTAAGTATTTTGTTTGTTTATAATAAGTCTTTGTATACAGGGACTTGAACACGCATACGGGAGAGTGAGCGTCTTTCGAGTTATTGACGCTCTCTGTCATGGGCTTAGATTGTGAGGGGTTCGTGGGGTACCCGCACCCCCACTATTTGAACTGGAGTGCCGCACCCCCACTTTTTAAACATTGCCAATCAATGCTTTATTATTTTGCCTTCCCAGAGATCGCAATCTCCGCCTCGCTTCGTGTATGTAGACAGAGTAAGGACCGTGTACCACAAAAGTACGAAAGTACTTAGATACACAGGTAAACCGAAAGCCAGACGAACTGAATCACAGGCGGCAGCCACACAGGTCACCCGAGAGACTGACCGCCGTGACAGGCCACAGATCAGGGCCACGGTTACATTTTTTTTAAAGATCTGACATCACGATTCACTCCCACACTGATGTTTTACTCAGGTTCTTTTACTCTGCTCGTGACTTGGGGATTGTCCTCGATCCTACCTTTTCCTTCACCGATCAAGGTAACCTTGTAACCCGATCTTGTTTTTATCATCTAAGCCAGCTTCGATCCATCCGCAGGTGTCTTTCGGTCCATGCTGTCACTATACACTGGTCCTCGCTTTGATCTGCACTCCCGTAGAGATGGAAATCCTGTGTATTCCTACCTCTCCTCCTCCTCCTCCAATATGCACAAACTTCAGTCTATTCTTAGTGCTTCTGCTCGGCTTATAGGTAATATTCCTTAGTTTGCCCAAATCTCTGCCTTTTTTCGTGACTCCCTGCGCTGGCTTCCTGCCCAACAGACAATTCAGTTCAAAACCCTCTCCATCATGCGCAATTTTCTCACTGGGTCTGCTCCGTCTTACCTAATGAATTTCAGCACCCCGGTGTCTTCCTTGCCTGCGAGGGCTTCCTTGTGATCCTCGGCCCGTGGCCTTATGGTCGTTCCTCGTATGCACTCGTCCACGGCCCAATCCAAAAGATTCGCCTATGTTATGTATACTCGTTTACTGGAACAGTCTGACAAACCGCAGAGAGCTACAGCAAATTATGTGGGTCTTTCAGCCTGGAACAGTCTTCCCCAACCCCCTCCGCCAAGAGCTTCTTGTCCTCTCCCCTCTTCAGTTCCGTAGACGCTTGAAAATCGATATGTAAATTTTATTTATTTATTTATTCCGGATATTTCTATAGCGCCTCTCGAAGTCTACTACTACTCAGAGGCGCTCCCGACTACAGCATTTGATACTGTGCCGGAATTTTCACGCCGAAGCGCCTTGCGAGTGAAGAACTTGCCCATGGTCCGTACGCAGCGGCTAGAGTGGGATTCGAACCTGCAACCCTCCGGTCACAAGGCGCCGAACTTACCACTGAGCCACCACGCCCCACAAATGTTCGGCTAAAACACCAGGGCCGATCGCAGATCCCTGAATGACACTGGAGTTAGGCCTAATGTTTTTGCTCTGAGGATATTCCCAGATATTCAGTGATATTTCTAGAAAGTATTGGAGAAGCAAGGCATGAGGAAGGAGGGCGACGCTAATCGTCTCTGTTATGACAGCGTCGTCAAAGAAAAACTACACAACTCTCTGCTATTACAATTTTAAACGAACGTTTCCTACAGATGCTATAAGTATTCTCTAATTGCTTTAATCACCTGGATAGCAATTGCGTCGGATCACCGCAGGGTTTCCGTCAACGACATTGGCAGTCACAAGATGTCGTTAATACAACGGGCATTAATACACGAAATCCGTTGCTTCGTTTAGACACCTTTTAAATGATACCAATCTCAGGTACATATTCACTAGTCGCGTTCGATCTCTAGATCTCGTCCACAAATTGAAAGAAGAGTGTTGAGTTCAACTTAACTGATATCCACAAGATGTCGCTAAACGAAAAACAATGTAACATAAACCTATAGTTTCATTTAGACACATTTTAAACGCAGCCTTCTCAGCTATAGATTTTAGCCAATCGTGTTCGATCGTTAATTTTTTTTAACTGAGTGATGTATGTCAATGGAACGCACAAAGTGTCGTTAAACAATAAACAATGCTAAATAAAACCCACCGCGTCATTTCAAAGACACCTTTAAAACGCAGCCACTCACAGCTCCATATTCACCAGTCGCGTTCAGTCGGTAGGTAACGGATCTATCGCGTATGAAAAACACGCTTCATTCAATCCAGTGCTAAGCACTGACAATTATAGCGACGGATGCTCTCCGAGGCACCAACTTGGCTACCCTGCAAGTTGACTGCGAAGAGATTTCCTCTACACCTCCGACGAAAACAGCAAATGGTGGACTTTGTAATAAAAATCAATGCCATTCGCAACCACCAGTGGGCAAAAACTAAAAGGAACCAAAACTAACACAGACCCAATCCGAATCAAAGTGAGAGAGATCAACGAAGAACTAGCAGCATCCACGATCTCTCCGCTGACCTCTTCTCTGAAGCCACCCTAGCAACTCCACCCACCCGTTGTAGACACTACCCTCACAGCCGTGATCAACGACACAGACAACTCGGAAAGGAAGAAAGCACTAACATAATCCACATCCGAATATATGACGCACAAACGGCTACATATAAGGACGGATCTAAAAGCGCAACGCATCGTGTTCCTATTACGTACCCTCCGTTAGCCTCTACAACAGCCAATGGACTGCCTCGGCTACCGGCTCAAGCTACAGAAACATTGGACCACAGGTATCCCTGAGCAGGAAGGAAATATGTTGACATCAACCTCTAAAAATGCAATAATCACCGGACTCCGTTTCTGCCATTGTCTGAAACTCTGGGGCAAGCGCGAAACAGGAAATTGTGACCAATGCAACATCCAGGAAACCGTGCAACACTTTTTCCTGGAGTGTCCAGGTCAAGCAGAACTACAGGAAGAACTCATAAGAATATGCGCACGCAAGAACTTGAGTCTGGAACTGCTATTACCCAACTAGGATGTCTTCTACGAGGCGCAGTATCGACTTCAACGTAACTGACATAAACAAGTTGTCGCTAAACACTAAACAATGCTACATGAAACACAACGTTTCATTTAGGCACCTTTAAAACGGTGGTATTTTCAGCTACATATTTCCAGTCGCGTTCAATTGCTATAAAATTATAGTTGGATTAGAATAAAGCGTAATGCTGACTTCAACGTAACTGACATCCACAAGATGTCGCTCGCTAATAACTAAACATTGCTACATAGAACCGTCTGCAATCTTTCATCTCGAATATTATTATTAGATATTATATTATATCCTGTTCTCATCTAGATATTCACCAAGGCGCGTGCAATTATTAGGCTAAATGGACGTGGGCATGAAAATGTTAGCGACTTCATTTTCTTAGCCTCGGCATATGAGGGAGGGTGGCCAATCCTCCCCTCGCCGGCTCATTTCCCACCGACAGTGTACGGCCAGTGTACTCATTATAGCCGAGTTGGCTAGAGCTGCAGGTAGAGCAGAAATCTCGAAACATGTTGGCCCTTGTGGGTACGTTGTGCGAAGCGTACGGGCGACATCAACGCAACTGACATTCACAGGATGTAGCTATAAGCACTAGACATTGCTACATAAAATAAACGACTGCACCTATAGTGTATAACTCCAATCGTAGATTTTATGTAGCAATTTTTAAAAGGATGAATAGTATACACCTTCTTTGAAACGCAGCGATTCTCAGCTCCATATATTTTAGCAGTCCATTAAGCTAGCCGTAGAGCAGCTATGGGCATGAAAATGTTAGCGACTTCATTTTCTTAGCCTCAGCATATGAGGACAGGTGGTCAATCCTCTTCTTGCTGTCTCATCTTCACACCGACAGTGTACGGCCAATGTACTCATTATAGTTGAGTTGGCTAAGGGGTGCAGATGGAGCATAAATCTCCAAAAAAAAGCCCTTGAGGGGACTTGAACCCCCGTGCAGCTCCATATTTGCCAATCGTTTAATCGCTTGAACAGCAAATCCGTCCAGTCTCCGTCAACTACCCTGACAGTCGCAAGATGTCATTCTCACATTATACATGAAATCCACTGCTCCAGTTTAGACACCTTTTAAATGCTACAATTCAAGGCTATAGATATTCGTCAATCGCATTTAATCGCCAGATCGCCTATCGGCTATCGTTGAGGTCGTAGTCAACGAAGATGACATCCACAAGATGTCGCTAAGTACAAAATCGTAATCTGAAAACTTCTAAACCGCCACTTGAGGTATGTGTATACACTCTAGGGCTTACAGGTTTGCACACACAAACGGGAGGGGAAGCGTCTTTCGAGTTATGTAGAACATTGACGCTTTCTGTCATAGGCGTAATTTGCGGGCGCTACGAGGGGTACCCGTACCCCCACTTTTTGTACTAGGCAGGGCTGTAGTCGAGCGTATACGCGGGTATACAGCGCATACTTACCTCTAGAGAAATTTGAGAGCGTATACTCATGGCTGTAGACGAAAAGGTCATCAACTTTTCCAGAGACAAAATCGTAAAAAGTCTGAAAATTTTCTGAGAATTGGTGAAAAGTCAGAAATTTTTCCTAAAAAAAGGTCTTCAAATTTTTTTTACGCCGCTGGTCACCGGTAGCGTATACTCACCTCAAATTTTACCACTACAGCCCTGGTACTAGGGGTACTGCAGCCCCACTTTTTAACTCTCTAACTACCACTGGGGTCAAAAAGGACCCCATAGGTTGTTTCCATTAGTGTTGCTCAGCCCCCATAAGTGATATCTAGACGAAATTTTACGACTCTATAGGTATTTCTGTTACGTACAAAATCACATGTTTTTTTGCATTTTTGTCACTAGATGGCGCAGGTATTGCATTTGTACACTGAGTACCAATGGGGTCCTTTTTGACCCCAATGTAAACTGTACGATTATGACTAATGTAAATATAATCAAATATATTTTTGTGGAAGTAAAATTTACTTTATAAGTATATTTACAAGGAGAAACTATTACTAATTGATTACTGTAGCACAAAAATGTCCAAAAAAGATGACCCTTATCAGCACCATCCGGAAAAAACAGCAAGGAACTTCCTTCAAAGTTCATAAACTCAAAAGGTCATGAAGCACTATCTTCATCTTTGTTTTACGAGATGATGCAATACTTGTGTCCTACTGTCCAACGAAAGGTGAAGCTGTTGTTCTGCTCAGCAGTCGAGATCGATAGCAACCACCCTGAGAAAAAAACCTAATGAACTTGGACTGTAATGCATCCACAGGTGGTGTTGACACTGCAGATCAGGTGCTTCGTATGTACAGTTCAAAATAATGACAAGGTGTTGGCCTATGGCAGTATTCTGCAACATGTTGGACATCAGTGCCCTTAAAGTATTTGTTGTCTGGACTGCACTAAATCCACATTGGCAAGTTCAAGCAACGCAAAGGAGAAGGCTCTTTCTGCTACAGCTAGGTAATGAGCTAATTGGAGAAAATACCGTTGCAGAACAACCTATGCTTATGACATTGTCATCAGGAAAGTTTGCTAAGAAACGAATTTATTGGTTCAAAATATAGTATCAGTCAACAAACAATACGTTTTCAATTTAAAGTTTATTCTTATTAGTTATTTACTTAATTGTAACCAAAACAGCACAAGTTTACATTGGGGTCGTTTTTGACCCCAGTGGTACTCAGTGGTTGCAAAATTTTCTGGTAGTTTGAGGATTAAACATTGTCAATCAATATTTTAGTATTGTGCCTTCCCAGAGATTGCAGTCTGCGCCTTGCTTCTTGTACGTGGACAGCGTGTGGAGTATGTACCATAAATGTACGAAAGTACTTAGACACACAGGTAAGCCGAGACCAGACGAACTGAGTCGCGGGCAGTCAGACAGGCAGACTTTCAGCCACACATGTTACCCGACAGACTGACCGCCGTGACCGGCCACAGATCTGGCCACGGCTACACTCTTTTTGGATAGATCTGACATCACTCCCATTCTGAGGTTTTTCTCAGGTTCCCCTCATTCAGTTCTCCTCTATCCGTGGCTTGTTGATTGTCCTCGATCCTACCCTTTCCTTCACCGATACAAGTTAACTTTGTATCTAGTTCTTGTTTTTATCATCTACGCCAGATTCAATCCATCCGCAGATGTATTTTGGTCTATGCTGTCACTACACTGGTTCTCGCATTGATCTGCACTCGGGTTGACTTTGGTAATGCTGTGTACATTGGCCTTTCCTCCTCCAATGTGCACTAACATCAGTCTATTCTTGATGCTTCTGCTCGGCTTAAGATAGGTTATATTCCTTAGTTTGCCCGCATCTCTGCCTTTATTCGTGACTCCCTGGACTGGCTCCCTGCCCAAAAGAAAATTCAGTTCAAAACCCTCACCTTCATGCGCAACTTCCTCACTGGTCTTACCTAATGAATTTCTGCATCCTGGTTTCTTCCTTGTCTGCCTCCTTGCGATTTCCGGCCCTTATGCTTGATCGTCGTATGCACTCTTCCACGACCCAATCCAAAATCTCGCCTATGTGGGTCCTTCAGCCCGGAACAGTCTTCCCCAGTCCCTCCGCCAAGAGTTTCTTGCCCTTTCTCCTCTTCAGTTCCGTAGACGCTTGAAAACCTTTCTTTTTGCCGGTGCTGGCACTGACGCTGGTCAAGAGCGCTTCTGATTTCAGTGGCGCTATTTACAATTACAATTACAGGGCCGGTCGCAGGTCCCTGGATGACACTGGAGTTAATGGTTTGTTTTTGCTTTGAGGCTGTTCAAAGGTATTTAGTGATATGCTTAGAAAGTATTGGTGAAGCAAGACACGAGGAAGAAGGGCGACGCTAATCGTCTTTGTAATGACAGCGTCGTCAAAGAAAAACTACACAATCTGCTATTACAGTTTTAATTAACGTTTCCTACGGATGTTATAAACATTCTTTAATTGTGTTTAGTCGCTTCGAAAGCAAATCTATCGAATGACCGTAGGGTTGCCCAGGGCCGTAGCCAGGATTTTGTTTCGGAGGGTGTTTTCTGTTTCGGAGGGTGTTTTCTGTTTCCGGGGGTGTTTTCTCGTCCTTGAGCAAGCCGAAATGCAACCAAGTCAACCGACCAAGGGGTTTGTCGTTAGTAAATGCATTATTTTACTTTTACATTATTTAATTTCGGGGGGTGTTTAAGCACCAAAAACACCCCCCTAGCTACGGCCTTGGGGTTGCCGTCAGCGACACTGGAAGTCACAAGATATCATTAATACAATAGACATTAATACATTAAATCCACTGCTCCAGTTGAACAACTTTTAAACGAATCAATCCCCATTTATAGATGTTCCACAATCGGGTTCGATCGTCAGATTATTTGAGCTGTCTGATAGGTCTACGTTAACGGAACGCACAAGATGTCGTGAAACAGTAAACAATGTTATATAAAACCCATGCTTCCAAAAAGACACCATTAAAACCCAGCCACTCTCAGTTACATATTCACCAGTCGCGTTCAATCGCTGGATTCTTCTGACATATGACATAAAGCGCAATGTTGATATCAACGTAACTAACATCCACAGGGTGTCGCTAAACTCTAAGCAATGCCACATAAAATCAACTTTTCCGGCTAAACATCTTTTGATCTCTGCCATTCTCAGATACATACCAAGCTACAGTCGCATTCGATCGCTAGGTGCACGCTGGACATGTGGTAGGAAGATATCGTTCAGCATTAAACATTGCTTCATAAAATCCACGACTGCAAGTAAGTAAGTATATTCTTTATTACTACCAACTGCCTATACAGCACTTTGGTTTACATGTAGCTTATACAATATAAAGCATTCTTGTCAAAAATATTTCCTCATTACACCCACTTTAACGCACCGCAATTCTCAGCTACGTATTTACCAATCGTTTAATCGCTTGGATAGCAATTGCTTTGAATCGCACTACAACGACCCTGGCAGTCAGAAGATGTCGTTCGTACATGAAATTCACTGCTCCATTTAGACACCTTTAACAGAACGTATTTCAAAGTTACATATTCACCATTCGCGTTCAATCCCTATACCCCAGCACCCCATGAACGCGCAAGGTCGAATTCAATGTAACTGATGTCCACAGGATGTCGTTAAACAAAAACCAATACTACATAAGACTAGGGCTGTACCGAATATTCGCTTTTTATTCGCTTCTAGGCCGAATAGTTGGCCAAACAGCTATTCGGTATTCGGCCGAATAGTAGCGGTCGGACCGAATACGGATAGTGGTCACGTGACATCTGTTTCTGCAGAAGAGGCTGCTATAGCGATTGGACTGAAGTAACTCTCTCATTAACATAATATGCTGTAGTAGCAGCCAGGCGTTGCCTACTGTCTGGATCGCGGCATCGCAGTGTCAGTAGTCTAATAATCTTTGTGTACGGTGACTGTTTACTTTTAGTTTATGTATTTAATTTACTGAACTGAAACTTTTGCTGACATTTGAAATTTAGAATTTTGTCGGTAGACCTATTTTGTACACTATTCCTATTCGTGTTCGGCCGAATATTTGGTCCAATTATTTGTATTCGGCCGAATAGTTAAAACCACCTATTCGGTACAGCCATACATAAGACCATCGATTGCAGTTAGAAACTCCCTTCTCAGCTACATATTCACCAATCGTTTAATCGCATAGATAGCAATTCCGTTGAGTCACCGTAGGGTTTCCGACAACGACCCTTACAGTCACAAGATGTCGTTAGTACATTACATTACTACATAAAATCCATGGCTCCACTTAAGACACCTTTTAAATGCTCCCATTCAAGGCTATAGATATTCGTCAATGCTTACTGGCAGGGTTAGAATGTCCAAAATGGTCTCCATGTGAAAAGCAAAAGTTAGGAAGAAATTGGTGCACCCGACTTTTTAGACCAAAGTTACATCTCAGCTTTCTGTAGATTTAGTATTTCCATGCATAAATTTGAATTGTTTTCGGTTGAGAATCATTTCTTTTCACATGTGACATCTCCATTAAGTAAGCAATTAAGAATGTAAACCAATTGCTAATCGCATTTTGGTGTACATACATCAAATATCATATATCATCCTAATGACGAGGGTTTTACTCATCAAGCTATCAGCCGGTGGCATTGTTTGGTCGTGGGCGGAGAGAATAATCTGTGGCCTTAATGGGTGGAAGCAGGTCATTTAATACATGTCCATTATCCGCCAGCACTGCAGAAAAGAGCCGCGTATCTGCGTTTGAACATAACTACCCCATCTGGTGGAATCCTTAGGAAGATAATGATGATGAATCAAGCATAAGCTCGTTTGGGGTTTGCTGAGCTGATGTCACTGCAAGTGTATTGATATATAAATAATTAACGGTTAGCTAATTAGAAGTAACAAGAAGTAATTGCAGGTAAGGTGATTAAAGTGAGATGAGGTAATTACAGGAAAGGTTATTATGATTATTGAGATGAGGCAACTATAGCTAAGGTAAATATTCATGTCGGTGATTACAGGTAAGGTAGTTAAAGGTGCGATGAGGTAATTACAGGATGAGGTGATAAAGGTGATACGAGGTGTTTAGGTGCAAGATATTTATAATTAAACATAAATATACGTCACTCAACAATTCAGAGGTGCTCCCGACCAATGTCAGTAAGAAACGGTAATTACAGGTACGTTAATTGAAGGTGAGATGGGTAATTGCTTATATGTTAGAAAAAGCTTCTGTCGTTATCGGTCTTCATGTAAGGGCATGGACGTCCGCAGAAATTTTTCTGGGGAGGCAAAAATTTGCTAAAGATTTTATTTCTGCAAAATATTTTCAAAATCCAGGGAACAAGTGCCCCCCTCCGGACGCTCAGGGGTAAGGGTGTCATCGCTCTATACTAATCGTCTTCGTTATTACACAGCGTCGTCAAACAAAACAACACAACCGTCTGCTGTTACAATTTTAAATGAACATTTCCTACTGATGCTATTAAGCATTCTTTAAATGCGTTTATTCAGCTTGGATAGCATTTCCGTCAAATCGCCGTGAGGTTCCGTTAACGACCATGGCAGTCGCGAGATGTCGGTAGTACAATGGACATTAATACATGAAATCCACGGTTCCAGTTTAGACACCTTTAAAACGGTACATTCTGTGTTATATATTTTCGCCAATTGCGTTCGGTGGCTAGTTGATCCCAGCAACTTCATATATAACGGGTTGAACCCGTGAGAAGCGTAAGTTCAACTTAACGTAACTGACATCCACTAGATGTCGGTAAGCACCAAAAATTGCTACACAAAATCCACGACTGCAGTTATAATACACCGGTGCTAATTTCGTGAACGAAATATAAACAAGAACGAAAAGGATTAGGCAATCGTTCACGGAAACGAAAACTAGAAAGAAATTGTGAACTAAAACTAAATAAAAACGAAAAAGAATTAACGTAGAACGAAATAAAAACGAGAACGATACTGAAATCTTGAACGAAAGCTATAGAAAATCAAATTAAGTATCTATTTTGTTATAATTTTCTGTGGCTACGCAGTTGAACGGCGCGCATGTCGCAAACATCCTCTGTTGAGTAGCATTCTCTCTGAGTCCCGTCAGCTTCAATCACATTATTGCTTCAGTTAATTGGAATTTCTGTGCCTTACGTTGTCCACGATATATGTATTTCCTACGTGGAGCAAGGCACGACGAAGTAACATAAGTTAAGGTAAGGTAAGGCTAGTAAAAATTGGTTAATTAAAATAAGCCAACGAAACAATTAGGCGAGGGTGGTTTAGTTTAACTTCGGGAAAATAATATTGGACTAGTCATAAAAGCTAGGCAGATGTTACTGACACGCATATCTACAATTTTCGGTCGCCTGGTATATATATGAGTTGCAGGATATGCAGAGGTTTTATTAAGGAGATAATATCCATACCAAGACGATTTCCTTTGAGGTATCGATGGCGCCATCCATATCGATTACACACAAAGGACATGGGATTCGAACCTTGGCTGCAGGGGTTAAAAGTAGGTGTCAATTAACCTTTTCAAAACTAAAACTAGAACTAAAATGATTTGATGAATAAAAACTAAACTAAAACTAAAATGATTATCAAAACTAAAAGTAAAATTAAAACTAAACTGTAATGATTGATCCTCTTCTTGTTCTCTGCCTTCAGCCAGGTTCAAACGTCCGACGTCGCCACTCCTCTCAATTTTGAACTTCTTCTTTGAGTCTTCGGTATCCTTCCTTCATCATCCAATCCAGCATCATCTGTCATTGATATTGAACTGAATAAAACTAACATAAAGATGATTTTCTGAACTAAAATAACACTATTTTACACCCCTTTAAAACGCGGTGTGTATCCGCAACATATTTTTAGTAGTTCTTAGGCTAGCCCGGAACAGCCATGGGAATAAAAGCGTTAGCGACTTCATTTACTTAGCCTCGGCATGCGAGGGCGGATAGCCAATTATCTCCCTCGCCGTCTCATCTTCCCACCGACAGTGTACGGTCAGTGTACTCGATATAGCTGAGTTGGCTATGGGTACAGATGGTGCAGAAATCTCGGCACACATTTTTGCCTTTGCGGGGATTTGAAGCCCCAACCTCTCGATTGAACATTATTTTCCAATCGTTTAATCGCTTAAACAGCAATTCCGTCAAGTCTCCGTAGGGTTCCGTCAACGACTCTGAGAGTCACAAGATTGTATATGGTTACCCTTAATTAGTGCTCAATGGGACTCCAAACTCGTACTTTACAACAGGTTTGTAAGTAATGAGGATATAACTGCATATCTTTTGCGCGTCAAAACTAAATCTAAATCTTATACATTTATTTGGGATAAATTAGTTAAAATTGTAAAAAAATGAAAAAGTGCAATTATTAATTATAACTATCATTTTGGCGCCCCTTCCTTTGGCGTCCAGGGTCACAGGCTCCTGCACCCCACCCCAGCTACGCCTCTGTTCCCCAATCACGTTCAGTCGCTAAATACTAATCGTTTCGCTTTCAGTGCCTTATGAATCGTAAGGTCAACTTCAACGTAACTGGCATCCATAAGATTACGCTAAACACTGAACAAGTCTACAGAAAACGGTTCGAGTTAGACACCTTTAAAACGCCGCCATTCTCAGCTACATAAATCACCAGTAGCTTGCACTCACTAATCACTAAGGCGACTACGGATTCGGTTTTTGCGTAAAGTACGGATTATAATTATACTACAGATTATTCTACGTAGCTTCCGGATTATTTGTTACGGATCATACAAGGGACTATTACTACTATAATGCGGTTAAACGACGTTAAACTTCGGATTAATAAAAAAAACACTCATTAGATTTTATTGTGGCCATCCTATATGACGCGTAATGTCGAGTTCAAAGTAACTGACATCCACAAGATGTCATTAAGCACCAAATATTGCCACATAGAGTGCATAATTGCACTTGAAATGTCGCCTTTAAAACGCCGCCATTCTCAGCTTAGTCAGGTACAGAATGGTTTAATCGCTTGGAAAGCAATTCCGTTGAGCTTCCGTAGGGTTCCGTCAGCGACCCTGACAGTCTCAAGATGTCTTTAAAACAATGGACGTTAATACATGAAATCCGTATCTCCACTTTAGACACCTTTTAAACGTTTCCATGCCAAGCTATAGATATTCGTTAATGGCGTTTGATCGCGAGATATGGAATTATGTCGATTCTTTAGGTTCTGTCGACTGTTATTCTCAGAAGGGGAACTAAGGCGATGGCTTAACGTGGTTACGCGCTCTCGTCCAGAAAAACGGATTTTATAACTGCAATAATATCTATCACACAGTGAAGACGATAATCACAACTACAGATACACAAGTAGGCCATGTATTTTTAATATCTTTATGCATATTCATGTGTATCTTCAAAATGTGCATATTCATTCATTCATTCAATCAGATCGTTATAGTGCTTACCTCAACGGAACGCACAAGATGTCGTTAAACACTAAACAATGCTAACTAAAACCCACCGTTCCACTGAGACACTTTTAAAACGACGCCAATCAAAGCTATAATGTCACCATTCGCGTTTAGTCGCTAGATTAATCGATCGCGTTCGGTGTAAAGCGTAAAATCGAAATCAACGTAACAAGCATCTACAAGATGTAGCTAAACTGTAAGCAAATACTACGTGAAATCTACGGTTCAAGTTAGACACCTTTAATTTGAACGTTGTCATTATCAGATACATATTTTAAACTACCAGTTGTCGCGTGAGGAGATCGACGACAACGACGAGATGTCATCATCATCACGATGGAGTCGTCGTTGGCGGTCGAGATGGAATGATGACGGACGAAAGCCAGTCCCCACTTGGTCAACAATGAAGGCAGCGAGGCCGAGGTGTAATCGGACACCACACAGCCAAGGTGTAAGGTCACCTCGCGGCTAAGGTGAAACCAGACACCGCCCGCGCTGCAGGCGAGCGACGACCCGCGGCTCGAAGAGCAATCTGACACTAATTGACGATAGCATGACGTGGGGAGGAGGCGGACCGACGGACGCTGAAGTTCCTACTTAACAGAAGGAAAAGGAGAATACGGGACTTGTACTACTGACGAGCGCGACGTGTGAACATCGGTCGAGCGATCAACATCGGGAGGAACGACCAGCGGCGGCGGCAGAGTATAGTCCGTCAGATTCAGAGACTGACGCGAAGAACGATCTGTAGTTAGGCTGTGCGAAGCAACATTGAGATAGTCCGATTTAATATCTAAACGCTTTAATACTACGTGGAAGCTCCCGTAGAGTTATTGTATATATTTGTTTCCTTAATTAAATTCCTTTATTAATTAAACAAAGTTCGTCGTGAATCTTCTATAGAAAAGTTAGGCACGTTAAATAAAAGTGCAAGTAAAAGAACAAGCGAGTCGAGGGTCGACATCAACACACGGCAAACAATCGACTGGAAACCTTCGATTGCGACATTGGCGCAGTCGACAGGATTTTCAACTGAAGACGTCACGACGAAGAGCGGAACCGGAAACGGAAAGAGGAATCTCAACAGATCGGGACCAGCGGCGAATACAACCCTTCGCAACTGGAGAAATCGAGTGCCGGACTCCGAAGACGAAGGACTCGAAGGAATCGACAACAACAGGCAAGGACGAGGAACAAGAGCGCCAACGGACGACCGACCATCGCTAGCAACGACGGACGGGAGTGGCAACGGAGGACAGCGGATCAGCCAAGATACCAAAAGACGGAACACGCTCGACGTATCAGAGGGTAAGTCCTTACTGGTAGTCGTGGTAATCTGTGAGGTTGCGGTTGAGGTCTGGATGAGGATCGGTGTGCGAATAGCCGAGGCTTTTGCGTAGCTCCTTTTGCTCAGTTCTGTTCTTGTTGTATTTGTGGTAGAATTTTAGGACGTTGTTTTCTTTGATTTCTGACCAGCGGTGACTCTCCTCTAACTTACTTATCTTTTTCTATTAGTGAGCGGACTGTTGGAAAATGGATAAGTTGTCGGTAGAGAAAAGAGTGAGGGTGCAGAACACGCCCCATCACAGACTAGTCGCATATCTGAGAAAGATGGGACTAGGAGAGAAGGAATTGAATTCCATGAATATGAACCAGCTCCGAGAGGCTAGCGCTGAAATAATTGTTTCTGGACGGGAGGCCCCGCCAGAAGTAAGTGAGGAAGTAAGCATAGAAAGCCTAGATAACAGTATTCGCTCGACAGTGCAGAGGCAGCTAGTCGAGCTCGAACAATTAAAATACGAGAGAAAGGAAGCGGAGAGAGCGGAGAGGAGACAAGAAGAGGAGGAGGAAAGGCAGAGAAGGATCGAAGAAGAGAGAGAGGAGACTAGAAGAGGAAGAAGAAAGGCAGAGAAGTGAAGAGAAAGAGGAAGCGGAGAAACTGAGGAAAGAAGAAGGAGAGGAAGCGGAGCGGAGACTCAGGCTGCTTGAGGAGAGAGCGGAGAGGAGAGAGGAAGAGAAGGAGGAAAGGCAGAGAAGGATCGAAGAAGAGAGAGAGAGGAGACGACAAGAGAAAAAAGAGAGACTGAGGCCCCTTTGGGAGAAGCAGGCTGAGAAGCTCAGGCTGCTTGGGGAGGAGAGCAGGCTGCTTGAGGAGAAGCAGGCTGAGAGACTATGGCTACTTGATGAGAAACGGAGGAGAGAAGAAAAAGAGGAAGCGGAGAGATTGAGGAAAGAAGAAAAGGAGGAAACAGAGAGACTCAGAATGCTAGAGGAAAAGCAGGCTGAGAAGCTCAGGCTTCAGGAGGAGAAGCAGAGGAGAGAAGAGAAAGAGGAAGCAGAGAAATTAAGGCTTCAGGAGGAGAAACGGAGGAGAGAAGAGAAAGAGGAAGCAGAGAAATTAAGGCTTCAGGAGGAGAAACGGAGGAGGGAAGAAAAGGAGGAAACAGAGAGACTCAGAATGCTAGAGGAAAAGCAGGCTGAGAAGCTCAGGCTTCAGGAGGAGAAGCAGAGGAGAGAAGAGAAAGAGGAAGCAGAGAAATTAAGGCTTCAGGAGGAGAAACGGAGGAGAGAGAAAGAGGAAGCGGAAAGATTGAGGAGAGAAGAGAAAGAGGAAGCAGAGAAATTAAGGCTTCAGGAGGAGAAGCGGAGGAGAGAAGAAAAGGAGGAGGCAGAGAAGAGAGAGAAGGAAGTCCGAGAGGAAAGGGACGCAGAGAGGAGACTCAGAGACGAAAGGGACTATAACTTAAGGCATTCGGTCGTAGGACGAATGATAACGTATAGTGAAAGCTTGCAAGGACTCTTACCGAGATTCCCAAGCGACCATGCGCAAATCCCTGGTTTCTTTGTGCGTTGTGAAAGGGTATTCGACTCTTGCGCTGTCCCGGACGACCTTCGTAGCAGATTTCTCTTGACCTGTCTGGATAATCGTGCCAGAACAGTGACAGCCAGAATTCTCATTGACTGGACCCAGAAATCGGTGCCTGTTAAGATACCCTGGCGAGCTGATCACCAAAAGGCGCTAGATAAACTTATGCACGTTTTGAATAACGCTGTATGTTTGCAGACAATTGACTACGGCAGAGAGTTTGGTCTATCGACTGACGCTTCAGACAAAGCAGTCGGTTGCTGCTTATTCCAAATTCAAGACGATGGAACAGAACGGCCAATATGTTTCGCCAGTTCTAAATTAGATGCTACGCAAGCGCGTTGGTCCACTGTGGAACGCAAAGCGTATGCTGTAATCTTTGCGTTGAAGAAGTTTAGGAATTGGATTTTTATGTCAAGGACCACCCTCTATTCTGATCACAACCCCTTGACTTTCCTAACTGCTTCAACGCCCACAAGTGCTAAACTTGCGAGATGGGCTCTGGCACTCCAGGACTTTGATATCGCTTTTAAATATCGACCTGGGGCGCTGAATATTCCCGCTGATCTTTTGTCCAGACTATGATTGAGGAGAAGGCGGACTACCATGTAAGGCACCGCGACAACTGTAAATATAATTTCTAACTGTGCTGATATTTTGTATTTTTATGGGAACGACGAGGACATGGTCTGGAGGAAATCAATGGAGGGAACGACATCATTCTCAGCCGGGAGGCGAACCAATGACTGGCTTTGTCCTCCCCCGGGAAGGGAGGTGTCGCGTGAGGAGATCGACGACAACGACGAGATGTCATCATCATCACGATGGAGTCGTCGTTGGCGGTCGAGATGGAATGATGACGGACGAAAGCCAGTCCCCACTTGGTCAACAATGAAGGCAGCGAGGCCGAGGTGTAATCGGACACCACACAGCCAAGGTGTAATAGGACACCTCGCGGCTAAGGTGAAACCAGACACCGCCCGCGCTGCAGGCGAGCGACGACCCGCGGCTCGAAGAGCAATCTGACACTAATTGACGATAGCATGACGTGGGGAGGAGGCGGACCGACGGACGCTGAAGTTCCTACTTAACAGAAGGAAAAGGAGAATACGGGACTTGTACTACTAACGAGCGCGACGTGTGAACATCGGTCGAGCGATCAACATCGGGAGGAACGACCAGCGGCGGCGGCAGAGTATAGTCCGTCAGATTCAGAGACTGACGCGAAGAACGATCTGTAGTTAGGCTGTGCGAAGCAACATTGAGATAGTCCGATTTAATATCTAAACGCTTTAATACTACGTGGAAGCTCCCGTAGAGTTATTGTATATATTTGTTTCCTTAATTAAATTCCTTTATTAATTAAACAAAGTTCGTCGTGAATCTTCTATAGAAAAGTTAGGCACGTTAAATAAAAGTGCAAGTAAAAGAACAAGCGAGTCGAGGGTCGACATCAACACACGGCAAACACACGACAGGCGACCTTCGATTGCGACACCAGTCGCGTTCAATCGCTAGTTGTAAGTATAAAAAGTAAAGTCGACTTCAACGGCACTGACATCCAAAAAATGTCGCTATATACGCGCTAAAGATTCCTGCACAAAATCAAGGACTGCAGTTATACATCCCCGAATATTATTATATATTATATTATATCCCGTTCTCAGCTACATATTCACCAAGCCGCGTTCAATCGTTAGGCTAAAGAAACATTGGCTACGTTGTATGAAGCGATCGGTCGACTTCAACGCAACAGACCTTCACAAGCTGTTGCTATGTACTAAACATTGCAATGTTAAAGTGGGTGCATAACACACGCCCCCTTTAAACCGCAGCGATTCTCAGCTATATACTTTTCTAACAATCCCTTAAGGTTGCCCTTTAGCAGCCGTGGCATAAAGGTGTTAGCGACTTCATTTTCTTAGTGTCTGTATCTTGAAAATCTGCATATTCATTCATTAATTCAATCATAGCGTTATATAGCTTACCTCAACGGAACGCACAAGATGTTTTCAAACACTAAACAATTATAAACAAACCAACCGTTCCCTTTAGGCACATTTTAAACGCCACCAACCTCTATTACACAGTGCTTTTTTCTAGAAAAAAAGGTTCCGGAACGGAACAATAGGTTCCGGAACGCAACAATTATGGGTGGGCTAAAATAACTAGAAAAACGGAATTGGGGGTTGGTTGGGGTCTCAATAAACACTGAAAACAGTTCAAAAACACTGAAATTAAATTAAAATAACTAAATTATTGTTTTTATCATTAAAATAAATAAATTATTTTTAGTTGCTGAAAAAGGTGCCGGAACGCCGTTCCGGCTCGTTCCGGCTGAAAAAAAGCACTGCTATTACATATTAACGAGTCGCAATCAATTTATAAATCCATCATCCCCGCTTGTTATAAAGCGTAAGATCGATAGGAACGTAAATAACACCCACAAACCCAAAACAGTGCCACATAAAATCTACGGTTCCCGTTAGACACCTTTTAAACGTCGTCATTCTCAGGTACATATCTATAACCACCAGTCGCGTTCAATCGGTAGCTGCAGGCCGAACATGTAATACGAGCGTAAGGTCGACTTTAAGATGCCTTTAAGCATTAAACATTGCTACATGACATCCATGATCGCAGTAATCAGTAAGTAGGTATGTATGTATGTTCTTTATTACTGCCAACTGCTTCTATCGCAATTAGGTTCACATATAGCTTAAACAATATAAAGCATTTTTGTAAAAAATGGTTTCCTAGAACGATTTATCAGGAGGTTGCGGATAATGAATTTTGTAAGCGAAGAACAACTGACTATAGCTGAACTTGCGAATTCTGCTGATTACCGATTATTTACATCTATTAAGAACAATGAAGATCATGTCCTTTGGCCACTTTTACCACCAGCCCATAAAACTGTTTATTCATTACGTCCTCTGAATCACCAGTACTGTGTTCCAGTTAAAGACAATAGAGACTTTATTTCCAGAACACTATACTCAACGTTAGCTACTTCTCAAAACTCTGTCTAACTTTGTTCCATGCTGTGGTTTGTCAGCATGTGTTTACCTTATAAACAATAAACGAATATCACAACAACAATCCTTACAACGGCTTTAAAACGCCGTCATTCTCAGCAACAAATCGTTAAATCGTTTTGATAGCAATTGAATTTGAATCGCCATACAACAACCCTGGCAGTCGAAAGATGTCGTTAGTAACAATGGATATTAATTGAAATCCACTGCTCCGTTTGGACACCTTTATGTCGTTAGTAGAATTGACATTAATACAAATATCCACTGCGCCAGTTTCGACTCCTTTTAAACGCGTCCATCCCAGGCTATTGATATTCGTCAATGGAGTTTGATCTCCAGATGTCTAAAAAGACTCAAAGGTCTATGTTGATGGAAGTCTGGACCGTAGATTCGGTCGGATGTTATTCTGAGTAGGGACTGAGGAGTTCGTTAAACGCGCTTGCAGCTTTCATCCAAACATTGGCTGCAGAGGTTAAAAGTAGATGTTAAGTTACTTTTTCAGAACTAAAACTAGAAGTAACGCGATATCACGAATAAAACAAAACTAAAACTAAAATGATTATAAAAACTAAAACTAAACTGAAACGATTGATACTCAACTAAATAGAAACCAAAATAAAAATGATTTTAAAACTAAAAATTACACTGTTATACACCCGCCTTAAAACTCGGCGATTCTCAGCTTCGTTTAATCGCTTGGATAGCAATTGCTTTGAATCGCCATACAACGACACTGGCAGTCGGAAGATGTCGTTAGTAGCCTACAACGAACATTAATACATGAAATCCACTGCTCCGTCTGGACACCTTTAAAACGTAGCCATTCTCAGCTACATATTCACCAGTCGCGTTTAATCGCTAGCTGCTTAGCGCTTCGGTCCTATGTAGGGTAGTGTTGACTTCAACGTAACTGATAGCCACAAGATGTCTTTAAAGAATAAACATTTAAACATCTCTTAAACGTTGCCATTCTCAGATACATATAATAGCTATCAGTCGCGTTCAATTGCTAGCTGCGCGCTGGACATGTGGTATGAAGAGTAAGATCGACTTCAAAATGTCGTTAAGCATTAATCATCCACTAAAATAGCTTCCCAGATCTGTGTGTCGATAAACGCTTTCACAGGCGCCCGAAATTAGCCCAATCCACGAACACTGGGCACTATAGAGACAGACGTACACACGCAAAGCCACGCAAACAGACGTTTTACCCCCAAACAGACAAACATCGGTTATATTAAGGTCTGTCTATGTCTCCCTTGCTCCCGCCCTACCTCTGTCCCTCTTGAGGGGGACGGGGTGAGCAAAGAGGCGAAGACTGATTATAGCCGATGCAATATAACATGGACGCCCGAAACTCGCCCCGCCTACGAACACTGGGCACTCCTATCCTACCTCTTTCCCTCCCTTCATCCTTCCTTCACTCCGTCCGCCCTCCGTCCGTCTGTGATACATGAAATCCACCGGTTCGCTTAGACACCTCTAAAACATGGCCATTTTTAGCTACATATTCATCAGTCGCGTTCAATCGCTAGCTTACTAAAGAACTTTTTCCTATGAGAGGCAATGTTGGCTTCAACGAAACTCACATCCACAGGATTTGGCCAAACTCTAAAGTTAACAATGCTACGAAACCCATGACTGCAGTTAGACACCTTTAACACGCGTGATTTCAGCTACATATTCGTCAATCGCGATCAATCACAACTCCCATGAGTGTGGCGAATTATTAAGGGTAAAGACTTCAACGTAACTGATATCCACAAGATGTCGCTAAGCTTTAAACAATGTACATAAAACCGGCCCAGCTTTAAAACGCGTCATTCACAGCTACAAATTCGCCAATCGCGTTCAATAGCAAAATCCACAATTGCAGTTATACATCCCTTTTTCAGCTACATATTTACCAATAGTACAATCGCTTGGATAGCAGTTGCTTCGAATCGCCATAAGGTTGCTGTCAACGACCTTCGCAGTCACAAGATGTCCTTAGTAAAATGGACATTAATACATGAAATTCGCTGCTCCAGTTTAGAAACATTTTTCTCCATTCCAACGGAACGCACAAGATGTCGATAAACCTATAATTTCACCATTCGCGTTTAGTCGCTAGATTAATCGATCGCATTCGGTGTTAAGGGTAACATCGAAATCAACGTTACTAGCATCCACAAGATGTCGCTAAACTTCAACCAAATACTACATGAAATCAATGGTTTAAGTTAGACACCTTTTAAACTTAGACATTTTCAGATACATATCTATAACCACCAGTCGCGTTCAATAGCTAGCTGCACGCTGGACAGGATTTTACGAAGCGTAAGATCGACTTCAAGATGTCGTAAACCATTTAACATTGCTACATAAATGAATGATTGTAGTTATAAGTAAGTAAGTATGTTCTTTATTACTAACAACTACTTATAACGCACTTTGGTTTACATATACTTTTTTTATAAATGCATTCTTGTCAAAAATGTTTTCGTCACTACACCCCCTTTAATCGATTGTTCTTCGGATGCGCACTGCTACGGCCCAGTCTCGTAGCTTTGCGGCGGTGGGCACTTCCAGCTGCAACCGCCTGACCTCCTCTCTATCCTGTCCAGTTCCGCAAGCGCCTGAAAATATATCTCTTTGTCAGTGAAGACACTGACCCGGGTCTGGAGCGCCTCTGATTATGAGTGGCGCTACATAAATTCTTGATTACAATTACAAAAATTTCAATTTAAAACGCCGCCATTCGCAGCAACATATATACCAATCGTTTATTCGATTGGTTTGCAATTGCTTTAATATCGCCTTTCTACGACCCTGGCAGTCAAGAGATGTCTTTAGTACAACGGACATTAATACTGCCCTCATAAGAAAGAACCACGCATCTGCAAAAAGTTGATTTTGAGATAAATGCAAAAAAACATAAATTGCTTCCTGCCAAGTAGAGCCTATATTCATATTCATTTTTGCTTTTAACCAACATATGCAACAAAAAGCTACCATTTTAGGAGAAAATTAATTTTAAATATTTTTTCTCATAAATATTTTAAATGTCAGTAAATGTGTTTTTACTTAGCTTTGAAGACCGACGACATAACCCAATAATTGTTAAGAACAACGCATCTGCATAAAATCTTGTTTTAGTGTGGAACAATTCAACAATTGACTCATATTTCAAGTCAATTATATAAAACAAAATAGGCGTAATGTGTGGGGGTACGAGGGGTAAACGTACCCTCACTATTTTTTACACGGGGGTACCGTACCCCCACTTTTTAAAGAATGCTAATCAATATTTTGTTAAAATTATATTTTTATACTCCGCCCAGCTTCGTGTATGTAAGAAATTAGCATTCCAACTTTTTAGACCAAAGTTACGCCTCTGGGGGCACTAGGGGTACTTGGGGTAAACGTACCCCCAATTTTTTTAAACAATGCCAATCAATATTTTATTACTGAGCTTTCATAGAAATCGCAGTCTCTGCCTTGCTTCGTTTATGTAAGAAATTGGTACCTCACTTTTTAGACCAAAGTTACACCCCTTGGGGCACGAGGGGTACGCGTACCCCCTACTTTTTTACTGGGGGTACCGTACCCCTACTTTTTAAGCCATGCCAATCAATATTTTAGTATTGGACCCTCCCAGAAATCACAGTCTCTGCCTTGCTTCGTGTATGCATGTAAGAAATTGGTACCCACACTTTTCAGACCAAAGTTAAGCCCCTGTCAACCATTATTTTAAAGATATGAAACCAGTTATGTACAGTTTAAAAATATTGATATCGCTTATATATGATCATATTCGTCTATCAAAACAGTGTGGGGTAGTGAACATGTCACAGGACAGATGAAGAAGAACCACACTTACTAATCTGCATCTTAGGTCCACAGCATCTGATGTCTTAATATCTTGCCAGATTTTTTTCTATTTTCTGGCATCAGTACGGTGAGTTTAGAAATAATGTCATCTTTTATCTCCCGGAAATCCCTCTAGCCTCAGTTCCAGCATTTGGGTTTTGGACGCCTAATTTGCATATACGTGCAATTAAGATTATCTTTACTGCATGAACAATTATGTAAAGAAAATTCTTCACACCGCTCACACTCCTCGTTACCCAGTTTGTAAATGAAATGTTCATCTGCTTTATCACATTAGGATCTAGAGATCATAACAGCAGACTACAGCTTAATGTTTCGATGTAAAGTCATTATACACTTCTGTAATAGAAATATCTGATGGGAAGTAGGCCTATGCCTGTTTGGGCATGCTCCCGACGATAGTGTGATATGGTTGAATGAAATGAAACAATGTGTGATCGACTAAAAAACAGCCAGAAGCATCCCACACCCTCTGTACTTATCCTCTCCATACATTTTATAATATCGTCTATCTGACTCTTTCAAGTTAAATCATATAACCCTCAACCCTGTAAGCCTACAAAACAATCTGGGTCTATCCGAATCCCCGAAATCAGATGAAATATGGAAATGCAAAATTGGTCGAATTCCAGAAAACAATATTCTGCCAAGCGCTCCAATCCTGAAAACTAGTACGGATTAGCTGGCCAATATCCTGAATAGTATATTCGAAAATGTCTCTAAAAGTTAGATTTGCGCAAATAACTTTGTTGTAACTTGGAAAATAGATTTCAGAGATCCTACGAAATTCTGTTTCGGAAATTAGGGTGTCGGGAATTCGCTACGCACGCAAAACAATTACCCGTAGTAACAAATAAAGCCATGAAAAATCATTCAAAAACATTTAAAACGTTTGAAATTACTATATTTATTGTTTCTCAAATTTCACTTAATCTCACGGCGTGATGAATGATGAAAACCACCAAGACGGACTAAAATTAGAGTCTTAAAAAATAATTAATTAAGGCTCAGATTCGTAAACTTAAACGTAAACATTGTCGGGTAGTAGTGACTGCGCATGCGCGTGGACACGGATCTGCAGAAAACGCTCTGTGTTACTAGCAAGAAACCACGCATGTGAGATGCGTGGTTCTTACTTAGTATTTGATACGAAGTGTGCAGATACGTGGTATTAACAAACGCTGGTTCTCTATGATCGCATCAAGATAGGAGGTTCTTACTTCCTACCAAGGTGTAAGACCACTAATACATGCAGAAACTGCATCTAACTCAAAACGGCCAAATTTTCAGTTACGTGGTTCTTTCTTATGAGGGCAGAATAATTTGAAGATACCTCAATTCAAACGAAGCCTTACTTTCTGTCTAAAACATCTTCTCGATATACGTTCAGTTGACGACGACCTTACCCTTCACCGATGAGATACACGAGATCTGGAAAATAAATGCAGCTGACTTTTATCTATAGATCATAATAGGAGCGGTTAAAAGGTGTCTAAGTAAAGCTGTGGATTTCATGCATTTTGATAGCAATTGTATTAGCGACATCAAGCGAATGCCAGAGGGACTCATACGGAAATTTGAAAGAATTGCATTCAAAGCAATTTAAACAATCTGTAAATAAGTAGCTGAGAATTTAACTTGGTTCATACCCGCATCCGTGGATATTATGTAGTAAAATTGAACGTTTGCGACATCTTGTGGATGTCACTTACGTTGAAGTCGACTGTCCAGACTTTTGGAGAACCTGAAAAAACAAGAAGAAGTGGCAAGCCTCAAACAAGACCAGCGTGTTTGAGGCACTTCTACTTTGACACTCCTAAGTTCGAAGTTAGGTGGAGGGTTGCCACATTGTGACAAGTAATGAACACAACATGCGAGAAGAATGTAAATAAATTTAAGATCAATTCCAATCCGTTTTGTACCATACAGAACTGTTCTGTCGAGTTGGATGGATGGATTGTTGATGGATGGATGGATGGATGATGGATGGATGGATGAATGGATGGATGAATAAATTAATGGATGGATGCCTGGATGGATAAATAGATGGATGATTAGATATATGGATGGATGGATGGATGGATGTACCGAGAACCATCCGCGAGACTTCCATCATCGCCGCCTCGAAGGTGTCGAGGTAGTCCAACCGGAAGTTGTGGATCCTCGCATGATGGAAGCCCAAACGGATGAGATCCTGAGTGAGGATGATGTCAATGTTGAGGTTGAGGAGGACGAGGTCGACGGCTTGTATGAACCTCGAGGCGTGGCTTTTGAACAACGAGTCATTCAGAAGGTCCTTGTCTGACAGGAACCGGATGTTGAAGAGACTTCTGACTGATAGAGACAGCTCGAAGAAGCGCAGAAAGACTCGAGAACCGTTGCAGGCGAGATCTCGTGAGATCTGGCGCCAAGTCTCGCGGATCGAGAGTCGTTCTGTGTCGGACAGGAACTTTTGACGGAGAACAGACGAACTGCACTTCCGGACGATGATATCGTCTGCTTATAGTGCAAAGGTGCTATCTCCAAATTTTCAAAAAAAAATTATTGTTTCATTCTATTGCTTCCAATGTAGTGTTTGAACTGTGAAAAGGTGGTATCGTTCACAGTGTAAATAAAAACGCAGCAACTGTTTTAATATTGGGGCTATCTCCAACGACCTAGTTTTGAAATGTGCAAAGGTTCTATCTCCAATAGAGCTACTGCACTATGTGTTTACCAAAAAATAGATTCCATGGTTTACTTTAGTATACATACGGCGTCGCGCTGAAGACTAATCCAAAAGTATTTTAAAGGAAAATTGCAAGTTTCTAACAATCATGTTCGGAACATTTTGCATTAATTAGACTTTTTATTCTGAAAATATTATTGCATTTAGGCCTAATCATGGTAATTTGATGTCGACGAATCTCACGTGTCGATAGAAATCCGATGTAACCTGTGATGTCGGTGAATATCATGAGTCAAGAGAAAATATTGAAGTAAAATCCAAATTTCATGAAACTGATATCAGTGAATCAATTCACAGAATATATAAATAAAGATTTTGCAAATTATTGATTCCTTAACCCTATTGTAAGCAGCTGAAAATATTATGAAGGGCCAACATCATTTCTAACCGTAAGTTTCGAACTTCGAGTGCGTACCAATAATACATTTTCCAGCTTCTAAATTTTCTATTAAATTGTTCAAATAAATCAATGCAATTTACACAAATCATTATTTATTATTTTATAATATTTCTTTCTGTAAAAGGTAATTTTAATCGCAAATTTAAGCTGTTGTAAAATTATAGCTATCTCCAGATAAGAAAATATTTTGAAATGTGCAAAGGTGCTATCGTCTGTCACAAGCATGAGAGGTCGTTGGTCACTTGCTGTTATTTTGCATTTTTTCAGGCGAGGCGTCACAAAAGTTAAAAAAATTACAACATTCCAACTGGGGAAATAATTTATTATCCAAATGACTATAAATCACAATCATATAAAAACTTTTGGATTTGTAGCAACTATCAAACGTTTAGATTTGCTCTCCTGAAAAATCACCAAAATGGAGATAGCACCTTTGCACTCTAAACAGACGATATATACAGTCCATCACAACGATGCTCCTTCATTATAAACTTCATGCCCTGACACTTCTTTTCATCTCTTTCTTTAAAATAGAATCCGAAAAACATCGTTTGAAGATACCGTAATTGAAACGAAGCCTTTCTTTGTGTTTAACAACATCTTCTCGATGTCCGTTTAGCTAACGGTGACCTTAGTTTTAGCAAGGACAAATCTGTGGAAAAATTTGGCGATTAAATGCAATTGACATGTTTCTATAGCTGAGAAGGGAAGCGTTTAAATTTTAAAAGGTGTCTCAATGGAAGGTTTTATTATTTTTACGCAGGAGTAGTTTTTGTGTAGCGATGTAGATGTCAGTCGCATTGACACTGAACTAACCAATAAAGATAATACATGCCGTCACATCTAGCTATTAAACGCAGCTAGTAAGTATATCGTCTGCTTAGAGTGCAAAGTTGCTATCTCCATATCGGTAATTTTTTAGGAGAGCAAATCTAAACTTTTAATAGTTGCTACAAATCCAATACTTAGCTTTAGTGACATCTTGTGGATCCTATTATATTGAAGTCTGCCTTCGGGATAGCAACAAGCGATTAAATGCGATTGAACGCGACTATATAGTTGAGAGTTACAGCGTTTTAGAGGTGTCTAATTGGAATCCTTGGTTTTATGTAGCCTTGTTTATTGTTTAGCGACATCTTGCGGATGTCAGTTACGTTGAACTCGACCTTACCCTTCAAGGCTCAATGTCCCACATAGCGCATTATTACCGCATTAAGTTGCGATTGAACGTGATTTGTAGAAATGTAGCTGAAGATAACGCGTTTTAAAAGGTGTCTAACTGCAGTCATCGATTTAATGCAGCAGTATCTTTAGTGTTCAGCAAGGCTTTGTGTGTTAACGTGGACCTTGAGCTACATACGGGAGAACAATGGATTTAGGCGATTGGACGCGCTTAATAGATTTGTAACAGATAGTGGCGTCTTTTCAAAGGTGTCTGACTATAATTGTGAATTTTATGGAGCTGTATTTAGTGTTTAGCAACATTTTGTTGATGTCATTTGCGAGGCGGCCACCTTACCTTTCAAACAGGTAGACAGAAATAATACCGAGGTTACGATTATGCTTAACGTATTCTTCAAGTTTTTCCACATTTTTGCAACACCTCAAAATCCAGATTGAGTGGCAAGACTTAAACAAGGACAGTGTGTTCGAGGCACTTCTACCTTGCCACTTGAAGACGTATGTTACGTTGAAATCAACCTCACGAATTTTGCATATCGTTAAATCCAGTTATTGAACGAGACGACTAACTAGCTATGAGGTTGAGAATGATAATGTTTTTAAGGCGTCTAACTTCTTTTTTCTTTATTAATTCAAACCAACAACTTCTGGTCACCGATCTCATCATCATTGTCATTAAGTCGATTTTCATGATAATAATAATAATAATAATAATAAAAAAGATGATAATGATAATAATAACAACAACAAAAAAGGTTGTTCCGTATCACTTATTGTCTATTCCGAGCAATTGCATTTATTTCCGGGGCAAATACAACAACAATGGTGATAAAAACTACGACGAAGATGCCATCAGTTATGATGATGATGATAATGATGATGATGATGATGATGATGATGATGATGATGATGATGATGATGATGATGATGATGATGATGATGATGATGATGATGATGATGATGATGATGATGATGATGATGATGATTATGATCATGATGATCATGATGATCATGATGATCATGATCATGATCATGATGGAGGCAGAGCAGCTGATAAAAATATTGCTTAATTTGTAAAAGATATAATCTTATCACAGTACATCTATCATAGATATTATTACCTGTATTATCTTTGTCTTTAAACAGATAATGTAAATGACAGCCTAAAGTTCTGATTTGACACCTTTATATGGTATCGTTTGGGTGTTATAAATGATCTTCATACACTTCAAATTTTCAACGGGCTTTGATGTCATACGACAACGTTAAACCGTCGAATAATAATAATAGAACTAGTGTATTTGCCCGTCATAATATATCGTTGGTTAAAATGCTCTGGGGGGATCGCCGTCGTCAAGACCGTCGTCGTCAAAACGGCTTCACTGACGTCACAAACGGTTTCACAATAGAACAGAACCCGTTTGTGACGTCTACGACGGACACACGCTATATGGATACTATAATGTATAGATAGCGTTCCTTTAGACACCTTTAAACGTGTATCCACCAATTCTATATAACGCTGGTAGTCATCCGTCTACTGGTGTTCTGATCGTTGTAAAGGAATCGGAGAAAATATAAGTTAGGACAAGACAGCCTTAAAACGTCTTTAACCGATGGAATGTGTTTATACTAACTGAGTGTTATCGCTGTATTAAGCTAAAATTGTTTTTTCCGATGACGTCAACGGTCTTCGTTGCCATAAGATGTAGTTTATTTATTAATTTAATTTGTAATGCGTGCACTGTCACACCGAAATGTGAATATGAGGCGCCAGGAGAAGATGCAGTTAGATATCCAAGTGGCCAGGATGGCTCAGGTAAAAAAAAACGTACTAGCGGATCGCAGGCAATGAGGTAAGGCGTTTTGAATTTGTACTAATGCGGACAAGTTCCTGCTGCATTGGCTTCCTGTCAAGTTAAGAATAAATTTGAAGTTGGCATGTTTGACCTACAAAGCCCTCAGCACCAGCACACCTCCCTACCTTCAATCACTACTAACTCTTTACATCCGTCCCCGTTGCCTGCGATCATCATGTACGGGTCTTTTGGCTGAGCCACGATGCAGAACAGTTATGGGCTCGCGTACATTCCGTGCCTCTGTCCCCAAGGAATGGAATAGTCTTCGCGACTAAAATTCACTTCCTACCTTCAAAAGTGGCTCAAATCTCACTGTCTGTCTGTGTGCCTGTCTGTCTGTCTTGCTTTCTGTCTATCTGTCTGTCTGTCTGCATGTCAGTCTTTCTCTGTGCCTACCTGTAGGTAGGCACACAGGTAGGCACGCTAACTGCACGCTAACTGCCCAACACACTGGGACAAGAATTCGTTACCGCTGACGACTGCGATAGTGGCGCCACCGTTAGGGACTCGATGGCCCGGGGGTACGCAGGGGTTAACAGCCTTAGTAGGGTCGGAAGCCGAACCATTTGGTATAATAATAAATTTTAATAATAATTGTAATCATAATAATAATTATACTATTACTATGGAAATGCGCTATATAAAGTTTTCATCGGTAGCGCATTAAAGAATGTTATTATTGATAAAAGGAAGTGAGGAAGTAAAATGATTCCGTCTAAATGGTTAGAGCGCTCGTTTACGACACCTTTAAAACGATGCCAAAAATTTCTATATAAGTCTAGGACAGAGCATTCGATTAATAGGTTGAGATAATTATGTGTGCGCAACGTGAAACTCAGAGGCGTATTATGAAATCGAATAAATAAAGGTTTCCACTTATACATTTAATGCTAAAACTGATGCTAAGTGTTTTTTGACGTTGATAGCTTCAAATGTCACACTATCACGATCACAGTTATGATTGGATGTTGTTCGTAGACAGTGGTGGGTGATTTTGCTCTTATATATAGACTCTTGATCGTTGACGTGCAAAATGTACATGCTGTAAATGTATTATAGTCGTTTTTAATCCGTGGTATATATCAAATATTGCGTGAGTATATTGATTAAGCACTTATGGAAGAATTTACAAATAAATAACAACCTTAAGCCATAATTACATGTATGACAAATTTCAATAAAACTGCATTGAAGATTAAAAGTGATAGATTGAAAATCTTTGGTGAAGTTGTGGTTCTCTTTTATATCAAGTCTTTATCATATGATAGAATATTGCTAGTTTGATCTTACTTCATTAACATTGTTTGACTGTATTGATTGATAGTTTCCTGAAAATTCAGAAAAAGAATAAGAATTTAATATCAAAATCACATGTCCTACGACCTTCTAATAGGGCCTAAACGTTTCCTTATTCAAATAAATAGATTAGGAATATCGTTCACATTACGAATGTTCGTCAAGAATCTCTTTTACATTTAAAATTTCTTGTGTGACTATTACTGCAAAATATTATTTAATTTATATCTTATCAGGTACGCGTATCATAGACATTATTATCTGTATTACTTTATGTCGTTAAACAATGAATATTAACCCTCAGGCTACCAAGGTTTTTTGTGACATCGGCTACCAAGGGGGGGGTGGTTACCACCACCCTCGGAATTTCGCGTTTGGTTTCAAATATCATATCATGTAATACAGCATTTGATTCATCATTCATTTCTGAAAACAATGGTGTATTTAGTTGTAAAATATATGAATGCATCTCGAAATTATATAGTTTTTAACAAAGGCACCGGTCCATTTAACGATATCTGATATTATCCCACACAATTTGTACTTTTTAGATAAACAAATATAAATGATGTGGGTTTTGAAAATGAACAATGTATCCAAGAATATTCTAAATATAATGAGACTTAATTTTCAACAATACAAACTATTCCAAAGTCTGTTTTAGTTACAGGCAGAACCTAAAGGCGTGCAGCTATATCAACGTGAAACAAGAAATTATGTAATTTTTCCCAGCAGTCAAATACGTCAGTGGTCCTTGCAGTTATTGCAAGTTACTTCCATTGTTTTGTGCAAATGCTTCCTGCAAACCGGCTTCTTGAACACTTCACAGCACTGCTTTACTCTGTTAGCATTCTGCTTTGACTGTTTATAGCCCTTCCCCATACCCAACCATATCGGTTTACGTTGTGATGTTGCATCAGTGATTTTCACACTGATAAAGCGTATTATTATTTATTATGATCACTTCCGGTTTTCAAAAGACAAATAACTAAGCAAGCTACTATAGCCCTACATTCCCTCTAAAGAATGGCATAGTTGTTTCTCTTCCAGGAAGAATAATGAATACCTTTATAGTCGACAACAGCTAACAGCTGACGAGAGAAATTCCTCATTTCATAGGTGGTACCTAGGCTATATCGGGTATAACTTTTTATGGCGTGGGATATCATCACGACTTTTACCTCAAAATGTGTGCAAATGGACCCCCTACAGCTACCTAAAATGTCAAAATTATATTCCATGTGCTAAAAAAAAATTGGCATAAAAACGTAGGGGGGGGGGTGGTAACCACCCCCCTTGGTAGCCCGAGGGTTAATGACTTTCCAAAGTTCTGTTTTGGCACCTTTAAAAAATGATGACTTTTGGACGTTATAGATTCATTTTCACTGCCCTGCATACACCTTGAATTGTCGCCAATTGCCTTTGATGTCATACGACGACGTTTAACCTTGGAATAACAAGATGACATTAAACACTGATAATGCAATGCTCTATCTAGACACCTGAAAAACTCTTACCACCGACAATATAGGCCTATATTAGGCAGCAGCTATTTTCTCCGCCACTGCTTGTATTCTGGCAGTGCCAGTCCTAGGCCTGGATAAAGAGGGAGGGCGATGTTGATGATCTTTGTTATGACACAGTGTCGGTAAACTCAAACTACTACTGCTGCTATTATCTGTTAGGTTTTTGACAATTGGTCCTTTTAGATGAGTGGAAGATGGAGATACGCCTTAGTAGCTTAACTCCGCCACTGTCCGTGTGTACGTCGATAATGTTTTCAAAAGGTCGCCCTCCTCCTTAATGAAGACCTGGGACGGGCGTTACCTTATACTACGGGTGGAGGAGTTCACGTCGACATCATCTTATGATCGCAAGATCTAAGATATCGCTTCACGATTTGATTCCAAGAGTAACGACATCTGTTTTTATCAAAGGCCGTTGACGTCGATGAGGAATGCCCGAGGCCTTATCTCTAGTCGCTTCACTAAGGTATGTAGCAGCAGCAGCAGCAGCAGCAGCAGCAGCAGCAGCAGCAGCAGCATCAGCAGCAGCAGCAGCAGCAGCCATTGTTTAACGACATCACTTCGATGCGAGCGATATCTTATATACCATGTGTCAAATCTATGTTAAAGGTGTCTTACTACCTTTGTTCTTTGCCGCTTGCACTCGACTATCTCTTACTGCTAAGCAGCGCAATCGTTATTGCTTGAAATGATCTGATCTGACGTAAAGATAATTGTAGTTGAAGACTTTTAATGTGCAAAATTTACGATTGAACGCTTAGAATTGAAACATGTTTAAGGTCGATAAGACAAACATGTTGGGACAGGTTTCACCGTGGCAATTTTATTGTCCAAACATCTTAGGCCTACAATTGGATGGCTAGCTTCTGTTTAACGATGCTATTGTCATTACAAAGATCATTAGCGCCCCTCCTCCGTTATCCAGGTTTGGGACTAGCACCACCAGAATACGCGGAGTGACGGCGTGCATTAAGCTTTGTACTTTCCAGTGTTTAACATCTGTTGACTGCCAGTGCCGTTGACGTCTACTTCCATTCAAACTTTACCGAATTTCTATTCCAGTAAACTTACAGTTAATCGCGTATCGCGTCTCATCCTTATATAGTAATGGGTGACTCCGTTCTAAACGTGTCTAAGGCGATCGCTCTAACCAATCTGCCACCGCGTCCATAATAATGAGTAGTAAAAGCCGAGGCACCACATAAATATTCTGTTATAATTGCCAAACGTCATTGGTCTTTTGGTATAGGCGTCACTGTGTTTCTGCTTGTAAGCCACGAAGCTGATTACAGTAAGGGTTAAGTTTTTAATGGTAAAACCATCGTGAGAAAACTACAATTACAGGTCAGTTAGTGTGCGTTGTTTTACGACATCTTGCTACATGAACCGTATAAATGAAAATGTTTAAGAACAGAATGCTAGTAGTAGTAGTTTCAGTTTAACGACGCTGTGTGATAAGAAAGATCATTAGCGTCGCTCTCCTCCTCCTTCAAAGCTTCGGACTGGCACTGCCAGAGTACGAGCAGTGGCGGAGTTGAATAGAATGGTCTGCCTACGCTAGGTTTATCTATGATTCGTAGAGAATGTTTTAAAGGCGTCTAAAAGAGAGCTGTAGCTAATTGCATATATGATATACATTATATATTTTATATATTATGCAATACATCCATTATATACGTGACACATATTATTAATTAATGTGCTCTTTTAGACACCTTTGAAATGTCATCAACCAATTCTATATAAGCCAAGGACACAGGCTTATCATACAGAATGCTTTTAGGCTGTACTTTTCATTGTTCTGAGTGACTATATAATACAATTTCACTGAAGATGAGGGTGACGATGCCATTGACTCTGCTGGGATAAGCAGTCCGTAGAGTAATAGATAATACACTGGCGTGAAGAGCTGAAGTTATCAAGATCGAACCCGGTAGACCCGTAAGGTTTTTTCAGCCTTCCATTCGCTAGGTGGCAGTGGTTAAATGAACAGTAGGCCATGATATTAGCGCCTTGTGGCTGCCGCTAAAAAATAGTTATATTCGACTCCTGTAAAACTGCTATCGTGTGCTTCTACTGTATTATACTCACACACTATTGCCACTACGATAAATCGATTCCATGACCTTGGAAATATTACAATTGACACTTCATTTGTCATTGTAGCTTATCTATGAGCTGAGACATGCATATTTTCGTTTTGTCGGCCATATTGGCCGCCATCTTGGAAAATAAACTCTCCACAATTATAAGACTATTAAAACTCAACTCCGTGGTAGATTCCACACTTGATTTATGATTGCAAGTCACTTATGAGCTCATTTCTTTAAAAAACATATCTGCCCTATGAACATAAAAATAACGACGTCGACGACAAAGTGGGGTAAATTTTTTGGATCGAAAAATCTTTTTCCCACGACATGGCAATGTGGTGGGTATGCATTCAGAATATGTCATTGGTGGTAACTTGTAAACATGTGGAACGACAAATTATACCTACCTACAGTTGCTCCGCAATCAACATCCAAACACCTCTGGGGTAATTATTTACCCCTCTTCGTCCTGCGAAAGTTAAGGTGGTACGGCAACAACATACTTTTCCTTCTGTTAAAAGCTTCCGTCCTCCAGAACCTCTAGTTTGCCGCTTACTACTTTTCAAATCGTCGCGCCGCCACTGGGTCGACATAAACGTAACTGACATCCATAAGATGTCGCTATCGAGGGGGATAAAGTGAGGTAACACTCATCGCCAGTAGAGTATTAGATTCGCGGTTGAATCCCCCGTAACCCCCTCTAAAGCGGCGTCTTGCATGGCTGCCAAAACGCGTGTTTAATTAAGATCTTGATTGTAAACTCTCATGTTTCAATGTAATCTTACTGCGTACTTGTCAGTTTGAATTAATAAAGAAGATTATTATATTATTATTTAAAAACAATTCTACCTAAAACCCACAGTTCCTGTTAGACACCTTTAAAACGGAACCAATCTCAGCAATATATTCAGGAATCGCGTTCAATTGCTATATCGTCAACGTGCTCGATAAATAAAGCGCAAGGTTGACTTGAAAGAAACTGACATCCGCAAAATGTCGCTAAACGCTAACATTACAGCTACACAAGATTCAAGAATGCAGATAACATCATCATCACTCAGAGCCTCGTGCTTTTGGGCCACTATCATGCGAGGATCCACAACTTCCGGTTGGACTACCTCGATGTCTCGAAGGCGGCGATGATGGACGTCTGGCGTATGGTTCTCGGTCAGAGGAGGTTCGACCAGAGAGACGCGGCTAGAGGAAGACCTTCCGACTGATCACTTCGAAGGTTCTAGAGGGTTACCGGTTGCAGCAGCTGAGCGCTAGCTCTACGATGGACAGCATCCTTACGACGATAATTATCTACTCTAAGCTCAGATGAAATAGACCAAGCGTCTGTTTCATAGATCCATCCATCCATCCATCCATCCATCCATCCATCCATCCGTCCGTCCGTCCGTCCGTCCTTCCGTCAATCCATCCATCCATCCATCCACCCATCCAACTATCAATAGATCCATCCATCCATCAGATTTGGAGGTTGCAGCAGCTGAACGTTAGCTCTACGATGGACAGCATCCTTGCGATAACATCTACTTTCAGCGTCCGTTTCCAAGACCCATGCGTCCATTTGTCCATCTATCCATCAATCCATCCCTCCATAAGTGTATGTTCTGAGCGCTAAAATGGTTCCTAACTAGAGCTCATGCTAACTACCCTCCCTTAGAATGACTAAAACATAACAACCATTGTACCAGAATGATTATAACAACTGGCCTATTTGTAGACTAGGTCTATATTATCCTAGTCCGAACGAGCGATATTGTACCAGAATGCGGTGTCATCCTGATTCTAATAAACGAATATATTATTATATCCATCCGTCAATCCATCCGTCCATCCATCCATCCATTGTAGTCGTAACCCGTGAATTTTGTCTACCTAACATTTCTACATAAAACCCACAGTCCCAGTTCTAATTAAACACCTTTAAAACGCTACCATTCTCTCATACATGTTCACCAGTCGCCTTCAATCACTAAATTCAATAGTACCATGACAACTGACAAACTCAAGATGTCGCTAAACACTAAATAATGCTGCAGGAAATCATGAACTTTTATACAGAGTTGTATTGTACTGACATATCATGCGGCAGCCGAAGGACAACATCGAAGGCAGCCTGATGACAGGCCTTGTAGAAGGGATTCGCAACCGCGGCAGACCAAGAATATCCTGGCTTGACAACATTATAAAATGGATTGGACTATCTGGAACCAGACTAATGGCTGCGATACGTGATAGGAAATGCTGGACAATGTTGATCCATTCATGTAGCCTACCATCGCAAAGCGACGACGGCGACATGACATGACATGTACTGTGTTGCTTTGTATTGTATTACCATGATTAAATCCACGACTGAAGTTAGATACCTTTAAAACACGGCCATTCTTGGCTACATATTAACCAGTCGAGCTCAATCGCTAGACAGGTTCCCAAGGTTGGTTATCAAGGGTAAGGGCGTCTTCAACGTAACTGACATCCACAAGATGTCGCTAAACATTAAAATTACTGCTGCAAGAATACAGTTACACACCCTCTTTAAGACGTCGTCATTCTCAGCTACATATCCACCAGTCGCGATTAATCGTTTGATTTATCTCATCACACTAATTGAAGCGTAAGATCGACTTCAACGTAACTGTGGTCTTCTTGTTAAGACCTTGAACCTCAAGACCAATACCAAGGCCAAGACTTTAAACCTCAAAACTAAGCCGAAGACTCTGAACTTCAAGACCAAGACTTTGAACCTGAAGACCAAGAGTGAGGCCAAGACACAACAAAACCCAACACCATATCCATCCATCCATCCATCCATCCATCCATCCATCCATCCATCCATCCATCCATCCATCCATCTATCCATCCATCCATCCATCCATCCATCCATCCATCCATCCATCCATCCATCCATCCATCCATCCATCCATCCATCCATCCATCCATCCATCCATCCATCCATCCATCCATCAATCCATTGCACCTTGTACCGTTTTAAAGGCATCTTTGGAGAGCACTCTAAAAAATCAGCTGGATGGATCCAGGGTTTAACGACATTTAATGGCAACAAAGGCCGTTGACGTCGGCAAATATTAGTTGGAACAGTTCTCACCATTCATATAAGGGACAATGCAGCTATAAAATTATGATTTCAATTTGTGAAAATAGTACGAACAATAGAGGCCATGAACTATTGGCGGCACATTCCAAAATTCCAAAAGGCGACAAAAACTTATAAATAAATAATTAAAATTAAAACTGAACCTGAAATTTTAGTTAAAACTGCCAGCGAGGCGATAATAAGTTAATATAATAATTAATAACATGGAATTAAAAGCCTTATATTTAAGCATTTTAAATTTGTGTTGTTCTCATAGGCGTGGTAAAAATTATTTATGTTTTTTAAAGAAAAACGAAATTGCTAAATTTAAACAGAAGACAACAAACTTGACCTGGGGCAGATTGTTCTATGCGCCCCGAGTTCGTGAACTGTCTTTACTCAGACACCTTTTTATATGTGTTACTCTAGTCTATATATAAGGATACTGCCACTACGAAATTAATACAATATAAATCAGTTCGTTTCTCGGATATTCTATTATGAATTATTACCCGCAGTGGAGATTTCCAGAAATTATAGTTGCTGAAGCACAGCGTTATCCACTGTTTTACGACGTCATTGGCATTGTGGTAAATACTTTGCCAACGGTAAGAAGCACCGCCACTGCCTTATGCTCGGATGGTGACAGTCTCAAGCCTGGAGAAAGGAGGAGGGAGACGCCAATCATCTACGTCATGACGCATCGTCTTTAAACAGCAACTAACCAATGGCACTGAAAAATCATACTGGTTTCCCATTCACCAACGCATCCAACTTCAGGTCCCTTCCCTCATGCGTAACTGTCGTGCAGGCTCAGCTCCGCTATATCTCAGGGGCTACTGTACTCCGGTTTCCAGTTTGCTTGGTCGGGTCTCTCTCCGATCATCTGCCCGTGGCCACTTGGTTGTTCCTCGAATGCTCACTGCTACGGCCCAGTCGCGTAATGTTGCTGTTGTGGGTCCCTTTAGCTGGAACCGTTAGCTCAGGCCTTTGGTTTGACCTCCTCACTCCCCCTCCTGCCCAGTTCCGCAAGAGCCTGAAAACCTTTCCTCTTCGTCAGTGAAGACACTGACCCGGATCGTAAGCGCCTCTGACTTTGAGTGGCGCTATATAAATAATTCTCGATTACAATTTACAATTATAATTACATTGCAACACTCTGCCACCGGTCCATGGACTCTTACGGAGTTGTCTTCTGGATATTGACCTGATTACGGATTGGTTTTCGTATGATATCGGTTGATGCCTTGTACATTACACACTGGCGCAATAAAAGTAAATAATTATTATTTTAATTTTGAAGGAAGGCATTCTTCGCATCCGGCAGAAATAACGTAACTAGCCCGAGATATCAATCTCTTAAATCTAAACACGACTATCATTTGATAGAATAATCATTTACATAAGAA
>OY744614.1:4343011-4443011 GCA_963556255.1 Allolobophora icterica
ATATATAAGTCGATTGCAAATTGAATTTCGATTATAACAAGCCAAATCCCGTTAAAATATTCCATTCCTGTACCCCACAACCATAGCATATACCGAGGACACCCCCAAGATATGCGGCCGATGGTCCCACTGGCATATAGTTTACCAGCCCAGAAATAAATTTTTAACGCAAGTTATTGTTAAATACCATAAATCAGTCGAATGCAAATTGAATTTGGATTATAACAAGCCAAATCCCATTAAAATATTCCAATCCTGTACCCCACAACCAGGGAACAACTACATGCGTACAATTGAATACATGCGAAAAATCCCGATATTGCAAAAAACTACAACCCAGTATTAAAGTTCAAATAAAGTTTCACCAGGTGGCGATATTGTAAAATACCATATATCAATCGATTGCAAATTGAATTTGGATTATAACAAGCCAAATCCCGTTAAAATATTCCAATCCGTTGTCCAGATATCACAATGATAACATTGGGGTCCGGACCCCCCGTTGGGCATTCGTGTACCAAAAAATAGCTTGGGCACTCGAGGGTTAATGAACATTGTACTAACGACATCTTGTCACTGCCAGTTTTGTTAAACACCTTTAAAACTCTATAAATGAAGCTATATAAGCGTAGGACACGGTGGCCAATTGGTTATATTCGAAAGAAAGCCAGAACGAGAGACACGGAGACAAACAGACACACACAGACACACACAGCCACGTAGACAGGCGATGAACAAGGAAACAGAGTGATGGACATTCAGAAACACAGAGAGACAGAGGCGTCAGAAGCTAAAGAGGGATGTCTTTCTGTTTGTCTGTGTGTCTGCCTCTTTGTCCGTTTGTCTTTTGTGCGCTTGTCATTCTAACATTTCATAAACATATATCTTCCTCCTATAGAATGCAATACAATACAATACACCTTTTACACATCTCAACAAATGCTATACAGGCAAGGGACGAAATGAACTAATAGGAAGAGTGTTCTCATAAGACACCTTTTAAACGTTCTTAACCATTGCTACATCACCGTATACTCCACTGGTACTGTATATATCACGTACTCCACGTATATTCCAAGTGAAATTAATAACGGCTGTATTAAACCAAAACAATTGATTTCTGTCGACGTCAACGGCCTTTGTTGCCAGAATATGTCGTTAAACTCTGAATCCATCCATACTTTTTATGTGGTAGAGTTATGAAAAGAGCCGTTAACGGTCAAGTTATATACTTATAAGTACATATAATTATTACTTTAAAATGGGAAGAAATTTAATTGAAATTAAGAAGATGAAAGAGACGTTGACGCCTTATTTACTTGCCGGATAACAGAATTTCTTCCGACTGATTTTGTCTCAACTAACACCATTAACCCAGAAGAACAAGAGAAGAAGAGCAGTCCGTTAAGCCAGTTCTAGTAAAACCAACTTACCAATGACTCTAACTTCTGGTCACCCTTCAGATGAACTATAAAAAACCAATAGGAGCTTAAAAGCGGGTTAGCAATTGGTAGAATAAAGGATACACTCACATAGTAATTCCTGTATGTCACTTCGTGTTTGTAGACAGAGTGAGGAGTATGTACCACAAAAGTACGAAAGTACTAGATTCACAGGTAAACCGAGAGCCAGACGAACTGAATCACAAGCAGACTCTCAGCCTCACAAGTCACCCGACAGACTGACCACCGTGACTGGCCCACAGACGCCACAGATCTGGGCCATGGCTACACTCTTTTTGGAAACTTCTGACATCACGCTCACTCTCCACCTTATAGTTGCCATCTTAGTCATATCGAGATAAGGAGATGTAGGCCAAGAGGAAAGCTTCTATATCCTTCATCAGTTACAAATTCATATATGGACTCACACTCATATTCTTGGCCTTGATATGACTCTTCATCCATCAATTCCCGCACAATCTCAGAATCAATAACTGTCCTTGGTTAAAAATAATTATCTGAACCTCCTAGCTGAAGAAAGATCCCTCCGTTACATAACAATTTGAAGAGCTTTCTTGCAAAACCAGACAAATCCACTTTTTTGCCATCAGTGGCGACCGCCGTGAGGCTTCGTTTCTCTTCCAGCGTCTATCTATTTGCATACAACGCTACGACTCTATTGCTTTCAACGGGACATTCCCAGAGGTTTGATTTTCCAGACATTGTCCTCTGCTTCCAACATAATTTTTTTCTATTCCTGAGGGACCACTGATACCTCGGGACCAAAAAATAATAATAATAATAACAACCACAACAACAACAACAACAACAACAACAACAACAACAACAACAACAACAACAACAACAACAAGAACAACAACAACAACAACAACAACAGAGATTTCAGTGAGTTTTCAGTAAATTATCAATTTTATCAAACGCGTCTGCCAAAAGAACGGCGAGAACTGTTCACAATAATTTCTAACTACGTCAACGGCCTTTGTTACCACAAAATGTCGTTAAACTCTAAGCAATGCTACATAAAACCCAAGGATCCTGTTATACACCTTTTAAACGTTGTCATTCTTGGCTATATATATAAGTCGCGTTCATCTATGGATACATCGCTTTACCGCTCCGTTAAGTTCGAGCTCAACTGAACATTCAGAAGATGTCGCTAAGCAATAAATACTAAGACACAAATTAATGACGATTTCAGGTGGTGCCAGTCCGAATGCTGCTTTAACCCTCGAATGCCCAAGGGGGGGGGTCCGACCGGACCCCAGACCCGCTTTTCACGGATAACTTTAGAACGGCTACGAAATTGTAGAAATGCTTTTAGGACATCCTAAAGCATTCAATTGGGCTTCGTATGTTATATTTTGCGTGATTATACTACCACCCTGTAGCCCACAACCATAGCATATACCAAGGACACCCCCAAGATATGCGGCTGATGGTCATACTGGCATATAGTTTGCCAACCCAGAAATAAATTATTTTAACGCACGTTATTGTGAAATACCATATATCAGTCGATTGCAAATTGAATTTGGATTATAACAAGCCAAATCCCGTTAAAATATTCCATTCCTGTACCCCACAACCATAGCATATACCAAGGACACCCCAAGATATGCGGCTGGTGGTCATACTGGCATATGGTTTACCAACCCAGAAATAAATTTTTAGCGCAAGTTATTGTAAAATACCATGTATCAGTCGAATGCAAATTGAATTTGGATTATAACAAGCCAAATCCCGTTAAAATATTCCAATCCTGTACCCCACAACCAGGGAACAACTACATGCGTACAATTGAATACATGCGAAAAATCACGAAATTGCAAAGAAACTACAAAAGAGTAGACCCCCTATTAAAGTTCAAATAAAGTTTCACCAGGTGGCGCTATTGTGAAATACCATATATTATTCGATTGCAAATTGAATTTGGATTATAACAAGCCAAATCCCGTTAAAATATTCCAATCCGTTCTCCAGATATCACAATGAAAACATTGGGGTCCGGTCGGACCCCCCTGTTGGGCATTCGTGTACCAAAAAATAGCTTGGGCACTCGAGTGTTAAGGAGGAGGACGACGCTAAACATCTTCATGACACAAAGTCGTTACGCAGAAACTAACAACAACCAATCTGTAGTGTATCCCTATTTAGAGGATTTTCGTTGACAAAGTGAGGGCGCTGTTAGCCATGAGGTGTTGAAAAGCACTGTTCCGCTGTGTTGTGCTTGATTATTGTTTATTTATTATTTATTCCGGATATTTATATAGCGCTTCTCGAAGTCAACTACTACTCAGAGGCGCTCCCGACTACAGCATTTGATACTGTGCCGGAATTTTCACGCCGAAGCGCCACGAGCAATTGCGAGTGAAGGACTTGCCCAAGGTCCGTACGCAGCAGCTAGAGTGGGATTCGAACCTGCAACCCTCCGGTCACAAGGCGCCGAACTTACCACTGAGCCACCACGCCCCACAAAAGCGCTTGGGTGTAGCACTACCAGAGTACGACTGGTAGACGACCGTCATATATGACTATATATAGCTGGGAATTAATCGTTGTAAAGGTAATTAATTGAATTAATTATCAGTTGATTCTCTTTTTAAACTTCTGTTCAACGCCAGAATGGTAACCGTCTCCAGTCTATAGCATTATAAGTAGCAGGCTACTTCTAGGATGGTTTAGAATGTCGACTATAATTATGCGCCTCTGTACCGCTAGAGGCGCTTTATAAATGCTAATCATCGACGACAATTGAACGGATGATGCATATGAAGCTCAAACTATGCTGACGTTATATGCCCCGACTGAAACAAGATACACTTAAATACGGATAGTTGTATCGCTACCTTAAGACACCTTTAACACGATTCAGACCGAGACTATATGAATGTAAAATCCAGAAACGGCGTTCAATTGGTAATCAGCATCTGCTCAGTAAGTAATCCATTAGTAACTCCGCCACTGTCCGTACTCAGGAAGTGCCAAACCCAAGCCTAGTGAAAGAAGGAGGGCGATGGTAATCACCTTTGCTATGGTTTACAGTGTCATTAAACAGTAACTAACCATCACTAATCTATCAGTTTGTATTCTTTTGTTATGAAACTACAGGTAAGGTGTACGTCATCATGTAGCTATAAGATGCTGTAAAGACATTGGAAATTACTACCAGTTGGCAATAATTGTCTATTTTACTATTGTGTTGATAAAGCATATTTAAGCATTTAGTTGGTAACTAACTCCGACTATGTCCCTATTCTGGTAGTACTAGTCCCAAGTCCAGATAAAGGAGGACGGCAACGCTAATGACATTGGTTATTAGACCGCGACATTAAACAGTAACTTACCAATCAATATTTGAGTGGGACCTCTCAGCATTTATATGAAAGATGACGTCGGTGTTAACTGGACTGACAGCAAAAAATATTGCTATACACAAAATACTTGGTACTTAGTCGTTCTGGTGTAGATCTACACATAGGGCAACGCAGTCTCCATTCTGTCAATTGCCAGTCCTCCAACCCCGTCCCACGACATACCCAAAGCACCACAAGTCGTCTCTCAAGGTCTCTGGCCATTTAATTACTTTGTCTTCCACTTCTCAATTTTCCTCCCAGGAAACCAACCAATCAACTAGTCACAAAACACCGATGCATTAAATGCACAAATTGCAGTTAGACACCTTTAAAACGACGTCAATTTAAGCTACATAATTGCTAATCGTGTTCAATCGATATATATAATATTATACAACAAGCTTTATCACACCAAAATAATTTTTGTCGACCTCATCAGCCGTTGTTGCTATAAGATGTCGTTAAACTGTGGATACATTCCATCCAGTCACTAGATATCAGTCCTCAGTATGATGAAATCGACGTTAAGAAGAAGAAGAGGAAGAAGAAGAAGAGGAAGAAGAAGAGGAAGAGAGAGAAGAAGAAGAGCAGTCCTTTAATTGAACTAGCCTTAGAGGCAGAAATGGGTGTGAAGTCTTAGCGACTTCGTCTTCTTAGCCTAGGCATGCGAGGGCGGATGACCAGTCCTCTCCATCGCCGTCTCATCTTCCCACCGACAGTAGGCGTCATTATAGCATTAGAGCTGACTTTGATAGATGGTGCAGGTGGAGCAGATATCTCGAACCAAGAGAGGATTTGAACCGCCGACTCCTCGATTGACAGACCAGCACGATAACCTCCGCTAAAAACGCTCTATTAAATCATGAACTTCTATATACAGTTGTATTGTATAGTATTGTGTTGTATTGTATATAGAAGCTCATGAAAAATCTATGGCTGCAGTTAGACAGCTTTAACCCTCGAGTGCCCAAGCTATTTTTCCGTACACGAATGCCCAACGGGGGGTGGGGGTGGTCCGACCGGACCATTGTGATATCTGGATAAAGGATTGGAATAATATATTAACGGGATTTAGCTTGTTATAATCCATATTGAATTTCCAATCGACTGATATATGGTATATTACAATAGCGCCACCTGGTGAAACTTTATTTGAACTTTAATACTTGTTTGTAGTGTTTTGCAATTTCGGGATTTTTCGCAGGTATTCAATTGTACGCATGTAGCTTTTGCCTGTATAACTTCGAATAGGCAACATACACTACAACTGATCAAACTGATTACACTCAGCATTGATTTCGCCATCCAACGATGCCTGGTATATGGCATTTCACAATAACGTGAGTTGAAAAATTTAAGCTTACTTCTGGGCTGGTAAACCATGTGCCATGGCAGTGTGACTATCAGCCACATATCTTGGGGTGCCCTTGGTATATGCTATGGTTGTGGGGTACAGGATCGGAATTTTTTAACGAGATTTGGCTTGTTATAATCCAAATTCAATTTGCAATCGACTGATATATGGTATTTCACAATAACGTGCGTTAAAAATGCATTTCTGGGCTGCTAAACCATGTTCCAGCATGACCATCAGCCGCATATCTTGAGGGGTCCTTGGTATATGCTATGGTTGTGGGCTACAGGGTGGTAGAATAATCACGCAAAGTATATCATTCGAAGCAAAATTGAAGGCTTTAGGAAGTCCAAAAACCATTTTTACAATTTCGTAGCCGTTCTAAATTTATCCGTGAAAAAAAGCGAGTCTGGGGTCCGCTCGGACCCCCTTGGGCATTCGAGGGTTAATGATATATGACGACGTTGAAATTTGGAACAAATAAAGTAGTTCTGCAGTTAGCGTATCAGGAAAGTATCTAACAACAACAAGGTGTCGCTGAATTCTATACAGAACTGAAAACCCCGTCATTGCCCGAACTGTGGTAGTGCCTGTCTCAAGCCTGGAGAAAGGAGGAGGGCGACGCCAATCATCTTTGTTACGACACAGCTTCGCTAAGAAGCAACTGACCTATAAACACAACTGCAAGTGGAAACTGATGAAAATCGGAACTTCATGTAGATGCTTTTAAAATGCTATTGCAAAATATTGCCAAACATTGTATTATTCTGAATGAAATAGAAAGTTTCCCTTAGACACCTTTCAAACGAGTTGTCTACAAGATATATAAACTTCAACAGCTCAACTGGACGCCAGTAGCCTGAAGATATGGAGTAAGAAGTATAAACATGATGTAACGACTGTAGCAGACACGAGGTGTCGCTAAAAACTGAATAATAAGTAGATTCTTCACACTACCCTACACAATTATTACGTCTGGCCATTTCTGGCTGCACATAATCGCCAGACAGCGATCGATGTCTTCTTTCTGGCCACATTGGTATCTGACTTTTTGAGACATTACTATTAATTAAGAGAAAGGTTGAAGTATATAATAAGTATTACTGTATAATTGTGACATTAATTACTTTTAATCGAATAAACAACAGCTGATTGGTCAGAATAAGACGAAATTTGGGACTTCATATTATCGATCTCATAAACCACCCAAATTTATTAAAATCTACGACGTGGAAGATGGTTTAGGGACGTCGTATGACAGCATAGGTGTTTGACGTCTTACCTGTGTTGTTGGTCCTGTTTGGATGAAAATCTTTGTTTTTCCTTTTAATATTTTAACTAATGCACACAAAGCAACTAATGAAATTTATGCAGTTTCAATGCAACTAATGAAACAATTAATGCAATTAACAATTCAGTTTATGCAGTTTCAATGCAACTAGTGCAATAATAGAAATCTAAGACGTAACGTGATTGCTCAACTTATAGCTCAGAAGAAAACCATTTTAAAGGTGTCGAAATGAAGCCCTGTATTTCATGATTTTTAAAGTCACAGTTGTACTTACTATTGAATGAAATTTGATGTCTGAGGGAAGGCTTGATCACCTTTGTATGACACAGCGTCGTTTAGCAGCCACTAACCGTCTGATATTTTTCATCTTAAAAATACAAGTTCGAGGTCAACTGGTTGACAGCCACCAGATGTCGCTGGATGATAGATAAAAGTTAAACAAATTTTTGAAATGCAGGACTCCATTTAGACACCTTTAAAATAATTTTTTACTATGCTATAAATACATCAAACGCATTACACAGGCACGTAGCGTCATATCATCAACCCAACGTGAACTTCTCATCAACCTGTCACACACGAAAACAACCAGGAGAAAAGCAAAGGAAACTGATGGATGAAGGATAAATGAAAATGAGGTTAAATATATCAATGAACTTTAAAGACGTCGACGACCTTGGTAGCTACAAGATGTCGTTAAAGCTTGAAGCTAGCCTGAGAGGCAGCCATGGGTATGTATTTGCAACTTCATTTTCTTAGCCTCAGCATATCGCGGTCTCACCTTCCAACGGACAGAATACGGTTTGTGCACTCAACATCATAATCATGATCATGATGATCATGATCATGATCACCTTCAAGCTAATCGGTACCTCTGATTAGGTTGTACGTCATAAGGCGATTTGTAAATCTGTAACTACAATACAATACAATCATCATCATCATCATCATCGCCAAGGCTTACTCCGCTAGATAGTTTTAGTTTTGTGTAGGCGCCTTTGTAACGCCAATGCTGTGTTATGGCGCCAAAGAAATTGGCGTTGTTATTGTAATTTATTATTCGTTATGTAATTATTATTTCTAGATTATTGCCCGTCCTAAGAGCGTTTACAGAAATTGGTTCTCCGTAAGGGCAAAAAATACCTAACGCGAAAGCATTTTGGATTGTTCAGTTTCCTTTAGCCAGTTTAAACCCGTGAATCTCGATCGTTTCAGCCTGTTCGCCATCTAAGTAAATTAGTTCAAACCCGTTTTAAGCTTTTAGTTTAAAAGAGCAGCACTATACGGTATATTTAGACTTGCGTTGAGTCAAGTGTGAAACGATCGTCCGCTCGAATCTCGCTATTTGTAAACAATGAGGTCATTGGTCATGAATAATCATTAGTTGAAATAGCTCAATACGAGAGGAGCGTAACGAAAAAGTTCACTTCATGATTGGCATTTCTGTTCCCTTATTATTAGTAGTATTTTTTTTTGTTGTGTGATAGTTCGTAATCTTAATCGTAAGCGTAAATTCCAAATTTCTGAATCGCTGCTCGAAAGTTAAAATCATGGCACTAGCTTATTCATGAGCCCTGAATAACGAGAAACCTGGCGATTGAACGCTATTGGTAAGCACATAGCTGCGAATGGCATCGTCTAAAGTATGTATAACTGCAATCGTCGAAGCTATGTAGCATTGTTAACCCTCGGGCTACCAAGGGGGGGGGGTTACCACCCCCCAACGTTTTTCTGCAAACTTTTTTTAGCACATGGAATATAATTTTGACATTTTAGGTAGCTGTAGGGGGTCCATTTGCACACATTTTGAGGTAAAAGTCGTGATGATATCCCACGCCATAAAAAAGTTATACCCGATATAGCCTAGGTACCACCTATGGAATCAGGATGATAAATGGCAGTTGTGAGACTATATTTGCTATTCAAAATGACAAGGAGTTCGGAATCATAGAGGGAATGCTCTCCAAAGTAACACCATAAAATATTTTGAAGAGGGTTAGATGTTGAACGAGCTATTCGCCAACAGAACATCATGCGACGTTTCTTAATAATGTAATGCAAGTCCAATCTGCCAAGGCCACAGATGAAGCCTTTAACAGATTCCCATTTATTGAAACCAAATAACTTTTTATATACAGAGTTCCAACATGCATTTAGTTCATCTTCCTGTTTCATCGTATATCTAACTACGGCTGAGGCGTAAGTTAATATTGGTAAACAATAGCTTTCTTGCAGGGATTGATTATGCAGCAGTATTTAGTGTTTTGCTACATCTTGTATGTTAACGTCGACTTGAATCGACATAGGATAGAAGTTGTTCAACACTAGTGGTTGAATGCGGTTGGTTGATATGAAACAGCAATAGCGACTTTTAAAGGTGTGTAATTATAAGCGTGGATTTGTCCCTTACGCAGTCTTCTTGTTTTTGAGACTAAAGTCCTGGTCTCGGGTGCACTGGAGTATGTTTTTAAAAGTCTTTGTCTTGGTTGTGGTCTTGTGACCAACAGTCATGGTTTTTGTCTTGAGGTTCAAAGTTTTGGTCTTGTTTTTAGGCCAAGACTCGACTGTCAAATATGAACGGTCATTTAAAAAAAATCGGATTCAGCATCACTGTCAATAATTTTATATATGTACATAATAATATACATCCATAGTTACAAATTTGCATACATCCATGCAAATATATAAATGCACATACATACATACGGAATAACATATACATGCGTGTTTTTCAACGGATTGCCTACAAAGCATTGCATCATATTATATCAAACATAATTATAATCTGACTTCTGCATTTGAGTATCAGATAAGTGGAACAGATGTCTACGTATCGCGATTAGTGGTTTTATTGTTTAGTGCAGTATCAATTTAAAGGTGTCTAAAAGGAGTGCTACATTTAAGAAATCTGCTACGAGACTTCCACGAGTCTTCCACGAGGTTTGGCAACTGTTCTTTGTCTGTCGCTGAACCAACTGCATGGAAACTCCTCTTCCTCTTCCACTCCCTCCTTTTCCTTCTCCTCTAATTCTCTCATTCTCCTATTATTATCCCTCTCTTCGTCTGTTTCGTCCTCCTCCTCTTCCTCCTCCACTTTTTCAACTCCTTTCCATCCTCATTCTGCTCCTCCTCCATCCTCCCGCTTCCTCCTCTTCATCCTCCTCCTTCTTCCTCATCTAGTTCCTCTTACTCCTCATACGGAGAAAAAGAGCGGGCCCTGCTTTTTTAACGACGCCTGTCATAACATTGAACCCAGCGAAGACGCAGCTTATATGGTTTGGTACTCGTCAACAGCTCCTCAAACTAGACTTCCCACTTCTTGCTGAGAAATTCCCGTCATTCACTTTTCTCTCTAGTGTCCGTGACCTTGGTGTTGTCCTTGACAGTACGCTCACCTTTTCTGAACACATTGCTAATCTTATCCGTTCTTCTTACTTTCACCTGAGACGGCTTAGAGCAATCCGACGCTCTGTCTCCTCCGTTTTTACCACTATCATCCACGCCTGCATCTGCTCCAGAATTGACTACTGTAATTCTCTTTTTGAGCGAATACTGTGAGAGGCGCTTTATAAATGTTTAGATACAATACAATACAACATATTCACCTACCCGCCGGAAGGTGGCTTCTGTTTGCCTTAATCTTCTGGATTTCGATTGTGATTTTTGATTACGTTTGAACTGCTGGATTCAATCATTTAATTGGTGGCAAAATAATCTGTGAGCTTTCCTTTACGAAGAGGTCGCACGGTAACCGTCTTGGAATCCGCAAGATGTCGTTAAACTCTGTAATGCCACGAATCGGATTCGGTTCAGTTAAGACACCTTTAAAGCTGTTACTTCTGAAACTATATAAACAGGTCTCTTTTATAATGATGCGTGGCGAAGTGGTTAAAATCATAAAATAAAATGTACATAATAATTATTTTCCTAGCATTGTAATTGTAATTAAACATTTATATAGCGCCGCTCAGAGCAAAACAAATCGCAGGCGTTCTATGCGCTGGGTTAAATGATGTTAATGTCATAAATGACTGGAATATTACATGTGAACTTGACCCCCTCCCACCGTTCCTCATTGTTACTGTTTTAGACGCCATAGCCCCAATATTGGTTTATAACTTTAATCGGTCCTTATTGAAGGTTTTTCCTACTCTGAAAAAGCCTAACCTTGAATCCAATGTTTTTTCAAACTATTGCCTAATTGCTAACCTCGCTTTCCTGTCTAAAACACTGGCGCCTAGTTGCTTTGCAATTTCAAACGTCTTAATATTCTTTAAAGCGATGCCTAGGTTCACCACAGGTACAATTGATATATATCGCTGAAAATGCGTTTCTGCTCAAATTGTTTGGCTCTTCCTAAACACCTTTAAATCGTGTCTAAGCGATTCTATAAATACTTTATTTTCGTTTCGTTGCTAATCGATTATTTTAACTAACCTATACACTTCGTTTTGAAACATATAATTACTAAAGGTCAAATTTTGTAAATAGATATGTTATGTTTGCTACTGTAAACAGTTTGTTTACACTAGTTTTTTTTTTAGTTTTTTTATTTAGTTTTTTTTTGTATTTGTTTTCTTTGTGCATTTTATTTTATTGTATTAGGCATTACATTATTATAATACACTTTTTATAATAATACCCTTATGCAACATTCTTTAGTTGTATCTTTTGCATATTGGTTATTGGAGAACCTGTATGACCATTTTCTTATCAGTTGTTATATTATATTATATATGTAATAAAAATTTGATGTTAGTAAATTACATTAATAAAATATTGATTAATGAGTATTTATGTTACTACCCTCTAACATTTTGTTGTTTAGATATGGTATGATTTGGTTTATGTATTGGAAAATATACTATATTGTATAGTGTTACAATATTGTGTTGCAATACAGGAAATATAAGGTAATTGTGAATACAATACACTGAAACACAACTTTAAACAATTGTAATTATATGTTTATATATGCTTTGTTAATTAAATACATTTATGGTGGAGTGTGTTAAATATCTGAACAGTGTAAAAAAAAGCAACTTGGTATACCATATGTTTCATTTAATGTGTATGCGGTTTGTGAATTTGTTATTATTTCGTGCATGGTGTAATTGTAGCAGTTGATATTACCATGGAATGTCGTTAAGCTGAAGAATAAGAAATAATTGCTTAGAAATTTCAAATGTAGAAAAAGAATATAATGTCATAATTATAATTATATGTACTGTGCATTTATATTTGAAATTGTTTAAATATATCTTATGTGTGGTAGTTGTTGTAAAATACTGTTTAAATTGCATCAAGCATTTTATTAATATGTGTATTATAATCTCAAACAATATTAGATATAATGCTTTAAATGATGTGACATTCTATGACATTGTACGGCTCTGGTTGACACTTTTAAATGGTGTCTTTCGGACGCTATAAGTATCTTGTTTTCTGTAAATTGCATTTATGAATTGTCGTCAACGGCCTTTGATGCCATAAGACGACGTTAAATGTTTGGATTAATAATAATAAGTTGCTAATCGATCGTCCGGATATTGAATTTCGCGTTGCTGAAATGACCGTTGTAATAGAAGCCTTTACCTGGATAGTAGATAATGAAAATCAAGGCTTTAAACGTTTTGCTATATTTTCTTATTGTTTAAGTGTACTTACTTCTCTAAAGAAATCCTTTTCTCGTACAGTGTTATAAATTTTTTTATGTTAGTTTAATCGCTAATTATTTCCAAATCTCTAACTGAGCTGTATTATGCCACACAAACGGTGAGAACTGTTCAAAATAATCTCTGTCGAAATCAACAGTCTTTCATGCCATAAGATGTCGTTAACCTCTTCGATCGAATGCTGACTATTAATCTCCATTTCAGAGTTATTTCATAACTATGCTTTGATCTTTTTGCCCCAATTTTAATATTTGAACGTTTAACAGACAAGATTAATTTTCATTAGTCTTCTCCAACAGATTTTGATATTTGGCCATGAAGCGACCATCAACTCCATAGTTCGAGAATTCGCATTTTACGAATTCTAAGAATTTTAAAAATTCACGAATTTTAACGAATTTTAAAAATTCACGAATTTTAACGAATTTTAAAACTGCAGTTTTAATATTCGTTAAAATTCGTGAAGCAAACAAATAATAGAATTCTTTGCCATGGTAACGAATTTTATTATATGTTTACTTCTCAACTTTTGAAGCAAGTAAATGTCAATGTCATAGGGAATCAATCAATCAGCCGTAAAAGATAACTGACTAGCAACACAATTGTATTGATATTCAGTTAGGCCTACTGTTCTACTTGTTGTATTGAACTTCGATTTCTATCATAGTTGGGATGTGTGACTGTGAGTGTCAGTCAGCAGAACGAAAAACCACCAGTGCCATAGCTCCAGTTTGACCAGTCAGTCACTAACACAGCTTGCAACCATGGTTGGCAACGTTCACCGAGCTGTGTCTTCTACTTCATCGTCCTCTGATTCTGAGTCAGGAACAGCCCACTGATCCCACTCGACTCTGGTTTCTATATTTTCGCCATGCAAATGCTTCCGAATTTGGACAGAACAACCAACAAATTCCTTGTCACAAAAACAACAATGTATTTTTGGATTACCCTTTCCTTCTCCTCCAAAATTACTACATACTTCCACTCCCGTCCATGTTCTTTCATCTGTAAGAAATTAGATGCTAATTAAATTAACTCGTTAGGCCTACGTAATAAACATTTATATTGATTTGTACATTACATTCTAAGCCGAAGCTTAACACAACAAATCATGACGTCATCACATTTGTTTTTCTTGCTTACGCTGTTTTTGCAAAACGCCGAAGTCAATGTAAAAAGGCCCAACAATGGCCCAACGAATCTTTAAGAATTATTACGAATTTTAAAATAGACGAAAAATTCGCGAACTTTTACGAATTTTAAAACCGAAAGTCACGAATACTCGAACTATGATCATTGATCAACTCATACTTGAGGGTTACAGTCACGGAACCGATGCGATTAGACTCCCGCTATATACAGGTACGATACACTTTGCACTGGTTACCTATACCTCAACGCATTGAATGTTGGATTCTGACTCACAGGCGAAATAAATTTCCTATTGGGAACTGCGTCATCCTATCTCAGACCCCAGTGTATCTTTGCTTCATCTATATCTGGTCGCAGGTCTCTCCGATCTGCTGCACGTTGTACATACGGTGATATGAACGCTCTTTTGACTGGACAACGTCATCATCATCGTCATGGTAATCAAAATCATCACCATACATAGCCTCATCCTCCTTATCATTCGTTATTCCTAATTTTCCGTTAAACTCCAGGAACTCTCAACACAGAGTCATCTGTTGACTCAATGCCTAAAGTAGTTGATTAGGTCCAACGCGTCACCGTAACGCGTGTGCGGGAGCCCGTCATTGGTGACTATTTCAGTTGTCTGAACATTTTCAGCTCCTTAAGTTGTTTCCCACGACCCAAGGGTTTTAGGAGGTATTTAAAAATACGCTATATTCCATGTAGTTATCAGTTGTTATCGGCACCTTGCGTCTGCCAGGTCTCTCAATAGAATTTGTAATGGACCGATCATGTACGACACCTTTAAATTTGCTTTACACACGCTATATATAGTCTTCTTTTCTCTACATCGCATTAAGATCCGACTTTAAAGATTGTAATATTATTATATGTTCATATATGCTTTGTTAATAAATTAAATTTATAGTTGAGTCTGTTAAACACCAGAACAGTTTAAAAAGAAACAATGGTATACCACATGTTTCATCCAATGTGAATGCTGTTGGTGAAATTGTTACTATTTCATACATGATATGATTGTAGCAATAGATATTAAGACTTACTGTAGGATTTCATTAAACTATAGATTAAGAGATAATCGCTTAGAAATTTCAAAAATAGAATAAGAATATAATGTCATAATTATAATTATATATAGGACCGACTGTGCATTTATATTTGAAAGTGTTTTAATATTTCTTATGTATGACAATTGTTGCAAAATACTGTGTAATCAGCATCAAAACATTAATCACTATGTGTATCATACATAGACAATGTTAGTTATACTGATTTAAATGATGTGACATTAGTGATATTGTACGGCTCTGTTTGACACCTTTAAATGGTGTCTTTCGGTTGCTATAAGTTTATCGCTTTCTGTTAATTGTATTTGTGAATTGTCGTCAACGGCAATTGATGTCATAAGACGACGTTAAACTTCGGAATAATAATAATAATAGTGCTGTAATATGCCAAAAATAATTTCTGTCGACGTCAACAGCCTTTGTTGATATAAGATGCCGTTAAACTCTGGATCCATCCATCCAGTCGCGTTATAAACTGTGACGAGTTATGTCGATGTCAGCGTAACTGACACCCACAAGATGTCGCATAACTCGAAACACTCCTGCATTAAATCCAATACTGCACTTAAACACCTTAAACTCCACCAATCTCAGCAACATATTTAATTGCGCTCAATCGTCAATCATCATCTCTTCTTGATCTACAGGAAAATCTTGTCCTAACGACATAAACGGCCTGTGACGCCAAAAGCTGTTTTTCAACCGTTGGAATTCAATCGCTGGATTGTGGTTCCGCATTTGCATGTAGGTCAAGGTCGCAAGTCAAGATCATGAGAGGAACAATGGACTTCACAAACGACAAAACAATCATTATTCGTACTCATTGCCAGTCAATGGCTCGCAAAGAAGCTAAACTTGAAGACGACGATGATCTCGAAAGTCGACCAATCATTATTTCAATCGAAACAATAAATCAATCAATTTGTAATCAGCCAATCTAATCAATCAATCCTTAAACCACAACAAAATCATTCAATTTCATTCACCCATCCTTTGTAACCGTAATCGTTCTCTCAAAATTTCTACAGCGCCCAAAAAACCGAAGTCGCGGGAATCAGCTTATTCACAGGCGCTTAGTAAAAAACATCATTCATATAGGCTGGTGGCGAAATCGGTTCCAGGTCAAGGTATAAAGGGGTGAGACAGGCACTCAGACGACTAAGGTGGATGGTGTTTAGAGTTTACGTTGTGGTCGAAAATAACGCTTTGTAGCATACTATGAGTCATTGTGCTTTAGCGCGACTGCTGAATATGTAACTGAGAAGTAAGGCATTTTAAAGGTGTCTTACTTGAACTGCGGGTTTTTGGTGACATCAACCTCCTCCTGAAACCATGTTTGACACTGGCACCACTCGGAAACGGCAGTGACGGAGTTGCAGATTCTTCAGGCATGTGAATTTTTATGGAAATACCTAATTTAAAGGCTTGATATAGGTAGATATAAACTATAGGCCAAAATGAAGCTTTCAATCAGCTACGATCTGCAGTCAGACGCCAGCATTTTTCTGTGACTGTTACGTGCGGACAAACTGACCGATTCTGCGAACGATCCATATACCCAAATTCATAAAGTTTCCATCGTATCCCCATGCCGTCTTCCTTGACAGCACTGGGCTTTTCCCTGTTATTGGCCCTGCAGTTCAATTTAGAGACCTTTAAAACGCTGCCATTTTTCAGACAACTATACACCAGTCGTGTTAAATCACTAGATTTCAGACCACTTGGCAAAAAACGTAAGGTGGACTTCACATAACTGACATCCCCAAGATGTCGCTAAACACTAAACAATGGTAAATATATAAAGTGCGGTCAAATTGCCCGATTCTGCGCACCATCCATCAGCGTTCAATGGACTTTAACTACATCCTACGGCAACAAAGACCCCAGAGTTCAACGACATCTTATGGCAACAAAGGCCGTTGACGTCGGCAAAAATCATGACAATTTCAAAAACGTTGTATACTGATGCTGTATATTCTTTAATTGCGTTAAGTCGCTTCAATAGTAACTTCGTCAAGGTTCGTACAACGACTCTGTCAGTCACAAGATGTGGTTAATACACGGGTCATTAATATGTGAAAATATGCTGCTCCAAGTAGACACCTTTAAAACGCGTATATCACAGCTATAGATAATCGCTAACTGCGGATTTTGTTTACGTCAATGCCTTCTCAACTGAATCCGATAGTGTCACTAAACATTAATTACTGCTACATAAAATAAAACCCAGTTTAATTTAGACTCCTTTAAAACCCCTTCAGTTTCGCATACATATTTCGCATACATATTCAGTTTCGCATACATATTCTCCGATCGCGTTCAATCTGAAGCTTTTAACAATGAATATGTTTCAAAACGAAGTGTATAGGTTAGTTAAAATAATTACTAAAGGTCAAATTTTGTAAATAGATATGTTATGTTTGCTACTGTAAACAGTTTGTTTACACTAGTCTTTTTTTTGTATTTGTTTTCTTTGTGCATTTTATTTTATTGTATTGGGCATTACATTATTACAATACACTTTTTATAATAATACCCTTATGCAACATTCTTTAGTTGTATCTTTTGCATATTGGTTATTGGAGACCCTGTATGACCATTTTCTTATCAGTTGTTATATTATATTATATATGTAATAAAAATTTGATGTTAGTAAATTACATATATAAAATATTGATTAATGAGTATTTATGTTACTACCCTCTAACATTTTGTTGTTTAGATATGGTATGATTTGGTTTATGTATTGGAAAATATACTATATTGTATAGTGTTACAATATTGTGTTGCAATACAGGAAATATAAGGTAATTGTGAATACAATACACTGAAACACAACTTTAAACAATTGTAATTATATGTTTATATATGCTTTGTTAATTAAATACATTTATGGTGGAGTGTGTTAAATATCTGAACAGTGTAAAAAAAAAGCAACTTGGTATACCATATGTTTCATTTAATGTGTATGCGGTTTGTGAATTTGTTATTATTTCGTGCATGGTGTAATTGTAGCAGTTGATATTACCATGGAATGTCGTTAAGCTGAAGAATAAGAAATAATTGCTTAGAAATTTCAAATGTAGAAAAAGAATATAATGTCATAATTATAATTATATTATGTACTGTGCATTTATATTTGAAATTGTTTAAATATATCTTATGTGTGGTAGTTGTTGTAAAATACTGTTTAAATTGCATCAAGCATTTTATTAATATGTGTATTATAATCTCAAACAATATTAGATATAATGCTTTAAATGATGTGACATTCTATGACATTGTACGGCTCTGGTTGACACTTTTAAATGGTGTCTTTCGGACGCTATAAGTATCTTGTTTTCTGTAAATTGCATTTATGAATTGTCGTCAACGGCCTTTGATGCCATAAGACGACGTTAAATGTTTGGATTAATAACCGCAAGGTTTCTCCCCCAACACAAGGTGAAGCGTAAGATCGACTTCAACGTAACTAACATCCACAAGATGTCGCTAAACACTAAATAATTCCCCATTAAGTCACGAACTTCAATATACAGCTGTTTTCTATTCCGTTGTGTTGTGTTGTATTGTCTTATATTGTATTGCAGTGTAAGAATATTTTATCCGTATTTTCCAAACCGATAAAATTAAAAAATGCTATAGAAAGCTTAAACTCATTAAAGTGATGACATCGCCAAATTTATTAGTATACAATTCACACGGTCACAAATCTCACAATCAACCTGAGCATTACTTGATTAGTAACCCATACAGTGAACTGTGAAGGAAAATGCTAAAATACATGCACAACATAATTACACTGGCACAACAAGGGGGCTGGAAACGACCTCTTTGGTGTGAAATGATGAATTAACGGGGTGGAGTCGTAAGAAGGAACAGGGAGTTGAACCCCCAACCCCGACAATTCTCACCCTGTTTTATTGTATATAGAAGTTTAGATTAAATCTGTGACTCATGTGTGACACCTTTAGAAAGCGGCCATTCTCGGGTACATAATAGTTATTTTCCAATCGCGTTCAATCGTTAAAATTAATAAATTGGTTATACAGTCGCCAAGTGCGCTGTATGAATCGTAAGATGTAGCCAAACTGTAAATGTCGATGATGATGAGAAGTCGCTTGAGCTATAGCTTGGGTGTGAAGTGTTGGCGACTTCATTTTCTTAGCTTCGGCATATAAGAGCGAGAGGCCAGTCCTCTCCCTCGCTCCATCTTCCCACTGACAGTGTACGGTCAATGTACTCATCATAGCTGAGTTGGCTGCACAATTGTAGTTATCCACCCCTTTGAAACGCTGCTATTCTCAGCTACATTTCTTTTAACCGATGTCAACGCGGTTGATGGAACCCCATAACATATCGATGGACATTAAATATTGCTATATAGCATCCAGTGCCGCCTTAAGGCATGGGCACGCTGGTCAGTCGCCATGGTTCTTGGGGCCTCAAATTAAAGAAATTAATGTGTGCGTGACCTCCACGCGCGGCAGAAGTGAAACTTCTTAGCTATGACTTCAAGGCACAGGGCCTATGTTATATTGTTCAAACGTTTAGGTTGATTGGTCTTCGCTTTACGCAATGGCCACCTCAGTTTTCTATTCCAAACTCGGTTACTGTAATTCGCTTGTCTATAACATTGACTCTTCTCAGATAAAACGCCTGCAAACACTCCAGATTGCTCTCGCCCGCGCAGTCAGCAAAACTCCCAAATAACTCTACATAACCATTAACCCCTGTCTTGAAATCACTTCATTGGCTAAAAGTCCCTCAGCGCATCCATTACAAAATTATATCGCTTACCTACAACGCCCTTCAAACATCTCAACCTGCTTACATTCGCCACCTATTCACCATCCAACCATCCAGGTATAATCGCTAATCAGCATATCTTTCCCTATCTCGGCCTCCAGTCTTCTCCTCTCTGAAATTCTGCAACCGATCCTTAGTCTATGCTGCACCGGCTCTTTGGAATGATCTTGTTGAAATCACCTCTCCTCCTCTTCCACTGCACTCCATTGCTTTCCACTCACGACTGAAAACCGAACCCTTCAAGCTATCCTATCCTGATTCCAATTCTGCGTCACCACACAATCACCATCATCACCGATTTACCACCGTAGCATTATGCTGTCCCCTCGGCTTGACCTCCCCGGACTCTGACCTGGCACCGAACGGACAAGGCGGACATGGCTATTGTGGACTTGATTTGATATAGCGCCGGTGTTTAAGCCGGTCTTCCTGACGTGGCTTTTGAGTGGCGCTGAGAAATTTCGGATATTTACATTACATTACATTTACATTGCATACACAAGGTGTCGCTAAACACTAAATACTGCTACATTAAATTCCCGACTACAGTTAGACACCTTTAAAACGCTGCCATTCTTAGCTACATATTCATCGGTCACGTTCAATCGCTAAATAATTCTTTCCACCATGATATATATAAAACGTAGGGTTGATTTCAAACGTAACTCAAGATCGCCTTTGATGGAACTCTACCGTTAACAACTTTTTTCACAACTGCTGCACCGGTTGTTTCAGGGATTCACGCCACAGCGCAGATAGAAATTAGCGCCACCTATCTCCATAATTATATAGCGCATATATATCTTCGGACTTAGGCTGAAATAATAAAAACTGTGTCATCTGTCGTCTCACATCCATCCATCAATCGCCACATTTTTAAAGATTATTCTATACATAGACGTCAACGTAACTGAAATCCACAAGAGGTCGCTAAACACTAAACAATGATACAATAAATCCATGACTGCTGTTAGACACTTTAATACGTAGACATTCTCAGCTTTGTATTTATCAATCGCTGGATGGCGTTAGACATTGATCCTTGAAGCGTAAGGTTGACACCAACGTAACTGACAACCACATGATGTCGCTAAACATACAACCTCAGATTAGACACCGTTTAAACGCAATCGTCCTCAGCTACATATGCTTTAATTGCATTCAGTTGATAAAATAATTACTAAAGGTCAAATTTTGTAAATAGTTATGTTATGTTTGCTACTGTAAACAGTTTGTTTAAACTAGTTTTTTTTTCTTTCTTTGTGCATTTTATTTTATTGTATTAGGCATTACATTATTATAATACACTTTTTATAATAATACCCTTATGCAACATTCTTTAGTTGTATCTTTTGCATATTGGTTATTGGAGAACCTGTATGACCATTTTCTTATCAGTTGTTATATTATATTATATATGTAATAAAAATTTGATGTTAGTAAATTACATATATAAAATATTGATTAATGAGTATTTATGTTACTACCCTCTAACATTTTGTTGTTTAGATATGGTATGATTTGGTTTATGTATTGGAAAATATACTATATTGTATAGTGTTACAATATTGTGTTGCAATACAGGAAATATAAGGTAATTGTGAATATAATACACTGAAACACAACTTTAAACAATTGTAATTATATGTTTATAATTATATGCTTTGTTAATTAATTACATTTATGGTGGTGTGTGTTAAATATCTGAACAGTTAAAAAAAAGCAACTTGGTATACCATATGTTTCATTTAATGTGTATGCGGTTTGTGAATTTGTTATTATTTCGTGCATGGTGTAATTGTAGCAGTTGATATTACCATGGAATGTCGTTAAGCTGAAGAATAAGAAGTAATTGCTTAGAAATTTCAAATGTAGAAAAAGAATATAATGTCATAATTATAATTGTATGTACTGTGCATTTATATATATATATATATATTTGAAATTGTTTAAATATATCTTATGTATGGTAGTTGTTGCAAAATACTGTTTAAATTGCATCAAGCATTTTATTAATATGTGTATTATAATCTCAAACAATATTAGATATAATGCTTTAAATGATGTGACATTCTATGACATTGTACGGCTCTGGTTGACACTTTTAAATGGTGTCTTTCGGGCGCTATAAGTATCTTGTTTTCTGTAAATTGCATTTATGAATTGTCGTCAACGGCCTTTGATGTCATAAGACGACGTTAAATGTTTGGATTAATAATAAAGTTGATAGATGAGTCTTCTGAAGGATGACTTCAACGTTACCGGCATCCACATGATGTCGATAAACACTAAATAATGTTACATAACATCGTCGGTTGCAGTTATACATACTGTTAAACGGCGACTTTCTCAGCTATATATTTACCAATCGCGTTCATAACGACGGCGTATTTCAAAACCGTCTAATCCAGTGGTGGCGAACCTTTTTTAAGGTGCGTGCCAAAATGCTGCTAAATCATTTTTTAAATACCGTCGCGTGCCCTTCGGAAAATTGCACAGTACATAATTATTTTTCTCATGTAGTTTTAGTTAACAACGCGTATAACATGAATTAAAGATGTTATTCAAAGATCGTTTTTGAATAGTGTTAAAATAAAGTCCTTCAAAAAAGAAAATTTTGATTCCTACATGGATTTTATATTTTTAAGTTTGAAATTTGGGGGCCGCTCTGAATTCCGCGTGCCCAACAAATTTGAACGCGTGCCACTTTGGGCACGCGTGCCATAGGTTCCCCATCCATGGTCTAATCGCTTGTATAGCAATGCCTTCAAATCTCCTTAGTCGCCAGATGTCATTAGTACAATGGACATTAATACTTAAAATCCACTGCGCCAGTTTAGACACCTTTTAAACGCTTACATTCCAGGTATAGATATACGTCAGTCGCTATTAATACCCAATTTCTCTACGGTTAAGAAGGCCCCAAAGATACAAACTGGCATTCGAAGATATGTATGCGTTGGAGGCTGCCTGAAACATCAAGCCAAGCTCCAGTGAAACAGCTGAACTGGGGAGGAAGAGTAAACTTCGTAAAGCTAGTCTTGAGCACAGGATAAACCTTACCTCCCTCATCCTGCAATTGCAAGGACTAGGGTTGGGTAGCCGGCTCGCAACAATCCCCAAAAGCAGCTCTAAACCGTGAAATCATCGAAATTATTAACTAATAGTGGAAAACATTTTGTACATATGCTTTTAGAGACAACATTATTTTACTATCATGTGTAGTTGTATTCTGTGTAAGGGGCCAACATCAAGTGCTCCCACAATTCAAATAAACAAGAAACAATCGCTAGACGACGAAACAATCCATGGCTCCAGTTATACACCTTTTTAAAGCGGCCATTCTCTGCTACATAATTCACCAGACTCGTTGAATCGGCAGATTCATCACTGCCTAAATTATAGGGATGAGTTCAACGTAACTGACATCCACAAGATGTCGTCAAACACTAAACAATGCTAACATCAACGGCTAGACTACGAAACAATCCGGTTAGACAACTTTTAAAATCTTCCATTCTCAGCTACATATCTACCAATCGCGTTCAATATGCCAAAAATTTTTCTCTCAACGTCAACGGCCTTCGTTGCCATAAGATATCGTTACACTCAGGATCCACCCAATCGCTACATTCGCCTCTTTTATCTAGAATGTAGGTAAGCTCGACGTTAACCCACAAGATCTCGCTAAACTTTAAATACTGCTACATTAAAAAGACGACTTCGGTTAAACAGCTTTTGAACGTCGCAACCCTTAGCTACTTATTAACCAGTCGCCCTCAGTCGCTAGATACGTTTATATTCATCATTATCTTCTATATAGATTAACCCGCAAGATGTCGCCAAACTCTAAATGAGGCTACATTAAATGCATGACTGCAGTTAGACACCTCTAAAACGCGTTATCCGCAGCTACATATCCACAAATCGCGTGAGATGACGATGATGATGATGTCCCTGGATGACTTGCCACTTATCACCATCAATACATGATTTTGCTAATAGCTATTTGAAAATAATAGCCGCCATTTTGGCCGCCATCTTGCTTTTCACGCAACCGCTAAAATTCAGCTTGCTAAACACGATTGTCGTTTTCAGCAGGGTCAAATTAGTCTAAAAACACCTATTAGCAAATTGTTACATGATTTGCTTCTAACAGTCATTTCCAGAGCCTTTTTAAAATTCCAAGCCTAGACTATAATTTTGGCTGGCAGCCATCTTGAAAGTGCTTTAACTTTTACATTCAACCTATATTGTTTGCAGACTCAATAGATTCGTCTTTGGGTATGTCAGTACTACATAAAAAACCTTGTCCGCGCTCCCCCACTCCCAAATAGATACCCTCTATGGGTCAGACACTGGTCTAATTAGCCTACTACAATGAATCGACGACTGAAATTAGACACCTTTTAAACGTCGCTTGTCTCAGCTACATATCTTCAATTGCGTTCAATTTTCTAAGTTAATCTTTAGCAGACGGCAGTGTAACAGATTTCCGCAAGATGTCGATAAACACTAAATACTGCTACAAAAAAATCAGCTGTTTCAGTTAGACACGTTTAAAACGCATCAATTCTCTGCTCTATATATATATCTACCAATCACGTTCAATCGCTAGACCAAGAAAAAAATCCGGTTAGGCAACTTTTAAAAGCCGCCATTCTCAGCTACATATTTACAAATCGCGTTCAATAAGTCAAAATAATTCCTTCTCGGCCATAAGAAGTCGTTGAGCTCGGGATCCATCCAATCCCTAGGACTACAGGTCTGACTCCTCTAGCCACTATGTAGGGTAAGGTCGACATTAACCCACAAGCAGCTAAACCCTAATTAATGCTGCATTAAATCAACGACTGAAGTTAGACACCTTTAAAACGTACCCATTCTCAGGTACATATTTACCAATCGCGTTCAATCACTGGATTCGACCACAGTGCAATCATACGATTGTGACATCTAAGGTATCATATAAAGTGCAGGATCGACTGCAATGTAACTGAAAACCGCAAGATGTCGTTGAACAGTTAAACAAAATCCACGATTGCAGTTTTACATCATCTTTGAAACGTAGCCTTCAATCACTAGGATTCTCCAAACTCAGCGCTCGTGAATAAGCCTGTGTTCTAATTATATCTTTCGAGTTGAACTGCATAAATTTGAAGCTTACGCCTACGATTACGAATTGTCTGAAAAATCGTATGATTACGTTAGGGTCGTCGTCAACACGGTTGAAACCAACCATAATTTATATCGATGTATACTATAATAATTATATAAAATCCACGCAATTTCGAAGGATCTTTCAACTGATCATTGCAACGATCGAACAACCGTTCTTCCTTACGCGTTGCCTTACGTTGACAACACGTTGTCTTCATGGCTGAATCGAAGTGTCACGCAGCCGATTAAGGCTTCGTGAGAATGGCGGAGATGTCATGCGATAACCCAGTAGCAATGATGATGATGATTATGATTGCGATTGCTCAGTTAATGAGTACACTGACCGTACACTGTCGGAGGGACGATGAGATGGCGAGGGAGAGGATTGGCCACCCGCCTTCATATACCTGTCTCACTCGTTGCATCCTTCCTTCCTGCCTTCGCCCCTTCAACCTTCCCTTCCTTCCTGTTCCCCTCCCAGTCCTTCCTACTCCTTTGGGAATTTGTACCCTCACTACGATCATCATAATCATCATAACCGATACTATTATGACCATTGTTATTGTATTTGCCCCGGAGGTAAATGCAAATGCTCGGAAAAGACTATAAATGACAAGAAACAACATCTTGTTTGTTATTTTTATTGTTTTTTTTTTCATTTTACGGTAAACGGTCGACATGGCGACGGCCGGTACTACACGCAGAACGGCACAGAAGGTCCTTGTCCCATGCGCAAAGTCGCTGTCCGGTTCCGGAAGTGACGAAAAGATCACGTGACAGACGACGTAGGTGGCTCTGACCCCGTTTCAACGTAGACGATCAAGACCCTGCCGTGCGAGCGTTGAGCGAGGTGGGCGACCACGGACCCTGAGGAGTAGCCGGCAGCGACCAGACCCACGATCAGAGCGAGGACCTTGGGCTGGATCAGCTCGAAGAGGTAGTAGGCCGAGTAGATTTCGAAGAGGACAAGGAGGACGGTGAGGATGGTGAAGGACGGAAGGAGGAGCCAGAACTTGAAGTAGGTGCGTGGAAAGCGACGGTGGAGCAGGTGCCCGGCGACCAAGGACAGCGTCATGAGACAGAAGACGAGGGTCATTAGACGCAGTGGCATCTGAAGATGCTTGGTTGGGGTGTAGAGCATCTTCTCGAAGAGAATGCCCCACAACGGCAGCAGACCTAATAACGCACCCAATATCAGGAATCTTTAATAGAGTGTATTTTCAGATGGTAACTCACCTTTATTTAACATGCATGCGTTTCATGTATATATGTATCTATGGATGTATAGATATGTATATTAGCATCTAGATTTGCACAACATACATACATACGTACATGCGTAAATGCCTACATACATCAATATATACATATATACATACGCACAAGCAAGACTTATACCTTTCCTCATGAGGCTGCCCTACAGTAAAAGGCGTCAGTCATTTTTAGACCTAGAAGGGCAAGGGTCGGATTCTGAGAAGAGGGGGAAGTTTAGAGATGACCCTTTGTAAGTTCAACACTTTTGACGAGTCCTTTGAAGTCTTCAACACTTTCTTGCTCTGAACCACTTAGTATATGCGTTGCTTGGTTCAAACGCGACGAGGTAGCTGTCGGTTGAGACCAGTCCTAAACCTGCCTTAAGCAGGAGAGCGACGGTAATCACCTTCATTATGACACAGCGTCGTTGAGCAGAAACTACACAACCCTCTGTTATGGAAGTTTTAGAAAATCTTTCTTGCTGATGCTATAATATTATATTCTTTTATTCCGTAGGGTTCCGTCAATGACACTGTCCGTCACACGATGTCGTTAGTACAATTGACATTAATACATGAAATCCTCTGCTCCAGTTCGACAGCTTTTAAACGATTTATTCCCAGCCATAGATGTTCCTCAATCGCGTTCGATCGCCAAATTTTCCAAAAAAAAATTCTGATAGGTCGTTGTGAACGGAACTGATAGCCACAAGATGCCGTTAAACACTAATTCACTAAACAGTTAGACACATTTGAAACGTAGCCATTCTTAGCTACATATTTACCAACAGCGCTCAATCGCTATATATATACAATTCACCTAAACCCACGGTTCTAGTTAGACACCTTACACACAGAACTACTATGAGCTACATATTCAGCAGTCGCGTTCATTCGTTGGATGATTACAACGTTGGCTATTATAAGAAGCGTACGGTACAACGTAACTGACATCCAGAAGATGTTGGTAAACTCGAAATATTGCTACATAAAATCCAAGGCTGGAGTTTTAAATCCTTTTAAAAACGTCGCCATTCTCAGCTAAGAAGTTGCAGACAAGCGGAATACAGGGGGGTCTACTCCAATGGATCATCAACTGGGTGAATGATAGGAGACAATGAGTACGAATTAAGGTAAGAACGCAAAGTGGACTAATGTCACAGTGGAGTACCTCAAAGATCAGTTTTTAAGACCATGGTGTTTGCAACATAATTATATGAACGACATACGCTTAGACGAAGGATTTTTCAAAGATCTCCAAGTTTGCAGACGACATAAAACTCTGTGCAAAGGTAAACAACGAAGAAGAAGCGGAAATAGTAAGGGAGGACTTGGAAAAATTATACAAATGGTCTGAAGATTGGAATACGCATTTTAACATGGACACATATGCAGTCATGCATGTGAGAAGAAAGAACAGTGGATTTAATTATGAAATGGGAGACAAGAAATTAAGTGCAACGGAGGAGGAAAAAGACTTGTGAGTCATAATTCATCAAAGCGCAAATGCATCAAATTTCCGCAGGGTTCCCGTCAACAACACTGACATACGCCAGATGTCGCTAGTACAATTGACATGAATATAATTATGATATCCACTGCTCCACTTATACACCTTTTAAACGCTTCTAGTCACGGCTATAGATGTTCGTCGATCGCGCTTAATTGCCATGTACGCGATGTAATGGCCACGTGAAAGGAAAGGTCGCCGTCAACTAAACGGACATCGAGAATAAAGCTTCGATTGAATTCTGGTATCCTCAAATAATGTGTTTCGGATACTATTTTAAAGACAGAACTTTTAAGAAGTGTCAGGGCATGAAATTTAGAGTAGTAGTAGTAGTAGTAGTAGTAGTAGTAGTAGTAGTAGTAGTAGTAGTAGTAGTAGTAGTAGTAGTAGTAGTAGTAGTAGTAGTAGTAGTAGTAGTAGTAGTAGTAGTAGTAGTAGTAGTAGTAGTAGTAGTAGTAGTAGTAGTAGTAGTAGTAGTAGTAGTAGTAGTAGTAGTAGTAGTAGTAGTAGTAGTAGTAGTAGTAGTAGTAGTAGTAGTAGTAGTAGTAGTAGTAGTAAATAACGAGCCCCAACCTGTTACCAAGACAGAGGAGAGGAGAAAACCCAACTCCGCTGACCGAGCATGGAAAAATCCTACAACCAGTTTCCCCAACCGGGTTATCTGGTTTGGCAGCCGGCCGCCAGCACACCTGTCTTGGACCTTAAACGTTTATGTACTTGCATAATTATATGTGGTGTGTTTGACGCTAATCATCTTGGTATGGACGCGTCGTTAAATAAACCTTACAAACAATCGCTAGACTACAAAACAATCCAATGCTCCGGTCAGACATATTTTAAAAGCAGCCATTCGCAGTTACATATTTACCAATCGCGTTCAATATGCCAGAACTATATCTGTCGACGTCAACGGCTGTTGTTGCCATAAGATATCGCTAAACTCGGAATTTTCCAAATAACTAGGCCATCCGTCTCCTTTATCTACTATGTAGGGTAAGGTTATCCACATGGTTGACGTTAACCCACAAGATGTCGCTAAACCCTAGATAATGTTGCATTAAATCGACGACTGTAGTTAGACACCTTTATAACGCATTATTCTCGGCTACATATTCACCAGTCGCGTACCATTGCTAAATTATTTCTCAACTGAAACTCACCTTTATTAACGCACCGCTGGTTGTCGGTTGGTATCTTGCTCCATCTCCAGGTGCCTTCCATGTGTATCTTCTCCGCTTTTCCTGTTGGAACCAAGTATTTGTTACCATGAGTTTTTGTCTCTTGCAGAAATCCACCAGCTTTTCATGGACTACATCATGATCAGACAAAGGTACAGAAACAGTGTCAAGAACTCAAGAACTCTCCCAGGAGCCGATGCAGACACAGACCATAACCTGGTTGCCATGACAATACATCTCCGACTTAAGTTCATAAAGAAGCAAAGGATAGTTAAACAGAAATGGAATAGAGAAAGAATGCAAACAAAGAGTAACGAACTCTCAGAAAATATAGAAGAACGGGTGGTGGAGTTGAGTACGGAGATAACAACAGATGAAAGGTGGAGGAGTCTGAAGGAGATCGTGATTGAGCAAACGACAAAGACTGTGGGGTTCCAGATGGGTACAGGACCACGCAAGCCATGGGTTACAACGGAGATGCTCAGGGATATGGAAGAAAGAAGAAAATGGAAACACCAGAGCACAGAAGAGGCAAGGAGTGAATACAAAAGGCTGAATAATCAACTAAGAAGAACAACAGATAAGGCAAGAGAGGATTGGTGGGAAGAGCAGTGTGAGGAGCTAGAGATGCTACAGAATCGAGGAAGACACGACCTGGTATATGGAAAGGTCAAAACACTGACAAATAAGAAAAATATGGGTGGCGGAAGCGCAATCAAGGACAAGGATGGCAAGTTGCTAGAGGACGCAGACGATATCAGGAAAAGATGGAAGGAATATGTTGAGGATCTATATATGGGAAAAAGTAGCCAAGAAGATCTCGGGGAAGAACAAACACCAAGTACCGATAACATAGGACCGGACGTACTAAGGGATGAGGTTCTGGCAGCAATCAATGATATGAAAAACAACAAAGCAGAAGGAATTGATAATATCCCAATTGAAATACTGAGGAACCTGGGAGAGAAGGCAATGACAGAACTAGTGCGGTTATGCCAAGACATATATAACACAGGAGTTTGGCCGGAAGATTTCCTACAAACCATATTGATCCCGCTCAAGAAAAAGCCAAATGCAACAACATGTGAAGACCACCGAACTATAAGCCTCCTCACCCATGCATTAAAGATTCTACTAAGAGTTATCGCGAAGAGACTGCAAGCCAAGGCAGAAACAGATGACTGCTTGGGGGAGGATCAATTTGGTTTTAGAAAGGGAAGAGGAACAAGAGATGCAATTGCAGCGGTGAGGATACTAGCGGAAAGAAGTCTCCAGCATGGCCAGGACGTCTATGTGTGTTTCGTCGACTATGAGAAGGCTTTCGATAGGGTGGATTGGAGGAAATTAATGCATGCATTACGGAGAATAGGGGTGGATTGGAAAGAGCGAAGACTTATTGGAAACCTGTACATGGGACAGAAAGTAAAAATAAGAATAGATGGTGAATACTCAGAGCCGGGAAGAATGGGCAGAGGAGTGAGGCAAGGATGCCCGCTCTCTCCAATACCCTTCAACATCTACATCGAAGAGCTTGTACGGGAGGCGATGGAAGAAGTGAACGAGGGAATAAAGGTTGGGGGTAGGTTGGTGAAAGCGCTGAGATTTGCGGATGATCAGGCAATGTTAGCAAGAAGCCAAAAAGGACTGCAGAGAATGATGGATCGCCTGAATATGATCTCAACAGAATACGAAATGAAAATAAATACCAAGAAGACAAAGGTCATGAGGATAAGCAAAAGAGAAGAAAAAGAAGTTAGAATAACCGTAAATGGAGTGGTCGTCGAACAAGTTGAGAGATTCTGTTACCTAGGAAGTATGGTCACGAGGGATGTGAAGTGCCATGCGGAGATAAAAAGAAGAATAGCCATGGGAAAAGATGCATTCTATAAAAGAAAGGAGCTCTTGAGAGGAAAATTAAATAGGAATCTGAAGAAGCGAATGGTTAAGACGCTGGTATGGAGTGTGGTTCTATACGGATCTGAAACGTGGACTATAAGAGGGGAGGACATCAAAAGGATAGAAGCCTTCGAAATGTGGATATGGCGTAGAATGGAGAGAATCAGCTGGACAGAGCACAAGACAAATGACGAAGTACTGCAAATGGTGGGAGAGGAGAGATCCATGATGAGGACAATCAGAGAGCGTCAAAGAAGATGGATTGGCCATATAATGAGAGGAAATTTCCTGCTACGAGATATCATCGAGGGCAGAATGGAAGGGAAAAAGACAAGAGGAAGACCAAGAACAATGTTCCTAGACTGGACAATAAAGAGGGACGGCTACAGACAGATGAAAGCGGAAGCTCAACATCGAGAGGAATGGCGCCGTTGGACATACGAACCTGCCTAAGGGCAGAGAACCAAAGAAGAAGGTTGTCGGTTGATGCCAGTCCTAAAGCTGTCTAAAGGAGGAGGGCTACTGTAATCACCTTCGTTATGACACACCGTCGTTGAGCAGAAACTACGCAACCCTTTGTTTCCCTCTGATGCAATAAAATTCTATTCTTTACATTTCTTTAGTCCCTTTGATTCCTGTCGGGTTTCAGTCAACGACACTATCCGTCGCAAGATGTCGTTGGTCCATGAAATCCACTGCTATTATAGTTTGACTCCTTTAAAACCATTATTTCCTCGCAACAGATGTTCGTCGATCTCTCAGCCATTTCTCGTCCAATTTCGACGAAATCTCTTTTAAATCGTAGCACTCGACCAGAGCTGTCTCTCTGAACCCCGGCGTATATTTTGCCAATTATAGCCGTTTTTGAGAAATTTAGCAATACCCATTTTGCATGTTTCTGCGAAATTTCTCAAAACTGGCTATAATTACCTAAATATATGCCAGACCGAAGAGATAGCCCTAGTGAAAACCTATAATCTGGAGAAGACATCGTGTAGATCGGATGAGAGATGGCGGAGATACAAGCGATCTAGGAATCACTTTTTTTCGCCATGTACAGACTGTTTTAACACTGTCTGCATAGGACCAGAACAGAAATGGCTGAAATTGGAAAACCATCAGACACATTTCAGATTTTAAGTTGTCATATATTAAGTGGTCTCTGACATTGGTATGCCCTGTCGTGCAAAGGCGAAATTGTAAGAATTACTGAGCAGAAAGGTGGGCGAACTTAAACACCCGTTTTAGAGATGTGCGTTACCCTTCATAACTGCACTTTTTTATCGACGTCTTCGACATTTCTAGCTAAGCTGGAAGTGTCTGCTCCTTCGCTCGTAACCCATGGCGGGAGCAACATAAATCAAATCAAGAATTAGAGATATAGAAATAGGAAATACGAAAGTAAGTATGTATGTATGTATGTATGTATGTATGTATGTATGTATGTATGTATGTATGTATGTATGTATGTATGTATGTATGGAAGTATGTAAGTATGAATGTATGTATGTATATATGTATGCATGTATGTATGTATGTACGTATGTATGTACGACCGTTTTTGCCCAAATTCTCGAGTATAACAGCGTGGAAATTGTAATAATTGATTTATTGATTTATTGATTGATTGATCGATTGATTGATTGATTGATTGATTGATTGATTGATTGATTGGTTTGCATGCATAAATCTGTGTGAGTGTGTCTAACATTGCGTATACGGTGAATTTATGATCTCGTATCTCTTAGAAATCTATAATCTCGTATCTTTTATATCGATCTAGCCAGTAAGAAAAATACTAGCCAATAAGGAAAAATCCTCTCTGCAGTACTCTGCCAATGCCTGTCCCAAGCCTGTTTAAAGGAGGAGGGCGACGCTAACGATCTTAATTATGACATACCGTCTATTAAACAGCCACAAACTAAATTAATCACCGGTAATAAACTTATCGAATTGCTAAAGGCAAGTCTACGTTAACGGCCATAGCAGCCGATAGATGTCGTCGAACAACGGAATCTACTGCTTGAAATTACAGCATCATTTAGACACCTTTCTTACATTATTACTATAGGCTATATAGCCCGACAAGCGGTCGAAGGTTGAATCTCCAGCAGGGTAGAAATTTCGTTAGGGATTTGTGTTCCACATGCACCCGTTGGGTGACTCAGCTACACTGTATTGTGTTGTATTTAAACATTTATAAAGCGCCTCTAGTAGGGTGAACCGTTCAAAGGTGCTCCCAGTGCGCAAGGCCAAGAGAAAAGAAATAAGTCTTGAGGAAAGCAAAAGAAGACGAGGGGTTATCTATTAAAATTTGAGAGCGAGTAGAAGGAGACAGTGTATTCCAGAGAGAGGGACCAATTGAGGCAAAAGATCGGGACTTCGCCATAGCTGTTCTAGTAGGAGGAACTGCAAGATCAAATCAAGCGACATGTATATTGTGTACTCTGATCGCAAACTGTTCATGTGTAGATCAGACGGCGAGTGAGAGGACTGACCATCGGATTTCATATGCCGATGGTAAGATAGTGACTGCTTTTCTTCTTGTTCTTCTTGTTCTTCCTGTTTTTCTTCTTCGGCTACATTGGCCGTCTAATCTTTGTAAATAGAAACGTACATTTTCATAATAATATTATGCTAAGTGAAGGATTCGCCGAATTTCTAGTTTCCATTGCCTACCTTTTAAAGGTATGTAAGAGAATGATGATCATAATACAATTGTTTTGTCAGTCAGGACGTTAAGCAAAAAATGAAAGTGTGGCGTAGGCATAATAGAATTATGACATAACAGTAAAGAAATATACGTTCCATTAAAATCACTCAGTAAAAAAGTTGGCGATCAAACACGATTGGACAACATCTATAGCTGACAATGGCTGCGTTTAAAAGGTGTCTTAATGAAACTATAGGTTTATGTTGCATTGTTTAACGTTTAGGGACATCTTGTGGATATCAGTTAGGTTTAACTAGACACTCTTCCTACCATATGACAGGGCGATCTGGCGATGAAACGCGACTAGTGAATATGTACCTGAGAGTGGCTACGTTTTAAAGGTGTCTAAATGCAACGGTTGATTTTTTGTTTATCATTACTTACTGCATATGATCTAAACATTTAAACATTTATAAAGCGCCTCTCACAGTATTCGCTATATGATATGTCGAAAGCAGATCAACCAAATAAACGCGACTGGTAAATATGTTTCTAAGAATGGCTACGATTAAAAGGTGTCTAAATGAAGAAGTGTATTTCATGTATTGATGTCCGTTGTATTAACGACATCTTGTGACTTCCAGGTTCGTTGACGGAAAAGCTACGGAGACTCAATGGAATTGCTATCCAAACGACTAAACGATTGGTGAAAATGAAGCTGAGAAGGAAGTTCCTACCTTCAAATCGTAGGTCGTGGACATCAGTTACATTGATATCGACCTTACGCTTGTGAGGGGTGGGATATGGCGAGTAGGTAGGTATGGGCAGTTTAACCCTCGAATGCCCAAAGGGGGGGTCCGACCGGACCCCAGACCCGCTTTTCACGGATAACTTTTGAACGGCTACGAAATTGTAGAAATGCTTTTAGGACATCCTAAAGCATTCAATTGGGCTTCGTATGTTATATTTTGCGTGATTATACTACCACCCTGTAGCCCACAACCATAGCATATACCAAGGACACCCCCAAGATATGCGGCTGATGGTCATACTGGAATATAGTTTGCCAACCCAGAAATAAATTATTTTAACGCACGTTATTGTGAAGTACCATATATTAGTCGATTGCAAATTGAATTTGGATTATAACAAGCCAAATCCCATTAAAATATTCCATTCCTGTACCCCACAACCATAGCATATACCAAGGACACCCCAAGATATGCGGCTGGTGGTTATACTGGCATATGGTTTACCAACCCAGAAATACATTTTTAGCGCAAGTTATTGTAAAATACCATGTATCCGTCGAATGCAAATTGAATTTGGATTATAACAAGCCAAATCCCGTTAAAATATTCCAATCCTGTACCCCACAACCAGGGAACAACTACATGCGTACAATTGAATACATGCGAAAAATCCCGAAATTGCAAAGAAACTACAAAAGAGTAGGCCCCTATTAAAGTTCAAATAAAGTTTCACCAGGTGGCGCTATTGTGAAATACCATATATCAGTCGATTGGAAATTGAATTTGGATTATAACAAGCCAAATCCCGTTAAAATATTCCAATCCGTTCTCCAGATATCACAATGAAAACATTGGGGTCCGGTCGGACCCCCCCGTTGGGCATTCGTGTACCAAAAAATAGCTTGGGCACTCGAGGGTTAACGACAGCGTTTGACAACGTAGGTCCTTGCCGTCTTTTTAATTTCTCTTTGTATTCTCTTTGGAGTTTGGATTGTATTCTTCTTTAATGTCGTTCGTATTTGTTATTTTTGTGTTTTCATGATTGTTGTTGGTTATCTTCCATTTCTGTTCTTGATCTTGTGTTCTTCTATCTTTATCTCTTTATCGTCTGTTCTGTTGTTTTCTGTTTCTTCTGTATATTCAGTTTCTTCTGTATATTTTCACTGATCTCAATGTAGTTATGCGCTTTCATCAGAGCTATCCCTCTCGAACAGAAGTCGTCAGTTGAAGAGGACTTACACTGTGTTCCCAGAAGATGGATCAGTTCTTCCTTCGCCACAGAACCACCAACCTTTTCCCTCCTCTGATCGAGCATCACTCCGATTTCAGCTTCTTTTTTCTGTATTCTTCCTGTATCTTTCTCTCTTTATCTTCTGTTCTGTTGTCTTCAATTTCTTCTGTATATTCTCATTGGTTTCAATGAAGTAACGCGCTTTCACCAGAGCTGTCCCTCCCGAACAGAATTTGGTCGATTGGAGAGGAGTATTACACTGAGTTCCCAGAAGATTGGCAAGGTCTTCCTTTGCGGCAGAAACCTCAACCAACCTTTTCCTTCCCTCGATCGAGCTTCACTCCGAATTCAGCTTCGTTTTCTGTATTGTCATCTTCTGCATTGTTTTTTTTCAATTCTTCTGAACATTCTTATCGTTCTGAAAGATTCTTGTCTGTCTTCCTCATCAGATATTCTCGGTCTAGTACGGTCTTCCTCGGTCTTCCTCATCAGATAATCTCAGCACAGCTCTGCCACACTCCGCCCGCACGCCCGCCCGCCACCTAGCGATTGAACGCTATTGGTAAGTATGTTGCTGAGAATGCCTGCCTTTAAAAGGTGTCTAACTGGAGTCGTAGCTTTTATGTAGCACTGTTTAGTGTTTAGCGACATATTGTGGATGTCAGTCCCCTTAACGTCGAGCTAATCCTACATGTACATAGCATACTTGCATTAACTAATAATTTATCGATTGCTTGTTTCATAACGAAAATTTCCTAGCGATGAAACGTCTTTGGTGAATATGTATTTGAGAGTGCCAGCGTCTCATGAGGTTTTAAAGTGGGTCTTATGTAGTAGTAATTTTAATGTTTAGCGACATCTAGTGGATGTCAGTTACGTTGAAATCGACCTTACTCTTGATGACAAACTTCCCATCGTACTAGCGATAATTTCAACTGGTGGATATATTACTGATATATTACTGAGAATGGTACTGTTTTAAAGGTATTTAACTTTAGTCATGGATTTAATCATGAACTTCTATATACAATACAATACAATACAATACAATACAATACAATACAGTACAATAGAACACAATACAATGCAACTGTGTATAGAAGTTCATGATTTAATGCAACATTATTTAGTTGACCTTACTCCATACCACATCCAAGACAGGGAAGTGAATAGTATATCTAGGGATAGAACGCGACTGCTGAATATGTATCTGAGAATGCCGGCGTCTAAAAGAGCCCGTGTTACTGCATTCTTTCTAACTTATGTAGTAGTAATTTTATTGTTTAGCGACACCTTGTGGATACCAGTTACGCTGTCGACCTTACTCAATGCCACACCCGATGCAGCGACTACTAGCTACAGCGATTGAGCGCGATTGGCGATTATATAGCTAAGTAGCCTATATCAGCATTTTAAAGGTGTCAATCTGGCGCAGTGGAATTATTGTCAATTGTACTAACGACATCTTTGACCGACAGTGTCGTTGACGGCAACCTTACGGCCACTCAATGCAATTGCTTTCAAATGATTAAGCGCATTATATATGATTACCATCAGTTTCTGACACCACCAGTTTGGCAGATACGGGTACGAATAAATGAACTCCATTGTCCTCAGTCATTTGTCAAGTCTGTTGCCCCACCTCATAGTGTTAGTTCAAGTGATGTTATGTCCTCATTTATATTATCAATCCAGCGTAGTCCTAATTGATTCTTTTTTCTTCGAAATCTTGTAGAAAAAAGCATAAGTAGGAAAATTTTTCTCAAAACGCCATTCAAAGAGTTCTGTAGTTTCTGCTCAACGACGCTGTGTCATAACGAACGTGATGAGCGTCGCAATCCTCCTTTAGACAGGTTTAAGACTGGCACCAACCGACAGTCTGTTTTCCAGAAATCGCGACCATAAAGACTTCCCATGTGTATCAAAGCGTAGCCTTTAAGGATTAGGAAGACGCATAATTTAACTCCGTCCAGCTAAACTTATTTGACCTAGATAGAGACGCTCCTTAGGCCTATATACTTACTAGTGTATTTGCCCGTCATATTATGACGCCATATTATAGGCCTATAATTATGTATCGTTGGTTATCGCCGTCGTCAAGACCGGCGTCGTCAAGACAAACGGTTTATGTTTCACAATAGAACAGAACCCGTTTGTGACGTAGCGTCCCCCGACAGACGGACACTATATGGATATTATATGCAATGCTGTATAGTTCGAGAATTCGCATTTTACGAATTTTAAGAATTTTTAAAATTCACGAATTTTAACGAATTTTAAAACTGCAGTTTTAAAATTCGTTAAAATTCGTAAATTAATAAAATAATAGAATTCTTTGCCATGGCAACGAATTTTATTATTTGTTTACTTTTCAACTTTTTGAAACAAGTAAATGTCAGTGTCATAGGCAATCAATCAAGCAGCCGTAAAAGATAGCTGACTGGCAACACAATTAGGCTATTGATATTCAGTAACTGTTCTACTTGGAGTCTTGAACTTCGATTTCTATCATAGTTGGGGTGTGTGACTGTGATTGTCAGTCAGCAGAACGAAAACCCACCAGTGCCCCAGCTCCAACTGGTCAGTCAGTCACTAACACAGCTTGCAACCAAACATGGGTAAAAACGGTTGGCTACGTTCACCGAGCTGTGTCTTCTACCTCATCGTCCTCTGATTCTGAGTCAGGAACAGCCCACTGCTCCCACTCGACTCTGGTTTCTGTGGTTTCGCCATGCAAATGCTTCGGAATTTGGGCAGAACAACCAATAAATTCCTTGCCACAAAAACAACTCTGTAAATTTGGATTACCCTTTCCTTCTCCTCCAAAATTACTAAATACTTCCACTCCGGTCCATGTTCTTTCATCTGTAAGAAATTAAAGTTTAACTAAATTAACTCGTTACGCAATAAACTTTTAGCCTATATTGAATTTTACATTAAATTCCAAGCAGTGGTGACGCATTTACGAATTTTCATCACCACATAATTTTGGTGTTGTTGCTTACGCTGTTTTTGCAAAACGCCACTGTCAATGTAAAAAGGTGCAACAATGACGCAACGAATTTTTACGAATGTTTACGAATTTTAAAACTGAAAGTCACGAATTCTCGAACTATGATTATATGTATAGATTACGTCTATACTTAGCATCTGCTTTCCAGGAATCGCTTTCTTGACCTATGAAGGACGTCTATGAGGCAGAGAAACTCTATCCAACAACTTTTTTTTTTACCTGAAAACAATTCCAATACACACAGACAACATAGATCTACCTGTGGACTCTCACAATAGGCCTATACATTTAACTTTTATACATTATACAATGCGTCTGTTTTCTAGGAGTTGCAATCTAAGGCGCATACCATGGACATGAACCTGTGGCTTTTGTGGCCTATGAAGACTCTAATAATTGAGTGTTTATCTATTAGCGATTGAACGCGATTGGTAAATATATAGCTGAGAAAGGCTCCCTGTAAAAGGCGTCTAACTGGGGTCGTTGATTAAATATATGTAGCATTGTATAGTGCTTAGCGACATCTTGTGGATATCAGTTGCGGGGACGGCGACCTTATCTTACGATTACGATCAGTGAATTTCGGAAGAAACACGGCGATAATTTCCAAGTTTTTTTTTTCCAATATTTTGGAGAACGTAAAAATCCAGTGGATTGGCAAGCCTCAAAAGACCAACTTATCTGAGGCAATTCTACCCTGCCACTCCTAACTTCGAAGTTAGGTGGAGGTTGCCAATGTGTGACAAGATTCTGAGGTTGGCTTTGTGGTTTTAGGAACCGTAGTTATCCTGTTTCTCCTCCATTGAAGAGGGATATATGTTTGGCCGAGGGAGATGTTAAAGCTATGCGCAACGGGAATGGTTAGTTCAGCTGACACATCGCCTAGAAACCACGGGGCCAGCCCATCTGGGTCACCGACATGCCAGTGATTCCATCTAAAAAGCGAAAGACTTCATAGTCTAAGAAGATCCTTTTAGATGTATCGTATGCCGAGAGTTTGATCAACGTACTTGGATAATCCGAGTCGAAGGAAGTGTTCCCATAGTGGAGGTTCAGGGATTCTGCACTTATGCTCTGGTTTGGTGGCTGTTCAGGGTTTGGTGACACCCTTGAGGTTGTCGGTTGCGTTGACCGCGACCTTATCTTGAGACTGATAGAAGAAAATTCCGATGTTCCGATAATGATTAGTGAATTCTTGATGAACACAGCGTAAATTTTTAAAGTGTTTTCCTGATTTTCCGTGAACCTGAAAATCAGTCTCTCATCCCCTTGAGCCGGCAATGGAACACGAGGAGGCCAGTGCATCGCAGAGCTAATCATTTACTTCCCAGTTTGCTCCTCTACCAAATTCTACTGCCTTGTGATAGCGGTCCGTTTGGGAAGTCCTCCTTGGTTGCCCTCGATGAGTCTGTCTTGAAACGGCGCTATATATAGATCAATTACAATTACAACAGTGGCACACACGACTTGTTAGTGGTCGTTGCACATGTAGAGCACTCAGCAGACTCGAAGCAGCAGTCGTTAAATGAAAGTCCAGGACAAACGCGCCAGCGAGATTGTACTGTGGTGTCTTTCGAAGCCAGTTTTAAATTGCAAGAATTGTTTCTTATGAATGTTCTTTGCCGGTGTCCTTGAAATTGTCGTCTGATTGGCGTGTGCTTGTTTGCGTCACGATGACGTCACAATGACTCAGCGTGTTTTTTATTCGTCGATACGCACAAATATTGTCGCAATTTAATTCGTACGGTAACATTTATAAACATTTAAGAGGTCATTGATTTTGACTTTTACACGTTGTGTTCGGATTTTTCTGATAGGGAAATGGATAAATTTGTTCTAAAACGAAAACTAATAGATGACATTATAGACGATGAAATTCCCTTTATAGAGGTAAGGTCATTAGCGTTTCATAACCAGTTACTTGCAGTGTGTTGTGTCCAAAATGATCTCCAAGCGAAAAGCGAAAGTGAAGAAGAAATTGGTATTGCCAAATTTTTAGTTATTCCCCTGGGTAAATAATTATGTATATGAGAAAGACGGCGTCTTCAAGAGGGTGTATAGTTTAACTTTATTCTTCGATCTCATGTACTAATTATAGCTCTGACAAATTTTAGTTTTTAACGACATCTTGTGGATGTCAGTTATGTTGAAGTTGATCTTACCCTTCATAACACCTGATGATGATGATTTAGCGATTGAACGCGAATGGTGAATATGTAGCTGGAAGTGGAAATGTTGTAAAGGTGTCTAACTACAGTCGTGGATTTAATCATGAATTTCGATATACGATGCATCAATGTATCGAAGATCATGATTTAACGCATTATTTATTTGGTGCTTAGCGACATCTTGTGGATGTTATTTACGTTGAAGTCGATCTTACCCTTCATAGCGCATGGTGCTTAAAACTCCAGCGATTGAACGCGACTGATGAATATGTTTCTGAGAATTCCAGCATTTTAGACAGGATGTATAACTGAATTCATGGAGTTTATTACAGTAAGTTTAGTGTTTAGCGACATCGTATGGATATCAATTCACTTGGAGTCGCCCTTACTCTTCATACCACAGCTTAAATATGACAATGCAGCTGTACTCGAACGATTTTTGTTGGGAAGTTTAACGTCGTCTTTTGACAACAATGGCCGTTGACGACAATTCACAAATATAATTAAGAGAAAACGATAAACTTATAGTGTCCTAATGACACCATTTAAAGGTGTCAAACATAAGCTCAGAATATCAATAATGTCACATCATTTGAAACAATATATCTAATGTTATTTATAATGCACATAGCTATAAAATGTTTAGATGCAAATTAAATAGTACTTCGCAACTATTGTCACTCGCAAGAAATATTTAAACAACGTCAAATGCACAGTACATATAATTATAATTATAAAATTATATTCTTATTTTATTTTTTGAAATGTTTAATTGATTATTTCTTATTTCTCAGTTCAGTGATGATATTGTTAATGCGTTTAATTGCTCTGATAGCAATCACGTTGAGGCGCGGTTATAAAATGTCGTTGGTACAATTCACATTTATTCCACTGTGCTAGTTAGATACCTTTAAACGCTGTTATTCTCAACTACATATTCACCAGTCGCGTCAGTCGTTAGCTCGAAATCCGGAGCAGTCCACCAAGGGTAAGATCGACTTCAGCAATAAACAATGCTAAATGAAAATAAACGATTTCATTTAGACACCTTTAAAATACAATCATTCTGTGCTACATATTCACAAGTCACTTCGAATCTGACGATTGATTAGTAGGGTGGTGCGAATAAACTAAAGTGCGAATTTACAAACGTAATAGTGTTTAAAAGTTGCATTTGGTAAAAGTAAATGACTGTGCAAAATTTGGAATTATTTTGAAGTTTAGAGGTGCCCCAGCGGCGTCGTCGAAGTTCGATACTATACCCATGTTACTAGTGCATTAGAGCCAATTCAGATTAAGGCGAACCTTCGTCCTTCAATGTCCTGCAGTCCTCCATATTAAGCGAACCGGTAGTGGGCCTACCACAGGCGTAATTTGTTGGAGGGGGTACGATTGGTACCCGTACCCCCAATTTTTGGACTGGGATACCGCACCCCCACTTTTTAAACAAAGCCAATGAATATTTTATTTTTGAGCCGTCCCAGAAATCGCAGTCTTCGCCTTGCTTCGTGTGTGTAAGAAACTGGTATCCCCACTCTTTAGACCAAAGTTTTGCCTCTGCCCACCACGTCATATGTCATATTTAGGGCACGATGTTAATTGTATAGGCTAATATATAATCAATGTCATGTACAATAGTTTGTAGAAATCCGGTAATTATTATAACAGTGACACCACCATCAACAACAAGAAGATGTTCTGAATCATTTATTGTCTTTTACGAGCATTTTCATTTACTTCCGGTTCAAGTAAAACAACAATGGTGAAAATAACATCGACAAAAATGGTACCAGTTATTGTGATGAATTTCGTGAATTCTGATGGTAGAAGGCAATTGGTAAATACGTAGCTGGGAATGGCGGAGATTTTTTAAAGGGATGTATACAGGGTGTCATTTCAGCTCTTCTCAGGAGGCAGGGACGTCAATTGAGTATATTTCCGGGGAGAACTTGGCCAGCTTGTTAAGTTTTGTATTTAGTCTACATGTGCCGAACTGTAGGCCAATGCTGCAGTGTGCATATTGTCATTTTATACCCCTTTCTTGTTCCTCTTTTTTGTTCCATGCCTTTCCTCTTTTTCAAAAATCAAGGTGCCAGTGCCCCCTGCCCCCTCAAATGACGTCCCTGGATGTATAATTGCAATCGCGGATTTTATGTAAAATAATTTAATGTTTAACGACACCTTGTGGATGTCAGTTACATCGGGCTTCTTAGTATAGTCTCATTTGCCTTGAGAGCACCTAGCAATTTGAAGGCGATTGGTTAATATGTAGCTTTGAGTGACACCGTGTTAAAGGTGTCTAACTGAAACCGTTGATCTTAAGTAGCAGTAGCATAGTTAGTGCTTAGTGACATCTACGGCGTTCTGTGTGTACTTCCGACCGTTCACCGTATAGTACATAATTACGCGTAGACAGAGTGTAAGATGATGGAGGACGGTGGAATGGAAGATGACCTTGAGGAGCTGTGTCCAGGGTCAGCGTCTGCGTCGGCTGCGGCTGATGATGAGGCTGCAGCTGAGTATGTGGATGCGGTTGGAGATGCGGCATCATCTTCTCCTAGTGAAACAACGACGTCCATTTGACCACAACGGTTGCTATGGCGACGACTAAGTCGATTTTCATAATAATCAGTGGCGTCGCCGACGATATCTGTGGTACGTCTTTTGTCCTACCACTGTTTAAGATGGTACGGCAACAACTTACTTTTGCAGTACAACTTTTGGACGGTTTAAAGCTTCAGTCTCCAGGCTCTCTTCGTCTGAGGGGGAGTGTGCGAGGAGACCTGTTCATCCCCCGGACGAAGACAAAGTTCGGAGAACGGGCCTTCTCTGTCGCTGGACCGCGTTGCTGGAATGGCCTTCCAACCGATATCCGTTCTGCGCCATCAATTGAGGCATTCCGGACCCGGCTCAAGAGTCGTCTTTTCATCAAAGCCTATCCGTTTGCCTAATAGGACCGGCTATCATGCTAAACCACTTTCTATTCACTGGGTCTTTCGCACTGGGAGCGCCTCTGATTAGCGAATACTGTGAGAGGCGCTTTATAAATGTTTAGATACAATACAATACAATAGGCTGTAGGTGTTGTTTGTACAGCGCCCTTGTAGCGGCATGGCGCTCTATAAATTGTCTGTGTTATTATTATTTTTCCCCCGAGGTATACAGGATCCCTCAGGGACTTCAACATTATTTACAAAATAGATTTGTCTGCAATGGGCCCTAAAGAATGCCCCAGAATAACTACACCCTAAGAGAACAAAAGCCCCAAGTTAAATGACATCTTAGAGCAACAAAGGCCCAGAGTTTAACGACATCTCATGGCAATAAGCGCCCCATATTTTGACGAAATCTTATGGTAACAAGGGCCATTGGAGTCGGGGAAAAATTATGACAATTTCAAAAAGTTTTATGCTGATGCTGTATTTTCTTTAATTGCGTTTCATCACTTCGATAGTAATTCCGTCAAGTTCCCTTCGACATGGGGCATTAATACAGAACATCCACCGCTCCAGTTAGACACCTTTAAAACGCTTTCATTTAGCTATAGATAATTCCTAACCGCGTTTAATCCTTAGATACCGAGTACATAATCATTGTATATATTGCTTAGGCCAATGTCAACGCAACTGAAATCCACGAGGTTTCGCTAAACATTAACTGTTCTACAATCTTCTACAATCTACAATGTAGGATACAATCTTCGTCATCGCCTACACCCGTTTGCTTTACCTCAAAAAGACGATAAGAACTTCCTACCAAGACTGATGTTCAGAGGTATTTACTAACGCCCCTTAGTAAATATCACGAGCCAATCTGATATTCTTCTCATGTTGCCTACACTAGCTAACTCCCACTTGCCATAATAGAATTCATTCGATTATAATTAGCTCTCTGTTGGTAATCTAAATAGTGTATTATTTCCGCTACAGAACAAAATCTTAATAATTTTCTATTGGTACTTTAGTGTAAATTTAAATTTATTGTTAACAGCTGCGTTTTGACAGGTGTTTGATTGAATAAACGAATATGCAATACACCACTCTCTATCACAATATGTCGTTAGTACAATGGACATTAATGGATGAAATCCACTGCTCCACTTTAGACACCTTTTAAACGCTTCCCTTTCAGCTATAGATTCATGTAAATCGTTCTTAACTTCCAGTTCATATAAAGAAGAATCTGATGTTAAACACAGAGTAAGGCTTCGTTTGAATTGCGGTATCTTCAAATGATTTCTTTCGAATTCTATTTTAAAGAAAGAACTGCGAAGTAGTGTCAGGGCTATTCTATTTCAAGTTTCTCTTCTGAATGGTCAACGTCGGTCAATAGGCAAGCCAGGTAACATGGCCAACGTAGGTACTTTAGTCATCGTAGATAATTAGGCCAACATACGGAAGTAGGCCAACGTAAGCAATAATCCCAACGAAGGTGTTTGGGCCAAGGTCGTTAATTAGGTCCACTTATGCAATGAGGCCAGCGTCGGTAATTAGGTCAACTTCGGTAATTAGGCCAACATAGTTAATTACACCAACGTCGGTAATTAGGCAAAAGTCTGTAATTAGGCCAACGTAGGTAATTAGGCCAACGTCTGTAATTAGGATTAGATAAATGCTCTCGGAGACCTAAATATCACTGAAATGTCGCTCATTTACATTTAACCTACAACTCGTCACGAGCGAAGGAAGGAAGGAAGGAAGGAAGGAAGGAAGGAAGGAAGGAAGGAAGGAAGAATGGAAGGAAGGAAGGAAGGATGGAAGGATGGATGAAAGGAAGGAAGGAAGGAAGAAAGGAAGGAAGGAAGGAAGGAAGGAAGGAAGGAAGGAAGGAATGAAGAATGGAAGGAAGGAAGGATGGAAGGATGGATGGAAGGAAGGAAGGAAGGAAGGAAGGAAGGAAGGAAGGAAGGAAGGAAGGAAGGAAGGAAGGAAGGAAGGAAGGAAGGAAGAATGGAAGGAAGGAAGGAAGGAAGGAAGGAAGGAAGGAAGGAAGGAAGGAAGGAAGGAAGAATGGAAGGAAGGAAGGAAGGAAGGATGGAAGGATGGATGGAAGGAAGGAAGGAAGGATGGATGGAAGGAAGGAAGGAAGGAAAGAAGGAAGGAATGAAGAATGGAAGGAAGGAAGGAAGGATGGATGGAAGGAAGGAAGGAAGGAAGGAAGGAAGGAAGGAAGGAAGGAAAGAAAGAAGGAAGGAATGAAGAATAGAAGGAAGGAAGGAAGGAATGAAGAATGGAAGGAAGGAAGGAAGGAAGGATGGATGGAAGGAAGGAAGGAAGGAAGGAAGGAAGGAATGAAGAATAGAAGGAAGGAAGGAAGGAATGAAGAATGGAAGGAAGGAAGGATGGATGGAAGGAAGGAAGGAAAGAAGGAAGGAATGAAGAATAGAAGGAAGGAAGGAAGGAAGGAAGGAAGGAAGGAAGGAAGGAAGGAAGGAAGGAAGGAAGGAAGGAAGGAAGGAAGGAGGGAAGTAAGGAGGGAAGGAAGGAAAGAGGCCGTTGCCCTGAAGCGCATTTCGTCACGATTTCCAGTCCGACTCAGAACGACTCTCGATCCGCGGGACATATCTCACTCAGAACCTTATCCGGTTGGAACGCCATCATGCGAGGATCCACAACTTCCGGTTGGACTACATCGACGTCTTCGAGGCGGCTATGATGGACGTCCGGCGGATGGTTCTCGGTTGGAGGAGATTCGACCGGAAGTGCAGGCGCAATTGCATGAAGATCTTCCGACTGATAACTTCGTAGGTTCTCGAGGGTTACCGGTTGAGGCAGCTGAGCGCTTGCTGTACGATGGAAAACATCCTTAGGATGATATCTACTCTCAGCTCAGATGAAGAATGAAACCAAGCTTCCGCTTCCTAGATCCGTCCGTCCGTCCGTCCGTCCGTCCGTCCGTCCGTCCGTCCGTCCGTCCATCCATCCATCCATCCATCCATCCACCCAGTACGACTGCATGAAATAAATGGACTGCATTTGATATTTGCGGTATTTGCATTCTACCTGTAGGTTGTTTTCATTTATTATCCAATTTGTCAACCCTCTACCTAAATTCAAAGTTAAGATAAGTTAGGTAGAATTGTCTCAAACACGTTGGTCTTACTTGAGTTTTGCCACTTCACCACAAATCTTGAAAATACTTTTAAAACTTATATCGGGATAGATCGACGTTAACGGGACTGACATTTACAAGATGTCGCGAAACACCTTTAATACGGTGCCATTCTCAGCTACATATGAACAGATCACGTTCATACAGTACCAAGTTTAAACATAGATAAAAAATTTAGATTATGTAATAACTCCAGTATTTATGCAGCAGAGTTGACTGCAATTATAGAAACTGTTGATTGGATTTTAAACTCTGAATGTTATAAGAATTGTCAATTTGCGATATTTTCTGATTCATTGAGTGTTCTTACATCAGTTAAGGAGTCTTATTCTCATTCTAGACCTGCATTATTGAATGATTTCTTATTTCTTATTAACAAACTAAATTCTAATCAAATAAGATTTATTTGGATACCAAGTCACATTGACCTGCCAGGCAATGATCGAGCAGATAGTTTGGCTAAAGAAGCTCTGAGTCTTGATCATGTTAATTCTATTAATTATCTTGAACTTTCAGAAATTTTTTACTTTAATGAAACTTTATATAGTAAATAAATGGCAATTAGAATATAATAATGATAATAGAGGTCATTTTTATAAATCTATTTGTCCAATTGTAAGCACAGATATTAAATATTTAGAACCTTATAGGCATAAAGAAGTCCAAATGTCCAGATTACGCTTGGGAGTCGCAAATACCAATCAAAGGCTGTTTATTATAAAACGACATTCAAGTGGTTTATGTGATACCTGTCAGGTCAAGGATACTATTCACCATCTCCTACTTGAATGTAAAAAAGAACATATATCTAAGTTGTTGCGAGATAAATGTCAGTTGAATAAAAATGAAATTTCTATTTTAAACCTTTTAACAGTAAATATGTTTCAAAACGAAGTTTATAGGTTAGTTAAAATAATTACTAAAGGTAAAATTTTGTAAATAGATATGTAAAGTTTGCTACTGTAAACAGTTTGGTTTCATCTTTGTTAAATCTGTAAATATGTAACTATTTTTTCCTTGTGCATTTTATTTTATTGTATTAAGTACTACATTATTAGAATACACTTTTTTATAATAAAATTCATGCATCATCCTTAGTTATTTCTTTTTTCATATGGGTTATTGAAGAACCTATATGACCATTTTCTTGCAGTTGTTAAATTTTGGGTATGTTATGTTATGTTATATATAATTATAATAAAACTCTGATGTTAGTAAATTACTTACATATATAACATATTGATTAATGAGTATTTCTGTTACTATCCTCCAACATTTGGTTCTTACATGTCGTACTTGGTATGATTTGGTTCATGTATTGGAATAAATATTACTTTGAATAGTGCAGCAGTGTTGTATTGCTATAATGGAAATATACAGGTAATTGTGATTTGAATACATTGAAATACAACTTTAAAGATTGTAATTATATGTTCATATATGCTTTGTTAATCAACTAAATTTATAGTTGAGTGTGTAGAACACCTGAACAGTTATTTGAAAAAAAACCGGTATACCACATGTTTCATTTAATGTGAATGCTGTTTATGAAATTGTTACTATTTCTTACATGATATGATTGTAGCAGTAGATATTACTATGGAATGTCATTGGACTGTAGATTAAGAAATAAGAAAATAGGGCCGACTGTGCATTTATATTTGAAATTGTTTAAATATTTCTTGTGTGTGGTAATTGTTCCAAAATACTGTTTAAATTGCATCGAACATTTTATTAATATGTGTATCATAAACAATATTAGATATATTGCTTTAAATGATGTGACAATAGTGATATTGTGCAGCTCTGTTTAACACCTTTAAATGGTGTCTCTCTGATGCTATAAGTATTTTGTTTTCTGTGAATTGTACTTGTAAATTGTCGTCAACGGACATTGATGTCAAAAGACGACGTTAAACTTTGGATTAATAATAAAAATCGATCAAAAAGTTAGAGCTGCAATATGCCAAAATAATTTTTGTCGACGTCAACAGACTTTGTTGCTACAAGATGTTAAACTCTGGATCCATCAATCCAATCGCTGGATTAAAGAAATAATCGCTTAAAGACTTCAAAAGTAGAATAAGAATATAATGTCATAATTATAATTATAATTATGTAGGGCCGACTGTGCATTTATATTTGAAATTGTTTAAATATTTCTTTGTGTGTGGTAATTGTTGCAAAAAATGCTTCAATTGCATCGTTGTTCTATTTGCACCTAAAGTCAATGAAAATGCTCGGAAAATTCGGATCAACCTTGTCTTGTTGTTTTTGCTGTTGTTTTTCTTGTTGTTCTTATTAATATTTTTTTAATCATTATCATTATTATTATGAAAATCGTCTTACTCGTCGTCATCATCATCATCATCATCATCATCATCGTCATCATCATCATCATCATCATCATCATCATCATCATCATCATCATCATCATTATCATCGTCATCGTCATCTTCGTCATCATCATCATAATCATCGTCATCATCTTCATCATCATCATAATCATCATCATCATAATCATCACCACCACCACCATCATCATAATCATCATCGTCATCATCTTCATCATCATCATAATCATCATCATCATAATCATCACCACCATCATCATCATCATCATCATCATCTTCATCATCATCATCATCATCATCATCATCATCATAACTTTGATTATTATCGCTACTGTTATCGCTATCGTTATCAATAGTATTATTATGAAAATGGTCTTAGTCGTCGCCATAGCAACCCTTCTGGTCAAATGGTCATCGCTGTTTCACTAGGAGAAGATGCTGCCGCATCCTCGCCGCCTCATCAACCGCGTCCTCAGCCGCAGCCGACGTAGACGCTGACCTTGGACACAGCTCATCAAGGTCATCTGCCATTCCATCGTCCTCCATCATCTTACACTCTGTCTACGCGGTGACACACAACCGTTTAATAGCTTTGATAACAATTGCGTTGAATCGCCGAAAAATTTTTTACTACTACTTACGTTAAATCAACTGCTCAAGTTAGACACCTTTAAAACGCGTAATCTCTCATCTACATATTCAACAGTTTCGTTAAATCGGTAAATCCAGCTGACTGTAAAAGTAAGCCATGGGTTAATTCGATGTTAACGGAACGGACAACCACAAGATGCGCATATTATGATTGACTAATATCATTGTCATTTAAAACTTCTGATTTCCGACATTCGACCACGGCACACTTCTGTGATCTTTGGGAAGGCACAATAATAAAATATTGATTGGCATTGTTTAAAACGTTGGGGTGCAGTACCCAATTTCAACAGTGGGGGTACGGGTACCACTCGTACCCCTACAAATTACGCCTATGCCCCTTTTAAACGCCGTCATTCTCAGCTACATAATCTGACAATAGTTTACTTGCTTGAATAGCAATTCCGTAAAAATAACCGTCAACGACCCTCGCAGTCGCAAGATGTCGTTAGTACAATAGACATGAATACATGAAATCTACTGCTCCAGTTAGACACCTTTTAAACGTTACCAATTCCGGCTAAGGTAAATGCGTCAATCGCATTTAATCGCACGTTTACTCAAAACGAATTAGACACCGTTTAAACACTTTCATTCTCAGCTATAGATACACATCAATCACATTTAATGGACATATAGATTTTGAACCCCGTGCAATAGGAAAAGTCAGCGTCAACTGAACGGACATCGGGAAGTCGGCTGGAGACAAGCCCGTCTAACGTAATTACTCCGTTTTCTACAATAGGACTGTCTTCCGGGAGGACGAACACCACAAAACACTCTCTTTAAAACGCTGCCATTCTCAGATACATATTCACCAGTCGCTCTCATTCGCTGGATTTTTAAGCACCATGCCTATGAAGAGTAGAGTCTACCTCAAAGTAACTGACATCTAAAAAATATCGCTTAACACTAAATAATGTTACACTAACTATGGAACTTCTATACACAGTTGTATTGTATTGTGCTGTATTGTATTGTATACGGAAGTTCATGATTAAATCCACGACTGAAGTTAGAGACCTTTAAAACACTATCATTCTCAGCTACATATAAACCGGTCGCGTTTAAGGTCGGCAATGAAAATTGCTTTTCTAGATTAAGTTCGATTTCAACGTAACTGACATACGCTAGATGTCGTTAAACACTTGAATTTCTGCTACGCAAGATCCAAAGATGCAGTTTGTACATCCTAGTTAGAACGCCGCCATTCTCAGGTACATATTTACCCAGGGGAATGGCCGTATCTAAAAAGTGAGTGGTACCAATTTCTTCTCCACTTTCGCTTTTTGCATGGAGACCATTTTCGACACATTAAACTCCCAGTAACTGATTACGAAACTCTAATGGGCTTACCTCCATAACGGCAATTTTATCGTCTATAATGTCATCCACTCATTTTCGTTTTAGAACAATTTTTTCATTCGTTTCCCTTTCAGCAAAATCCGAACACGACGTGTATAAGTCAAAATCAGCGACCTTTTAAATGCCTATGTTGAGTAGCGGAGGGAGCTTTCTTCAGCTAGCCGATTCGGATGTGTTTAGCCAATCGGATATTGTAATTGATGAAGGATATAGACGCTTACGTTTTTGGCCTACATATCCGACACCAGATATGACTAAGATGACAACCATAAGCCGGAGAATGAAGAGTGCAGCCGTGGCCCGAGATCTGTGTGGCTGAAAGTCTGCCTGTGTGACTGCCTGTGACTCAACTCGTCTGGATCTCGGTTTACACGTGTATATAGGTACCATCGTACTTCTCTGGTACATACTGTTCACTCTGTTAAAATTATTAATGAGCGACATCTGGTGTATGAGAAGGGCGACGCTGATCACCTCTGTTAAAACAGCGTCATTTAACAGCAACTACCAACCGTCCGATTGTTTTCGATCTAAGTTTGAGTTCAACCGCCTGACAGTCACCAGATGTCGCTGGATGATAGATGGAAGTAAGACATTGAAAGTTTGAAATGATGGATTACAACGTCATGTAGACAGCTTTAAATGGTCTACTTTAAACTCTCTGTTTCTCTGTCTCTCTGTCTGTCTCTCTCTCTTTCTCTCTTTCTCTCTCCCTCTCTCGCTCTATCTTGCTGTCTCTCTGTCTCCGTCTCTCTGTCTCTGTCTCTATCTCAGTCTCTGTCTCTGTCTCTCTCTCGGTCTTTCTCTCGGTCTCTCTTTCTGTCTGTGTCTGTCTGTGTCTGTGTCTCTCACTGTATCTCTGTCTCTGTGTCTGTCTGTCTGTCTGTCTGTCTGTCTGAATACCAATCTGTCTGTCTCTCTCTCTCTCTCTCTCTCTCTCTCTCTCTCTCTCTCTCTCTCTCTCTCTCTCTCTCTCTCTCTCTCTCTCTCTCTCTCTCTCTCTCTCTCTCTCTCTCTCTCTCTCTCTCTCTCTCTCTCTCTATTTCTTCAGGCTGGGATTAGTCCCTCGCTGGGGAGGGGTCAGCCACTTGGATCCTCTATCTCCATCCCGATTCTTTTTTCAGGCCTAGAAGCCTGAAGTCCTGCTGAACCATGCGCATCCATATCTTCTGGTCTACTTTAAGCTATAAATTGATAAATCACGTTATGTCGGCAACTTCGTAACACAGCCAAACGATGTCGCTGCAAGCAACTATACATGAAATATAAAGTTCCGTTTAGACATTTGAGGCATATAATTATATCCTCAATGGTCCCATCCTCGCCCAGCAGCGGTTGACACTTGCGTATGTGTGTACGTCTGAACGTATGTATGCAATTGTATGCTTGTCTCTACATACATACTGTAGATACATACATTTAGTATTGTCCAACAATGTTTTCATACTACGTTCTACGTAATCGATTCTAAAAGTAGGTGATCTGTTCGTATCTGAATAAACTCCGGTCGTATAAATAGAAACGTAACTCATGCGGAACTGCATGAAACGTCTCAGCAATCGCAGAACGGAAGGAGTCAGTCATGCGGAAAGAGACGCCAGCAAAGCGTGACTCTGCTGCTGCCGTTTCAGACACCTCTGAGACTCAGGTGTGGTGGGATGCTGAGTCTAAACCATCGCATCGTGGGCTTATAGTCAACGAGCATTCATCTGAATCGGGCGCTACAGAAACTATAATCGCACGAAAATAAACCCACAGTGGCGTAGCTAGGGGGGGACAGGGGGGAACATGTGTCCCCGGGCGCCATGGGAAGGGGGCGCCAAAATGAGGGTTAAGATAAATAATTTTACTCTTAATTTTGACGCAGTTTTAACTAATTTATCACAAATGAATGCATAAGATTTAATTTTAGCGCCCCAAATATATCCAATTATATCCTCATTACTTACAAATAAGTTCTTAGGTAGCCTATGATTTTGGCGCCCCATTGAGCACTAAGGGGAAACATGCATGTACTGTCTGTATTTTCATATTTTATTTCATTAAAAAAAATTAAAATTGCCATTCGATTATGTGGAAAATGTGAAATAGTAAAACGGGGTGGGGGGAGGGGGCGCCAAATTCATAGTTCGTCCCCGGGCGCAAAATATCCTAGCTACGCCACTGTAAACCCATCCATCCATCTATCCATCCACTCATTCGATCGTTCATTCATCAATTCATTTATTCGTTCATCCATCCATCCATCCGTCCGTCCGTCCATCCGCCTATCCGCATCCTGAGTCAACTTATAACATTGATGATTTTTCTAATAATTCGTTTCTATTGAATTCACTGGCATTTGCTGCCATGAGAGAAGTCGTTAAACTGTTAAATCAATTAATTAATACAATATTAAACACCTTTATTAGGTATTTTAATAACTAATAAAGTCAAAGCATGTACCATCGTAAGTCGTTAATTCTGCGGAATTTTCTTAAGTTATAAGGTCGACGTCAACGGCCAGCAGCCGCAAGATGTCGTTAAACAATGAAAACTACTGCTTAAGAAAATAACTATAACAAAGTCAATTTAGTAAAAAATAAATACCTTTATTAATAATATTACTGCAAAGTTAATAATATAACTAAGAAGTGGAACCTACTGCCCATAGACAACGATGTGAAGTGACTGACATAGCCCATCTACTGTATGCCTCCTCTGCATGGTGAGGATTTACTAACGCAGATGACAGGGATAAGATAGAGGCCTTGGTGGGAGGCTTGAGGCGTAGAGGATTCTTGTTCCTCCGCCCTCAGCTATGGAATTGGAAATGCAGCAAGAGGAGCGTCTATTTCGAGCTGTTTGCATGGACCAGAACCACCTTTTACGTGGTCTCTTTCCAGCATTACGACCAGGTATCTACAACCTTAGGCCTCGTCCTCATGGGTTCACGCTTCCAGACAAAGATGATCGTAATTCTATTGCCAGGGTCTTATATAGAAATGCATATTAGATTCAAATCCAATTAGTCTCTTTACTTGGGCTTTGTGCTCGCTCATATTTTGTCAACATGCATTTTCTCTCAAATAGCTTAGACGATGGTTATATTTCTCTCATTATTTGTCACATGCTGCATCTATTACAAAATTGTACGTCGAGTAAAACGAATATTGTATTGTATTGTATAAAAAATACTAGATCCGCGTAGACACCTTTAAAATGATGACAACACCTAAAATTATTGATAAAACTGCTTCCCCAGAACTACTAAAACCGCTATTATGCCAAACCAATTTCTGTCGACGTCAACAGCATTTGTTGCTATAAGATGTCGTTAAACTAAAACCGCTCAGACACCTTTAACATGTTTAAACTGTAACCTATATATTTATGTTAGCCAGAAGTATTACAATTATTGCTCGAGATGATCCGAGGCTAACTCGCCGTCAACGGCCTTGGTAGCGAGTAGATGTTGTTAAACAATGAAAACTACTGCTACTTCTAATATTCTTGGATATGTAAGGGATTAGCTGACCAAATGACAGTCATGATTTACATTTCAGAGACTGACATCTCTGGCTAATACGTTATTTCTGCCTGCTGTGAAGAATGACGTCCTCCATAATTATAACTAATACGTAAAAACTTCTATTTCGTCGGTGTGTAATGCACAAGCGATAGAACACCAAAAACCAAAGCCATAATCTGGTCAATATCCAGAAGATAAGAGTTTATGTGGCAGTGTCTTCTACCATCTATTTCAATACCACGCTGAATCTTAAAATGGATCCGTTGATACGGTAAATCTGTCTTAATGGAGTTCTGAATTTCCGACTTGTGAGTTGACAGAATACAGAATATTGGGTTAAGATAAAATTTGGAATATTAAATTATCATCGAGTCGAAATGTAAGTTCAATAGATAGGCCTAACAGCTATCAATTAGTGTTTTAATGATTAATTGATTTCTTATCTGCAGACAATGTCAACGGATCTGTTTTAAGATTCAGCGTAGTATTGAAACAGAGGATTTCAAATTAAGTGGAATAAGTCCGACACGTGGTTCTTGCGTTTCCTTCTTCGTATCCCGTATATTTTTAATATTAAAACACACGCTTAGTATAAAAGCCATGATACGTGTTAAATACTTACAAACCTGTCTGAATATAAGAAATCAATTATTAATAATCATTTGTTTATTGTTTAGTGTATTATTTAACTTTTGACTTTTAGTTGCTAGGCAGCATCGCAACTGAATGTAATACCTCCTGTACACAATATAAACTCCTTCTTGACGTAATTATCAGAAGCGACGTCACTAATATCAGCGCCATACTGTATTAGGACCAGATAATGTCGACTTTTAAAATTTAAGTCGTCTTAACTGTTCGATTATCAGTAAGTTTTCACAGATTTCTCAATTTTGTTCTTCAGTAGAATGTGTCTTTATAATAGTCAGTATAAAACGCCTCCATTATCTGTTATATATCTACCAATCGCGCCCCATTGCTAATCTTTAGTTCTCTCCTATATAAGTTAAGGTCGACGTTAACCCTCAACATTCGCTAAACTTTAAATACCGATGATACATAAATTGTCACGACGGTGTCAAGACTGTCTCCCCCAAAACAGACTCCCCAAAGCAGAGTCTCCCCCCAAAAATACCCAAAACAGAGTCTCCCCTAAAGAGTCTCCTCTCCCACAGACTGAAATAATGTTACCCCTCTTCTGTTCAGTTTCACCCACAATTCTCATGTAATTACTGTAACACGTAGTTTCTGTATATACCAGTTGTATCTGTTGGCGGAATTCCTCTACATTTGCTAGACATGGCCAACCGCAAAGGCTCAAAACAAGAGAGGTCTGACAGGCGATGCATCAAAAGCATGTTAGTCACATTTAACAGTGGTAGAGCGAGAACTGCAAAAACTTTGCTGTCGACGTCAAAGGCGTTTTATGTCGTAAGATATCGTTAACCTTTGGATCCAATCCAATCGCCAGATTACCTCGTGCTGACCAATTAAATGAAAGATTAAGTCGACATCAGCGACACTGATAAACACACATAATATCGCTAACACTATTAATTATCACGAAAGAATCTAAGGCTCAGTTAGACACCTTTAACAACTGACCATTCTCAGTTACATATTCGCCAGTAGCGTCCAAAAGCCGTATATGCTTATTCCGCTGTTCATAAGGCGTATGCAGTCGAATAAAACGTAACTCACATCCACAAGATGTCGTTAATCAATCAATCAATCAATCAATCAATCAATCAATCAATCAATCAATCAATCAATCAATCAATCAATCAATCAATCAATCAATCAATCAATCAATCAATCAATCTATCTATCTATCTATCTATCTATCTATCTATCTATCTATCTATCTATCTATCTATCTATCTATCTATCTATCTATCTATCTATCTATCTATCTATCTATCTATCAATCAACCAACCAACCAGTCAGTCAGTCAGTCAGTTAATCAATCAATCAATCAATCAATCAATCAGTTTCGTTTAATCATAGCGTGCGTGTGTCATACACTAAAGTTGACATTAACGCAACTTGTTACGTAGAAACAATTTATGCTCAAATGAAATCCACGGCTCCGTTAGAGTCTTAGACAACTTTTAAAATCCACCATTTTCAGAGGCATACCAATCGAGTTCAATATGCCAAAATAATTTATGTCGACGTCAACGGCCTTTGTTGCCATAAGTCTCCATAAGATGTCGTTAAACTCTGGATCCATCCAATCGGTAGATCCGCCTCCATTATCTACAGTGTAGGTTAACCCACAACATCGATGAACTCTGAATACTGCTGCATTAAATTCATGCCTACAGGCTACAGTTAGACACATTTAAAACGCGTCATTTTCGTCTATATATTTTATCTGTAAATAGCTTTCAATCGTCAGGTTCAGTAATTCATTTCCTATGTAGGGTAAGGTCAACGTTAACCCACAAGATATCGCTAGACGCTAAATACTACTGCATTAATCGACGACCGAAGACACCTTACACGCGTCATCTTCAACTACATATCTAGAAACTGTAATCGATCGCTAGGTGACAGTGAGACATTAAGAGTAAGGTCGATTTCAACGTAACTGACATCCACAAGATGTCGCAAAACACTAACTACTGCTACACAAAATCCACGGTTCCATCAAGAAACCTTTAAAACGGTATGATGCTCAGCTGCATATTCATCAGTCGCGTTCAATCGCTGAAGTTTCTTCTCGTGCTATATAAAGCGTAAGGTCGATTTTAAACGTAACTCAAGATCTCCTTTAACGGATTTATAGTTCGCTTACAGAAATCTCTCGTGAACAACTTTTTCACACCAGCTACACCGGTCGGATCACGGATTCACGCCACAACGAAGATAGAAATTAGCGCCATCTATCTCCCATAATTATATAGCGCATATATATCTTCGGACTTAGGTTGAAATAATAAAAACTGTGACATCCGTCTTCTCACATCCATCCATCGATCGCCAAATTTTCTAAGATTATCTTATACGTAGAAATCAACGTACCGGTAACTGAAATCCACAAGATGTCGCTAAACAGTAAATAATGTAACAACAAATCCACGACTGCAATTTGACACTTTCAAACGCAGCCATTCTCAGCTTCATAATTATTATTTTATCAATCGCGTTCAAACGCTGGATGCCTTTCCACATTTAGCCTTGAAGCGAATGGTTGACTTCAACGTAACTGACAACCACAAGATGTCGTTAAACAGTAAACAATGTTACATACATACAAGCTACGATTCCAATTAGACACCTTTATAAGGTAACACTTCTCAGCTACATATTTACCAATGGCGTTCAATCGTTCGATTACTCTGGTCACAATGAGAAGCGTAAGGTCGATTTCAACGTAACGGACGTGCGTGCGTGCGTGCGTTTAGAAGTTCATAATATGTGACCTCGGCCGAGAGAAGGGACCACTTGTCGCTTTCTAGATTAGCCGGAAAACGCGTTTTTAAGCTAAACTATTATATTGATTTTTGCGTCTAATTAATCAATCTCGTAGCTCGGACTCACTGTACTATAGAGAATCTTATGCTACTTGATGCATTAAGACAAAATATAGGCATTAGTGCATTGGGTAGGGACACATTAAATGTTTTTCTGCGATTTCCCGCCAAATGATATTTTATGTTTTTGTGAAAAAAGTGCATAAATTATGGGCCAAACGCTCTGAAATTTTTTCCTCATTTTACCAAAGGTGTAAGCTTGTGGAAACTGCTAATAAGTCCATTTGCGACAAGTGGTCCCTTCTCTCGGCCGAGGTCACATATTATGCAGCATTACTTAGTGCTTAACCTTCGCAGGACGGAAAGATTTTACGATACACGGAGGACGAAGAGGGGTAATTTTTTTACCCCAAAACAATGCGTAATATCTCAGCTCACAGGTTAGCTACGATGACAAATGAAGTGTCAATTGTAACATTTCCAAGGTCAAGGAATCGATTTATCGTAGTGGCAATAGTGTGCAAATACTACTTTTCAAGATGGCGGTCAATATGGCCGCCAAAACACACAAAAATGTATATCTCAGCACGTAGGTAAGCTACAATGACAAATGAAGTGTCAATTGTAACATTTTCAAGGTCAAGAAGTCGATTTATCATAGTGGCAATAGTGTGCAAATACCATTGTCCAAGATGGCGGCCAACATGGCCGCCAAAATATAACAATATGTATAGTTCAGCTCATAGGTAAACTACAATGACAAAAGAAATGTCCATTGTAATATTCCCAAGGTCAAGGAATCGATTTATTGTAGTGGCAATAGTGTGGGAATTCTATTTTTCAAGATGGCGGCCAATATGTCCACCAGACACAACAATAGGTATGTCTCTGCTCATAGGTAAGCTACAATTGCAAATGAATTGTCAATTGTAGCATATTCAAGGTCAATGAAACGATTTATCATAGTGGCCATAGTGTAGGAATAATACTTTCCAAGATGGCGGCCAATATGGCCGCGAAAACACAAAAATATATGTCTCTCAGCACATAGGTAGGCTACAATGACAAATGAGATATCAATTGTAACATTTCTGAGGTCAAGAAATCAAACTATCGTAGTGGCAATCGTGTGGGAATACTAATTTCCAAGATGGCGGCCAACATGGCCGCCAAAACACAAAAATATGTATATCTCAGGTTGTAGGTAAGCTCCAATGACAAATGAAGTGTCAATTGTAACATTTCCAAGGTCAGGGAATCGATTTATCGCAGTGGCAATAGTGACTGATCAGTCAGTTGATTGATAATTCCTATTTTTGTGTTTTGACGGCCATATTGGCCGCCATCTTGGAAATCAGTATTCACACACTATTGCCACTGCGATAAATCGATTCCTTGGCCTTGGAAATGCTACAATTGACACTTCATTTGTCATTGTATCTTACCTACGAGCCGAGATATACACATTTGTGTGTTTTGGCGGCCATGCTGGCCGCCATCTTGGACAGTAGTACTCACACACTATTGCCACTGCGATAAATCGATTCCTTGACCTTGGAAATATTACAATTGACTCTTCATTTGTCGTTTTAGCTTACCCATGAGCTGAGACATGCATATTTTTGTTTTGGCGGCCATATTGGCCGCCATCTTGGAATATAAACTATCCAAAATTATGAAACTATTAACACTCAGTTCCATGGTAGATTCCACACTTGATTTATGATTGCAGGTCATTTATGAGCTCATGTCTTTAAAAAATATATCTGCCCTATGAACGAAAAAATAACGACGTCGAGGACGAAGAGGGGTAAATTTTTACCCCAGGACACTTTGGATTGAAAAATCTTTTTCCCACCACATGGCAATGTGGTGGGTATGCAGTCAGAATATGTAATTGGTGGTAACTTGTAAACATGTGGAACGACAAATGATACCTACCTACAGTTGCTCCGCAATCAACATCCAAACACCCCTGGGGTAATTATTTACCCCTTTCCGTCCTGCGAAGGTTAACGACATCTTGTGGATGTCAGTTACGTTGAACACTATTATGTGTTTGATCTCATGATTGAACGCGACTGGTGAATATGTAACTGAGACTTACAGCGTTTTAAAGGTGTCTAACTGCAGACGTTGGTTTAGGAACTTTAGGTAACGTTATATACTGTTTGGCGACACCTTGTGACTGACGGTTGCGTTGACCACGACCTTGTCTTCAGACAGGTAGATGAAAATTTCGATGTTAGATAATGATTAGTGAATTCTTGATGAAACACGGCGATAAGTTTTACAAGTTTCTTCCAGATTTTTCATGAACTTGAAAATCAGTAGCTATATAAATCAATTACAACTACAACAGTGGCACACATGACTTGTCAGTGGTCATTGCACATGTAGTGCACTCAGCAGACTCGAAGCCGCAGTCGTTGACTAAAATTACAGGCTAAAAGCGCGACCGAGATTGTACTGTGGTGTCTCCAGCAGCCATTTGTAAGATTTTAAATTGCAAGAATTATTTCTTATGAATGTTCTTAGCCTACGTCCTTCCCTAGCCGGGTTTCCCAGATCAAATCCCCGCTATGGCAGAGATTTGTTTCAAGATTTTTTGCGTAACTGCGACCCCTAGCAAACTCAGCTGTAAAGAGTTCACTGGCCCTACACTGTATCATCATCTACGGATTCTACGCTCTCATCAGTATGGAACGTATCGCTTATTCCTCTCAACAACTTCTGTCTTTCTGGTCATCCTCCATTCATCCTACTCGAAGCCTACGCAAGATCCTGTTCAAATCTCAGATATGGTGCCCCGCCAACAGTCGATTCAACCACTCACCTCGTACCTCGTGTCTTCGTGAGCCGATGCTGACGACCTTCGATGCTTCCTCTGATTCTTCGTCATCCTCTCCTGCTACTTCTCCAAGAGTGGACTTGCATGATCTTCACACTACCGACTCGTCTCATCCTCCGCTCGCTCACTCCTCAGGCCTACGGGTTGCCTCCTGGAACGCCCACTCCTTATCTGAAAAGTTCGCCTTCGTTTCTCAATCTCTTCTACAGGATCAGCTTGACGTTTTCGTTGTAACTGAAAGCTGGCACCCTTGAACGCCTTGTCTCTCTTCACTTCTTCCAAATCTGGAACAATCTGGGCTTCTACCTCCCTTTCAGTCAGGTTTTAGGGCTCACCACTCCACTGAAACTGCCCTCCTTTCTTTGCTTTCTGAAATTTATTCAGCTGTTGATAGGTCCGAACTCACTCTTCTGGCGCTATATGATGTCTCCTCAGCCTTTGACATGGCTGACCACACCATTCTTCTACAGCGTCTTGAGACCTCTTGCGGTCTGAAGGGCCCCCCTCCCCAGTGGTTCCGGTCATACCTGTCTGATCGCACTCAGACAGTGGCGGATCCAGAGGGGGGCGATTGGGGCGATCGCCCCCCTAAGAGTCCAAAAAAATTATTTTATATTTAAAATTTAAAATTTGGTATACTGTGCTACAGGATAAATGTCATGTGATTAATATTACGCCTGTACAGCGACGGACTGCAGTTTGAATATTACCTCTACATGCCCTTACTTCATAGTTCGAGAATTCGCATTTTACGAATTTTAAGAATTTTAAAAATTCACGAATTTTAACGAATTTTAAAACTGCAGTTTTAAAATTCGTTAAAATTCGTGAAATAATAAAATAATAGAATTCTTTGCCATGGCAACGGATTTTATTGTTTGTTTACTTTTCAACTTTTTAAGCAAGTTAATGTCAATGTCATAGGCAATCAATCAATCACCCATACAAAATAGCTGACTAGCAACATAATAGTACTGATTTTCAGTTACTGTTCTACTTGGAGTCTTGAACTTTCATTTCTATCATAGTTGAGTGTGTGACTGTGTCAGTCAGTAAAACGAAAAACCACTAGGGCAGTTCCCCAGCTCCAGTGTCACCAGTCAGTTTCTAATAGGGCCTACATGGTTAAAAAGAGTTGGCAACGTTCACCGAGCTGTGTCTTCTACTTCATCGTCCTCTGATTCTGAGTCAGGAACAGCCCACTCGACTCTGGTTCTGCATTTTCGCCATACAAATGCTCCCGAATTCGGGCCGAACAACCAACAAATTCCTTGCCACAAAAACAACACTGTATTTTTGGATTACCCTTTCATTCTTCTCCAAAATTACTACATACTTCCACTACGGTCCATGTTCTTTCGTCTTTAAGAAGTTAGATTTTAACTAAATTAACTCGTTACGTAATAAACTATTATACTGAATTTTACATTAAATTCTAAGCAGAAGCTTAACACAACGTCATCACATTATTTTGTTGTTGTTGCTTACGCTGTTTTTCCAAAACGCCACTGTCAATGTAAAAAGGCCCAACAATGGGCCAACGAATTTTTACGAATTTTTACGAATTTTTACGAATTTTAAAATAGACCAAAAATTCGCGAATTTTTACGAATTTTAAAACCGAAAGTCACGAATTCTCGAACTATGCCTTACTTTAACCATGCTCTAAACTTGTCATTGTCGAAAACCTTTTCCTTTAAGAGTATACACAATTCCGTATGCATCATCAAGGAGCTGTGTCTTTCTTTACCGCTTCAGCCAAGCGAAAAGCTGCGAAACCATAATATTCTAATTCATGTTGTAGCACACAGTTAAAGGGCATGTGCGAAACCCGCTGGGTTGTCATTTTACTTGGACGTCCATGAAATCGCCCCCCGTAAAGTAAAAGTCTAGATCCGCCCCTGCACTCAGATGGTCATCTCTGGTGAATCTAGAACTCTGTGGGTCCCTATCAAACTGGGTGTTCCGCAGGGCTCTGTTCTAGGCCCTCTCCTCTTTATTTTGTACACGGCCGGTATCCCCTCTCTCCTCCCCATCCATGGAGCTTCATGCCATCTCTTTGCTGACGATGTCCAGGCTTATGTCCATGGGTCTCCTTCCTCTCAACTTCTTCTTGCTCAGCGCATCGAAGCACTCTCTCACGGTCTTCATACCTGGATGTCTTGCAATCGCCTCTCCCTCAACTCGTCCAAAACCCAATTTATCTGATTTGGCACTCCTCAGCAACTTCAAAAACTTGACTTTGCTGTGCTGTCTCAAAGGTTTCCGCTTTTCACTTTCTCGTCTAGCGTTCGTGATCTAGGAGTGACCCTTGACAATTCTCTCACCTTTACTGAACACATTTCCAAACTCACTCGCACTTCCTATTTTCACCTAAGGCGCCTTACAGCTATCCGTCGCTCTCTCTCATCTGCAATTTTCACTTCAATTGTCCATGCATTTGTCTGCTCTAGACTTGACTACTGCAATTCCCTCCTCATTGGTCTTCCTAAAGTCCGTCTTGCTCCTCTTCAGTCCGTTCTCAATGCTGCTGCTAGATTAATTGCCCGTCTTCCTCGATTCTCTCATATCACCACCTTTATGGCAGAAGAACTTCACTGGCTCCCGCTTTCTGCCCGCATCCAATTTAAGGTCCTCATCCTTGTCTCTAAGGCTCAACTTGGTTTCGCTCCAAAATATTTATGTGACTTAATACATCGCCCTCACTCTGCTGCTTCTCTTCGTCCTCTTCGTTCATCTGACCGTTTGGACCTCCTCGTTCCCCGTGTCAGGACTTCTCTGGCTCAATCTAGGTCTTTTGCCTCCATTGGCCCTGCTCTTTGGAATGAGCTTCCTCCGTTCGTTCGTTCTTCTATTCTCTCAGGTAATGTCTCTTCCTCTTTTACCTTTCTTAAAACTTGCTTTTTCTCTCGGGGTCTCTCGCACTGGGAGCGCTTCTGAATGGTTCTCCCGCTAGAAGCGCTTTATAAATATCCGAATACAATACAACACAATACTTCCGGTGGGAAGAGACGGCTAGGTAGAGCACTGGTTCCCCGTCCTCATATGCCGAGACTGAGTGAATGAAATCGCTAACAATGATCGTACCCATGGCAGCCTTACTGTAACTGTAGCTTTTATGTAACGGTAGCACAGTTTATTGTTACGCGACATCTTGTCGGTGTCAGTTACGTTGACGTTGACATTTCGCTTGGTATGACAATAGAACGTTGTGTTATTTGTAATAACCTGCACATTGAACGCGACTCGTGACTATGTAGCTGAGATAAGTCACGTTTTAAAGGTGTCTAACTTAAACTGTGGGTTTACGTGGAATTGTTTAGTGTTTGAAAACATCTGGTAGATTTCAGTTCCGTTGACAATGACCTTTCATGTAAGAATTATTGTAGAAAATTTGGCGATTAATGGCGATTGGCGAACATCCATAGCTGGAAATGACTCGTTTTAAATTTGTCTAACAGTTTAAAGTATTTTCTGTTTTCGCGAGGCTCACATGCTGAGAGCGCCTCTGCATAGTTCGCACTATGAGAGGCGCTTTATAAATTCCCAGATAGGGGCCTACCACAGTACCACACCATACCATATGTGCAAATCTAGACACTTAATATGCATGCATCTGTACATTCGTTCATACATACATACATACATACATACATACATACATACATACATACATACATACATACATACATACATACGTACGTACATACATACATACATACATACATACATACATACATACATGCATACATACATACATACATACATACATACATACATACATACATACATACATACATACATACATACATATATAAATTCATTCATACATACATAATATTGTGGCGGTTACGGCCAGTTGCCTGTTTCCGTTCAAACTCGCCTACAGCCTACAGTCGCCTGACTGGCCTATGGACTCCTGACCCTGCCTCACGACTCCTCTTCGCTATGTATAGACAGAGCGGAACAGTGTAGTGTAGTGTGAGGATGACGCTATGAGGACAGTGCAGAAGGAATCTTTAAGTTCGGTGCTGTTTGTAAGGACGGCCAGTCAATCAACTCGCGGCTTGATCGTGGGTGATTGGAACTGTTATTCAGCGGGTCTTTCTTTGCAGTGTTTTAGCAATTATCTGAAAGTAGATCGCGGAGAATTTCTATCAATTCTCTTTCAATCAATCAATCAATCAATCAATCAATCAATCAATCAATCAATCAATCAATCAATCAATCAATCAATCCTTTTATTGAAGCCATTTGAAGTACAAGGAAAATACAACATAAAAGTTTGAACTTTGGCAACAAGAGGAGACCCAAAAGGGATCTTGATCCCGCTTTATAAAGTGTTTCAAAACTCTTTATCGAAGTCTCTTGCTGGCCGCGGAGCCGAATACACACGGACAGTGGCGGCGATCTTGTTTGACAGGCGAGGGGAAATTTTTCAGCGTCCGAAGGGCGGTCGCAAAAAACTCTCAGAATTTCAGGATTTCTTTCAGAATTTCGGCATCTTTTGTCAAATTTATCTTGAAAAAAGTTGATGACCTTTTTTAGTCATTAATAAATTCGATATATAGCAATGCGTCTCATATACTCATATTCGTCTCCTATAATCATATAATCATATAATTGCAACAGTTGTTCAACACTTAGTCTATCATTTTAATATTATAATGTCATCGACAAAAACTTCTACACTGTTACTTTCATTCTGGGGGCAAAACACAAATCCTCGGGGGGGGGGGGTGGGGGTGACCGAACGTATCTAGATTAAAAACTGGACTTTTTTACTTATCTGGTAAAAAAAAGTCTAAACAATTTTGCTCCCTCACGTACGCTAATATTTTCTGACCGTTTTTTGGTGTTTCTTCAAAATGTGGGGGGCCGATGCATGGCGTGTCCCCCACTGTTAAGGGTGGGGACTTGTCCACCTCGACTCCCCCCATGATCGCCGCCCATGCACACGGACTAAAGTAGCGGGGTTAGGTATCCTGGTAAGAAGCTACAGAACCCCAGAAAAACGACACTCCTTCCTGCATTCTACTTACTACCTTTCTTCCTTTCTTTCCTGTTTACATGTACTTCCTTCCTTATTTCCTTCGCACCTTGTTTCTTTCATTCATTCCATCTTACCTTCCTGATGAGCTGTAATGTAAACAAGCGACATTTCAGTTACATGTAAACTGTTGTATTGATGTGACTTTATCTCATCCAATCTAATTTTATCTGATGACTTCTATAGCGCCGCTGTCTTAATCGATTGTCGCTTATAGGCAAGGATGCTTTCTAAATGGTTTGGGTCAGAGCAAGTCCGTAAGTATACCCTTTGTGCACCGCCTTCTCCGTTACCTCAAAACGCTATATATAACCTATTCATTCTTTCCGAAAATTGATAGAGCGCCTCTTCAAGAGACTTACTCAGAGTCTTAGTAGTTAACGTAGAACAAGAACTTCACCTGTTAGCAAGTGATGAAAACTGGAAGAGTCACAGATGGGGGCCCTTGGTATATATTACAAAACTAAAATGAGAAGTAGTTTTAAATTTAAATCGTTAACTGTGAACGCTGAGCTGAAAGGCATTGATGATTGGTTAAGGAGGAGTGTAAGGGTTCGATCCTCCTCCTATGATATGGTTACTGTGTATGGACCTTGAGTAAGTCCTTCACTCACAATTGCTCAGTGCCATCGATCGATGTTTAGTCATTATATAGTGGCGATTAACAAATGCATAAAAGAGATAATGGTCCTCAGCAGAGTACTCGATTCTTCGGCTAATTGCCTACGATAGCCTAATTACCTACGTTGGCCTAATTGCCTACGATGGCCTATTTACCGACGCAGTCTGATTACCTAAATCAGAAACTTCATGCCATAACAGTTCATTGCAGTTCTTTCTTTTAAATAGAATCCGAAAGAAATCATTTGAAGATATCATAAGTGAAACGAAACTTTAGTTTATCTTTAACGACATCTTCTCGATGTCCGTTCAGTTGACGGCTACCTTAACTTTTACATGTATGTGCCGAAAATATCTGACGCTTAAACGCCATTGACGAATATCTATAGCTCGGAATGGAAACTTTTAAAAGGTGTCTAAACTGGAGCCGTGGATCTCATGTATTAATGTCCATTGTACTAAAGACATCTTGCGACTGCCAGGGTCGTTGATGGAAACCCCTCGTTCACATTACCCAATTGCTCTTCAAGAGATTAAACGATTGGTCGCTGAGAATGACGGCGTTTTAAAGCGTGTTATAACTCCGAGCTTAGATCTTATGTAGCTGTAATTTTAGTGTTTAGCGGCATTTTGCGGATGTCGATTAAGTTGAAGACGACCTTAGGCTACACTTTATGGGAAAATGTGGATTTGCAGTCTAGCGATTGGACGGATCCAGAGTCTGAGGACATCTTACAGCAACAAAGGCTGTTTTTTAGGTGTCATTACTGGCCAACCGCCCTCATTTCCTCTTTTGTCAATTACGTTGAAGTCGACCTTAACCTACAGTTGTCAAACTGGCGCAGTGGAATTAATGTCAGTTGTACTTACGACATCTTGTAACGACAGTGTCGCTGACGGATACCTTACGGCGACTCAACGCAATTGTTACCAAAGCGATTCATTATCATCAGTTCCTGACGCCACATGTTTGGCAGCAATGGGTACGAATAAGTGAACACCATTGTCTTCATTCTTTGTCAAATCTACTGTTCCCATTAGTGTTAGTCCGAGTGATGTTATGTCCTCATTTATGCTATATGTCCAGCGTAATTATGTTCTGCCTTTGTGTTCTTTCCCTTAGAAATCGTGTAAAACGAAAGTAAAGAACATATTGCATTAAGAGGAATCATTTTCTTAACCCTCTGAAGTACCCCTGGGGGTATTTTTGACCCCCACATATATTTCTTATTATATATTTCCTCAACTATGCAATGCATGCGTATTAACTTCTAAGACATTGATTCTATGTTTCTGCTCAACAGATTCATTCAATTTAGTACGTCATTCTTGAAGCAGGGAACCAGTATTGGTGTTTGACAGAGAAAGTAAACAAATAGTAGTGCAAACATGGCGACCTATTCTCATAGCGCGGTGATGAAACATATTAATGAGTGGTTAGACAATGAAAACGACGTATCTGACTTGAGTGATGGTTCAGATCCATCAAGTGATGAAGAAGATCAGTTGGAAGTACAAAATGTACAGCCGTCAGATGAAGATATAGACATAGCCGGAGATGCTCATGACGATGATGACACGGACCTTTACAGCGTTGATGAACACGAACCCGTGGACACTGTGTTGGATGTTATCAATTCTGTGGCCAGTGGTAGTGGCTTCATTGAAGAAAATACTTCCGGACTTTGTTCTTCTCGAGACGGGAATGTGTGGTCTGACACTGCTCCTGTTCAGGACGACTAATTGAATATTTTCGAACACGCTTCCTTGTCAAGAAGATCGATACGAACCACAGACCTATATCTTCTTATGATATATTATAATTTGGATGCTATGACTTCAGATATTATATCTACTATGTTGATATTGTGCATTAGTTGTTTCATTGGAAATATTACACTCAAAACATGCTTAAAATAGTGGGGGTCCTTTTGACCCCCAGGGGTACTAAAACGTGTTTTTCAAAAAGGGGTGCCACCGAGGGTTAAACTGCCATGACAGAGGTTTGTGTAAGTTCTGCTCAGCGAAGCTGTGTCATAACGAAGGCGATTATGGGCGTCTCCCTCCTCCTTTAGACAGCTTCAGGACTGGCACCAACCGATAACCAGCATGACATGTTACTGTTGTTCCTTCGAAATCGCGTGGATGATATAATTAAAACAATATTTAGTGTCCATCGATATCTTATGGGTTTCAACCACGTTGACGTCGATCTTAACGTGAGCATCTAATTCTCTCAGACGATTCAGGGCACAAGCTCATTCACGAGCACTAAATTTTGAGAAACCTGGCGATTGAACGCGATTGGTAGACATGTAGCTGGGAATGGCGGCGTTTTGAAGGGGGTGGGTAATTAAAATTGTGCAGCCAACTCAGCTATAACGAGTGCACTGACCGTACATTGTCGGTGGGAAGATGAGACGGCGAGGTAGAGCACTGGCCATATGCCGAGGCTAAGAAAATGAAGTCGCCAACACTTTATACCCATGGCTGCCTCTGAGACTAGATCAAGGGACTTCTCACCATTATCGTCATTTACAGTTTGGCGACATGTAACGCTTCAAACAACACATTTGTTGAATTTATCTTTTGTATTTAAGGTTTGAACGCAATTTGTAATTATGTAGCCTGAGCATGGCCGCTTTTTAAAGGTTTCAAACATCAGTCATGGATTTAATCATAAACTTCTATATACAATACAAAACAATACATTACACAACACAATACAATACACAACACAATAGAATACAACTGCATATAGAAGTTCATGACTTAATAGGGCATTATTTAGTTTTAGCGACATCTTGTGGATGTTAGTTACGTTGAAGTCCATCTTCGCATGCCATTCTAGGAATTGGACGCGAGTGGGGAATATCTAACTTATAATGCAAGCATTTTGAAGGTGTCTAACTGCAATTTAATGGGGCATTATTTAGTGTTTAGCGACATCTTGTGAGTTAACGTCGACCTTACCCTACACAGGAAATCCTGTACGTAGTCTTCAGATTGAGCGCGAGTGGTACTTATGTAGCTGAGAATGCCATCGTTTTAGTGGTGTCTAAATGCAGACGTGGTTTAATGTAGCATTGTTTAGTGTTTACCCGCATCTTGTGGCTTTCGGTTCCGTGAACATAGAAGTGTTATCACACAACCTTCTAGCGATTGAACACGATTATTAAAACTAAATATGTGGCTGACAATGGCGGGTGTTAAAGGGAGTGTAAAATTGCAATCGTGGATTTCATGTAGCAACTAGAATAGTTCCCCGTCATATATGACGGTTTGATGAATACTCCCTGTTAGATCGTGTACATAGGGAGAGGTAGTGCGGTAGGGAGTGATGTAGAGACACCGTCCGTCCGTCCGTCTGTCTGTCCCTCCCTCCCTCCTTAACTGACTCCGTCTGTTTGTCTTTCTGAGCGTCCGTCTGGCTGTTCGTCTGTACGTCTATCTGCCTAGTTCCCAGTGTTCGTGGGCCTGTCCAATTTCTGGTCAGGCCTAGTTACATTCCCTAAGGCTGGCTCTGCCGGCAGTTCGGTATAGCGGCGTTTTAGGCACATTCGACACATTCGACAGCGCAGCGGCCGTGTGAATTCCAGACATTCAAAAGCGTTTATCGACACAAAGAGCTGGCAAACAATATAACAGGATGCTTAGTGTTTAGCGACATATTGTGGATGTCAGTTGCTTGGACGGCGACCTCACCTTTCCGACGGGTGAAGAAAAATTCCGAGGTTACGATTACGACTTTTGAAATCTTGGTGAAACACGGCGTTAAGTTTTACAAGTTTCTTCCAAATTGTTGGAAAACCTGGAAATCCAGGTGGAGCGGAATGACTCAAAGAAGACCAGTGGGTTTGAATCAATTCTACCTTGCCACTTTTAACTTCAGAGTTAGGTGGGAGGGTTGCCAAATTGTGACAAGGAATGAACACATCATGCGAGAAGAATTGGCTGGCTGGCTGGATTATAGGTGCACGGCTGTCTGGTGGATGTATGGATGGGATGGGATGGATGGATGGATGGATGGGATGGGATGGGATGGATGGAATGTATGGATGGATGGATGGGATGGAGTGTATGTATGGATGGGATGGGATGGATGAATGGATGGAATGGATGGATGGATGGGATGGGATGGATGGAGGGATGGGATGGGATGGATGAATGGATGGGATGGATGGATGGATGGGATGGGATGGATGGAGGGATGGGATGGGATTGATGGATGGATGGGATGGATGGATGGATGGGATGGGATGGATGGATGTCCTGACTCTTTCTTAACAGTTCTTTCTTTAAAACAGAATACAAAAGGAATCATTTGAAGAAACCGCAACTCAAACGAAGTCTTACTTTGTGTTTAATAACATCTTATCGATGTCCGTTCAGTTGACAACAACCGTAGTTTTACCCAAACCTGTTTGGAAGATATTTAACGATTAAGCGCGATTGACGTACACCTATCTATAACCAATAAGACGTCTATGCTGAGCAGTGGAATTCATTATTAATATTATTATCACGAAAGTTTTATATAGTGTCTCTTCAAGGGTGACTACCCAAACCCCGGTCGGAAAGACAGTAGTGAGGGTAGTAAGAATCGGGGTAAAAAGACCTAACGGTATCTGGCGGTAGTAATCTATTGAGGTCCATTCTACTAACGACAGGGTCGTTTGCGGTAACATGACGGCGATTTGAAGCAAGTGCTGTCCAATCAGTGAATGGATCCAGAGTTGAACGACACCTATGACAACGGAAAGAAATTATTTTTGAACCGTTCACACCGTTCGATTGGTAAGCGTTTCAATCGCTAAATCTTCCCTGTTTCCTCTCTAAAGCATCGTCGACTTCAACGCACAAGATGCTGCCAAACACTAAATAATGCAGCATTAAATCGCCTGCAGTTAGACACCTTTAAAAGGCGTCATTCTCAGCTACTTATTCACAAATCGCTTTCAATTCGTTGATTTCATACGATGCCACGAAGAGTAAGGTGGACTTCAAAGTAACTGACATCCCACAAGATGTCATTAAACAACAAACAATGATAAAATAAAATCGGCGATTGCAGTTTCCACGACATTTCGTAATCGTAATCGTAAACGAAAGCGTGAACTCCAAATTTCTAAAACGCCTCTCGAAAGCTAAGCGCAAGGCACCAGCTAATTCACGAGCGCTGAATTTTCGAGAATCTTGGCGATTGAACGCGATTGGTAAAATATGTAGCTGAGATGGGCGACGTTTTAAATGGGATGTATAGTTGTATACACGGACGCCATTTCAGCTTTTTTTGGGGGAAGGGGGAGGGACGTCATTTGAGTATTTTTCCGGGGAACTTGGCCAGCTTGTTAAGTTTTCTATTTAGTCTATATAGTTTTCAGAACTGTAAACCAATGTTGCATTGTGCAAATTATCAATTTATCACATATCATCCATTTCTTCTTCCTCGTTTTCTTGTTTTATGCTTTTCCCTTTTTTTCAAAATCAAGGGGACCAATGCCCTCTGCCCTCCCTCAAATGACGTTCCTGTGTGTGCAATCTTTGATTTTATGTAACAGTATTAAGTGTTTAACGACATCTTCTGGATGTCAGTTACGTTGAAATCGATCTCGCGCTTCATGGCATAGTCTACGTGTCGAGAGATTGAACGTGACTCGTGTATATGAAGCATTGCGTGACGGCGTTTCAAAGGTGTCCAACTGAAACCGTTGATTTAAGATAGCAGTTTATAGAAGCTAAGCAACATCTACGCCGTTCTGTGTCTACTTCCGGGCGTCGCCATGGCGACATTTAACCGTACAGTGTATAACTACCGTTTGAGAGTCTAGGCGGGGCAGAGTGTAAGACGATGGAGGACGGTGGAATGGCAGATGACCTTGAGGAGCTGTGTCCAAGGTCAAGGTCTGCGTCGCTGCCGCTCAGGATGCGGCTGAGGATGAGGCTGTGGCTGAGGATGAAAATGAGGCTGAGGATGCGGATGTGGCTGAGGATGCGGATGCAGCCGAGGATGGGCCTGAGGATGCGACTGTGGATGAGGATGCGCCTGTGGCTGAGGATGGGACTGCGACTGAGGATACGACTGCGGCTCAGGATGCGACTGCGACTGAGGATGCGACTGCGGCTGAGGATGCGACTACGGCTGAGGATGGGACTGCGGATGAGGATGCGGTTGAGGATGCGGCTGAGAATGGGACTGCGGCTGAGGATGCGGCTGCGGCTGAGGATGCGACTACGGCTGAGGATGGGACTGCGGATGAGGATGCGGCTGAGGATGCGGCTGAGAATGGGTCTGCGGCTGAGGATGCGGCTGCGGCTGAGGATGCGACTACGGCTGAGGATGGGACTGCGGATGAGGATGCGGTTGAGGATGCGGCTGAAAATGGGACTGCGGCTGAGGATGCGGCTGAGGATGCGGCTGCGGCTGAGGATGCGACTACGGCTGAGGATGGGACTGCGGATGAGGATGCGGCTGAGGATGCGGCTGAGGCAGCATCTTCTCATAGTGAAACAACGACGGTTATTTGACCAGAACGGTTGCAATGGCGACGATCAACACATTTCATAATAACAAATTTAATAATGATGATAATGATCATAATAGTAATGCTGATAATAATAATAAAAGTGATACTGATAACGATTATGATAATAATGGTAACATTAGTATTAGTATTAATTAAAATTATAATGGTAATGCTGATGATTATAATAGTAATACTAATAATAATAAAATTTTTAATACGGATCAACCCCTTATGTTGATTATGTTGATAATAATAACAGCAACAACAAGGGGTTGATCCGTATCGTTTTTGGACACTTCCTGAATATGTGCATTTACTTCCGGTGCAGATACAACAATGATGATAATAGCAATTCAGGGTAATATCATATCTGGGCAATACGACACATCAGCTCGGCTCTTATAAAGAATATGTTGCACACCATAGCTTGTTTTCTTGTCTCCACTCGCCTTCATTACACTACATGATCTCTACAAGCTGCAACGCATCGAAAATTCCTTAGTTCGCGTAGTGCAGCACGTACCACTACAATGAAGCTCATCAGTCCTACTCCATCAGCTGCATTGACCTCCTGTTGAGTTCAGAATAAAATGTAATATAGCATGTTTGACACGCAAAGCCCTGCATTATTTTGTGTTAGTGGTTAGCGACATCTTGTGAGTTAACGTCGACCTTACCCTGCATACCATAATTATGTTGCTCCATTATCGCGATTGGTTAATATACAGCTGAGAATAGCCGCATTTTAAAGGTGTCTAACTGCAGCCGTGGAGTTTAACCCTTATACGGTAACCGGGGGGTAAAAAATAACCCCTATTCTACTTTTTTTTCCTACGCTTCTTTTGCATAAAACAAAAAAGACTTTTGCTTTTGTGACTTTTCCTAGATATGTTTTTTCTTCACAATGTCGTTTTCAGCTGTGCCACATTGCGCTGCCACCTAGCGGCCGACTACTATGAAGAATAAGGTTTTATATTCCGGTACTGGATAAATCATTTCTGCACTATGTATTTGTAAACATAGTAGTTGATAGAACTGAATTGTTGGAGATGTGTGGTTGTTGTATTTTTGCATATGAATTAGTCATTCTTTGCTGTCTGATTTCCATTTCCTGTTGGATTATATTATTGTAGTTTACGTACTTTTGCATAAAACTATCGAAAGAAATAGGTGAGAATTTCTAAAGGTTTTTCATGTCACAGTTTTCTTCAGTGTAGTTTGTTGTATTACGTTCTGCAACTTCAGTAGGCTACGTTTGGACAAGCGCCGTATGTTCCTGCTGGAAGTTGGTCATGAGCTAATCAGACCGCTTATCACGCACCGTTCCGTAACGGCGGACATATGTCATCAGCCATCAGTCTCTCGAGCACTGTTAGCAATTGGAGTTGAGCCAGCGGTTGATCCAGTTCCAACCGCTACTAAGAAAAGACGTCGCTGCCAGAGTTGCCCTCGACAGATTGATCACAAAGTCGAACACCGCTGTACCAAATGTAATCACTTTGTATGCGGAAAGCATGGACAAAAACGTATATCATGCGAATGCATAAGATGCCCACTGAAACTGTAGTAAAACTATTACGGGTGTACTTGTCACTGAATGTTTCTATTTTGTCAGTTTTGTCAAGTGAAATTTTGTAAACGTCATCCGTTACTGACTATTACAGCACTGCACAGCCGCTTGTTATTGCTTGCAGTTAGTTATTTCAATCAACACTACGACACAGCATTTGGCTTCAGTGATTAGTATCTGAAACTGGTAGCATGGTAGCATTGACTCACAACTTATTACTACTTTCGCTTTAGACAGCTATATTGGAACGAGTCGTCATTTTAATTCAAGATTTCTTACTCATTACATTCAATAATGTTATCTATTGTTCTTGTCTATCAGATAAATTAAACATGACCAAAATTGGTTAGACATTTCCCTACATTTGACGAAAATAAATTGGGGGTTATTTTTTACCCCCCGGTTACCGAAAACTGTAACCAAAAAACGGTTACCGTATAAGGGTTAAGTACTAGTAGTTAGTGTTTAGTGACATCTTGTGTATGTCAGTTACGTTGACTTTGACCGTACCCTTCATAGCTTTAGACACAATGAAATTCAATCATTGCAAGCGATTCGAAAAAATGTAGCTGAGAGTGTCGGTGTTTTAAAGGTGTCTAACTTCAGTCGTCGATTTTAATTGCCATTGTTTTATGTTTACTGACATCGTGTGAATGTCAGTTGCGTGGACGGCGACCTTACCTTTCAAACAAGTAGACAAAAATTCATTAAGTTTGGCGGATGGTTGCCAAATTGGATAAGTAATACACACAGAACACGAGAAAATGTAAATAGAGTTATGATAAATTGCAGTCCATTTTGTTACATGCTGAACTGTTCTGATCCATTCAGTCATCTTGGATGGATGGATGGATGGAGGGATGCATGCATGGATGGATGCATGGATGGATGCATGGATGCATGGATGCATGGATGGATGCATGGATGGATGGATGGATCTAGAAAACAGACGCTTGGTTTCTTTCATCAGCTGAACTGAGACTAGATATCGTTCTGGGGATGCTGTCCATTGTATAGCTAGCGCTCAGCTGCTGCAACCGGTAACCCTCGAGAATTTTCGAAGTGATTCAGTCGGAAGATCTTCCTCCATGCGCGCCTACACTTCCGGTCGAACCTCCTCCGACCCAGAACCATCCTCCAGACGTCCATCATCACCGCCTCGTAGACGTCGAGATAGTCCAACCGGAAGTTGTGGATCCTCACATGATGGCGATCCAACCGGACGAGGCTCTGGGTGATGATGATGTCGAGCGCGTTGAGGTTGAGGAGGACGAGGTCGTCGGCTTGCATGAAGAACGAGTCATTCAGGAGGTCCTCGTCTGACAGGAACCGGAACTTGAAGAGACTCATGACCGACAGAGGGAACTCGAAGATACGCAGAAAGGCGCGAGACCCGTTGCCTGTGAGATCTCGAGAGTCGTTCTGAGTCGGATAGGAATTCGTAACGATGAATTTATTATAGACGAACGGCGTTTCAGGGCAACGGACCTGACGGATGATGAAATACAGCCCATCACAACGACACTCCTTCCTTCCTTCCTTCCTTCCTTTAATCTTCTCTCCTTGTTTTCTTTCTTCCATACTTCCTTCGTGCATTCCTTACTTACTACCTTCCTTTCTTTCTTTCTTGTTTCCCTCCTTCCTTATTTTCTTCCCACTTTGTTTCCTTCCATCCGATCTTCCTTCTTTCCTTCCCGATGAGCTGTAATGTAAAGGAACGACATTAAATAATACGTATCTGCCCAAAATTATGCAATTCTTCAAAAAATTGAAAAAAATCACAAAATTTAGACCACAAGAAGTTTTCCTCGTTTTGCTCAAGTTGTACTGTTTTCTTACTTACTTTTCCCGTTTCATGATAACTCTTGCTATTAACCCAGCCATTTTAAACAAATCCAAGTACAGATCTCAGTTAACTTATCTAAACTCAATTTTCCGGATTATGGGAAAGTTGTTAATGCATGTTCACAGTTGGATACATCTCACTAGAAAACAGTCAAAGTATATTTAATTTTAAATAAGTAAACTTTTTTAATGTTCGTCGTTATTAATTAAAAGTATAAAAAATTTTGCCCTGCTCTCCGAATATTTTTGGCGTTTAATGTGACCCAATTAACGAACAGTTTGCTCACCTCTGATGTAAAGTCTCAGAATATTCTCCTATAGTATTGATTTGATTTGATCCAATCTAATCTAATTTAATCTTATCTAATGACTTCTATAGCGCCGCATCTGTTGTATTCGATTGTCGCTTATAATAGGCAAGGCCTCTTTCTGAAATCGTTTGGGTCAGAAATAGTCACCGAAGGGAACTCTCGCACACACGTGGAACCCAACGGAGTTCTGTTCTTCTGAGGACAGTTGCAGACTAGGATTCAAACTGTAGACGCTGAGCTTAAAGGCATTGATTATGGGACACAGTAGCCGATTGGTTAAGGCGACGGCCTTGTAAGGAGGAGAGTACGGAATCGAGCGGGATTGAGACGGTTACTGTGCATGGATGTTGAGCAAGTCCCTCACTAAAAATTGCTCAGTGCCATCCATTGATGCTTAGTCATTAGGTAGTGGCGCTTAACAAAAGCATAAAAGTAGTAATGGTCCCCAGCAGAGTACTCGATGCTTGGGCTAATTCCCTGCGATGGCCCAATCATCTACGTTGGCCTAATTACATACGTTGGCCTAATTACCTACGTCGGCCTATTTACCTATGTTGGCCTAATTACCTACGTTGGCCTATATACCGACGCTGGCCTACATGTAATTACCGACCCAACCCTAATTACTTAAATTCTAAGCTTCATTCCATTACACTTCGTTACAGTTCTTTCTTTAGAGTAGAATCCGAGAGAAATCATTTGAAAATACGCAATTCAAACGAAGCCTTAGGGGCCATCCATATATTACGTACACGAAAATCCGGGAAAATTGAACCCCTCCCCCCTGTTCGCAAGCGTACTTTCTTCCACCACCCCCTCTGAGTACGTACGTTTGACGCACCCCCCCCCCCCCCCGATGACCAGCTGCAGAAAGTGTCTACAGGCAGCCTGTCTGCACTTTAGGCCAGATTATTGAAGGGCCAATATAGACAAATATTATTATAGGTGTCTCGTTCACAGCACAGAATAACTGCACATGGCTTTTATATAATGTAATAAAATGCCATGGGACGACTATAGGATAATACAGAGTTATAAATAGGCTAATGTGGACATCATAATTAGAAATTTATTTTGGGTACGTACACATTTTGTTACCCCCCTCCCCCCGTTCGCACCCGTACGCAAAATCGCCAAAATCCCACCCCCCTCCCCCCTAAGTGCGTACGTAATATGTGGATGGCCCCTTACTTTGTTAACATCTTCTCGATGTCCGTTCAGTTGACGACGACCTTATCTTTCACTTAGAGACTGAGGAGGATCTAGCGATTAAATGCCGTAGACGAATATATATAGCAGCAAGGGAAGAGTTTAATAGTCACTTCAGCTTTTGTTAAACAAAGTACAGGATGACATTAGATCCAGTAATTAAATCTACTCGATAAACACCAATTCTCTGTTGCTTGATGTCTGGACAAGTCCGCCATTGTGTTTCGTTGAATTCTGTTATTGAAACTTTATTTTCTATCAAGACAGACAGCGTGCTCGACTGTCAATCGAGAGACGAGGGTTCAAAACCCCCACCAAGTCAGACATTTGAGAGTTATATGCTCTACCTGCGCTCCTTAGCCATTTCAGCTGTATTGTGGGATGAAGAGACGGCGAGTGACAGGAGGACTGCCCACTCGCCTTCACATGCCAAGGCTAAGAAAATGAATTCCCTAACACTTCTAACCAGTGACTGCCTCTTTTTCGGGGTCGGGAAAGACATTAACTGTCTGACGTGGTCTCACCCATATACAGCAACAGCTGGTATCCTTTTAAAGGTGTTTAAGGTGAGCATTCTAACCAGTCGTATACGGTTTGGATCCAGAGTTTACGTCATCGTAGTAGTTGCAGTCGTGATGGTAATGGTAGTGGTAAAGGTAGTAGTAGTAGTAGTAGTAGTAGTAGTAGAGGAAGAAAAGAAGAAAAGAAGAAGAAGAAGAAGAAGAAGAAGAAGAAGAAGAAGAAGAAGAAATAGTGGTAGTACTAGTATTAGTAATAGAAAAAGTAGCGGCAGCAGCAGCAGTAGTAGTAGCAGTAGTTATTTCCATTTTAAGTCTTTGTTATCAACTACTCGACACGAACGATTACTTATATACTAGGTGTCAAATACCTGTTAAAGATGTCTTGCCCGTGAAACTCGATTATCTCCAGCGCCCTCTTTCTACGAAACACTACAATCATTCAGTGTTTGAAATGATATGACGTAAAAGTAAGTAAAGTTGAAGATTCTTAAGGATTGAAGGCGATTTATGAATATTTAGCTTAGAATTGAAACATGCTAAAGGTCGATAGGATAACTACTTCGGACCATTTTCACCGTGCCAATTACTGTGTACTGCCAAGACATCTCACGACTCGTTGGTTATTTGTTGTTTAACGACGCTGCGTCATAACAAAGATCATTAGCGCCCCTCCTCCGCAATCGAGGCTTGTCACTGGCACCACCAGAATACGGGGTGTGGCAAATTTAATTAATTAATAAAGCATATTTAAGTATATAATTGCAATTGTTTAAAGTTTTATTTAAATGTATTCAAATCATAATTACCTGCATAATTCCTTTTTGCAGATTGCAGTGTTTAATAGCCATTGCACAACGAAATCTTACGGTCGACTGGGCCAACCATACCTCGTATCGTTTCTTGATTTAACGTAAACTCCTAAAACGCCTTCACTCCGGTAGTGCCAGTCTCAACCCTGTAGAATAGAGGAGGGCGACGACAACGGCTACTACAACAATAGGATGTCGTTTAACACTGCAAACTATAACTTGAGTAAACATGTACAGTCGAATACAATACTTTTATGTAGCGCCCTAATCCAAACGTAAGGTTTCTCGTAATCGTTTATGGCGTTCAGCAGAGCCAACTGGGTCTCCGTCGAGTCCATCGCCGTGATCAGAAATCCGTGGTTGGTCTCTGGATTCCTCAAACACTGCTTCACCACTCCAAGAACATCGAACTGGTACCACCGACCAGTTTCTGCCCAGGTCACGTCGATGGGCCTCCTCTAGAGAAAGTGCATCCTCGGCTCCCGGCTCCGATGTCTCGCCGCCCCTAACCGGTAGACGTAGCTGTGGTTGGACTCAGGCCGCTGTATCATTGATGATTGGCGTCGCCCTCCGTAGACCAGTATTTGGCCTGCCACCAGTTGAAATAGGAATTGCGTTGTGCATTAATATTTATGGCTTAGCGACATCCCGTGGGTGTCGGTTTAGTTGACGTCGACATTAATTCTTGTATTACACAGCGACTACCCGCATTTACCCAGCGATTGAACGCGACTGGTGAATATGTTGCTCAGAATTGTGACTTTTAAAAGGTGTCTAATCTATTTCGTAGATTTAACCATGAATTTCCCAAAAACATGCAATGCAATACAATATAACTGTATTTAGAAGTTCATGATTTAGTGCAGCATTATATATTGTTTAGCGACATCTTGTGGGTATCAGATCCGTAAACGTCGACCTTGCCCTACAAGTAACTCCACTCTAGGGCGACGTTTTAACACCCGACTAGAGACGGTTGGTATTCGGGGCTGCGCGAGTTCAACAGAAACGTGAAAGGCGAAATCTACTGACTATAATTTGCTCCAATTAATCACCACTTATGACTGGTGAGAGGTCGCCGTCAACGGAACGGACATCGAGAAGATGTTGTTCAACAAAACGTAAAGGCTTCGTTTAAACTGTGGTATCTTCAAATGATTTCATTCGGATTCTACTTTAAAGAAAGAACTGTAAAGAATTGCCAGGCAGTGAAGTCTATAATGATAATAATAATAATAATAATAATAATAATAATAATAATAATAATAATAATAATAATAATAATAATAATAATAATAATAATAATAATAATAATAATAATAATAATATATATATGTCGACCTTATATATTATATATATAATATATATATAGCCGTTCCAGACCTTTAATAGTTTTACTAATTTTAAAGTCCCTGAGGGATCATTTTTACCTCGGGGCATAAAAATAATAATAATAATAACAACAGAAATAATAGTAATAATGTAGATGACAAATAATCACAGTGTTAATTAAATGTTAACCACATTAGTTTTTCTATTAAAAGAAATTAATGTTTTAATTATACAGTAATAATTATTATATAATTCACCCCTTCGCTTAATTAATAGAAATGTCTCGATAGTCATATGCAAATATGGTCAGAAAGAAGACATCGATCGCTGTCTGGGGATCATGTGCAGCCACAAATGACCAGACGTAATTACTGTGTATGGTAGTGTGAAGAATCTACTTATTATTCAGTTTTTACCGACACCCGTATGCATCTGCTACAGTCGTTCACGTCACGTTAATATTTTTACTCCAAATCACCAGACTGCAACGAGCCGTTGAGGGTTATATATATTAGAGCAACTTGTTTAAAAGGTGTCTAAGAGAAACTGTCTATTTCATTCAGCATCATACAATATTTAGCGAAATCTTGCCATCGCATTTTAAAGGCATCGACATGAAGTCCTACATTTCATCCGTTTCAAGTGATAGTTGTATGTAATGGTTAGTTGCTGTTTAACGACACTGTGTCATAATAAAGATGATTAGCATCGCCCTCCTCCTTTCGCCATGCTTGGGACAGAGACTACCGCAGTTCGGGCAATGACGGAGATATTTACCATAATATTATATTTTAATTGGTGGAACCATTTTATTTTATTCGAAATTTTAACGTCGTCATATTACATTCGAGTAAATATCTAAATATTATTATTATTATTACTATATCGTCGAGCTGTGTCAGCCAGTCTCAATTCAACCGGGGCGTCGGATGCTTCGATCGGCCACCAAGGGGGACCTGATGGTTCCACGGTCTCGAACTGTTATGTGCTCACAACGGGGCTTCTTCATGGGAGCACCGTTGCCGTGGAACAGACTTTCACTTCCACTTTGCGACACTATTCTCACTAAAGACTTTCTCACATTAACTCGGGTGCTAAAACGCATTTATTCACAGACTGATGAAACGTGTCTAGCGCCCCATAATGGGAGCTGTATGAATGTTTTATTACATTACATTACATTGATGTACTACTATTTTTGTTACGTAGGCGCCCTAGTAGCGGGATTGTTATCCCTTCTGGGCTTCCTTGTTACCATTTACGACTAGTGTACATCTTGCAATTATTGTGCCTTGACAGAATGGTTTCAATAAACTTGACTTGACTTGACTTGACATTACATTCGTTTAAGCAGAACTCATTTTGAGAATGCAGAGAGTTAGAATGTTTATGAGGATTGCGGATTATATATCTGGTAGCTGCTTTTAAACATCAAACGTGATAGAAAGTTCTTATTGCCTTTGATAGGGAGGGAAACGTGTAAGGTCTGGGTCTGAGGTTGTGCTGACTTTCCAAAGCCGCCGCAAGAGGTGGTGCCGATCATAAGTAATAGCCCTAAATATTGTCTCTGCACTCTCCATGCAATCAATTGAAGGAACGGCTCAAACCGATGAACTCAACTCATTTGAGATTCAGTTGTTGCACGTGATTTTAGGCCACGCTTAGACACCTTTAAATCTGTTTATAAACGTTATATAAGTTTTCATTTTCGCTAACTCGTCAATTTCTTTTGTCAATCCTTATCCAGAACTAGAATGACGTCAACACTTTTGCAGTCATTAAGATGTTGTAATTGCAATTGTAATTAGTAACTTCTATTGTGCCGGGGTCTAATGCACAAAGCATCAACCGATGACACACTGAAAAATCCGTAATCATAATCCAATTGATTACTCTGTAAGACAGAGAGGTAGCCTATGGTGGAAAAACAGTTTGAAAGAGGGAAGTTTAAAGTTGAGAACGAATTGACACAAGTGACTGAGCAGAGCGCACAGACAGAGAGACAAAATTCCAAAATCTAGGTCCAGCAACCAAGGACAGTCCTTTATTTAGGTATGACCAGACAAAGATAATGATAAGTCTGGGGAATAAGAACTAGGGACGTCAAGTCAACTTTTTCCAGGCATAAAAGATTTTTTTCACCACGTAGAGGACAACAGTACACTGCGTCCCCCACTGTTAAAGGTGGGAACTCTTGTCCCCCTCGACCCGCCGGGTTCGCGAGCCCATGTTTGTATTTAGTCTATGTTATATATATATATATATATATATATATATATTACTGGTCATTATATATATATATAATGATATATATATATATATATATATATAATGACCAGTAATACTGGTTCAGTGAATTTGCCATTTTCACTATACAAAGAGTTGAAATATTTGTTGAACTTGATTGTCATTTCATGCAAACTAATTTTAAGTGACTTGGTAGACACAACAAAAACAACCCAGGTATTTAAGTTTTTCGACATAGTTTATTTGAATAATATTTAGACTAATAATTTTTTCATGCACTACTAAATGAAGGGCCAATCCTCATCACCTGCATTAAATCATGAACTTCTATATATAGCATTGTATTGTATTGTATTCTATTGTATTGTATTTAGAAGTTCATGATTAAACCCACGACAGAAGAAACACACGTTTTAACAGTAGCCAATTCTCACTTACATACTTATCAATCGCACATGCCAAACGAACGAACTGCAATCTGCCAGAATAATTTCTGTCAATCCAATCGTCAGGTTCACTTACCCAATATTCGTCGACGCAACTGACATCCATTAGATGTCGTTAAACATACACAATGTTACAAGAAACCACCATTCCTGTTGTCTTGTCTTCAACCATCCTCAATCCGAGGAAGGTTGAAGACAAGACAACAGGAATGGTGGTTTCTTGTAACATTGTGTATGTTTAACCATTCCTGTTAGAAACCTTTAAAACGTTATCATTCTTAGTTACATGTACTACAGTCGCGGTCATTCTCCAGATCCCACCTCCAAAAACATAGTCCATAGTACTCTGCCACTGCTCATACTCTGGCAGTGCCAGTTCCAATAAAATGTTGCTAAACACAAAATAATTATGCTGCATTCAATCTTGAACTTGTACTGTGTTGTGTATAGAAGTTTATGATTAACCCTCAGGCTACCAAGTTTTTTTTGTGACATCGGCTACCAAGGGGGGGGGTGGTTACCACCCCCCCGGAATTTCGTGTTTGGTTTAAGATATCATATCATGTAATACAGCATTTGATTCAGCATTCATTTCTGAAAAGAATGGTATATTTAGTTGTAAAATATATGAATGCATCTCGAAATTATATAGTTTTTAACAAAGGCACCGGTCCATTTAACGATATATGATATTATCCCACACAATTTGTACTATTTGGATAAAAAGATATAAATGATGTGTGTTTTGAAAATGAACTATGTATCCAAGAATATTCTAAATATAATAAATATAATGAGGCTTAAATTTCAACAATACAAACTATTCCAAAGTCTGTTTTAGTTACAGGCAAAACCTAAAGGCGTGCAGCTATATCAACATGAAACAAGAAATTATGTAATTTTTCCCGGCAGTCAAAAACGTCAGTGGTCCTTGCAGTTATTGCAAGTTACTTTCATTGTTTTGTGCGAATGCTTCCTGCAAACCGGCTTCTTGAACACTTCACAGCACTGCTTTACTCTGTTAGTATTCTGCTTCAACTGTTTATAGCCCTTCCCCATACCCAACCATATCGGTTTACGTTGTGATGTTGCAACAGTGATTTTCACACTGAAAAAGCGTATTATTATTCATTATGATCACTTCCGGTTATCAAAAGACAAACAATTAAGAACCAAATATATCCCTACATTCCCTCTAAAGAATGGCATAGTTGTTTCTCTTCCAGAAAGAATAATGAATACCTTTATAGTCGACAACAGCTAACAGCTGACAAGATAAATTCCTGATTTCATAAGTGGTACCTAGGCTATATCGGGTATAACTTTTTTTATGGCGTGGGATATCATCACGACTTTTGCCTCAAAATTTGCGCAAATGGACCCCCTACAGCTACCTAAAATGTCAAAATTATATTCCATGTGCTAAAAAAATTTTTTCCAGAAAAACGTAGGGGGGGTGGTAACCACCCCCCCCTTGGTAGCCCGAGGGTTAAACCCACGACTGCAGTTACACACCTTTAAAACGCCTTCACTTCAACCTACGTATTCACCAATCCCGTTAGATCGCTAGGTGGAACGGCGGTTGTGTATAAGTATTAAGGTCGAAATCAAGTGAACTGACACCCAAAAGATGTCGCTAAACAGCAAATACTAATACACAAACCAATAACGGTTTCAGATGGTGCCAGTCCGAATCATGGGTTAGCGAGGAGGGTGACGCTAATCATCTTCATGAAACAACGTCCGTATGCAGAAACCAAAACCAACCATAGCGGCTGTTCTGCCTATCACTGGGAACTGGACTCGGATCTCTGCTGAACATCGCTCTTAGAACAACCCCTCTTATACGACGCTCATGAATAAGCTGGTGCCCTGTGCTTAGCTTTAGGATAGCGTATAGAAATTTCAGTTCACGATTACGATTCATATCAGAGAAATTATACAAACGGTGAGAACTGGTCAGAATAGTTCTTTTGCGACTTCAGCAGCCTTTGATGCCATAAGATGTCGTTAAACTCTGGATCAAATCAAATCCCTTTTCAGGATAAAACAGCGATTGGCTTAAGGTAAGATACGGTCTTGGCAGCAATAAGATGCCGATACACAGTTTAAACTGCTGCTTCAACGCATATCTGGTAGTGACAGTCCCAAGTTTGGATAAAGAAGGAGGTGACGCTGATCATCTATGTTCTGACACAGCGTCGTTAAACAACAACAACAACAACAACAACCTTTCATTCATTTTTGTCCTTCGTTGATTCGTTCTCAAGACGATGCTTTCTATAGTTAATAAATTAAACAAGTTAAATTTTAATTGTAAGTACGGGAATTTGTATATAGCATTCTCCTGGGATGCTTTAGAATGGTAACTGTAGAGTTAATGATATATGAATTACATAATACCCGGAGGTAGTGACTGCTGGCGATTTAACCGATTAACGCATAAACATATATATAACTGCATTGAAAGTGTTTAAAAGGTGTCCAATGGAAGCAGTGATTATCATGCATTAATGTCCATTGTACTTTAGTTGATTTCGCCTTTCACGTTTCTGTTGATCTCGAGCAGCCCAGAATACCAGCCGCCTCCATTCGGATGCTTCGGTCAAGATCAAGATCTTAATTAAACACACGTTTTGTCTGCCATAAAAGGCGTCGCCTTAGAGTGGGGTTATTTGTAGGACAAGGTCGACGTTTACGGGTCTGACACCCACAAGATGTCGCTAAACAAAATATGATTCTGCATTAAATCATGAACTTCTATATACAGTTGTATTGTATTGCATTGCATCATTTTATGGAAGTTCATGAATAAATCCACGAAATAGGTTAGACACCTTTAAAAAGGCGCAAAACTCAGCAACATATTCACCAGTCGCGATCAATAGCCAGGTGTTCCAAACAATCGCTGTCTTATACAAGTATTAAGGTCGACGTCAACTGAACCGATACCCACAAGCCATAAATACTAATGCACAACCCATTTTTAATTTCAGTTGGTGCCAGTCCAAATACTGGTCTAAGGAGGAGGGCCACGCCAATCTTCATTGAATCATGATACAGTAGTCTGAGTCCACCCACATCATATGGCTGTCCGTTCAGTTGACGTCGCCCTTAATACTAGTACACGACAGAAGCTGCCTGCGTGTAGCTAGCGATTGGATGGATGGATCCAGAGTTTAACGACATCTTATAGCAACAATTGTACCTACAGATGGTCCACCTGTAGGTACAATTACACAAAAGTACAATTTTTAAGTGAGGTGTAAATATGAAGAGACAAATGAATAGATAGATAAGTAATTGATATATAGCAGTCCATTACCGAACAGCGAAACAAAACAAGTTCTATCTAGACTTTGGACTGGTACCACCCGAATATGTAGCTTGAATAATGTTATGTCGTTGTATTTAATGTTTACTGACATCTTGTTGATATCAGTTACGTTGGTGAGCATGTAGCTGAGAATGGCTGCGTTTTAAAGGGTGGAACCGTGTCTTCTATGTCGCAATGCTTAGTGTTTAGAGACATCTTGTGAAAGTCAATTGCGACGACGTCGACCTCAATCTACATGCAAGTCCGCGTATATAATTTTAATTATAATTGCTATAATATATCGTAATCGTGATCTCCAAACTTCTAAAGCGCTACTCGAAGGCCAAGCGCAAGGCACCAGCCTATTCAAATCAGAGGGGGTTTCCATAGAGCAGTCCAAAAGAGGTCCGAGTCCGGTTTTTTAATTAATTAATTTTTTATAATATAACATTGTCAGTAGCCACATCTAGTATGCCTTAGAAAATCAACTGTCGCCGGAAATGATGAGGAATATAGCGAAGACCAGTTTTAAATAATTAGCCTAGTTGCTTATTAAAATCAACTAGGCCTTCTGATTATCTAGCATTGTTCTTCGCTACTACGCGAATTTTCATTGTTTTGCGACATCTAATTGCTACAAAGCCATTCACGTTTCCGCCTCTTTTTTTATCCGATCCATACTCTGACGATGCGACTGGCACCGTTCCGTTTTGGAAGCCATGCAAGGCGCCGCAAAAGAAAGGGATTATTGGTAGGGCAATGTCGACGTTACCGGATCTGGCACCACAAGATGTCGCTAAGCAATGTTTAATGCTGCATTAAATTATGAACTTCTATATACAGTTGCATTGTATTGCATTGCATCGTTGTACAGAAGTTCATGATTAAATCCACGAAATAGGTTAGACACCTTTAAAAAGCCACCATTCTCAGCGACATAGTCACCAGTCGCGTTCAATCGCTCCTATGAAATGATAAAACACCCCTCGAAGTCTAGTTTAGAAATATTTTTGGATTTTTATAATACACTGTGGATTAGCGGTCAAATCATCTCTGAATGGAAAGAAGCTATAGTACTCCCAATCCTAAAGCCAGGAACTGATGCTTCAAAACCTCAGTCATACCGACCCATATCTCTCACCCCCGTCCTATGTAAAATAATGGAACGGATGATAACTAATCGACTGGTGTGGTTTTTAGAGATAAATAATCTATTTAATAAAGCGCAATCTGGTTATAGGAAAGCCCGATCTACTTTAGACCAATTGAGTCGCCTACATGATAGTATAAATAAGTCCATAAACAATTAAGGTTTCACTGTAGGAGTTTTTATAGATTTCAGCAGAGCGTATGATATGCTGTGGAAAGACGGACTTCTATTCAAGCTAAGAAATATGGGAATAACAGGAAATATTTATAACTGGATAAATGATTTCTTAACAGATCGTAGTTTAAGAGTGAAAATAGGCAACACGCTATCAGAGAAATTTCTACTACAAAATAATACACCACAGCGTATAGCGTTATATCGCCTATTTTATTTCAGTTGATGATAAATGATATACCATCTGGCAATGAAGACAAAACGATGTGTTCGTTATATGCAGATGACAGTGCTGTATCATGGAGATCAGGAAGAAATCTCACTTTTATATTCAGTGAGTTACAGAAGGAAATCAATGCAACCAGTAGGCTAAGTGATGCAATAACTGGGGTTTTAAAATAAATGAAGATAAAACTGTGAAGGTGGCGTGTGGGTATTTGGGTGGTAGAGGCTTTTGGAGACGTACACCACCCCATTTCCACCCCCTATGCAACGTATGTAATAAGCCAATGCCGGTAATAAGGCTAATGCAGGTAATAAGATCAACGTCAGTAATTAGGCCAGCATAATATGTAGTTAGGTAGTTAGGTCGTCGTAGGTAAAAGGCCAACTTAGGTAATAAGGCCAACGTCGGATTAGGCCAGCGTCGGTAATAAGATCAACGTTTTAAACGTTTTAAACGCCTCTTATTATCTCTTCCTCTTCCTCGCTGCCTACTTCCCTTCTGGCTTCACCCCTTCAACATTCCCTTCCTCTATACTCGCCTTCTTTGTTCCCCTAGATTTCTATCTTATCCCTTTGGCAATTTGGAATCTCAACTGCGATCATCATCATAACCGATATCATTTTTGTCGTTGTTTTATCACCGTTGTTGTTGCAATTTCACCGAAAGTAAATACAAATGCTCGTAAGAGAATAAAAGTGATACGGAACAACATATTGTTGTTGTTGTTATTATTATTTTATCATTAACACCATTATCATTATTATTATCATTATTATTATTATGCAAATCGTCTTAGTCGTCGCCATAGCAACCGTTCTGGTCAAATGGCTGACGTTGTTTCCTCATCCTCATCCTCAGCCGCATCCATATCCTCAACCGCATCCTCAACCGCATCCGCATCCTTAGCCGCAGTCGCATCTTCAGCGGCATCCTCAGCCGATCCTCACCCGCATCCTCAGCTGCAGTCGCAATTTCGTAGGGTTTTCGTCAAAGACATTGCTCGTCACAAGATGTGCTTGGAACAATTGACATTAATACCTGAAATCCACTGCTTCAGTTGGACAACTTTAAAACGATTCATTCCCAGATTAATCGCCAAAGTTTCTACAATTATCTGATAGGTCGTCATCAACGGAGCTGACACGCACATGATATCGATAAACACTAAATAATTCTCATTTCAACCTAAAACTCACGGTTCCATTTAGACACCTTTAAAATCGGGTCATTCTTGGATACATATTCACCTATAGCGTTCAATCACTAAAATTTAATGGAGATCGCATAGCAGTCCATAATCTACAAACGTAATATACTTTATGGAAACGCGGAGGAATGAATCTGTGTATTATTATAAAGCTTAGCATGCATCTTACACGTAAAAAATGAGTCTGCATAAAAAAGAGGTCGGAGAAATAAGGACTTAGAGACTGAATTTGTACAAACATTGTAAGATTAATTTGTCAGAAAGTTAGTCGCCAGGTGGCTAAGGTGTACGCTCAAGGATTTTATGCGTTGAAAAACCTCAGTATTTTCTGTAAATTTTCAAGTTTATTGCGTCTCATATTTTGTTTTTATATCTCAGTGTTTCGGATTTTTATTATTTACTTCGCTTATGAACCGGACTTCCAAATAGTCGAGCATGGTTACTTAAGTTTTACACACCCTTTTTATCGTACGCTAACGATATAAGTAAGTAAGTAAGTAAGTATATCCTTTATTCAAAACCAACTGTTAACCGCATTTTGGTGTACATAGTTAATAATATTAATTTAAGCATCAAACATTCGAATGACAAAGGTTTTGCGAGCTAAAGAGTCAGCATCAGGTATAATTCTATTGTGTGCCCTGGGGCGCAGTGAGTATACAACAGCTTTCTCTGGAGGTAATAACTGATGCAGAACATGTGTTGGGTTAGTTATGATGGCTGAGAAAAGGTTACAATCAGCTCTCTGGCAGAGTTGCTCGAAAGTAAGATAGGATTCCGGTAAATATCGAGACCGGACCAATCTTCGCATTGTTGCCTGAAGACGTGTCCGACCCATTCCTCCCACGTAGCTCCACCACGCCGGTGCCGCATACAACAACCGTGAAACTGTGGTTGCACTTACCACATCATTCAGTGAATGGCCCGATAATCCATATGCGACCGTTATAATCACGCAAAAATGGCCGACGTACATTCAAAATGCCTCGTTGACAGCAAAGACGTTGTCCGAACAGCTTTCGTCAATTCTTACTGTCGCTGGCCATCAGTCTATGAACTTTCCTGAACTACTATGAACTACTTGTGTGCCCCAGGGCACACAAGTAGAGGCTAGAGCAGATCTCGCTATAGGCCTACTGCATTCTGGAAACAGTACGCTGATATTTTGGATGTCAGCCGAAAGCGGTCTGCACACGCAAGAGATTTCTGGACAAATAAGCTCTGAACTACGACACATCACAGGATCTCGAACTGATTTGCATTTTTAAGAAGGGGAAATGACTAGAGAGTGCTTACAAGGGGATAGGATCAAGTTCGCATTGCTTGTTGGAAGGGAATTTATGAGTGATAGTTTTGCTTCGGAGGCAGGAGAGAGAATTGAAAGCGATGACTGAGAGTCAGGAGGTGTAGGGTTGAGAGAGAGGGAGTGAATTAGAGCTGGTGGAGGCAAGGGAAAGTATGGGTCTAGAAGATTATTGTAATGTGAAGCGAAGGGAAGGGATGAGATTCTATCAGAGAAAAATGAACAGAAGGTGTCAACGACAGAAGGGAGGGAAGGGAGCTAGGCAGTGGTGAGGTCGTGAGGAAGATTTGCAATGAAGTAGAGAGTTGACAGTTCTCCAGAGATGTCTTGAGTTGGAGGAGCTGGAATGGATGAGTGAGGAATAATAATTTGTTCAGCTGTGTTAAGTTGATGGTATCTATTTGTGGGTAATGAGGGCATTTGCTCTAGCTGTTGAGTCAGAGGTGCGCTGATTTATGTGCTTAATGCACCTAAGAAAGGTTTTAAAAAATAAATTAAGATAAAACTGTCATAATGATAATTATTCACAAGAAAAATGTAGCAAAGTATTCTAATTTAAATATCAAAATTAACGATAAAACTGTTCAAATTGTGGATAAAGCTATATTCCTTGGATTAATTTTTTATTCCAGACTGACCTGAAAGAACATATTCAACACTTAGTAAATAAAAGCAAATGCAAAATAAATCTGTTAAGGAGTCTTACAGGCCAGAAATGGGGTGCCAGCAAAAGATCTCTATTAACAATCTACAGAACTCTTATCAGGTATAGACTGGATTATGGTTGTCAGGTTTTGTATACAGCGAGCAAACGACTTCTAAAGCAACTTGACATTATCCAATCAACCTGTCTCCGAATCTGCTGTGGAGCAATGAAATCCACCCCTCCCATGCCCTCCAACAAGAATGCGGTGAGATACCTCTTTCCTTAAGGAGGCATAAACTGCAGCTACAATACGTCATTAAACTACAGACATCCCAAAGCAATCCAGCTAAATCAATTATAGCAGATTCATGGGAAACTCAGTATGGAAATTTCAAATTAGGAGCCGAACCAATGAGCACAATTGTTAAGGAATATCTGGGGACCCTTGAAAATGAAATAGAAGGGCAAATGATCTCCGACACACCGCCCTGGCACGTCCCCCCCACAAACACCAATATGGAACTTGGATAGGCTATAAGTAAGAAAGATAACCATGAGGTAATAAAATTTTATGCTCTTGAATTCCTGGCACGTCCCCCACGCAGGCACCGATATGGAACTTAGAGAGGTTATAGGTAAGAAAGATAGCCCTGAGGTAATAAAATGTTATTCTCTTGAATTCATGGCAGTTAGAAAGGTTTTATGTTTTTAGAGGCAATATTATTTTAACATCATGCATACTTGTATACCGTGTTAGGGGGCCATCATCTTGGTCACGAGTGCTCCCCAAATTACAAAAACAACAAAGAATCGCTAGACGACGAAACAATCCATGGCTCCAGTTAGACACCTTTTTAAATTAGCCATTCTCAGCTATAGAAGTCACCAGACTGTTCAATCAGCAGGTTGATCAGGATTGGGTCTCATGGGGATGAGTTCAACGTAACTGGTATCCACAAGATGTCGTCAAACACTTAGTAAACAATGCTAAAAAAAATCCACGGCTCCAGTTACACACGTTTTAAAAGCAACCATTCTCAGTTACATATTTACCAATCGCGTTCAATATGCCAGCATTATTTCTGTCGACGTCAATCGCTAGGCCTAGATCCGCGCCTTAATCTAATACTCATTCATTCATTCATTTTGAAAATTTAATATAGCGCCCCCTCAAGTTACCAACTCAGAAGTGCTCCCATCCCAACCACGGCAATATAAACGGGGCTTAAGTAACTTATAAAACATAAGCGAACTACTCTTAGGCAACAGGCGTATCTTCTATGGGAGTTGATTCCAGATGGAGGGTCGACCACAGAGAAAGTACGACGCTGCCTAGTTGCAGTGGTTGCACGAGGAACCAAGAGCTCATGTAGGGCAAGGTCGACGTTAACCTAAAAGATGTCGCTAAACTGTAAATACTGTTACATTAAATTGACGACTGCAGCTAAGCACCTCTAAAACGCAACCAACCTTAGCTACATATTAAAAATTAACCTGTCGTGTTCAATCGCTAGACTGTTTCTCCTATGTAGGTTAATGTCGACGTTAACCCCAAGATGTCGCTAACTCTAAATGCTGCTGCATTAAATCCACGACTGCATTTAGACACCTTCAAAACGCGTTATTTCACCGCTACGTATCCACAAATCTCGTTCGATTCCTTTAACTCCGCCACTGCTCGTACTCTGGTAGTGCCAGTCCCAGGTCTCGATCATAGAGGAGGGCGACGCCAATGATCTTTGTTATACACACTGTCGGTAAACTGAAACTACTACAAATCCATAAAATTCGTGCGATGAGTTTAACCACATCCTAACTTAGGCAGCGAAGATATTGCATTGCTTTGGTTCAAACGCGGAGCGAATGCCCCGTGGCCCCTTTGGGTCATGTGCGAAGAGAAGGTATTGTGGCCAATTTGGCTCAAAAGCACAGCGAGGCCCCGTGAAGATCCCGAGCGAAGATCCCGTGAAGATCCCGAGCGAAGATCCCGTGGCCCTCCTCTGTTAACAACGCTATAACTAAGTGCTGGACTACGACCTAGAAAAAGAAAGAGAGAGAGGGAGAGAAGGAGACAGACAGACAGACAGACAGACAGACAGACAGACAGATCGACAGACAGGCTTTGAATGCTAAGAATGGCGGCATTCTAAATGGGATGTATAACTGCATTCTTGGTTCTTAGGCAGTAGTGATTTTAGTGTTTAACGACATCTTGTGGATGTCAGTTACGTTGAAGTCGATCTTAAACATCACTCGGTTTGTTGCTGCGAATCCGGCGATTGAACGCTACATGTGAATATGTAGCTGAAAATGGCTGTGTTTTAAAGGTGTCTAACTTCAGTCGTCAATTTAATCATTAAGTTCCATATACAATACAACTGTGTATATAAGTTCATGTTATTTAATGCAACATTATTTAGGGATTAGCGACCTCTTTTATAAAATGCAACAGGCATTTGGAATAACATTTCTCATTAAGGATTTTTGTAAATACGAATTACGGTATTCTCTGCAGTCTGTATTTAGAGTTGTTTTGCTTGAATAAAATAAGACTCATGTTTTCATTAAAATAGCGAGTAGTCCGACTTGACAATTTTTAGTAAGGAATAGAAGTGTGGATTATGATTGTGGTTTTTTCTTTCTTGGTCTCGTTCTTGGTCTTGAGGTTCAAAGTCTTGGCCTTTGTTTTGAAGTTCTAAGTCTTGGTCTTGCTTTATGAGGTTTAAAGTCTTGTCCTTGGTCTTAGTCTTGAGGTTCAAGGTCTTGAGGGTCAAGGTCTTGACAAGACTGCGGTTACGTTGAAGTCGATCTAACGCTTCACTTGTTGTGATGAGAAAAATCGAACGATTGATCGCGAATGGTGAATATGGAGAATGACGGCGTCTTAAAGAGTTTGTGTAACTGCATTCTTGGATCATATGTGAGTCCTGCATACGCTGGAAAAATATTTCCGAAATCTCAATCAAATTGACCCAGATATTTAAGTTTGAAAACGGTGAACGAACTTTCGTGTCACCCTATATAAACTAACAGAAATTTAATCATGTGTGTGTGCGTGTGTGTGTGTGTGTGTGTGAGTGTGCGTGCGTGTGTGTGTGCGTGCGTGCGTGCGTGCGTGCGTGCGTGTGTGTGTGTGTGTGTGTGTGTGTCTTTAAGGAATGCCCCTAAGTTTTTTAGAATAACAATTTCTTTTCAATAGCGGAGTAACTAACTATTTGAAACGTGTGTTCTTAAGGACTTAGCAACGCAGGTAACACAATACAATCACACTGGCACAACTGGGGTTGGAAACGACCCCATTGGGTGTGCAATGAAGAAATAACGGGATGGAGCTCTAAGAAAGACTGGGGTTGAGCCCCCACCATCGTTAATTCTCACCTGTTGTATTGTATATTGAAGTTTTTGATTAACGCCATGACTGATGTTTGACACCTTTAACAATCGGCCAATCTCGGCTACATATTCACAAATCGCGTTCAATCGCTAGGTATGCTGGATAAGTTCTTTGTATGAAGCGTAATATGTCGCCAAACTGTAAATGACGATGATGATGAAAAGTTCCTTGATCTAACCTCAGAAGCACTCATGGGTATGAAGTGCTGGCGACTTCATTTTCTTAGCTTCGGCAGATGAGAGAATGGCCAGTCCTCTTCCTCACCGTCTCATCTTCTCACCGACAGCGTACGGTCAATGTACTAGTTATAGCTGAGTTGGCTGCACAATTGTTGTTATACATCCCTTTTGAAACCCCACTGCCCTTTTCAGCTACATGTCCAGCAATCGCGTTCAGTCGCTTTGTTTTTTTTATATCCAATGCTCGTGAATAACCTTGTGCCCTGATTAGTGTGAAAAACTTCTAGGCTTACGTTACGGTCGACGTCAACGCGATTGAAACCTATAATACATTGATGGACACTAAATATTGCTATATAACATCCAGGCCACTTTGTCGTTTAGTACCAGTTCTAAAGCTGTCGTTGAACTGAAACTACACAACCATCTGTAATAGAAGTTTAAGAAAAATTTTCATTCCGATGCATTAAGTTCTTTCATTCCGTTTCACAAGATTTCTAAGGAAAAAGACACAAGGGCAGAACAAGATTACGCCGGATAGATATAGTATAAATGAGAACATAACATCACTCGGACTAACACTAATGGAAACAATAGACTTGACAAATGATCGAGGACAGTGGTGTTCATTTATTCGTACCCATCTCTGCCGAACTGCTGACGTCAGGAAACTGATGATGATTATCACAATACATTTAATTGCTTTGATAACAAGTGTGTTGAGTCGCCGTAAGGCTGCCGTCAACGACACTGTCGGTCACGAGATGTCGCTAGTACAACTGACATTAATTCCACTGCGCCAGTTTGACACCTTTAAAATGCTAGCATTCTCAGCTACATATAGACCAGTCACGCTCAATCGCTAGGTTTACTAAAGAACTATTTTGTTATGTAGGTTAACTTACATAAAAGGAAACGAGGGTAGGTGGCCAGTCATAGCACCTAGGAAAAAATAGCTTCTGTTGCTACAGTATAAGATGTCGTTAAACGCTGGATCCAACTATACATCCATCCGTCCGTCCGTCCGTCCGTCCGTCCGTCCGTCCGTCCGTCCGTCCGTCCGTCCGTCCGTCCGTCCGTCCGTCCGTCCGTCCGTCCGTCCCTACATCCATCCATCCATCCATCCATCCATCCATCCATCCATCCATCCATCCATCCATCCATCCATCCCCAGCCATCTGTCAATCCATCCAGCCATCCATCCATCCATCCGTCCATCTATCCATCCATCTATCCATCCATCTATCCATCCATCCATCCAACACGAGTGGCTGGCTCAGAACACTTATGCACGTAACAAAATGGACTGCACTTGATCTTAACTTTATTTAAATTCTTCTCGCAGGTGTTTTAATTACTTTGAAGTTAGGAGTGGCACGGTAGAATTGCCTCAAAGACGTTGGTCTTGTTAAGGCTTGCAACTCCCAAGAAATTCTGGAAATAACTTGTAAAACTTAACGCTCTGTTTCATCAAGAATGCACTAATCATAATCGTTACCACGGATTTCTTCTCTACCTGTGAAAGGTAAGATCGCCGTCCACGCAACTGACATTCACAAGATATCGCTAAGCACTAAGTACTGCTACATAAAATCCACGACTCCAGTTTAAAAGGAGGGCGTTGTCAGACACATATTTTTTTCCAATCTCGTTCAATCGCTAGGTTTATATGTGTGACGGTCAGTGAAGCGTAAGATCGACTTCAACGTAACTGGAATCCACAAGATGTCGCTACACACTAAGTAGTATTACGTAAGATCCACGACACCAAATATGCACTCACTTTTAAACGCAGCCATTCTCAACTACATATTCACCAATCATGACGTTAAATCGCTAAGAAAGGAGGACGGAGACGCTAGTCATCTTTTTCATGGAACAATGTCGTTAGCAAACAACTAACAAACCAATCCATTCATGGCTATATATTTACCAACAGCGTTCAGTTGCTACATGACGAACCATCAGTCATACGAAGAGGTGTTATATGAACTTATGAAGGGTAAGGTTGACTTCAACGAAACTGACATCTACAAGATGTCGTTAAACAGTAAACAATGCAGGGGTACTCCCACTTGTGGACTGGGATACTGCACCCCCCACTTTTTAAGCAATACTAATCAATATTAGTATCCGCCTTGCTTCGTGTATTTTGACAAAGTCAGGATTATATACCAAAGAAGTACGAAAGTACTTAGGTACACAGGTAAACCCAGAGCCAGACGAACGGAGTCACAAGCAGTCAGACAGCCATACAGGTCACCCAACAGACAGGCAGACTTAGTCACACAGGTCACTGGACAGACTGACCTCCGGCTTGCAGGTCGCAGGCGCCACAGATCTGGGCCACGGCTACACTCTTCTTGGAAAGATCTGACATCACCCTCATTCTCCGCCTAATGGTTGTCATCTATGTAATATATGGATTTGGAGATGTAGGTCAAAGCGCAAGGTTCTATATCCTTCATCAATCACAAATCCGTATATGGACCTACACTCATATTTTTTGGCCTTTAGATGACTCCTAACTCCTCAGTCCCTCACAATCTCAGAATGAATAACTGGTTAAATATATCCGTTCTGTCTAGCTGAAGAAAGCTCCCTTTGTTACATAATTTAAGCAATGAAGACGTCGCTAATTTTGACTGATACGCGTCGTGTTCGGATTTTGCTGATAGGGAAATGGATAAATTTATTCTGAAGCGAAAACTAGAAGATGACAATATCGACGATGAAATTGCCTTAATGTTGGTAAGCTCATCAGCGTTTCATAACAAGTTACTGACAGCGTAACGTGTCCGAAAGGGTCCCCTTGCAAAATGCGAAAGTGGAGAAGAAATTTGTAACCCCCAGTTTTACTAACGCCCCTCGTGACCATATATCTGAGAATGACAGCTTTGTAAAGAGGGTGTAACACTGCATTATTTAATCATATGCAGTAGTAATTTTAGTGTTTAACGGCCTCTTCTTGGTGTCAGTTACGTTGAAATTGATCTTATTCTTGATGAACAACCCTCAACATATACCTAGCGATTAAAAGCGACTGATGAATATGTACCTGAGAAATGACACTGTTTTAAAGGTGTTTAAACTCAGGCGTGGACTCAAATATCAAATTTTATATACAGTACAATACAATGCCATACAATACAACTGTGTATAGAAGTTCAATGGAAGGGCGTTCCATAGGGATAGGCCCACGACAGCTCTAGAGCGAGACTGAGTCAGGACAGACCTCGACAGAGGAACGAAAAAGATCAAGACAACGTAGAGGTCAATGAGAAGAAGGACAGAGATTTTCTCATCAGGTCACAAAGATATAGGCTGGAGCTAGGCCCTAGAGACAAGTGTTATGATCTTGAAGTGATATGAGCGGAGTCAGGAAGCCAATGCAAGACATCAACTGCCTGTATATCTTGGACTCTGGAAAATGCGATGATAACATTCCAATCCTACGCACTACGGAAGAAGGCGAACACCAGTTCACTGTATCACCTGGTATCAGTGATATGTCAAATCTAAATTATACTTTATCTGTGACTGCTGATGGTGACTTAATCCTTGCAAGAAGAGATCAGGACAGACAATGTATAATGAGCATATATAACGCGAATGGTTCCTTGCAACATGAAATGACGTTGTCTCCAGATATGTTTGGAGAGTTTGGATGCTACCAAATAATTCCAAAATCAAATGGAAACTTTGTCCTGGTTTCATTAAACGACCAAAGGCGGGCAAAATTAACGGAGGTCGATATGGATGGCACTATTCTACGCCAATACCAGTCGTCACTTAACACATTTAAGGGTGTTTGTAGTGCAGACATGAATGGACGCATCCTGATTGCCGAAGGGTTCAGAAGAATGGAGCTTTTAGATTCCGAATTCAATCTCATGGATTTTGCTATCCCGCAGACGGATGAGGACAAATTCATTTTACGATGGCAGATTGCACTACAATAGCGAAGGGAATGAGATACATAATATCCACTTCAACCATTTTAAACACCTTTTAAACGCTTTCATTTGCAGGTATAGATATGCTTCAATGGAGTTTAATCGCCAGATTCTTCCTCAACATCTGTCTTTGCTGAAAGTAAGGTCGTCGTCAACTGAACAGACATCCACAAGAAGGCGCTAAACATTAAATGCTGATACATAACACCATGGTTTAAATTACACACCTTTAAAACCCGCCACTATGTGTTATATATCTGCCATCGCCTTCAATTGCTAGCTTCAAACAACTTCCACTCTATGTAGATTAATGCCGACGTTAACACACAAGATGTCGCAAAACACTAAATAATGTTTCAACAAATCCACGTCTACAGTTAGACACCTTTAATACGCTGTCATTTTCACTTACATATTTGCCAATAGCGTTCAATCGCTATATCACTTCTAGTCACGCACCATAGAGGTTAAGGTCGACGTTAACACACAAGATGTCGCTAAACACTAAATAGCACTAAACAACACTTGGTCACCGCTCTCTTCGCTCTGCTACCAGTAGTGATCAACTCTGTTCCCTTCGCACGCACCGCTACTATGCTGCAGCGCGCTTTCTGCGTCGTTGGACCCACAATTTCGAATGTATTTTCCTTCTGATCT
>OY744614.1:4448011-4610511 GCA_963556255.1 Allolobophora icterica
AATAATAATAACAATAATAATAATAATAATAATAATAATAATAATAATAATAATAATAATAATAATAATAATAATAAGCTTTGCCTTATTTTGACAACACGTTGTCTTCAAGGTTGCATCGAAATGTCACGCTATCGAATAAGGCGCCATGAGAATGGCTGAGATGTCATGAAGACTTACTGATAATGGTGACGACGACAATGATGATGATTATGATGGTGACTACTCAACTGAAAAGTACACAAACCGTACGGTGTTGGTGGGAAGATGAGGTGGCGAGGTAGAGGACTGGCCACAACCCTCATATGCCGAGGCTAAGAAAATGAAGCTGCTAACACTTCATACTCATGGCTGCCTTAGGGCTGGGATAAGGGACTACCCTTCTTCTGCAAATACTAGTCCAGTCCTACAACGTTATTTAATGCAACTTTCCATCCTATCGTCTCCCTCGCTGCCTCCTTCCCTCCCTTAGGCCCTCACCTCCTCAACTTTCGCTTCCTGTATCCGCATCTGCTGTTCCCCTTCCTTTCCATCCTATTTCTTTAGGAATTTGCTACCTCAACTACTATCATCATCATCAACATCATCATCATCATCATCATCATCATCATCATCATCATCATCATCATCATCATCATCATCATCATCATCATCATCATCATCATCATCATCATCATCATCATCACCACCACCACCACCACCACCACCACCACCACCACCACCACCACCACCACCACCACCACCACCACCACCACCACCATCTCAAGGTCATCCACGCTGCATGATAGGACTTCCTAGGTCCTACAAAAAAGTGATTCCTGGAAAGCACAGACATAATAACTATTTTTGCTGATCATGCAACAGTTCGCTTTCAAAGTTTTCTCAAACTCGACCGAGTGATTCGATCCTATTCTGGTTTCCTGTTGATGCTTTTCACGAGATTTCAAGGGATAAAGAAACAAAGGATTGGCCAATTAAGACTACGCTAGATATTTAATATAAATGAGGTCATAACATCACTTGAACTGAAACTCTGGGTTCGGGGGGAATAGACATGACAAGTGACCGAGGACAATGATTTTCTCTTATTCGTACCCATCGCTGCCAAACTGCTGGCGTCAGGAACTCATGACAATGAAAATGGGTTTAATCGTTTTGATAACAATTGTGTTGAGTCGCCGTATGTTGGTGTCAACAACACTGTCGGTCACAAGATGTCGTTAGCAGAATTGTCATTAAATCCACTGCTCCAGTTAGACACCTTTAAAACGCTGATACTCTCAGCTACATAAACGCCAATCGCGTTCAATCGCTACCTACCTTCATGAATATGAGGTCTGAAGAGTAGGATCAACTTCAACGTAACTGAGACCCATAACTAACTGATGCTACAAAAAAATGAAACCCACAGTTCCATTTAGACATCGTTAAAACGCGGCCATTTCAGATAAGTGTTCATCAGTCGCGTTCAATCATTGACTTCGAAAGAGCGTACGACATGCTACACGTACCCACACTCCTACATAAATCAAACTGAATATCGACTTTAAGTTTTGTAAGAAGCCTATAAAGCTTGAGAAAACGGCAAAATTCCTGGGATTGGTTTTCGACAAGTTAAGACGGAATGCAAAATAATAAAATATTGATTGTCATTGTTTAAAAAGTGGGGGTGTGCACTCCAGTCCAAAACGGGGGACACGGGTACACCTAGTATCCCCGACAAATTACGCCTATGTATTTACCAATCGTTCAGTCGCTTGGATAGCAATTCCTTCAAATCTCCGTTGGGTTCAGTTCGCGTCAACGACCCTGGCAGTCGAAAGAGGTCGTTAGTGCAATTTAACCCTCGAGTGCCCAAGCTATTTTTTGGTACACGAATGCCCAACGGGGGGGTCCGACCGGACCCCAATGTTTTCATTGTGATATCTGGAGAACGGATTGGAATATTTTAACGGGATTTGGCTTGTTATAATCCAAATTCAATTTGCAATCGACTGATATATGGTATTTCACAATAGCGCCACCTGGTGAAACTTTATTTGAACTTTAATAGGGGGCCTACTCTTTTGTAGTTTCTTTGCAATTTCGGAATTTTTAGCATGTAATCAATTGTACGCATGTAATTGTTCCCCGGTTGTGGGGTACAGGATTGGAATATTTTAACGGGATTTGGCTTGTTATAATCCAAATTCAATTTGCATTCGACTGATATATGGTATTTTACAATAACTTGCGCTAAAAATTTATTTCTGGGTTGGTAAACCATATGCCAGTATGACCACCAGCCGCATATCTTGGGGTGTCCTTGGTATATGCTATGGTTGTGGGGTACAGAAATGGAATATTTTAACGGGATTTGGCTTGTTATAATCCAAATTCAATTTGCAATCGACTGATATATGGTATTTCACAATAACGTGCGTTAAAATAATTTATTTCTGGGTTGGCAAACTATATGCCAGTATGACCATCAGCCGCATATCTTGGGGGTGTCCTTGGTATATGCTATGGTTGTGGGCTACAGGGTGGTAGTATAATCACGCAAAATATAACATACGAAGCCCAATTGAATGCTTTAGGATGTCCTAGAAGCATTTCTACAATTTCGTAGCCGTTCTAAAGTTATCCGTGAAAAGCGGGTCTGGGGTCCGGTCGGACCCCCCTTGGGCATTCGAGGGTTAAATTAATACATGAAATCCACTGCTCCATTTTAGACACATTTTAACCCTCTGAAGTACCCCTGGGGGTATTTTTGACCCCCACATATATTTCTTATTATATATTTCCTCAACTATGCAATGCATGCGTATTAACTTCTAAGACATTGATTCTATGTTTCTGCTCAACAGATTCATTCAATTTAGTACGTCATTATTGAAGCAGGGAACCGGTGTTGGTGTTTGACAGAGAAAGTAAACAAATAGTAGTGCAAACATGGCGACCTATTCGCATAGCGCGGTGATTAAACATATTAATGAGTGGTTAGACAATGAAAACGACGTATCTGACATGAGTGATGGTTCAGATCCATCAAGTGATGAAGAAGATCAGTTGGAAGTACAAAATGTACAGCCGTCAGATGAAGATATAGATATAGCCGGAGATGCTCATGACGATGATGACACGGACCTTTACAGCGTTGATGAACACGAACCCGTGGACACTGTGTTGGATGTTATCAATTCTGTGGCCAGTGGTAGTGGCTTCATTGAAGAAAATTATAGATGCAGTAAGTGTCAGCAGTTCGTTTGCGGAAATCATGCAGCGAAATCATTCGTGTGCGATACATGCAAGGACGACTAATTGAATATTTTCGAACACGCTTCCTTGTCAAGAAGATCGATACGAACCACAGACCTATATCTCCTTATGATATATTATAATTTGGATGCTATGACTTCAGTTATTATATCTACTATGTTGATATTGTGCATTAGACTATTGCCTATCTCTTTACTCTGGCCTCCTTTCTGCACGCCTAGACTGCCTTGACCGCATCCTGCGCTCTGCTGCACGCCTTATTGGCCAAATACCATATTTTGGCCATGTATCAAATTATATGCTGGAGGTCCTGCATTGGCTCCCTGTACGGCAGCGCATTGAATACAGGATCGCCTCCTTTGGTTGGCGATGTCAACTGGGTCTCGCACCAAAATACCTGATGGATCTCTTCCGGCCTGTGTCTGCTTCTCGGACTGCTCGAGTCCTCCGCTCGGTGGGGAGGGGGATGCTATCCGTCCCGTTTGCCCGTACTGCTATCATGCAGACCCGCGCTTTCTCGGTGGTTGGCCCGACCATATGGAATGGCCTTCCCTCTGAGCTGCGCCTACATCCTAGGTCTTCCTCTGGTACCTTCTATGACCACCTGAAAACTGCTCTTTTTCGCCGTGCTGGAGTCGGGAGCGCCTCTGAGTAGTTCCCTTGAAGTGGCGCTATATAAATTTACGAATGAATGAATTAGTTGTTTCATTGGAAATATTACACTCAAAACATGCTTAAAATAGTGGGGGTCCTTTTGACCCCCAGGGGTACTGAAACGTGTTTTTCAAAAAGGTGTGCCACCGAGGGTTAAACGCTTTCATTCCCAGGTAGGCCTATAGATATTCGTCAATCATGTTTAATCGCTGCTTAAAGGTAAGGTCGTCGGAAACTGAACGGACATCCAGGAGATGTCGTTAATCACAAAATAAAGCTTCGTGTCAATTGCGGTATGAAATGTTACGAAACAATGTCGTTAAACAGCAGCTAACCAACCAATCAATGAATTATTAATTAATACGAGTATCCTGTGTAAGGTTAGGTCGACGTTAACGGGACTGACATCTTAAAGATATCGGGATATCGCTAAAGACTAAGCAATGCTACATAAAATCAACGACTCCAGTTAGACACCTTTTAAAGGTAGCCATTCTCAGCTACATATCTACCAATCGCGTTCCATCGTAGGTCGTAAATATCTGCTTGCATAAAGAGGTGTTATTATATGAAGCGTAAGATGGAATTCAACGTAACTGACATCCGCAATGAATCGCTAAATATTAAGCAATGCTAGATGAAATCCACGATTGCAGTAATACATCCCCTTAAAATGCAGCCATTCTCACTATATATTTACCAGAATCTCAGTAAGGCTGGGATTGTTGAAGAGGCCGCCTTGGTCCGCACCCATGTTCTTGTGACGGCTCTATTCGGTTGTGTAACCATTTCCGTGAACTAAACTCGTTGACATTACCAGGTCCCTTCCCTGTGCCCAGAGTGGAAGCTTTAATTGATGAGGTCGGGAAGGCGATGTTCCTGATTAAACTTGATGCAAGTTCCGATGCAAACTCTGGCAGGTTCCGGTAGATCCTCAATCTGGTCCTTGTAACTATTTGTTACACCTGAAGGGTTTTAAGAGCGGCGCACTATGGACTTTGGTCTTAAAATGCTCTTGCAACGTTTTGTCGTTTGGTACAGAAGATGATCAACGACCAGGGTCAGATCAACCAATAACACACAGACAGACAGACAAACCAGAAACCTTCTCTCTCTGTCTTTGTCTTTGTCTCTCTCTCTTTCTTTGTCTCTTTCTCACTCACTCAGTCACTCACGCTTTCTGTGTGTGTGTCTCTCTCTCCATATATAATATGATATTTTAATATATATATTACATGCATTACGCAACCGCAAATCAAACGGTAGCTAAAACTGAAAAGAAACTGCAACTGAAACTGCAACTGAAACTGCAACTGAAACCGCAACTGAAACTGCAACTGAAACTGCAAATGAAACTGCAACTGAAACCGCAACCGAAGCTGCAATCGAAACTGTCAACGCAATAGATGGAAGGAGCCACACGGCCACATGAGGTTCTTCATAGGCCACAAAAGCGAAGAGTTCCTATGAATGGGATGTGCATAAGTTTGCGAACCTGGAAAGTAGACGCATTGTATAGACTTAGTGTGATGGTCCGCAGGTAGACCTATCGTGTCTCTATGGATTGGAATTGCTTTCAGTTGAAAACGTTTTGCCGGATAGAGTTACGCGGCTTCGTAGAAGACCCTGCTTAGGTCAAGAAAGCGACTCCTGGAAAGCAGATGCTAAGCACAATCGCTGTTTAAGAAAATAATTCCTGCTGATGCTATCTATTCTGCAATTGCGTTTCTAAGGAAAAAGACACAAAGGCAGACCAAGACTATACGCTGGATGGATAATATAAATGAGGACATAACATCACTTGGACTAACACTAAGGGAAGCAATATACTTGACAAATGACCGAGGACAATGGAGTTCATTGATTCGTACCCTTCTGCAAGAAACAGCTGGAGGAAGGAATTGATGATAATGATAATGCGTTTAATCGCTTTGATAACAATTGCGTTGAGTCGCCGTGAGGCTGCAGTCAACGACGCTGTTGTTAGTACAACTGACATTAATTCCACTGCACCAGTTAGACACCTTTAAAATGCTGATACTCTCTTCTACATATTTACCAGTCGCGTTCAATCGCTAAGTTCACCGGAGGCATAGTTCGAGAATTCGCATTTTACGAATTTTACGAATTTTAAAAATTCACGAATTTTTACGAATTTTAAAACTGCAGTTATAAAATTCGTTAAAATTCGTGAAATAATAAAATAATAGAATTCTTTGCCATGGCAACGAATTTGATTATTTGTTTACTTTTCAACTTTTAAGCAAGTAAATGTCAATGGCATATGCAATCAATCAATCAGCCGTAAAAGACTAGCAAGACAATAGTAATGATATTCAGTTACTGTTCTACTTGAAGTCTTGAACTTCGATTTCTTTCATAGTTGGGGTGTACGACTGTGAGTTTCATTCAGCAGAACGAAAAGCCACCAGTGCCCCAGCTCCAGTGTGATCAGTCAGTCATTAACACAGCTTGCAACCAAACATGGTTAAAAAGGGTTGGCAACGTTCACCGAGCTGTGTCTTCTGATTTTGATCAGAAACAGCCCACTGCAGCTCCCACTCGACTCTGGTTTCTGTATTTTCGCCTTGCAACTGCTCCCGAATTCGGGCAGAACAACCAACAAATTCCTTGTCACAAAAACAACACTGTATTTTTGGATTACAATATCCTTCTCCTCCAAAATTACTACATAGACCCTACTTCCACTCCGGTCCATGTTCTTTCACCTTTAAAAATTATATTTTAACTAAATTAACTCGTTACGTAGCCTAATAAACTTTTATATTGAATTTTGCAATAAATTCTAAGCAGAAGCTTAACACAACAAATCATGACATCATCACATTTGTTGTTGTCTACGCTGTCTTTGCAAAACGCCACTGTCAATGTTAAAAAGGCCCAACAATGGCCCAACGAATTTATACGAATTTTAAAATAGACCAAAAATTCGCGAATTTTTACGAATTTTAAAACCGAAAGTCACGAATTCTCGAACTATGACCGGAGGTATGCCTATGCGAATTTTAAAACCGAAAGTCACGAATTCTCGAACTATGACCGGAGGTATGCCTATGCTAATTAAGATAGGGTAGTGGTCACTGCCCAGGGAGTTAGACGAAACACTCCAATGCACTTCAAAGGTAAAGAATCAGAGGCTAAACTAGTGTAGTGTAGGGGATGGTACTTTCCCATAGGATAACGAAGGACAGAGTTCAGCAACGTTTACATTGAAATATTTATAAGTTCCATATACCAGATCACAGACCATTTCTGCTCTGATATGTTCCGGAGCATAATAATTTACACTGTTCAGGATGCGCCCATGATTACCAACTAACCTGAACAGCAGCTCTTGCTTATTGATAAAGTTATTTCCTCCTGTCTTTGAGACTCCTTCACTTGCCTCATTCTTTTTGGTCGGATTTCGAGAGACCTTTAAGGCGGATTCCACTGTTGATCGGTTGATTGTCTGGACTGGAGTCGAGTTTATCAGAGGAGTCTCTCGTCTCGAAGGACCTCGCATAGGGTTGAAAGTTAGTTGTCTCTTGATAGGCTGTGTTTGCAGGGCTGGGGTGCTTGTCTGCGGTTCCCTTGGATGGGCTTTTCTGGTCTGAGCCAGTGGATTTCTCACCGCGTCAATTTCCTCTGATTTCCTCAGTCGAGCAACCTCGGCAAGACATTTTATTTTGTAGGGCTAGATTAGCTACTATTTTCGCCTCTTTGTACTCGGGGCATTCTTTGTCATATGTTGGATGACTACCCAAACAATTAACACATTTAAAACCACCCTCACTTACCCTACAGTCCTTCACATCATGGGCCTCCGAACACTTCGGACAGCGAGGTTTTTTGGCCTTACAGGAAGCTGCCGTATGATGAAAGCGACTGCATATATAGCATCTTACGGGGCTGGCTATATATTCTCTAACCTTGTAAGACCTCCAACCAACACAGACCTTATCAGGGATCACATCGCAATCAAAAAACAAAATCACTGAGCTCGTCGGTGTTTTTACACCATTGTATCTCTTAGAAATTCTCATCACTTTACTCACCTGAGCTTCGTGAACTTCTCTCAGTATGTCATCATCAGTCATTTGGATGTCAACGCCAATGATGACTGCCTTGTTGCGAAGTTGCTTGTTCGTATTCTCTTTCGTACTGGAATAAGGCAAACCTGCATTCTATAGCAATCACTGCATTTCCTGATTTTCTGGCAGTTTTAGATTTTAAAATCACCTCTTTCTGTACCTCTGTCTTTCAAATAATCATAAGGGACTCCCTCTGATGCCTGAATTCTGTCCACCAACACGAAGTCCTTAACTATAGCATCCCTTATGTTACGTGAGTTTCTCGGGCATGCCAGATTCTCAGAAATACCCTTCACATACACCACCAGATCACCCGATTGCTTACTTTCAACCCTTACCTTCTTTGCAGAGTCACTAAAATCCCTCAGCTCTGGAGTACCCGCCTTACGCTTCTTCCTCACTTTCTGAAAACCATCCGCATCCATACCCCCACTAGCTACCTCCATCCCCTCCTCAATTACCCTAGTTGAACTACCCACTATAGTGCGCTCAGTCCCACCCTCCTCAGGGATGGCGCTCAGATCAGTCACCAGTTGGCGACTGTCGTCAGCCGCCATTGGTGCACAAATTTACTTCTCACCACGTGCTTTCATCAGCTCAGAAAGGACACGATAACTCTTCTGCGCAACTGGTAGTGAAAAAACAAAATCTCGGTGTCCATTTACAACAACTATAGCTCTCACCTAGAACAACACGATTGACGAACAGCTATAAAAGGTGTCTACGTGGAGCAGTGGATTTCATGTATAACTGTCCATTGTACTAACAATCAATCAATCAATCAATCAAATTCGTTTATTCATACATTAAGTTGACACTGACGCAACTTAGACAAACTTAAACAAACTTAGACATCTTGCGACTGCCAGGGTCGTTGACGGGAACTCTACGATGATTTGAAGGAAAAAATATGTAGCTCGGAATGGCGGTGTTTTAAACGGGGTGTATAACTTCAAGCGTTGATTTTATATCGATTTGTTTAGTGTTCAGCGACATCTTGTGGATGTCAGTTCCGTTGACGACGACCTATCGACAGCTGTACAGTAGCTGAAAATTTGGCGAAGAAACGCGATTGACGATTATTTATTGTGAGGAATGATTTGTTTTAAAGGTGTCGTAACGGCAGTAGTGGATTTCATAAAGTAATATCCGTTGTACCACCGACATCTTGTGATGGATAGTGTCGTTAACGGAAACCCTACGGAATTGCTATAAAATTGACTTAACGAATTTTAAGAACATAATAATGATCATTGCACCAGTGTGAAACATTTTCTTAAACTTCCATTACAGAGGGTTGTGTAGTTTCTGCTCAACGACGCTGTGTCATAACAATTATTGGCGTTGCTCTCCTCCTTTAGACAGTTTTAGGACTGGCCTCAACCGACAGCCACCATTTTAGTGTCTGATTGCCAGAAGTCGCGACTATCACCATTTCCCATGTGTACCAAAGCGTAGAGTTTAAGGTTTAGGAAGACCCATAATTTAACTCCAGCCAGCTAAACTTTCTTGACCTAAATACCATTTCAATCTATAGAGTCGCTCCTGTTGTACCAGTAAATATACTCATTGTGTCTATGCTTAGCATCAGATCTGTACACAACCGAATAGCAGTTAGACTTAGGCACAAGCACAATACGTGCGGACCAAGGACTATCGGCGGCCTCTTCAACAGTGTCAGCAATAATGAGATTCTGGTAGATATGTAATAAGAATGGCTGAGTTTTAAAGGGAGTGTTTAACTACAATCGTGGATTTTATGTAGCACTGTTTCCTGTTTAACGACGTCTTGACGATGTCAATTACGTTGAAGTCGACCTCACGTTTCATATAACACGTCTTCTTGGGATTGAACGACCTCCTTGGGTACCCAGCGATTCAACGCAGTTAGTACATATATGTTTCTGTCAAGGACTGCTTTTTAAAGGTTTCTAACTGAAGTCAATGATTTTATGTAGCATTGTTTAGTGTTTAGCGACATCTCGTGGATATCAGTTGCGCCTGTTCAAGACGGTTGTATCAGTAAAGATACTTATTACGTCTATACTTAGCGTCTCTTTCCAAGAATCGCTTTCGTGACCTAAGCAGGTTCTTCTATGAGGCCGCGTAACTCTATCCAGAAACAGTGTTTTGAACTGAAAACAATTCCATTCCAAAGAGACGCGACACTTTTACCTGCCGACCATCACATTAGCTCTATACAATGCGTCGATTTTCCAGGAATCGTAAATTTAGAAACTTCCCATGCATATGAACGTGTCGCATCTTTGTCGCTTGTTGAGACCCTTACGTTGCAGTTTCAGTTGCAGTTTCTGTTGCAGTTTCGGCTACAGCTACAGTTGTCTAACTGGAGCCGTGGATTTTATTTGAGCATTAATTGTTTCTACGTAACAAGTTGCGTTAATGTCAACTTGAGTCTATGATTAAACGAAATTAATTGATTGATCGATTGACTGATTGATTGATTGATTGAGTGAGTGAGTGAGTGAGTGAGTGAGTGAGTGAGTGAGTGAGTGAGTGAGTGAGTGAGTGAGTGAGCGAGTGAGTGATTTATTTATTTATTTATTGTGTGTTTAACGACATCTTGTGGATGTCAGTTACGTTGAAGTCGACCTTACGCCTTACGGACCAATAGTGAACTAATCTGCCGTCTTAGCGCTGGTAAATATGTAGCTGAGAATAGCAACTTATAAAAGGTGTCTAACTGAACCGTGGATTGTTTCATGACAATTAATAGTGTTTAGGATATTACATGTAGGTGTGTTTCAGTGTCGCTGATGTCGACTTAATCTTTCATATAACTGTTCAGCAGGAGGTATTCTGACGATTGGATTGGATCCAAAGGTTAACGACATCTTACAACTCCTCTGACTTATTTTGCAGATTTTTACAGTTATCGCTCTACCACCGTTAAAATATGACTAACGTGGTCCTTTGTGTGGAATCCATAGGATCTTTTGATGTACCACCTGTCTTGTTTAAAGCTTCTTCGGTTCTCCATGTCTGGCAAATGCAACTTATGGAGCTGCAGCCTATGTAAATTTTAAGCAGGTGGATTGTTCTCAAAATTTATTGTAAAACAATTTAGTATTTAGAAACTTCGTGTGTTACAATAAATACATGAAAATTGTGAGTGAAGCTGAAAAGAAGAAGGGCAACATTATATCAGTCCGGGGGGAGGAGACTCTTTGGGGAGACTGTTTTTTGGGGAGACCCTGTTTTGGGGGAGACTGTCGTGACAACTTATGGATCCGCAGTATTTAGGGTTTAGCGAAATCTTGACGGTTAACGTCGACCTTAACATACATAGGAGAGAACAATTGATTTAGTCTAGCAATTGGACGCCATTAGTACATATGTAGCAGATAATGACGGCGTACTTTTAAAGGTGTCTAACTAAAATTGTAGAATTTATGTAGCAATATTTTACGTTGAGGCTGGAGTGACACTAAACCGACAGTTAGTTAACAATCTCGGTTTTGACTGCAGAGTCGCCAGACCAACTGCAGGAACTGACAGACAGGAAAAAGGACAGTAGCTTGAGGTTTAGACTCAGAATAAAGAACTGAAAGTGAAACTGGATGGAGAGGAGTTGGAGCAAGTTACAGAGTTTGTGTACATGGGAGGACTAATAACGGAAGATGGCCAATGTACAAAGGACATGAAATATAGGATTGGGCTAGCGGCAGCGATGTTTTTCAGATTGAGTTGGATGTGGAAGACGAGCAGCATATCAACAAGAACCAAAATAAAACTGTACAAGACATTTGTCATCCCAGTACTGATGTATGGATCTGAGTGTTGGTGCCTACGGAAGAAGGCTCTGTGTGTGTGTATATATATATATATATATATATATATATATATATATATATATATATATATATATATATATATATATATATATATATATATATATATATATATATATATATATATATATATATATATAAAACGTCTGCAGCTTTATATAACATTGTCAGTAGCAATTTACATCTAGGATGCTTTAGTTTAGAATGTCAACTGTTCAGTTAAAATGTTACGAGTTACATAGTTAGTGCTTGTCGCGTTCAATCACCAAATGCTCATTTGGTGGTTGAACGCGATTAACGATTATTTATAGCTGTGAATAGGAGCGGTTAAAAGGTATGTATGTATATTCGTCTAATTCTTGAAATCAAGCTTTGCTGGCAATAACGCAGCCAATTACAGAATAATGATAGGGATTGGGTAGATGCTAAGTGTCGTGGATTGGCCAACGGGAGCTCCTAAGTTTCTTCAAGTGACCACTAGAGTTTAAATTGAGGTTAGTATATGTCTTTGTATAGCATTCTTGGAATAAAGTTTCGCTTGTCCTTGACTGGGAGAGCAAAGGGGTGTGGCCGGTTGCGGAGGTTATATCCGCTATTTGGTCGCTCAGAGCACATCCATCGCAGCCCGTGTTCTTGGTTTCCAAGTATGGCGTGAAATAGCCTTTCGTCTGCCTGGGCGGCTAGTTGGGTGGCTGTGGACGTCTCAGGATGGAGATAACAAGATCTCTTTATTCTTCGGATGAATCGTTCTATCCGCTCTATTTCGGCCCCCCTCCCCCGAGGAAGCCCCACCAGGCCGGAGAGGGGGGCCCGATAGCGCATTGGATAACATCTGGCGTAGAGTGCGAGAGGTACAGAGATGGAGTCCCATAGGCGGACATGCTTTGTAGGCTGCAATTTGCGCCGTGTATTGCAGGCTGTCTGTTCTGTTAGTAGTTAAGATTTATCGCATAACATGTACATGTACAGCGCAGTGCTTTTGCAGGCGCTTAATTAAAGAATAAATATTATTATTATTATTAAATAATAACTGGAACTGGGTTTTATGTAGCAATATTTACTGATTAGCGACATCTTGTGGAAGTCAGTTGCGTTCACGTTGACCTAAACCTATGTCGAATTTATAATTATATTTACGATAATTTATATAACTATACACGATCCACTGTCAGCGCAAATGACAGGATTTGTACACTCAAGTTTGATATGCCCAAATTGTTGACAGCGGTCACATCTCATTGGTTTAGGCACATATTCATGTACTTTAAATTTTCTGCCAAAAGCCTCAATAAAAGGCGGTAAGTCCGTTCCTTTGGAGAAAGTGATTAGGGTTGTTTTACTGGTTTCAGGATTTCCAATCCTTTTGAGCCGAACAGCTTCAATAACCTGGGCCAGCTCAGACAAGTTACCGTCATCCTCCTCTATTCCATAAACTACCCCTTTTACCAGAAATGCAGCTTCCGTTGTGGAAGTTCCTACCTTATGAATTGGTATAGCAGGATGTAGTTTTGACAAGGAATAGGGTAGACTGACTGTAATACTACTGCCACAGAGATTTGTTAACTTTCAAAGTTTATTTCTCTGTGCCTCGTTTTGTGCTAGTATTCGTAAGCCTTTGTCTGTACGAACTGTTTGAATTACTTCACCTCCTGCCTGTGCTGTAATTTATTTAAACATCTGCACAGGTTTAGTCCTGAAAAACGTGTGTAATATATTTGCTTCACTAGTCACAAAGACTGTCATAGATAAGTTGTTTCTATATCTTATTCTTTGTTCCTCCGTCAAGGGAGGGCGGGTTTGACCCCTCACTAAATGCATGTTTCTGGACTATTCCTGTCCATCATCTATTTTACCAATCACAGGTATAGAAGAATCATCCAAAGGTTCCAGTGTATTTACTTTACCACTATGCTTTATCAATGTATTTGATTCAAGAGTTATTTCAGGCAAACCATGGTCAGACAATCTGTCCCTAGTTCCTGACCTCTGGTTTTCCACGTCATTTTCATCCAGAATTTTCTCACCAGATGTAAACACATTTTCATTAACCTCACTGAAACAATCATTTTTGTGAACATCAACCCCAACATCAACAACATTCCCATGATCATTCAAAAGATCATTCTCAAAAACATGCTTTTCATCATTCTCATAAGTAACAATGTTTTGATCAATCCTTTTTGTAACATCAACATCAACAACATTCTTATTAGCTTTCTTATGATCATTCTGAGAATTAACTTCAATTCTTAATTTCATTTTCTTCATAGAATGTTGGTGATTTTCCTTACCATCTTCTTTCTTGCTTTGTTGAACTTGATGTATCTGTTGCATTTGTTGATTCTGCAAATATTTCTGTAAGAAATCGTCTTTTGTCAACATCTCCTTCGCAACTCTAGACTGTCTGCTGTCGACGGAGTGGGACCGTTGAACTTCCACATATCTCATCAGCCGTCCGACCTCAGCGTCTTTATGATGTTTGACTTCTCCTGCACCTGCAACTGCATAGTCGGTCTCTTTCTTGTTTTTAGAAATTTAAGTGAAACCACCTCGACATGAAGCAGTTTCACAATCTGAATATGTAAAGATTTCTTGGTTTTTAAGTAGCGCGTTTGACTTGTGTTGCATTTCTGATTTCGGTGTCTCAAGGATGTTCTTGTTCATTGACACATCACCCGAATTTGAAGAGCTTAATGATGTGTCGAGAGGCCTCTTTCTTTTGGCTTTACCCATTTCAGTAAAAGTATTAAGTTCTTCAGTTTTATAAACAACGCGGTACCTTTTGGACAGTTCGTGCGGCGAGAGTTCGTATTTATATATTTATACTAATACGACGCCAAAACAACGATGGGACGCCATCTTGCCACGTCACCTTCGTCGGTGATTAACGACATCTTTTATAACTTCGGCTGAATTTTACTTATAATCCAGTGCAGTATGTTATTTAGTATGACTCGCTGTTGTTCCATTATCCATAAGTTTGAACAAAAGTCGTCAAATATCTTGTCCTTTGGCTATATTTACAAACTCACGACGCCTAAACAACGATGAGACGCCATCTTGCCATCTTGCCACGCGATTAAAAGTGATAGTGAATATGTAGCTAAGAATGGCGATGTTTCAAAGGTGTCTAACTTCAACCCTGGATTTAATCGTGAAGTTCTATTTACAATGCAATAATATACAATACATAAAATACAATACAACTGTATAATATATAAGTTCATGATTTAATGCAGCATTACTTGATGTTTAGCGACATCTTGTGAATGTCCGTTACGTTAAGTCGACCTTAATCTTAATATTACGTTCGGAGAGACCAACTAGCGACCGAACGCGACTGTTGAATATGTAACTGAGAAAAGCGGTGATTCAAAGGTGTCTAACTGGAGAGTGGATTCAGTGCTAATTGTGCCAACGACACCTTTTGACGACAGTGTCGTTGAGGGCAACCTTACTCAACGCAATTGTTATCAAAGCGATTAAACGCATTATCATTATAATTAGTTATTGACGCCAGCCATTTGGCAGCGATGGGTACGAATAAGTAAAGTTTGTTTAAGTGATGTCCTCATTTATATTATATCTCCAGCGTAGTCTTAATTAATCTGCCTTTGTTCGAAATCTTGTAAAAACAAAATCTCAACAGGAAACCCTTTCTTAAACTGCCATAATACAGAGCTGTGTAGTTTCTGCTCAAGGACAATATATCATAACGAAGGATGGAGTTAAATTATGGGTCGCCATCCTCCTATAAACGGCTTATGGACTGGCACCAACCGGCAGCCAAAATGTTAGTGTCTGTTTTTCCAGAAATCGCGAACTCTAACACTTCCCATGCATATCAACGCATAGCCTTTAAGGATTAGGAAGACCCATAATTTAACTCCATCCAGACGCTTCTGTTGTATCAGTACAGATACTTATTACGTCTATGCTTAGCTTCTGCTTTCCAGGAATCGCCTTGTGACCTACGAAGGGTCTTCTATGAGTCGGTAAACTCTATCACCAGCAACAGTTTTTTAACTGGAACCAATTCCAATTCATAGAGACGCAATATTTAGATCTACCCTGCTAACTCTCTCTCGTTAGATCTATGCAATGCGTAGGGACGTGTCGGTTTGCGGCCTATGGAGACTTATCATGTGGCTGTGCAGCTCTTTCCAGTATCAGTTTCACTTGGAGTGTCAGTTGCAGTCTCATATGCTGTTTTAATTGCAGTTTTAATTAATGATTTAATGCGATGGCGTATAGTTTATATAGCATGGAGGGGAAACGTTTAAAAGGTGTCTAAGTGGGCAGTAGATTTAATGTATAAATGTCCGTTTACTAACGCCATCTTGTGACCAACAATGTCCTTGACGGAAATCGTACGTTGACTCGATGAAAATCATGAAATCGCTATCCAAGCGATTAAAGGATTTCTAAGACTGATGGCGTTTTAAAGGGGGTATTAATGGCATTCTTGGAACTGCCCACCTCTGTGGTGGGGGTTTTGCGAGTGGGCACCTATCGATTTAGCGCGTTTTTTTTATCGAACTTTAGTTGTAGATGACGCGTTTTAAAGGTGTCTTTAATCTTCGATTTAGTATTATTTAGCGTCTAGCGACATCTTGTGGGCGATTGTCGACCTTATCGAGAGATGAACTTGCAAAATCTAGCGGTTGAACGATAATTGCATTTATATATAGCTGCGAATATAGCGTTTTAAAGGTGTCTAACCGTAGTCGTGGATTTAATGCAGGAGTATAATTATTTAGTGTATAGCGACATCTTGTGGGCGTCAGTTAGGTTTAAGTCGATCTTTCCCATCACTAAGTCTTAGTGTGACGAGATAAATCGATCGACTGAACGCGATTGCTAAATATGTAGCTGGGAAAGGCGGCATTTTAAAGTATGTATAACTATAATCGTTGATGTTATGTGTATTTTAGTGTCGTTGATGTCGACATTATTTTTTACATAATTGGACAGCACGAGGTGATCTAGCGTTTGGATTGGATCCAAAGGTTAACGACATCTTACGTCATAAAACGCCTCTGATGTCGATAGCAAAGTTTTTGGAGTTCTCGCTCTACCAGCGTTAAATATGATTAACATATTCATTGAATTGAATCCACTGAATCCTCTTGTTCAGAGCCTCTCCAGTTGGCCATATCTCGCAAATGTAGAGGAGCATCGCCAACATAATTATATACAACTGGATGAAGGTGTAACTGATGTTAATTTTAAGCAGGTGGATTATTTTCTCAGTTTGTTGTAAAATATTTAGTATTTAGAAACCACGTGTTACAGCAATTACATGAAAATTGTGAGTGGAACTGAAAAGAAGAAGGGCAACATTATTTCGGTCCGGGGAGACAGTTGTTTCGGAGACTACGTTGTGGGGAGACTGTTTTGGGGGAGACTCTGCTTTGCGGAGACTGTTTTGGGAAGACTGTTTTTGGAGAGACTGTCGTGACACCGCCGTTACAATTTAGAGTTTAACCCTCGAGTGCCCAAGCTATTTTTTGGTACACGAATGCCCAACGGGGAGGGGGGTGGGTCCGACCGGATCCCAAAGTTTTCATTGTGATATCTGGAGAACGGATTGGAATATTTTAACGGGATTTGGCTTGTTATGATCCAAATTCAATTTGCAATCGACTGATATATGGTATTTCACAAAAGCGCAACCTGGTGAAACTTTATATGAACTTTAATACTCGTTTGTAGTGTTATGCAATTTCGGGATTTTTCGCAGGGATTCAATTGTACGCATCTAGTTGTTGCCTGGTTGTGGGGTACAGGATTGGAATATTTTAACGGGATTTGGCTTGTTATAATCCAAATTCAATTCGCATTCGACTGATATATTTTATTTCACAATAACTTGCGTTAAAAATTTTTTTCTGGGCTGGTAAACCATATGCCAGTATGACCATCAGCCGCATATCTTGGGGGTGTCCTTGGTATATGCTATGGTTGTGGGGTACAGGAGTGGAATATTTTAACGGGATTTGGCTTGTTATAATCCAAATTCAATTTGCAATCGACTGATATATAGTATTTCACAATAACATGCGTTAAAAAAATTATTTATGGGCTGGTAAACCATGTGACAGTATGACCATCAGCCGCATGTCTTGGGGGTGTCCTTGGTATATGCTATAGTTGTGGGCTACAGGGTGGTAGAATAATCACGCAAAATATATCATACGAATCCCAATTGAAGGCTTTAGGATGTCCTAAAAACCATTTCTAAAAATTTTTTTCCGTTCTAAAGTTATCCGTGGAAAAGCAGGTCTGGGGTCCGGTCGGACCACCCCCCCCCCTTGGGCATTCGAGGGTTAATGTAGCGTTTAGAAACATTTTGTGGGTTAACGTCGACCTTGCCCTACATAAGGGGAAGAAACAGGATATAGAGATTAAACGTACTTTGTGTATATGTAGCTGAGAATTGCTACGTTTTAAAGGTGTCTAACGTTAGTCGTGACTTTAATGCATTATGCATTTATCTGCATCATAAATCTCAGCTACATATCTATCAATCGACGGCCTATCTTCCCACCGACAGTGTACGAATAGTGCTCTCATAATCGTCATCATCATCATCAACCTAATTATTATTATTATTTTTCCCCGAGGTACATGTAATCCCTCAGGAGTCTAAAAAATTATGCTAGGAGCTGTTGTTGAAGGCGATGACAGCGTGTGTAGGATTGGCTGCAGCTAATTATTATTATTAATGTTGTTGTTGTTGATGTTGTTGTTGTTGTCGTTGTTGTTGCTGCTGTTGCTGTTGCTGTTGCTGTTGCTGTTGTTGTTGTTGTTGTTGTTGTTGTTGTTGTTGTTGTTGTTGTTGTTGTTGTTGTTGTTGTTGTTGTTGTTGTTGTTGTAATTGTTATCTTCTTCTTCTTTAATATGTTCTCTGCCCATTGGCAGGTTCGTATGACCAATGACGCCATCGTTCTCTGTCTTGTGCTCTTCTCTTCAGTCCACTGTATCCTTCTTCTTTTGTCATCATCCAGTCTAGCAGCATTGCCCTCGGTCTTCCTCGCGTCTTTCTCCCCTCCATCCTTCCCTCCATGATGTATCTTAGCAGTGTCTCACTCCTTAGGATGTGCCCGATCCATTTCCTTTGTCGTCCGCGTATAGTACTTATGAGTGATCTTTGTTCTTCTACCATTTGCAGGATTTCCTCGTTCGTCCTCCGTTCCACCCAGCTAACTCTCTCCATTCTGCGCCACACCCACATCTCGAAGGCCTCCAATCTTTTTATGTCGTCCTTCCTCATTGTCCATGTCTCGGAGCCGTACAGCACCACACTCCACACCAGTGTCTTCACCATTCTCTTCTTTAGATTCTTGCTTAAGGTTCCTCTCATCAGCTCTCCTCTTTTGTAAAATGCATCTTTTCCCATGGATATTCTTCTTTTTATTTCCTCGTGGCATCTTGCATCGTCTGTGATCACACTTCCTAGATAGCAAAACTTCTCCACCTGTTCTATTTCTTGTCCGTTTAGTGTGATCTTTATTGTTTGTGGTATTATACCGCTTCTCTTGTTTATCTTCATTACCTTTGTCTTCTTTACGTTTATTTTCATTTCATATTCCAGTGATACCGTATTTAGACGATCCATCATCCTTTGTAAGCCCTCCTGGCTAGTTGCCAGCATCGCCTGGTCATCTGCAAATCTCAATGCCTTCACCCTTCTTCCTCCTACCTTTATCCCCTCCTCCATATCGTCTAGCGTTTCTCTTATGATCTCTTCTATATAGATGTTGAATAGGATTGGTGACAGTTGTTATAATAAAGCAATTAAGCCATGACGTATAGTTAGGACCTGCTTGGATGGGCTCGCCGGTTCTCGATCCCTGGCAGCCCTGACATGGTGCCCTGGTATGCTACTGCATTAAAACGTTGAACTGTTACTGCCAGGGATCGAGGACCGGAAGGCCCATCCAAGCGAGACCTAACTATACGTCATAACTCAATTGCTTTTTTATAAATTGTTAAACGGTTTCGTTTCCTACGCTTATGTAAAATAGGTTTACGCATTTTAAAGGTGTCTAAAGCGGACTCCAAAGCAATTAATAACGGGCTACAATGCATTAAACGCCTCTAGCGTTCTAAATTTATATAGCATTGTTGGACCACATTTTAAAGGTGTCTAAGGCGGGCGCTCAAATCAATCGTGTTCGACGAAATAAGTTCAGAGTTGTCTCTGTCTATTATTATTATTATTATTATTATTATTATTATTATTATTATTATTATTATTATTATTATTATTATTATTAACATCATGCCCTGACACTTCTGTACAGTTCTTTCTTTAAAATAGTATCCAAAGGCAATCATTTGAAGAAATCGGAATTCAAAGGAAGCCTTACTTTGTGTTTAACAACACCTTCTCGATGTCCGTTCAGTTGACGACCCCAGCTAGGGTCCAAAGATGCTGGAAATTAAACGCGATTGCCAATTGACGAACATCTATAGCTACTAAGGGAAGCGTTTAAGAGGTGTCTAAGCGGAGCAGCTGGTTTCATATATTAATGTCCGTTGCACTAACGACATCTTGTGATTGCCAGGGTCGTTGACGCGAATCCAAGCGATTACACGACTGGTAAAGATATAAGCTTATCTGAGAATGTCGGTTTTTTAATCGTGTGTATAATTGCAATCGTTGATTTTATAAAGATTTGTGTAGCGTTGAACGACATCTTCTGGATGTCAGTTACTTTGAAGTCAACCGTAGGACTCAATGAGGATGGATGGATGGATCCAGGGTTTAACGACATCTTATAGCAACATAGGCTGTTGACGTCGACAGAAATTATTTTAGCATATTACAATGAGGAGAGCGCTGTTGGTAAATATGTAGCTAAGAATTACTGAGTTTTAAAGGTGTCTAACTGTATAGTGAATTAGTGTCTAAATGCAGTCATGGATTAATTGCAGCAGCATTTAGGGTTTAGCGACATCTTGTGGGTTAACGTCGACCTTAACTTGCATACTAGATAAAGGAGGCGGATCCAGAGTTTAACGATACCTTATGTATCTTAACCACGACACAAATTATTTTTGCTAATTGAAGGCGATTAGTAAACATGTACAATCCTTGCCATCTATCGACCAGGTTCTTCTCCCGTCACTGCAGCGTTCTTCGTTGAACTCGCAGCCGTTCTTGAACAGTTCGCCTTGTACAACACTCAACTGGTTGTGCTCGGTGATCTCAATATTCACCTTGAAGACACAGTTCTACACTCGACGGTCGCCCTTACATCGACTCTCGAGCAGTTTGGTCTGACACAGCATGTGTCATCTCCTACGCACCAGGCTGGAGGGTGGCTGGACGTGGTTATTACTAGGGACGACTGCACTCCATCGGTCGTCGTATACCCTCCGGCCATCTCCGACCATGGACACGTCATCGCCTGTATTCCATACCTTCATGCGACACCACTCTATGCGGTCAGGCAAATACGGGGATGGCGTCGCTTGGACAGGAGGGCTTTTGAGCTGGCTCTGCTGAATGTTCCTGCTTTCTCCGATCCGAGCAGCCTGGGTGATCAGTCAGCTGCCGAACTCTTTGACATTTACGAGCAGTCAATGGTGGACATACTGGATCGCCTGCTTCCGGCTCACCCTGCCAAGCTTCGCTCGCACCCTCTCTCCCTTGGTTCGACGACGAATGCCACTCTCTCCGTCGCCAGGCTCGTCGGCTAGAGTGGTGCATCTACAGGCGCACGCACTTGTCAACACACCGCACTGCCTGGATACGCTTCGTCCGAGAAATGCATCGACGCCATAGGGAGAAGGAGGGTGAGTACTGGGAGCGCAGGATCTCCTCCAACTCCGGGGACACCAGACGCCTCTGGTCTACATTCAAAGATCTCCTAGGCCGGCCTCAACCTGTCGCTGCGACGCATGTCCCTCCATTTACAGCCACCGACTACACCTACTACTGCACCTCCAAGATCCTCTCCGTCCGCTCAGACACCGATGGTTCCTCTCCACCGGACTTCACCCTGACTGGCTGTTGCCTGTCCTCTCTCGAGCTCGTTACTGAGCAAGACCTGCGTCGCCTGGTGCTTGCCTCTCAGCCTAAGTCTTCTTAGCTCAATCCTCTACCTTCGTTCCTCACCCATGAATCGATCGACATTCTCCTTCCGTTCCTAACTCTTCTCTGCAATACATCCCTTCGCGAAGGAGTTCTTCCGGCCTCGCAGAAACGATCGATCATCACGCCTACTCTCAAGCAGTCGGGTCTTGACCCGTCTACGGCATCTAGCTATAGGCCTATAGCTAATGTTACTTTCATATCTAAAATTGTTGAAAAGTTGGTAGCTAGGCAATTGTTTAACCCTTATAGGGTCACGATATTTCTCAACCGATTTTGGTCACCGGGGGGTAAAAAAATACCCCAACTGTGATTCGCATGATTCCTATGATAAACTCCGATTTTCAAGTATAAAACCACAGTATAAATAATAAATGCATAAATACATGCATATATATACATACATGTATGTACATGCATACCTACACAACTACATACATACATGTATGTGCATACATACATACACACGCACATACATACAAATAGGTACATGTATATATATGTACATGTCCTCGGGCCTATTAAAATCCTGTAAGAAAAAAAATCTCCTCTATGCAAAATTTATGAAAAAACCGACATTACAAAATAAACAACAATTTGTAAAATACAGAAATAAATTCAAAGCAATTAGGATCATAGCAGAAAAAAGCTACTATACTTCAGAATTTTACAAATATCATAACGACTTAAAAATGACCTGGAGAATCATAAGATCGGCAATGCAGTTAGAGGCGAGAAATACAAAAATAGATGTCTTAACAATTGGAGAAGAAAAAATCAATGATCATGATCTAATTGCAAATAAATTTAACGAATATTTTACCACGATAGCAAGCGACCTGGCTGGGAAACTTCAAGATGCCTCGCAATCCTTCGAAGACCACATGCCACCCTCCCAACCAAGCTCTATGGGATTAACCTTGACTACCCCAGAAGAGATTATGAACATAAGTCTTCAGCTCAAGAAAACGCATTCGAGGGGTATCGATGATATCGACCCCTATATAGCTACTCCTAACCTGTCCCTGGTAATCAACCCCTTAACTGAAATTATCAACTGCTCCCTTTCCCAGGGGACAGTACCTCAAAAGCTAAAAATAGCAAAGGTGATCCCTATCTTCAAAAAGGGAGACAAAGAGAACCTAGCCAACTACAGACCCATATCGATACTTCCATATTTCTCCAAATACTTTGAAAAAATTATTTATAACAGGCTCAGTGATTATATAAAAAAGACCAAAGTAATTTACCACTCACAGCATGGATTTCAACAGGGCCACTCAACATTTATGGCGTTACTCGACATGGAGAATAGAATATCGAACGCCATTGACAATAATGAATATTCTATAGGAATATTCCTAGATCTAGCAAAGGCCTTCGATACTGTTGATCATTCCATACTATTAAAAAAGTTGCAAAATTACGGAATTAGGGGAACCCAACTAAAATGGTTTTACAGTTATTTCGAAAACCGTGCGCAAAGAGTTCTCTGTAATGGAGCTCTATCAGATGAAGGGTACATCACCTACGGAGTTCCCCAAGGCTCCAACCTTGGACCACTTTTATTCCTCATCTATATAAATGACCTAGGCAAAGTTTCTTCCACTTTATATTTTATACTATTCGCTGACGATACCAACATCTTCTTTTCCCACTCATCTTGGCAGTCACTGATGGAAATTATTAACATTGAATTGCTAAAAGTTAGTAACTGGTTCACGGCTAATCGACTCACCCTTAACCTAGACAAAACCAACTTCATTCTGTTTAAGTCACACAGAAAAAACAATCCCGTAAACATAAAATTGGAAATCGAGGGTGATCCAATAGCGCAAGTTGAGTCCACCAAATTCCTAGGTATCCTTGTCGATCAACATCTTACTTGGAAGAACCACATCAACTATATATCCCTGAAAATAGCAAAAAATATTGGTATCCTTAATAGAATATCACATCTATTGCCCAATAACATTAGACTTCAATTATATTATACCCTTGTCTATCCTTATCTCTCGTATTGTAACTTAATCTGGGCCTCCAACTATGAATCTCGGTTACATAAACTAGTGATATTACAAAAGAAAGCTGTTAGGGTAGTAGCCGGGGCTCGCAGGAATGCCCACACCAGCCCTATCTATGAAGAATTTAACTTACTGAAATTAGAGCAAATAAGAACTATGCAAATAGGAGAATTCTTTTATAAATATGAGCACAAATTACTTCCCTCCTCATTCGTGGACTACTTTATCCTAACCCCTCAGGTTCACACTTACAACACGAGAAACGCTGACACTTACCGTCCAGATAGGGCAAGAACCAATTTAAGGGATTTCTCCATTAAGTCATCGGGCCTGAGACTATGGAATTCAATTCCCCTTGAGATTCGCCTATCGGCCAACTACTATTCCTTTAAAAGGAAGCTTAGAGGGTTTCTAGCTAATGCCTAAGCGATCACATCGACCTACAGACCTTGTAGAGTCTATCTACATTCTATGGTGCGTAGTGCCTAATCGACCTGCAGATCCTTCCATCATTCCTTTACCCTCCCGTGGAGGGAGGCGATTGTGGCGCGGAGGACCACATCGGTCCCATTAGGACCGTCTATTGGCCCCCGGACTCTCCTTGGGGCTTAGTTAAGATTAGTTAAATTTAGTTAAGATGATTACTTCACTACTTTTAGTCGTACCCTATTGTACGACACTAATGATCTTGTACGACATAGATTAAGATACCAGGAAATTAATTGTACTCTTGCAGTCATAAATTTTTCGTTTACATTATATCAGTGGTTTTCAACCGGGGTTCCGCGGAACCCTGGGGTTCCGTGAGCGTCGGCCAGGGGTTCCGCCGGAGTTCAAAATAAAATTAAAAAACACCAACTGAATTTACAAAAGGATGGGCAATGAATAGAATTCTTCACAGCTTTCAGTCATTCTTGCTAGACACGATATTCAAAGTTTAAAATTCAAAAATCTAAATATTATCCCAACATTAATTGTAGTCGTAATCTCGAGATTTCTACAGCGCCCAAAAAGTTGAGTCGCGGGAACCAGCTATTCACATGCGCTCAGTACAAAATCGATAGCCACGTAGAATCAAAATCGGTTCCAGGTCAAGATATAGAGGGGTCAGGCAGGGAGACGGCTAAGGTGGATGGTGTTTAGAATTGGAGCGGCGAGGGAAGTAAGGTGAAAGAGGAGGAATCGGGATATGACTTCTGAAAGAGCTGTGTTTAAGGTTTGAGTGAAAGACCCGCGGAGAGATATAAAGATCTCGAGGTGAGGTTTTGGTGAGTTCTTGGTGTGGGTCGCATAATTGTCGTAATTCTGGTGGGAGTTTATTTCAGAGAGGAGGCTATGGAGCGATTTGCAAATTTTATAAGTTACAAGTTAACATTACAGGTTACAATAACATTTATTTCTTGAAAAATTAGAAAGGTGAAACGCGCTGGGTTCCGCGAGCAAATGAGTGCTTTGTGTAGGGTTCCGTCAGTACAAAAAGGTTGAAAACCACTGCATTATATGTTCAGGTGGCCCTCTAGCGGGACCTTGGTCCCTTTGGGCTTTCCCTTTTGCTTCCGCTGACTATGCGGAAAAAAATTGATTAAATTGAAAAAAATTGAATGTATTGAATGTATTATGTAATATTATGAATTGTGTTATGAATTGATCTGTATTATGAACTGAATTGAATTGTTACTCGGTTGCAATAAAGATTTATTGTATTGTATTGTATTGTATTGTATATATACACACTTTGTCTTTGATATGTATGTTTGTGTGTACGTGCTTATGTATGTAATACACACAATGTCATGTATGTATATGCTTGCATACATACATACATTCATGCATACATGCATGCATGCATATATGCATGAATGCATGGGGGGTTCAAGACAAATTGACGTCAACAATAATTTCTATCAAAACGCATGTATGTTTTATGTATGTATGCTGTATGTATCTACGTGTGCATACAGGTTTGTATGTATACATTTGTGTATGTATGTATGTATGTATGTATGTACGTACATGTATGTATGTATGTGTGTATGTATATGTTTATGTACGTACATGTATCTATGTATGTAAATATGTACGTGTGTATGTATGTATGTATGTGCATACATGCATGTATGTATGTATGGATGTATGTATGCATATATGTACATATATGTGTATGTACATACATGTATATTTTTATGTATGTATGCATGTATATGTGTATTTACGTACATGTATCTATGTATGTATTATGCACGTGTGTACGTGTGTGTGTACATACATGTATGCATGTATGTATGTATGTATATATGTACGTGTGTATGTATGTATGTATTTACATGTATATGTATGTACGTACGTACATACCAGTGTATGTATGTATGTTTGTATATATGTATGTATGTATGTACGTGTGCATGTATGTATGTATGTACGTGTGTTTTTATGTATGTGTGTATGTTTGTATATATGTATGTAGGTATGTATGTATGTTGTATCTATGTATATTCCGGCGGATCCCCGGAATAGCGGACCGGAACCTGTGTAAAGCATGCATAATGTTATGTTTATAAATTCCTGAGTAAAATAGCTACGACGTGGTGCATTTTCGTACTTTATAGCATATTTGGGTGCATGACTAACTAACGAAACTGGATGCATTCTGTGGATGAAGCATGTTTAGGAAAAGTCATAGAAGCGATTTCTTCAACTATTTTCAGGGATTAAAATTTCCGTGAAAAACCGATGTGGGGGTATTTTTTTACCCCCCGGTGACCCTATAAGGGTTAACTATCTCGATTCTAACAAGCTACTCCCTCCATGCCAATCTGGCTTTCGCAAGGGGCACTCTACTGAGACCCTTCTTCTTCATCTTCTCTCTGATATCTATTGTGCCATTGACAGATCCGAGGTTACTCTTCTGGCCGTTTACGACGTGAGCGCCGCCTTCGACTCCGTCGATCATGATATTCTCTTGCGCCGCCTTTCTTTATCGTTTGGAATCACGGCCTTACCTTTAGCCTGGCTCGCATCCTACCTCTCTGATCGTTCTTCCTCTGTTGTCTTTGGCACTTCTCGTTCCCTCTGGCTTCCTGCTCCTTTTGGCCTACCCCAAGGCTCTGTTCTTGGTTCTCTACTTTACATTCTCTTCACGGCTGATCTAGGCTCTCTTCTTGCATCCTGCTCGCTTTCGAGTCACAGCTATGCCGATGACCTCCAATCTTACACTCACTGCTCTGCAGCTAAGGCTGCTGCTGTTCGGCTTATGTCTGATGCTACTTCCACCCTTAATGCCTGGATGTCATCTAATCGTCTGCGTCTCAATCCTTCGAAGACTCAGTACATATGGTTTTGCAGTCGTCAACAGCTGGCCAAGCTTGATTTGACGTTTCTTGCCACTGAATTCCCCTCCTTTACCTTTTCTACTTCTGTTCGTGACCTAGGTGTCATTCTTGACCAAGAACTCTCCTTTTCTAAGCACATTCATGAACTGACTCGTGCTTGTTACTATCAACTGCGCCAGCTGCGTGTCGTATCCCGCTCTCTTTCATTCTCCGCGGCTTCCACTCTGGTGCATGCATTCATTGTCAATCGTTTGGATTATTGCTCCTCTCTCTTTGTTGGACTTCATCAGACTCGCATTGTTTGTCTAGAGAGGGTTTTGCGGTCGGCTGCACGCTTGGTTGGCGGTATCTCTAGGTTTGACTACGTCTCTGAATTTATGCGAGACGTTCTCTGTTGGCTTCCTGTCCAGCATCGCATTCATTGCAGGCACTGTGTCTTAGGGCGGGACCCGGCCTACCTCTTCGAGCTCTTTACTTAACTTCCGCTTGTGCGGGGCGCCGTGCCTTGCGCTCGGCCACCCGGGGTGATTTTGCTGTCCCATATGCGCGTACTGCTATGGCGCAGCGTAGGGCATTCTCCGTGGTGGGTCCTACCGCTTGGAATTACCTCCCTGTGTCCCTTCGCTGTCTCCCTAAAGACCTCTCAGGTATTTTCTATGGCCTTCGTAAGGCCTTTCTCTTTGACCGGGCCTGGGTCGGGAGCGCCACTGGGTAGATTTCTTGAAGGGGCGCTATAGAAGTTCATTATAAATAGATAGATCCACAAGATGTCGGTAAGCACTAAACAATGCTACATAAAATCCACAATTGCTGTAATACAGCATTTAAAGAGCCGCAACTCAAAGCTACATACTGAATTTACCAGTCGTCTAATCGCTTTGATGGAAATTGCGCCGAATCGTTGTAGGGTTCCTCAACGATCCTGGCAGTCAAAAGATGTCGTTTTACAATGGAAACCAATACACGTCAATCGCGTTTGAAAGCTAGATTCTCTGTGGTGCCCTCGGTGAAGGGTTATAAGCTGCTGCATTAAATTCACGACTGACTTTATACACCTTAAAAACGCAGACATTCGCAGCTACATATTTACCAGTAACGTTCTGCCAATAGTTCAATGCGTTGCTGCTTTATTTATTTATTATTTATTTATTTATTGCGGATATTTCTATAGCGCCTCTCGAAGTCTACTACTACTCAGAGGCGCTCCCGACTACAGCATTTGATACTGTGCCGGAATTTTCACGCCGAAGCGCCACGAGCAATTGCGAGTGAAGGACTTGCCCAAGGTCCGTACGCAGCGGCTAGAGTGGGATTCGAACCTGCAACCCTCCGGTCACAAGGCGCCGAACTTACCACTGAGCCACCACGCCCCAGAGTGAGGTCGACGTTAACCCATAAGATGTTGCTATACATCTACATTAAATCGACGACTGAAATTAGACACCTTTTAAATGCTGCTTGTTGTAGCTACATACTTGCCAATCCGATCAATCATGAGGTCCAAGTTGTCAACTCCTAAGACAATAAGCGCTACTGCATTAAACGAACTTCTATATACAATTATATTGTATTGTATTGTATTGTATTGTATATCGAAGTTCATGATTAGAGCTACGACTGCAGTTAAACACATTTAAAACGCGTCATTCTTAGCTACATATTTACCAATGGCGTTCAGTGGCAAATTAGGCAGTTTCGGTCACTTACGTAGGTAAGGGAACACACAAGATGTCGGTAAACAATAAACTCATAAATTAAATCCACGACTACAGTTAAACACCCTTAAAACACATCATTTGTGTTGAATCGAAACGAATCTCGAATTTCAGCGTTCGTGAATAAGCTGATATTCTGCTTCTAGCTTTCATGTATCGCTTTAGAAATTTGTGATGGATGGATTTAGGAATTAGACGCTTGGTTTGTTTCCTCACCATCATATACTAATGATCTGACCTAATCCAGTAGTAGTAGTAGTAGTAGTAGTAGTAGTAGTAGTAGTAGTAGTAGTAGTAGTAGTAGTAGTAGTAGTAGTAGTAGTAGTAGTAGTAGTAGTAGTAGTAGTAGTAGTAGTAGTAGTAGTAGCAGTAGTAGTAGTCCGTAGTATTATAATTATTATCATCATCATCAGTACAGTAAGTCTTCGTGACATCTCGGCCATTCTCATGACACCTTAAGGAAGAACGGTTGTTCGATTGTTGCAATGAAGTGGCGCGGATGTTATATAGTGTTCCTCGTAATCTACGGGTTTCAACCGCGTTGACGTCGACTTTAAGTTTCCAACTTAACATGGTTTCCAACCATGCATAAAGCTGGCAGTTGAACGCGATTGGTGAATATGTAGCTGAGAATGACGTGTTTCAAAGGTGTTTAAATGCAATCGTGGATATAATGCACCAGTATTTGCATTCTCATTAAGAGTGACCTGCGTGGCTGAAAGACTTCCTGTGACTCGGTTCGTATGGCTTTCGGTTTAACTGTGTATCCAAGTACTTTCGTACTTTTGTACTACATTATCTTCACTTCTTCAACGTACACGAAGTAAGGCGGAGACTGCGCTCACTGGGAAGGCACAATAATAAAATATTGATTGGCATTGTTTAAAAAGTACAGGTGCTCACCACAGTCCAAAAAGTGGGGGCACGGGTACCCCTAGTAGCCCCGAGAAATTGCGCCCAGGCATTTATCAATCGTTCAATCGCTTGCATAGCAAGTCCTTCGTCGTTTCCGTCAACAACATTGGCAGTCACAAGATGTCGTTAGTATAATGGACACTAATATACGAAATCCACTGCCCCAGTATAGACACCTTTTAAAAGCTTTAATTTCCAGCTATAGATATACGTCAACGTTCGTACCCAGGTAAATATTGTTCTGCAGGGCTTTTGAATTGAGGTATCGTGAAATGATTTCTTTCGCATGCTGTTGTAAAGGAAGGACTCTTAAGAAGTGTTAGGGCATGGACTTTATTAAAGCAATGATGATGATGATGATGATGATGATGATGATGATGATGATGATGATGATGATGATGATGATGATGATGATGATGATGATGATGATGATGATGATGATGATGATGATGATGATGATGATGATGATGATGATGTTGATGTTGATGATGATGATGATGATGATGATGATGATGATGATGATGATGATGATGATGATGATGATGATGATGATGATGATGATGATGATGATGATGATGATGATAATAGCAACAACAGCAAAAACAACGGCTGACCGTATGATAAAATTGTGAAAACACGCAGACGCCAATCAGACGACCATTTCAATTTCGCGCGTCATCGACCTCACAGAATCGAAGCAGCTTCCGTTGTGATTCAGATTACTGTCCTTGGTTAAACATATCCGAGCCGGCTAGCTAAAGAAAGCTTATTCCGTTACATAATAATTATAAGCAATTACTACGTCATTGATTTTGACTTATACATGTCGTGCTGGGATTTTGCCGATAGGGAAATGGATAAATTTGCTCTAAAACGAAAACGAGTTGATGACGATAAAATTTCCGTCATGGAAGTAAGCTAATCAGCGTGTCGTAATCAGTTACTGGCAGTGTATTGTGTCCAAAATGGTCTCCATGCGAAAAGCGAAAGTGGAGGTGAAATTGGTACCCCACTGCTTAGTTATACGCCCCTGGGTAAATACGTATGTGAGAATGACCGCATTATCATGAGGGTGTGGTAGTAGGGAAGAGTACGCATCTTTCAATCTTATGGAATTGTAGTGTTTAGCGACACCTAGTGGATGTCATTTACGTTGAATTTAACCTTACTCTATAGATGAGTAATTTTTACCATCATGCTATCGATTAACCCTTATACGGTAACCGGGGGTAAAAAATAACCCCCAGTCTACATTTTTTCGTACGCTTCTTTTGAATAAAACATAAAAGTCTTTTGCTTTTGTGACTTTTCCTAGATATGTTTTTTCTTCACAATGTCGTTTTCAGCTGTGCCACATTGCGCTGCCACCTAGCGGCAGACTACTATGACTACTATGAAGAATAAGGTTTTATATTCCGGTACTGGTACATTTCTGCACTATGTACATGGCGATATCACGCACATTCAGTACGTTTGGACAAGCGCCGTGTGTTCCTGCTGGAAGTTGGTCGTGAGCTAATCAGACCGCTTATCACGCACCGTTCCGTAACGGCGGAAATATGTCATCAGCCATCAGTCTGTCGAGCACTGTTAGCAATTGGAGTTGAGCCAGCGGTTGATCCAGTTCCAACAGTTACTAAGAAAAGAGAGTTCCAACAGTTACTAAGAAAAGAGGTCGCTGCCAGAGTTGCCCTCGACAGATTGATCACAAAGTCGAACACCGCTGTACCAAATGTAATCACTTTGTATGCGGAAAGCATGGACAAAAACGTATATCATACGAATGCATAAGATGCCCACTGAAACTGTAGTAAAACTATTACGGGTATACTTGTCACTGAATGTTTCTATTTTGTCAGTTTTGTCAAGTTAAATTTTGTAAACGTCATTAGTTACTGACTATTACAGCACTGCACAGCCGCTTGTTATTGCTTGCAGTTGGTTATTTCAATCAACACTACGATACAGCATTTGGCTTCAGTGATTAGTATCTGAAACTGGTAGCATGGTAGCATTGACTCACAACTTATTACTACTTTCGCTTTAGACAGCCATATTGGAACGAGTCGTCATTTTAATTCAAGATTTCTTACTCATTACATTCAATAATGTTGTCTATTGTCCTTGTCTATCAGATAAATTAAACATGACCAAAATTGGTTAAACATTTCCCTAGATTTGACGAAAATATATTGGGGTAATTTTTACCCCCCGGTTACCGAAAACTGTAACCAAAAAACGGTTACCCTATAAGGGTTAAACGCGTGAATATATAGCTGAGAATGGCACTGTTTTAAAGGTGTTTAAGTATATTTACCCTTAAATATGTGAACTTTAAAAATTTTAGTCGTTATAAGTTAAAAGTTTAACTGCCCTCCGAATATTTTTGACGTTTAACGTGGCCCAATGTACGAACAGTTTTCTCATCTCTGATGTAAAGTCTCAGAATATTCTTCTGATCCAATCTAATCTTATCTAATGAATTCTATGCTATTGATCCAATCTAATCTTATCTAATGAATTCTATGCTATTGATCCAATCTAATCTTATCTAATGAATTCTATGCTATTGATCTGATCTGATCTAAACTAATTCAATCACATCTAATGACTTCTATAGCGCCGCTGTCAGAGCCAGTCCCTATGTATATTCAGACCCTTCTAGGTGACTCTAAAAGCGCTGTATAACCTAGATGTCTCGTTCATTCATTCATTCGGAAAACTGATACAGCGCCTGTTCAAGAGGCCTACTCAGAGCCTCAATAGTTCACGTAGAACAATAACTTCACCTGTAAGCAAACTTAATTAAACTGGAAGAGTCGCCGATGGAAGCCCTCGCAGGCACGTGGAACCAACGGAGTTCTTCTGAATTGATGATGATACACGGTAGCCGATTGGTTAAAGCACTGGCCTTGTAACGAGGAGATTAAGGGATTGAGCGTCTTTCACCCCTACGGTTGCCTTGAGCAGGTTCGTCACCCGCAGTTGCTCAGAGCCATCGATGCTTATTGCTTAGTCATTAGACTGTGGCGCTTAACAAATGCATTAACCCTCGAATGCCCAAGGGGGGGGGTCCGACCGGACCCCAGACCCGCTTTTCACGGATAACTTTAGAACGGCTACGAAATTGTAGAAATGCTTTTAGGACATCCTAAAGCATTCAATTGGGCTTCGTATGTTATATTTTGCGTGATTATACTACCACCCTGTAGCCCCCAACCATAGCATATACCAAGGACACCCCCAAGATATGCGGCTGATGGTCATACTGGCATATAGTTTGCCAACCCAGAAATAAATTATTTTAGCGCACGTTATTGTGAAATACCATATATCAGTCGATTGCAAATTGAATTTGGATTATAACAAGCCAAATCCCGTTAAATTATTACATTTCTGTACCCCACAACCATAGCATATACCAAGGACACCCCCAAGATATGCGGCTGGTGGTCATACTGGCATATGGTTTACCAACCCAGAAATAAATTTTTAGCGCAAGTTATTGTAATATACCATGCAAATTGAATTTGGATTATAACAAGCCAAATCCCGTTAAAATATTCCAATCCTGTACCCCACAATCAGGGAACAACTACATGCGTACAATTGAATACATGCGAAAAATCCCGAAATTGCAAAGAAACTACAAAAGAGTAGGCCCCCAATTAAAGTTCAAATAAAGTTTCACCAGGTGGCGCTATTGTGAAATACCATATATCAGTCGATTGCAAATTGAATTTGGATTATAACAAGCCAAATCCCGTTAAAATATTCCATTCCGTTCTCCAGATATCACAATGAAAACATTGGGGTCCGGTCGGACCCCCCCGTTGGGCATTCGTGTACCAAAAAATAGCTTGGGCACTCGAGGGTTAAAGTAATAATGGTCCTCAGCAGAGTACTCGATTCCTGGGCTAATTACCTGTGTTGGCCTAATTACCTCCATTGGCCTAATTAACTACGTTGGCCAATTTACCTACGCTGGTCTAATTACCGACTTTGGCCTTAGTACCTAAATTATAAACTTCATGCAATTACACTTCAGTACAGTTCTTTTTTTAAAAATAGAATCCGAAATAAATCATTTGAAAATACCTGAATTAAAATGAAGCCTTACGTTGTATTTAACAACATCTTCTCGATGTCCGTTCAGTTGACGACGAACTTAACACTCACCAGTAGAAGCCCAGATGCCCATAGATCTGGCGATTAAACGCGATTGAGGAATATCTATAGCTGCAAATGAAAGCGTTTAAAAGGTGTCTAAACTGGACCAGTGGATTTCATGTATTACTCTCAATTGTACTAACGACATCTTGCGACTGCCAGGGCGTTGATGGAAACTCCACGGTGACATTATCGAATTGCTGTCCAAGCGATTAAACGATTGTAAATATGTAGATGATAATGGAGGCATATTACAGTCGAACCAGATGAGTTTTGTTGTAGTGGCGTTTAGCTTCAGATGCATGGACGCACACCATGATTGAATATCACGGACACAAGTCGCGAGTTTACTTTTCACGTCGACAGGAATTATTCTTGATCTATTGTCGCTTATAGGAAAGGATGCTTTCTGAAATAACAATGGCTTGGGTCAGATTCAGTGTTCGTATATAGCCCCTATTCAGAATCTTAGTAGTTAACGTAGAACAAGAAGTTCACCTGTAAGGAAATTATGAAAACTGGAAGAGTCACCGATGGGAGCCCTCGCATGCACGTGGAACCGAACCAATGGACTTCTTCTTAGGACAGTTGCATAATGGGAATCGAAATGTGGACGCTGAGCTGAAAGGAACTAAAGATGTGACACGGTATCCAATTGGTTAAAGCGCCGGTCTTGTTATGAGGAGAGTACGGGTTCGATCTTCCTCATCTGAGACGGTTACTGTGTAGGAACCTTGAGCAAATCCTTCACTCGAAATTGCTCAGCGCCATCGATTGATGCTTGGTCATTAGGCAGAGGCGCTTAATTAATGCATAAAAGTAATAATACTCCTCAGCAGAGTATTCGGTTCTTGGGCTAATTACCTACCCTGGCACAATTACCTTCAATGGCCTAATAACCTAACTTGGTCTATTTACCTACGTTGGCATAACTGCCTAAATTATAAACGTCATGCCCATGCACTTCACTACAGCTCTTTCTTTAAAACAGAATCCCAAATAATTCATTTGAAGATAACTCAATTCAAACAAAGCTTTTTTTTAACAACACCTTTTCGATGTCCGTTCAGTTGACGGCGACCTTACCTTCTACCGAAAGAAGAATCTAACGATTAAGAGCGATTGACGTTTATATATAGCTGAAAATGGAGGCCTTTAAAAGGTGTCGTAACTGGAAATGTGGATTTCATATATTACTGTCAATTGTACTAACGACATCTTGCGACTGCCAGGGTCGTTGATGGAAACACCACGGTGACATTATCGAATTACTGTCCAAACGATTGAATGATTGGTAAATATGTAGTTGAGAATGGAGGCGATTTAAAGAGAGTGTTAACTCCATTCTGGGATCTTATTAAGGTGTAATTTTAGTGTTTAGCGACATGTGACGGAAGTTGGTTAAGTTGAAGGCGATCATAGGCTACTTTAATAAGAAAATGTAGATTTTCAGTCTCGCGATTGCATGGATGGCTGGATGGATACAGAGTTTAACGACATCTAATAGCAACAAAGGCTGTTTATTAGGTGTCATGACTGCCCACCCATTTTCTTTTTTGTCAGTTACGTTGAATTCGACGTTAACCTAAGAAATGTATTACCTAGCCATTTGAATGCGATTGGTGTATATGTAGCGAAGAGTGACAGCATTTTAAAGGTGTCTAACTGGAGCAGTGGAATTAATGTCGTTTGTACTAACGACATCTTGTGACGACAGTGTCGTCGATGACAATATTGCGGCGACTCAATGCAATTGTTACCAAAACGATTCAACACATTCTCATCATCATCAGTTCTTGGCGACAGTTTGGCAGCGATGGGTACGAATAAATGAACTTCATTTGCTGGGCGTAGTGGCTCAGGGCAATTGTTACCAATTGTTAGGCGCCTTGTGACCAGAGGGTTTCAGGTTCGAATCCAACTCTAGCCGCTGCGTACGGACCTTGGGCAAGTCCTTCACTCGCAATTGATCGTGGCGCTTCGGCGTGAACATTCCGACACAGTATCAAATGCTGTAGTCGGGAGCGCCTCTGAGTAGTAGTTGACTTCGAGAGGCGCTATAGAAATATCCGGAATTTAAAAAAAAATTGTCCTCGGTCAGTTGTGAAGTCCATTGTTCCCCTTAGTGTTAGTCCGAGTGATGTTATATCCTCATTTATATTAAATATCCAGCGTAATCTTGTTCTGCCTTTGTGTCTCTTTTCATAAAAATTTTGCAAAACGAAATTAAGAACATATTGCATTAAGAGGAATCATTTCCTTAAACTCTCATAACAGAGGGTTGTGTAGTTTCTGCTCAACGACGCTCCTTCACATGAAGACCGGCCGCATATCTTACGCAATGAAGCTACTTTTTGGTTTTGACTGATCTGTCCTCATCCGCGATCATTGTAAAGAACCCAGCTTGCCTTACACCATAAACAATCGCATTATGCACAGCTGTACCACAAATGTTAATGATGTAATTCTGGAAATCTGGGCTACTGCAATTAAACCAACTATGTTGCATCTCTCTGAATGATTCAACATAGTCAGACATGAGGCTCTGGTTCAGTAGTACAACACGCAGGCAACAACACTTCAATTCAACATCTTCTCGATATCCTTTCCACCTTGACGATTATAGGCGATTGACGAATAGCTCAGAATTAAAGCGTTTTAAAGGTGTCTAAACTGGAGCAAAGTATTTTCATGTTTTAATGTCCATTGTGCTAACGACATCTTGCGATTGCCAAAGTCGTTGAAGAAAACCGTACGGTGATTATTGGTTTAATTGGTATCCAAGCGATTAAACGATTCGTAAATACGGTATGTAGCCGAGAACGGCGGCGTTTAAAGCGAGGTTATTCCTGGATCTTATGTAGCTGCAATTTAAGTTTTTTGCGACATCGTGTGGATGTCAGTCACGTTGAAGACGACCTTACCCTCTACTCAAAGACGCTGTGTTATAACGAAGGTGAACATTGTCGCCTCCCTCCTCTTTTAGAGAGCTTTTGGACTGGCACCAACTGATAACCAGCATACATAGGGTGCATTGAAAAAAAATTTGAAAAGAATATTCTAATAGTTGCCGACAGGTGGCTTTTATACTGCTTCGTTAGTATGTAAATTTGTGAATTTTTTGGGTAGGTCCTTGAGGTGCCCCAAGCGCCTTGAAATGTTCATGATTTGAAGGCTTCGGAGCACTGCATTTAACGTAATTTGTTATAAGGCAAACCAATTTATGTATAGCTTTAAGAGTTCTCTTGATCTTTTAATGGGTAGGTGGCAATTAATTTGAGTTCCTAAAGGTGAACAGAAGCAATGTCGACAAACTTACAACAAATAGGCTTATTAACAAGTAGAAACAAAAGCTAAACAAGGTCGACGAGTCGAAATATTTCGCAAGTCATTATGATTAGGGCCTATGTGAAGAGAAGGTCGTGGATGTTAATGATGACTCAGTAGACGATTCTGAATCTATTTTCGATACCAGCAAACACTTGTAATCAACCAGGTGATGAAACTAATCACATGATTCAATTTGGTAGAAATCAACTTGTGATGAATTTGAATCGAACGTTATAATCAAGAGACTTTCGTAGTAGACTACCAAAGTTAGCTTAAGCCAGTCATCGTTATGGTGTTTCAGGCAGAGCAGCTGCTGAGATAACACCCGCAGTGCTGCACGATTTCTGTATATGTGAAATTAATTTGTCAATTGAAGGGCTTGCCTCAATAACCAGGTATGTCGACATACCTGGTTTATGTGAAAAAGTATGCCAGCGTGCTTGGAATATTGTATTCTATATACCCTGCAAATTTGGTGCACATCTGATTATTTTTGAATTCGCTTTTGGATAAACAAGTTTGTCGACATAATAGTATTTAGCAGCCAGCAGCATTACTCCAGTGCAATAACCCGGTATGATGACAAAAATTGTCGTTTTTTCTAGTAATCTTGTATTAAAACCGGTGCAATAATCAGGTTATTTGACATACCCGGTTATTGACTGTTACTTACTCTACAATTCACTGATTTTGCGTTATTTTTTCCTTACTGTAAAGTAGCTATGATGACTTACCTTTTTATTGCACGATTAATTTGTACTGTGTGCTAGTCACCATTTGGTGCAAGAATAAGGTATGTCGACTAACAGCAGGCGATGTTGGGTTATTGCGTGTCAATAACCAGGTATGAAGCAAAATGTCGTGAAAAAAACATTAAAGTTATCTTTTGCATTGCATTATGTAACAATTTCGTGAAAGACAATAACAACTCAGACGGTGTTTCAAACAGCGTGTCGATATCTCGTAAAATGGCTTAGATACAACAGTTTGAATTGTCAAATCTTTGAAGCCATTTTCCCAAAACTCAAAAAATCCGACATACCTGGTTATTGCTGCAAGCCCTTCAATTGTTATTGACCAAAATAAAATTAGATGTGAACTCTAAAATAAGCGTAACGAACAGGAAAAGACTTGAACAACGTAGATGATTTACACGGTTTATTTTTTATGGTTGAAAAGATAAAAATCAAGACAGAATTCCAGGAAGGAAATAAATACCACCGACAAGTGTTACCGAGGAACATTTATCGTTGGTAAAGGAACCAGGTTCAACTTACGTCGGACATGTATCACCCACGACTGGATCAGCCTTGCAAAAATTGTTAACCACATCGGAGAATATACTTTCACTATACATACATCGCCAGCGTTTGAAGCTCTACTGACTGTTTGTAACTGCCAGTGTACAATCGTGATATTCTATTCGCAATTGTCAACCACTGCAAGTGATTCAGTGTTCCAAGGGTCTTCCTTAGAAAAATTCAACGAGCACTGTTCTAGTTAGACTTAGACTAATGTTCAACAAATATTGTCGGTCACTACTGAGGTCAGTTAAAGTTGCAGATGAAAAATCCGAATCAATTTTATCAAAGCACACTACTGATAACAGTTACTGTTTACACGTTAATAACCCGTTACCAATTGGTCCAGAGAAAGCACGGGGACCGTTTGTTGCTCCATGTTAACTGATGATCATTAGAAAATTTGAAAATTGGGAATACCTGGCTTTCATATCTTGAAAGCCAGGAAACTGTACGATATGGAATTCGAAATTCGTTGTTCCTGCGCTAAAGTTTGATGCTTCTGACCTCACTGAACTCATTGACTGGCAAATATGCGTTACAGAACCACCATCAACATTGGAAGTATCTGCTGAAAACAAGATGCAATTTGTAGCGACGCACACGGCAGAAAAGTTTGACTCTCCTAGTCTCCTTGATTCCAATGACTGATCTGTCCTCTGGTTCAGTAGTACAACACGCAACATGCCTATACATAGGCAGAGGAGCACAGTGCCGTCTTAACAGCATTGTGGACCCTGGCAAAGCAATGCATTGGGCCTCTGCCCACCCACAGGGATAAAAATTAAACCTATAGATTTTCTTGGTACTTTCAACATTCGCTTTGTAACAAAATGAATGCTTAAACATAGTGAAACATACTGAAAAGCGAAGATTAATCAACATAAACTTTTGAACAATTATTCAATATAACATCAGCCTTTAAAAGCACAAATATTTCAATATATAGGCCTAAATGATAACTAATTGGTACACCATACAGTATGATACAGAAAGACATGGTACCGTATGAATTATTTATTACTAATCAACACAAACGTTTACGAAATTTCTTTGCGGAGAACCGATTTATAGTGGCTTGAAGTTAATGGTGTGCAGGATGTCATTTTCTATGCACATGAGTGAAAGCCAGTTCAAACGCTGCTGCCCCATTGTGCTGTGAAGCTGATTCTTTACAAGTTTCAATTTTGAAAATGAGCGTTTCCCTGTTCACTTGGTCACCATCATGCACATGAACACTCTGAGTGGAATTTCAACATTGGGGAACACAGATTTCAAGTTGTCCGAATTATTTTCCTGTATACAACGTAGGGAGAGTCTCGCAATTTTTCATCAAGAACTATGTAGTGCCTGAGATGAGTGCATTCATTTAGAAGGTCACTATAATCAAGTTCACATTAGCCAGGTCTTCACACTTTTTGTTTAGCTTAGCAGAACCAATTGTTTTCAAATATTACACTCAATAAAGCTCAAATTAACGCTATAGGCACTGGCGTAAACTTGTCCAAAATATTGGTGCACATAGGGCATTTGGTTATTCATTCTACACTTGTTTCATTGAGTGTACAGTCCATCTCAATTATTGGGGGCACGTGCCCCGGCTGCCCCCCATAGAGTCTACGCCTATGGCTATTTGCATTGTAATTATTAAAGCAGACGACTGTCATTTGCTTCCATAGACGATATAAATAATAGAGCAATACCATAGAGGAATAATTAAGCGAGTTATTCCTAAAAACCGTTTGCCATCCCTGCATCAATAGCTAAGAAGTCTCACTTCTGTTGCGGGTGGAAGTCATGTGTGCACGCACACATAAATTTCTGTGGTCTTTTTGGGTCCGCAGAAGCGTGGGGCCACTGGCGACGCCCACGTTGCCCATGCGTTAAGACGGCACTGCTTCTGAGTCTTCTTTGTGAGTTGCTCCATTGCATTTTCTATGTTAAATCTCTGGTTTCTGTGATGATGGTGTGTTTTGAGAAACGAGAAATCTCTACCTTTTATTTGTCATCATTGAGATAGGGTAAACGAAAGACGAATTATCGTAATTATCAAATTCAAAATCACCATCGAATAAATTGACAGAGTCGTCAGGTAAACGAATCATAAAATGACCCATTCATCAAATGACAACTAGTAGTAGTTTTAGTTTAACGACACTGCGTGATAACAAAGATCATTAGCGTCACCCTCTTTTATCCTGGCTTGGGACTGGCAGAGTTAGTGTAGTGGCGGAGTTAAGCATCAAATGACAAGTTAGTTAGTTGCCGTTTAACGACGTTGTTTCATAACAAAGATTATTAGCGTCGCCCTGCTCTTTTTTCATGCTTTGGACTGGTACCACACGAGCATAAAGCAACAGCGGTGGAGTTAACCGAAATCATTTAGACTTAGAGAAACTGAATATTCATAGCGGATATAAATGCACGAAGACACCTTTATATCGCCTTAAAAGAGAGGTACAATTACCCGGTGCGAACAAAAGCGGGTAATCACTCCGAACGGCGCTCCCAAATTAACCCTCGAATGCCCATGGGGGGGTCCGACCGGACCCCAGACCCGCTTTTCACGGATAACTTTAAAACGGCAACGAAATTGTAGAAATGCTTTTAGGACATCCTAAAGCATTCAATTGGGCTTCGTATGTTATATTTTGCGTGATTATACTACCACCCTGTAGCCCACAACCATAGCATATACCAAGGACACCCCCAAGATATGCGGCTGATGGTCATACTGGCATATAGTTTGCCAACCCAGAAATAAATTATTTTAACGCACGTTATTGTGAAATATCATACATCAGTCGATTGCAAATTGAATTTGGATTATAACAAGCCAAATCCCGTTAAAATATTCCATTCCTGTACCCCACAACCACAGCATATACCAAGGACACCCCCAAGATATGCGGCTGGTGGTCATACTGGCATATGGTTCACCAACCCAGAAATAAATTTTTAGTGCAAGTTATTGTAATATACCATGTATCAGTCGAATGCAAATTGAATTTGGATTATAACAAGCCAAATCCCGTTAAAATATTCCAATCCTGTACCCCACAACCAGGGAACAACTACATGCGTACAATTGAATACATGCGAAAAATCCCGAAATTGCAAAGAAACTACAAAAGAGTAGGCCCCCAATAAAGTTCAAATAAAGTTTCAGCATGTGGCGCTATTGTGAAATACCATATATCAGTCGATTGCAAATTGAATTTGGATTATAACAAGCCAAATCCCGTTAAAATATTCCAATCCGTTCTCCAGATATCAGAATGAAAACATTGGGGTCCGGTCGGACCCCCCCTTCGTTGGGCATTCGTGTACCAAAAAATAGCTTGGGCACTCGAGGGTTAAAATACATGTTCTGCCAGGAAGTGTCAATGTAACTGATGCGTGGGCTGGATATAGTAACGTTGGGCAAATCAATAACGAAGTTTATCAGCATGATGTCGTAGTGCATGCACAACAGTTCGTTGATGAATTTGACCCGCACATCCACACACAGACTATTGAGGGATTTTGGATGAAGGCGAAGCGGAAATTGTGTTACCAAAGTGGAACAAGTCGTGGTGTTTTCCCAAGCTACTTGTGTGCTTTCCAGTGGCGCTTTAGCCACAACGCGCACGTTTTCGGACAGTACCTGAAGTTGTTGAGTGACAACTACAACATTTTGACGATGTATACTTTTTCATTTTGTAACATTTCCACAAAAACTTTGTTTTTATGTCTTTTGATTTTACCTTTCATGAACACAACACTGGTTTTGATCTATTTAAATGCCACTTTTGTACTTTTACTAGTTATTAGAATTTTTGGGACCGCCGTTCGGAGGATTCCCAAAAAGCGTTTACTCAGTTTATTCCATACAACTTTTTTTGAAAAATCAGTTCCAATTAATCATTCTCCAATCATTTATAAATCTATGCGCAACGGGAGTTAATCATTCCTTCCTCGAACTCAGATCTAAAAATCATTTGCTGATAATGACGTTGTATGTATCACAACAAAGGTGATTATCATCGCCCTCCTCCTTTCTCAAGGCTTGGTACTGGCACTACCAGAGAACGGGCAGTGGCGGAGGGGATAACCTTAGTCTTCTTGGAATCCTGAATTTAAGAAAATCTCTTGATCTCAAAGGTCGTTGACGTCGATAGGGGGAAAATTTGTACTTGACATAAGGCAGACGTGGCTAAGATAACGATTAATTAAACAAAAATAAGGACTTTATTACAAGTTAGAGACACAAATTAAAGGTGTCTAAGCCGAGTTTGAGCATTTTAGTAGTATTCAGTGTTTAATTAATGAAAACTTGTGGCTGCCAGAGCCGTTAACTTTGACCTCAATCTTAAGGGGAATTAAGCCACTTTAACGACTCGTTAGAATGTCACAAGATATATAATGTAACGATTTAACGAAATTGTAAAGTGTATTTTGCCTGAATTAATTAATTCAAAAGTGCTAGGGCCTAGGTCAGTTTTTGTTTAACGGCGCAGTTTCAAAACAAACAACTGTAGAGGTTTAGGAATAAGCGATTTAAATGTCGACCTTTATAGATATCGTGGTAATATATTATCGATTGGATTTGATTCCTACAGTTTAACGAACACTTCTAACATCAAAGGCCATTGACGTCCGTAGGAAATAGTTGATACAATTCTCACCGTAAAGTTATAACAAGATAATTGAGAGTTTCTTTTATTGACTCTATGTCATAGCGAAAATGATAGGCCCTAAATTAAGCGTCGCCCTCCTCCTTCATTCGGGCGTTGGACTGTCACCATGCTAAAATCGTAGTGGAGGAATTAAACATGATATATTCATAGCAGAAGAGGAACGTAATTTAAAGTGTCTTCAACAGCCTAACAAATCTCATTAATTTTCAGTTTTCTAATGACATTTTGTGACTTGGGGCCGATCACGTCGACCTCGTTTTAAATCTTACCTGTCGGTGCAAAGATTATTGACAGCGATTAGACGAAACGAGATTTATATAGCACGCAGAGAAGTTAAATTAAAGGAGTTCAAGTTAAATCTGATATTCGCAGTATTTAGAGTTTAGCAACTTCCTTTTTCACTAATTGCCACTGACTTCGATAAGAAACACTTTGTACAGTTTTCTCAGTTTTGTGAGAAATGAAACAATGAAAACCAGGTAAATTTTTAATTGTTGCATCGACACCTTAAAATCTTTGTTTTCAAATTTAAAAATAACTCGTCTTCGTACAGCAGATGTTTGCAACTCCCCCACTGCACGTCCGTGCACTAGCGCCAGTCCTAAGACTGGATGAAGGAGGAGGGCGACGCTAATAATCTCGTTATCACGCAGGGTCGTTAAACTGAAACTACTAGAGGATAATTTTCTACTCATTCTACGTCTAACGTACAAGGATTTGAGTTACGAAGAAAGATCGAAAGGTGCGGACTAACAATATTAGAGAGAAGAAGGAGCACATGAGATCTAATTGAAGCCTACAACATTATCACTAGAATGAAGGCAGCGCAGTGGGAGAGATTCTTTAAATTAGCACCAAACACAACAAATCAGGAACATGTAATTATTTTTTAAAGAAACCTAACGGAACAGCGCAAAGGTTGTGGGCCCGTGGAATGGTTTGGATGATAGTATGGTCTCAGTTGATACTAACACAGTTTTTAGAAAAAAGCTAGGCGAGGTAAGCTATTAAGTTTTCCAGGTTAATTTTCAGTGGTTCTAGCACAGACGTGCAGTCTGTGCTAGAACCACTTAAAGACCTTTGTCTTCTGAACCACTTAAAGACCTTTTTTATGTTGTGTTTTACTTTTTTCGATATCCTTTAGAAAACTTATCCCTCTCGAGTTTGTGGTTGAAGTTAACTTTACATAGCTATCTTGCAATAGTCATTAGTTGAATTGTTGAACGGGCGCAGGAGATAAAATGGAGGCCTTAAAGCCGCGGAACTACCAATTAAGAGGTGTCTAAGCAAAACTCAATTTCATTTAGTATTCAGTCTTTTGTTGCTATATAACGAGATAAGTAATAACAATGACGAGAAGTGTCGCCCTTCTATTTTACCCAGGCTTTGAATTAGCATTGCAGAATATGGACAGTGGCTGAGTTATTCTACAGCCTCGTTTAGAGTCACAGCCTTTGGTGTTGGCTTCTTCTTGTGTCTTCTTTGTGAGTTGCCCTATTGCACTTTCTATTTAAAATCTCTGTTTTCTGTGGTGAGGGTTTGTTTATAGAAACGACAAATCTATGCCTTTAAATCACGTGTTCGATAGAAGGAAATAAAGGACGCATTTTTTCATATGTCATTATTCTTATATTGTAAATTTGGTATAGGAAAGTTTCGGGAGAAAAGTCACGAAAGAAGAAACATTGTAATTATCAAATTCAAAGTCACCAGCGAATAATTTTGACTAAGCCATCAAGTAAACGACTCGTAAAATGACCAACTCATAAAATGACAAAATGACAAAATGACCAAGCCATCAAAGAAACGGCTCATAAATCGCTCATAATCTATTCGGCTGGTCTTAGATTCTGGTCAGTTACGTACAATTATAAATGATAATTACCGTCATCTAATCAACACTTAATCTTTACCTATATCAGCCTTATAAGTTAGCTATCATTGAACGTTTTAATCAGAGTCCTTTCACTCAAATAAGTTTCTTAAACTGCGGTATAAAGGTGTCTACAATGATCACGATATATTTCCTGCCTTCAAGATGTCTAGACGTCGACCTTTTGGATTTATTTATTTATTACGAACATTTTTAAAGGGCGCAACGTCACACAAATGTGCGAATCTGAGGCGCGGAAATAATAGGATTAAGATGCCCCGTACCAAGCGTTTGAAACTGTTTTAAAGTGTTAGGTAGGTAGGTGTTTTCACAACGAAGATTACTAGAGACCTCCTCCTTTATCCACGCTTTGGACTGGCACCACACGAGCATAAACCAGTGGCGTTCTTATACGAAATCATTTAGAGGAACTGAATATTCATAGCAGATATAAATGAACCAACACACCTTCATTTCGCTTCGCAATGGTGATACAATTTCCAGGTGCAACGAAAAGCCTTTAATAATTGTGAATAACGCAGTGACTTATCAGATCAGTGATAATAATACCCAATTGTTCGTTTAATTGCTAGTTAGTAAGCAAGTAACTCATTGATAACGTAAGTCAAACGCTCACATTTTACAGATTAGACAGTAACTGTTGATGTAAAGTGTTACTGCCGTTGGAAAATCACGGAATAAAAAGACTTTGAAACGATGCAATAAGGTGTCGTTAAACTGATGGATGAAATTCGACACAATCTAATACTCTAACAGTGCCAGTCCTAAGACTGGATAAAAGAGGAGGCGACGCTAATTATCTTCATTATAACACAGGGTTAAATAACAATTATCACCACAGTTGTTCGTATAGTTACGTACAAGGTCGAGTAGAACTCGGCTAATTCAATTCGCAGAGGGTGAGCACGTGCGCAATAGTTAGTTGGGGCAAAGGATATTCGGCCGCTATAGTTCATTAGTACATCGTTTTACTTATCTTATCTTATCTTATATAATTATTTATAAAGCGCCTCTCACAGCATAGACTATTCAGAGGCGCTCCCAGCGTGTCAGCCCCGAGGGAAAAGAAAGGTCTTTAAGCAGCGGAGAGAAGAAGGCGAGATCCCAAGCAAAATCTTGCTACGGAGAGAGGGGGGCAGGTCATTCCAAAGGGAAGGGCCAAGGATGGCAAACGCACGATGCTGAGCCATCGAAGTCCTTGCACGAGGGACAAGCAGATCAAGGCGGTCAGCAGACCGAAGAGGGCGGGAAGACAGAGCAGATAGAGGTTTGCGCATTAGGTCACAGAGGTATTTAGGAGCTTTTCCCAGTTGAGTCCTAGAGACCAGGAGAAGAACCTTGTATTGGATGCGGGAAGCAACAGGAAGCCAGTGAAGTACATCAGTCATAAAGGTAGTTATGTGAGAGAAACGAGGAAAACGGGCAATGAGCCTGGCAGCCGCATTCAGAACAGACTGCAGAGATGAAAGGCGCACTTTAGGGAGCCCAGCAAACAATGAATTGCAATAGTCAATGCGGCAGCAAATGAAGGCATGGACCATAGTAGTAAACACTGAAGGAGAAACTGATCTTCTTACAGCCCTCAAACGCCTCAGATGATAGAAACAGGAACGTGTCAGATGGGAGAGGTGTTCAGAAAACGAGAGGGTGCTATCAAGGGTGACACCCAAATCCCGAACACTGGATGAAAATGAAAAAGCAGGGTATATTGACGACAGAAGTGGGATATCAAGTTTAGAAAGTTGCTGTTTAGTGCCAAACCAGATCAGTTGGGTCTTAGAAGAGTTAAGGTTAAGCCGATTTGATGACATCCAAGAGTGGAGATCATGTGACAGGGAATCAATGGATCCAACAAGGGAGATCTGCTGAGAGGATGGGCCTTGGACAAAGATCTGAACATCATCTGCATAAAGGTGACCAGAGGTAAAGTGTTTAGTAAATATAGAAGGAATGTCAGCTGTGTAGAGTAAGTACAGAATGGGGCCAAGGACAGAACCCTGTGGGACACCATACTCAACTCTAACCCAGGCAGTTCTAGAGTCACCAAGGACAATCCTCTGAGTACGGTCAGAGAGGTAAGATTTGAACCAAAGAAGAGGGAGACCACTGAGACCACAAGATAGTTCAAGACGTTGAAGTAGGATTTCATGGTCAACCATGTCGAAGGCCGAGGAAACATCAAAGAGTGCTAGAAGCGTCAAATGAGACCTGTCAATGGCAGTATAAATGTCCGAGAGAAGGGACAGGAGGGCAGTTTCCGTAGAATGGTGACCTCTAAACCCTGATTGACTAGAAGGGAGGAGTCCAGACTGTTCAAGATAGGGCAGAAGTTGAAGCGAGACAAGTCTCTCAAGAGTTTTAGAGAGAAAAGAAAGGTTAGAAATAGGACGATAGTTAGAACATACTTGTGAGTCAAGATTAGGTTTTTTGAGGGTAGGGAAGACAATAGCTTGCTTCTGAGATGGAGGGAGATGGCCCTCTGCTAGAGACCTATTGAACAAATATATCAAAAATGGGACAACATCATCCAAAACATTAGTAAGAATAAACGGAGGAAGCGGGTCCAGTTCACAAGATTTCTGATTTGAAGAGCTGAGAACACGTCGAAGATCAGCCTCAAGGATGGGACGAAAGTCACCAAACTTGAAGTCCGTGCGTGTGAATTCAGGTGGAGGCGAGTCAGCGGTTGAAGCACGTAAGCCCGCAATCTTTTCTGTCATCATTCTGAGGAAATCATTGGCCGAAAACGCAGGAGAGGAAGACGAACGGGAGGCTCGGCCCAGGAGTCCCGAGATGGAAGACCAGAGACGTTTTGGGTTCTTTTCATCTCGAGCGACGAGTCTCTCCCAAAATTCAGCCTCCTTGCGGTGATATAGACGATGGAGCGATCGGAGTTGAGTCACCCACGTCAGGTGGTCGGCCGGATCTTTCGAGCGACGGTAGCGTCTTTCAAGACAGCGTGTACGTCGACGATACTGGCGGCACTCGCTGTCAAACCACACAGCAAGTGGTCGCATGCGCATTTTGACCCTCCGCTGAGGTAGTAATTTATCCAGTATTTCGTTCATGGTGGTGGAGTAAAGGTCAAACAGGTCAGCCACCGACAAGACATCCAGTGAAGAGGAGTCAGAAGCAAGTTTTGAGCAGCGAAGAGCATCACGGAAAACTTGATAGTCGAGGGTCTTCCAGCCACGCACCATACGAATGGCATGTATGGGTTGCAGATGCAAGAAGGGAAGAGTTAGTTCAACGAACTGGTGATCAGACAAAGTCGGCGGGTGAACGTGTAGATCACAGACAGATACTTCGTCAGACGTGATGATCAAATCAAGGATACCGCCGAGCACATGAGTGGGCTCACTTACATGCTGACGGAGACCAAACTGAGCAAGCAGATCAAGGAACCGTAGAGTAGATGGGTCTGAAGAGTCTTCTAGATGGATGTTGAAGTCACCTAAAATAACCAGCTGACTGTTTCCTGTTCATGCATATAAACCTAAAAAATAAAATACATAATCGGCCTCTATCATATATATGTTATATATATATATATATATATATATATATATATATATATATATATGGCCGTCTTAAGGTTAGGCCCAGTAGACAGTGTCAAACGAGGAAAGCTAGGATAGTGATAGTGATCCGCTGCTGGAGAGGAAGCCAGTGGAGGACGTCACGTATTTAGCCAGAAACGTCAACAAATTTTGAGATATTCCGACTAAAATTCTTAGTAGGCTCTAAAAGTTATATATATATATATACATGTATATATTTATAAATAATATTATATTATGCATACATATGCATGTATATGATATCTTATTAAGTCATATACATATAACCTCTAAAGAACTTTAATATGAATTAGATGGCAATCGATTTAGAATCCAATGAATCCATATACATCATTGTGCAGCCGATACAATACAGTCCCAAACCTAGATGAAGAAGGATGGCGACGCTAATGATCTTTGTAATCACAGTCAGTGTAGTGGTAAAATCAGCAGTGGGTATACTGTCAATTGTAGTGTTCGAGATCTCGGGCGCGGAGCGCCCAAGAAAATCCGACTAGGGGGTCTGGGGGAGCGTCTTAAGCTCCCCCAGCGGGGTCCCCCACAAACGATTTTAAGGAATTTAGTTATAAATTCTTGCATGGAAAACTGATTTGAAAATAAGTATTTCTCACAAATGAAATAGCTTAAGAAATATCAAGACCTCGACGACATCATGAAAGAATTTTTAAAAAGTTGAACATGTTGAAAACAATCAATCCAAAGAGAATATTGAATAGTACAGTCGAATAGTACACCAGTTAGCTACAGCTTATTTCCAAGTTCCAACCCTGTACAAGTCTACAACGTAGAACTGGAATTACATATTTTCCACAGTGCATGAAAATTGCTGTCATATGTTGGTACCTTGCATTGACGTGAACGTGTATCTGACAGTGTGGCACCACGGTGGTTTATTTTCCACGATTTCACATACGGTTTACAATCGAACAAGGCTAGCGGTGGTCCATTGATTTTTATGAACATTATGCTACCCATGCACACAGGGCATATTTTAACTGTATGACTAGTGGGACAAATGTCCCAGTAGTCTTAGGATTTGTCCCAGTAGTCAGAGCGATTTGTCCCAGGCAATGTATGTATAAAGTACAACTAGTGGGACAAATGTTGGAAGAATTTAAAGATTTGTCCCAGTAGCATAATGAGAAAGGTATGACATTATTGGTGAATGACCCCTTGTTATTGGTTGGGAGACCCGAGAAAAGTTGTAAAAGAAGGTGATGACTAAAAAAAAGTCATCAACTTTTTTCGGAGATGAATTTGGAATTTTTTTTACAAAAAGTCTAAAAGTTGTAAGTTTGTGAAGATTAATTCCTTAAAAAAGTTCTTCGACCAGATCATGGCCGACTTTCTCCGACCCATGGCTGATTTTGTCCCAGTAGTCAAAATTCCTTAAAATATGCACTGCATGCACAGTCGCAATAAGCAAAGAATTTCTGACATCAGTTTGAATGGTATTCATCATGCTGAACGCCCTCTCACATTCACTGGAGCTGCATGGTATGCTATGGATACACAGTGCCATTGGGCGTAGATCTTCAGGCTCAACAGAAGGGTCTTCAACATATTCTCTCATACCTCTGATGGTCTTCTCTGTATCAATGTTCCACCTCCTGCGTATACTCGCGTTATTCACCAAATTCCAGTGGGTATACGGTGCTAGCTAATAATTTTCAGTTGGTATACGCCGTATACCCGCGTATACCCTCGACTACACCATTCACAGTGTCGTTAACCCTCGAGTGCCCAAGCTATTTTTTGGTACACGAATGCCCAACGGGGGGGTCCGACCGGACCCAAATGTTTTCATTGTGATATCTGGAGAACGGATTGGAATATTTTAACGGGATTTGGCTTGTTATAATCCAAATTCAATTTGCAATCGACTGATATATGGTATTTCACAATAACGTGCGTTAAAATAATTTTTTTCTGGGTTGGCAAACTATATGCCAGTATGACCATCAGCCGCATATCTTGGGGGTGTCTTTGGTATATGCTATGGTTGTGGGCTACAGGGTGGTAGTATAATCACGCAAAATATAACATACGAAGCCCAATTGAAGGCTTTAGGATGTCCTAAAAGCATTTCTACAATTTCGTAGCCGTTCTAAAGTTATCCGTGAAAAGCGGGTCTGGGGTCCGGTCGGACCCCCCCTTGGGCATTCGAGGGTTAAACTGAAAATACAACTGCTACAGGAAATACGTATAGACTTCTTGAGAATCGCCATGGAGGCTTCATTCATTTCGCTACTATGACCCAGACTCAGCCCGTAGCCCCGTACTCTAGTAGTGCCAGTCCCAAGGCTGAATAAACGAGGAAGACGACTCTAATCATTTTTTTTATCATAGTGTTCTTAAATAGCAACTAATCAAACAAACACTCGAGATAACAGTAGACACCGGAAGACTGGAGCAAGTAAAATCCTTTGTGTACTTGGGGAGCAAAGTAACCGCAGAGGCGAACTGCAAGGACGATGTTAAATCAAGGCTAGCCATGGGAATGGCAGTCATGGTTAAACTGACGAAAATTTGGAAGAACAAGTCAACACATAATGACACCAAATTACGGATGATGAAGGCATTGGCATGGCCAACAGCAACATACGGATGTGAGGCTTGGACGTTAAAGAAAGAAGAAGAGAAACGCATCCAGGCATTCGAGAACAAGTGCGTCAGAAAGTTGCTAAGAATTCCCTGGACAAAAAGGATGACCACCTTACAAATATACAAGCTGGCGAGGACCAAAAGCGAACTGCTGAACCACGTCCGAACCCGCAAGCTAAGGTACTTTGGACATATCATGCGGCAGCCGAAGGACAACATCGAAGGCAGCCTGATGACGGGGTCTTGCAGAAGGGGTTCGCAATCGCGGCAGACCAAGAATATCCTGGATTGGCAACATTATAAAATGGATTGGACTATCTGGAACCAGACTAATAGCTGCAATACGAGATAGGAAATGCTGGACAATGTTGACCCATTCATGTAGCCTACCATCGCACAGCGACGACGGCGACATGACATGACATGACAACCAAACATGTGACCAAAATAATGAAAACGCGCAAAATGGTTGAAACTGTGGAAAAGTATTTCATATCGAAATCGAGGGCATTTAATGTTACAAGATGTAGCTAAACTCTGAATACTACGAATATCTAATTCCACTTGAACACCTTTAATTTGTGTGATTTCGATGCTATATAATTCTCGTGTTCGTTTAATCGCTACTTCGGTGTTAACTCATTTTTCATCAAGTTCAGGTCGGCGTCAATGGCTGTAAAGCCACAAGATGTCATTAGAAAAATAGAAAGTAATGACAAATTAATTTCTAATAAACTAATTTTAGACACTTTAAATAGTATTCCTCTTTTGCTATGAATATATCGTGTTCAATTCTGCCACTGTGGTTTTCGTTTGGTGCCAGTCCGGAGGCTGGATAAAGGAGGAGGGCGACGTTAAATTTATCATCTTCGTTTTAACATTGAGTCGTTCGAAGAAACTACCAATCATCTTGTTATACATTTACGGTGAGAATCGTATCAAATATTTCCTATGGATATTAACGGCCGGTGATGTTATAAGACCTAGTTATACTCTTTGAATCCAATTCAATCGCCGATATAATATTATAACCAATCGTTGTACAAAATTGCCAGTCACGTTTTTCAATGCCAACTCGACGTTAAAGGTCCTGATATACCCTCCAAATGTTGTTACACACTTAATGTTACGAATTGTATAATGATCAACAATTCCGACAGATTGAAATGGATTCCTCTTAAGCCTATAAGTTTACATGATATCGTCAATACTGGAATTATCACAAATTCAACTGTTCTACTTAGACACCTTTATATCGTGGCTCCCGACTCAATGTTAACACGAAGAAGATAAATTTAACGTCGCCCTCCTCCTTTATCTTAATTCCCACTGTCCATACTTTTATGTTTCCGTGACATTCCGCAAGGTTACTCACCTGTAGAAGACATAAGACGCTCAGAATCACCAACCCCAATGTTGCAGCTGCAGACTTTATCTTTACTCGATTCTTCAGTGAACTTCAGAAGCTGGGAAGATGCGAAATGACGCTTCAATCAAGGTGCTTGAAACGTTTCTCAGTTAGAGCCAGCTTTTATATAGCTCTGTATTTTACCTAGTGTCAAGACCTGCAGCTGTCATCATTCGGATTGGCTGTCAAATCAAAACTGTGGATTCCATTCAGAAGTTTCTGCTGGTTCTATGCGTGTCTGTCTGTCTGTCTGTCTGCGTCTGGTTCTGTCTTGCTTCTGTTTTCCATGTCCTGGACTCAGTCCGCTTTTATCTCTGTGTCTGATTCTGTATCCATGTATAATTTTTTCGTCTATGGATGTCTCTGTCTGTCTGTCTCTAGCTGTCCGTTTGTATCTGTATGTCTGTCTTTCTCTGTATGTCTGCCTGTCTCTGTATATCTGTCTCTATCTGTATGTCTGTCTCTGTCTGTCTGTCTGTTTGTGTCCTTCTGTCTCTATCTGAGGCCATGTAGTAACTTCTATAGCGCCGCTGTGTCAAATGCACAAGGCTTCAACCGATGGAGCACCAAGTCGCAATCAACTCAACACCGGTCATTAACCTGATGACAATTGACCTCATCTTAGATCTGACATGAATAACTAGCCCACCGTAAATAATGATAATGATGTTTTAGCTTCCAAATACATAATTAAAAGGTGTCTGAGCTTAGCTTTAAACGTTTATTGCTAATCAGTGTGTACCAAATCCGCCGCTGCTCCTACTCTTGTAGTGCTAGTTTCAAAGTCAACGTCTTTGGTTGCCACAAGGTGATACTAAGCACTGAAGAGTAATAAAATTCGTAAGCTTTCGGTTAGACGTGCACCAATAAATCGTCTCTTCCACTTGTTATAAAACCGTCATTTTCGCCTCGTTGCGGTGTGTGCTAAACTTTGTGCGATGGTCAAAGCTGATTAAACCTTCTCCTTGCACCGGGGAATTATATATCTCTTGTGGAAAGAAATAAAGGTGTGTTGATGTTTTGCATCTGCTATGAATATTCAGGTCCTGCTTGGGTTGGGCCAGTCGAAAGCATGGAGAAAGGAGGAGGGCAACGCTAATCATCATTTTTATGACACAGTGTCGTTAAAGTTAAATAAAAACAATAATAATAATTTTCTTTATTAATTCAAACTGACAAAGGCAGTAAGATTACATTGAAACATGACAGTACAATCAAATCTTAACTAAACACACGGTTTGGCAGCCATGCAAGGCGCCGCCCTAGAGGGGGTCACAGGTATCGAACCGCGAATCTAATGCTCTCCTGGCTATGAGCGTTACCATTACTCTATCCCCTCCCCATAAATATAAATATAAATATAAATAATAACAATAAAAAAGCAATGGGTTCTATAACCAAGACACAACCCGTACTCTAGTAGCTCCAGTTCCAAGACTGGATAAACGAGAAAGACGACGCTCTCATGTTTGTTATGACAATGTTCTTAAACAGTGACTTACCAAACATATCGCTATTGTGCACCAAATGAATATTAGACTCCATTTGAACACCTTTAAGTTATTTCATCTGGATGCTATATAGATCTCGTTTTCGTTTAATCTAAATCTTGCCTCGGCTCTCAAAGATAAGGTCGACGTCAACGGCTCTAAAACCACAAACTGGAAATTAATAAGAAATTAAAAAGGAATTGTTGGGCTGTTGTAAATTAAGACTTATACATTCCTGTTCTGCTATGAACCTATCATGTTTAATTCCGACAGCTTTCGCATGGTGCCCATCCTAAGCCTTGCTAAAGGAAGGTGGTAACGCTAATCAATCAAAATCAATCAAAAAGTTTTTATTGTTCACCATAAACATATAGCCATGAAAATAACAAGTACATATTACATGTAGTAACAATGGGAGTACCCAAAGGAACGAACCGTTCCGCTAAAAGGGCCCCTATTATCATCTTTGTTATGACACAGTGTCGTTAAATATCAACTAACGTATCCAATATTATAGGCTGAATAATGCCAAAAATAATTTCTAACAACGTCAACGACCTTTGTTGTCATAAGATGTCGCTAAACTCTGCATCGATCCAAGCGCAAGTTAATTTTTTCAGTTGAAATGTGGTTAATGTGACGAGTTTTAAGCGTCCGTCTCTGGAGTCAGTCGATAAGGAATTACTGACTTGATGAGTTAGCGACTGACTCAACCGATCCCGTGACGTCATGCAACATAACATACACCACCCAGGCAGGTAATTAATAAAGAACAAGTGATCTGACATCGACTGATGTCAGATCACTTGTTAGTCTGTTGCACTGTGACTCGTACCTTAACAAACAATTGTTCTCCTGTCCTGTTGCTGATGTCTTCGTCAAATCGAAACTCGGAAACCGCGATTAAAACAAAAAGCAAAATACTAAGTGAACGAAGTCACTATGGCAGTTGATAGCTTAGCGACTAGTTTCGACTTGATGGCTTAGCGGCGGCGGCTCCGGAGACTATAATGCAAGCAAAGATAAGGCTGACGTCAACAGATCCGATAGCCTTGATTTAGATGTCGCTAAAAACTGAATACTCAATCAAATTTAACTTTTGCTTATATACCTCTACATCGTGATTTCACCACGCTATAAAAATTTAAACTTCACGCGTTCGAGTAGATCTCGATTCCATGATTCTACGCAATGTAAACTTCAGCCACAATCGCAAGATGGATAAGTTTTCCATCGCATACAGAGACTAAGAAAAGTTTCCGAAGACCTTTTGTCTTGATATCGCACCAAATGAAACTTCCGACTTTCTGTAGACGCAAACAATTTCCTTTTCGTTAAGGTCATGTCAACATAAGAAACTAAAGGGTGGGCGAAAATGAAGAATTTATAATGATGTTAGAGTCAGATTTAAAGGTATCGAAGTGGAGCATCATATTTTCGAAATTATTTTACGCTATTACAGCTCAAATTAACGATTTTATTTGCCTAATTAATTAATTGAGCGAAACAGAGAAGTATCTACGCTCTTTGAACCGACTTATAATAATAATCTTTTTCTTTATTAATTGAAACCGACAAACGCAGTAAGATTACATTGAGACATGGCAGTACAATTATCAATATCTTAACTAAACACACGTTATGGCAGCCATGCAAGGCGCCCCGGTCCGGGAATCGAAACGGATACTGCTCCTCTCCTGGCCACGAGTGTTACCATTACTCTATCTCCCCTCCCCTTGATCTGTTTGTTCCACATGTGAGAACCGCCCTTCACGAGTCTCGTTCCATCGCTGTTATGGGCCCATTCCTATTGAATTCCCTCCCCTTGAACTCTAGTCGCTGGATTTTCTCTCTCTTTGTTGTTCATAGTTTAAAGACTTTCTGTTTCCGTGAGGCTAACATGCTGAGCGCTCCTCTGAATGATTCACACTGAGAGAGGCGTTATATAAATTTCCAGACACCATACGAATTACGAATTTACGAATGAATGAATACCATACCATATATGATCTGATATATCGGAGTTTGAAGGTGTCTAAAATTATTTCGTTGTCTTGCCGCTGCAGGGTTTGACGTTGACCACAACCTTTGAGAAAATTAAATCCCTTACCGAAACCAACAAAGCAAATGCAAACGACCAAGCGAAAATCAGAAATATAAAGGTTGAGAAGTGATCGTTTAAAAGGTGTCCAGATTGAGAGTCAAATTACATTAGTAATCGGCGACATCTATTTATTGCACAACGTAGCAAAGACAAAAGGCGTTACTGAACACAGATACAAAGTATTCCTAAATCTGTAATATAGAACTAGTATTGTTTCTTGAATGTTTATTTATATGACATTGTTGTTACTTGACTTGTATATACATATATGTATATGCGGTCTGTCATTTGGCTTTTGAATAAACGAATATATATATATATATATATATATATATATATATATATATATATATATATATATATATATATATATATATATATATATATACACACACACACACACACAACTGAACGCTCCGTCATTGCCCGTACTGCGGTAGTGCCTGTCCCAAGAATGGCGAAACGAGGACGGTGATGCTAATCATCTTTGTTATGACACAGTGTCGTTAAACAGCAACTAACTAATATATGCAACTATCACATGAAACTAATGAAATACAGGACTTGTGTAGATGCCTATAAAATGTGATCGCAAGATACCGCTAAAGTTGTATAAAGCCGAATGAAATCGAAAGTTTCTATTAGACACCATTAAAATAAGTTATCTATGAAATATATTAACTTTAGCAGCCCGCGTTGAAACCAGTAATCTCCTGATATGAGTACGGAGAGCAAGCCTGACGTGAACGACTATAATTATAGTAGACACGACGTGTCTAAAAACTGAATAATAAGTAGATTCTTCACACTATACCCACACAGTTATTACGTCTGGCCATTTGTGACTGCACATGATATAGCCAGACAGCGTTTGATGTCTTCTTTCTGGCCATATTTGTATCTGACTTTTTGAGATATTACTATTTATTAAGAGAAGGAGTGAATTACTTAACAATTATTACTGTATAATTGTAACATTCAAATCTTTAAATCGAAATATCATTGTGGTTTTCATTTAATCAACAATGATTGCTTAATAAACGATACAACTATTACTATTATCGGCCTTGTCACCTTGTGCCGTCAACTCCTGGAGCTCTAGCGATCGCCATGACACACATTCTCCATTGCTTCCTATTCCTATTATCGGCCAGAGAGCTTTAACAAAAAGTGTCTACTTCCTTGAGCTGGTCTTAGGCGCAGGAAAAATCGTACCTCCCTCATGTTGCAGTGGCAGGGCCTTGGTTGGTTAGATGGATCGCAGCAATGAATCGGCAAGTGCAGCTCTAAGACATATGGATTATTAGAAACCACTAAAGATAGTGGAAAACTCTTGTGTAATATGTTTATAGAGACAAATATTTCTTATTATGTATACTGTGTAATAGAACCATCGTCTTAGTTATGAGTACTCCCAAACCTCCAATTAGCAACAACAGCTGGTTGGTTAGGATATGAATTAATTAAGGGCTTAATTTTAGACACATTTTAAATACTATTAAACTCTTTATCTCAGGTTCACCTCATTCAGTTCTCATGTGTTCGTGACTTGGGGATTGTCCTCGATCATACACTTTCCTTCACTGATCAGGTTATCCTGTTATCTCGATCTTGCTTTTATCATCTGCGCCAGCGTCGATCCATCCGCAGTTGTCTTTCGGTCCATGCTGTCTCTACACCAGTCTATGCTATGGTCTGCAATCGGGTTGCTGTGTACATTGGCTTTTCCTCCTCCAATATGCACAAACTTCAGTCTATTCTTAATGCTGCTGCTCGGATAATATGTGATATTCCTAAGTTTGCCCACATCTCTGCCTTTATTCGTAACTCACACCACTGACTTCCTGCCCAATAGAGAATTAAGTTCAAACTCTCACCCTCATGCGCGAATACCTCACTGGGTCTGCTCCATCTTACCTAATGAATTTCTGCACCCGATTTCTTCCCTGCCTGAGAGGGCCTCTTTGCGATCCTCGACCCGTGGCCTTATGGTTGTTCCGCGTATGCACTCTTCCACGGCCCAATCCAGGAGCTTTGCCTATGTGTGTCCTTCAGCCTGGAACAGTCTTCCCCAGACCCTCCGCCAAGAGCTTCTTGCCCTCTCTTCTCTTCAGTTCCGTAGACGCTTGAAAACCTGGCTGCGGAAGATCGCAGCGATGTCAGACTGAAAAAAAGAAACGATGACATAAGACAATCATTAGGTATCCAAACAACTCTGCTAGACAAAGTCGTTCAACGAAGACTCCGATGGTTTGGACTTGTACAGAGAATGCCAGTTGACAGATTCCCACACAGTGCACTACATGTAAGATTCGAAGGAAAAAGACACAAAGGCAGACCAAGACTACGCTGGATAGATAATATAAATGAGGACATAACATAACTTGGACTAATACTAAGGGCAATAGACTTGACAAATGACCGAGATCATTTATTCGAACCCATCGCCGCCCAGTTGCTGGCGTCAGGAACTGATGGTGATGATTATATAAAATTAAATGAAATATGTTCCTTAATTAAAGATTATATAATTAATAAATGGCAGTATGCTGATGACAAAGGTTCCAAAGGAAAACATCATTAATCGAATCAACCATTTGTTTCCACGGCCATTGACTACATTATGGACGAATCAAAGTAAAGGAAGGACACAAATACCATTATTTTCGCGCAAGCGCTCTTTTATATATCAGGTGTCAAATCCATGTAAAAGGTGTCTTAAAAGCATGGTTCTCGCTGATAAAACTCGATTGTCACTAGCGCCCTTTTACAACGAAGCAGCGTAATCGTTCAATGTTTGAAATTATCTGAACTCACGTAAGAATAAATAAAGGTGAAAACTCTTAGCGCATATTAAAACTTACTATTGAACACGATTCATGAATATTTAACTTAGAATTGTAACATGTTTAAGGTCGACAGGAAAAGCGTTTGTAATGTCAAAAATCTTACAACGGGTTAGCTAGTTCTTGCTAGTTCTTGTTCAACGACGCAGTTGTCATAACAAAGGTGATTATCGTCGCTCTCCTCCTTTGTACCAGCTTGGGACGGGCACTAACAGAGCATGGGAAATGGGGTGGTTTTACTGATTGGTTAGTACGACGCTGTGTTGTAATATAGACCATTAGCGCCCCCTCCTTTATAATCCAGGCTCGGGACTGGCACCACCATTATACGGGCAGTGGCCGAATGCATTAAGCTACGTAGTTTACAGTTTTTAATGAGATCTGTTGGTTTCCCAAGGCGTTTACGTCGACCTTACCTGTACTGTAGCTGTAGAGAGCTGAGTAATGAAATTTTGAGGAAAAAGAGACGTTTTGACAGGTTTTTAGAGGATTTTAGGGCGAATGACCAAAAAAAAAAGGTCATCAACTTTTTGAGAGACGAAATCGTAAAAAGTCAGAAAATTTTAAGGGAATTTGTGAAAAGTCTGAAATTTTTCTTAGACGAATTCCTAAAAAAAAGTCTTCAAATTTTTTTACGCCGCTGGTCACCGGTAGCGTATACTCACCTCAAATTTTACCACTACAGCCCTGCCTATAACGTCAGCATAGTGTGACCTTGATATGGACAACGACAATAGAGAAGTTAACCTGATCAATTGTCAGTGTTTAATCTAGACACCTTTTGGGGGGGAATTCCCCCAGGATTTATGTTCCCCAAGAGGCCAGCAATATATTAATGTAGACACCTTTTATGGGGGGAATCCCCCCAGGATACATGTTGCGCTCCCCCCAGAGACGAGTAAACGAGTAATATAAGAATAAAATTACAGACTTAGATATATGACAGTTTTTGTGTACTAGAATGAACAAATCCCATCAAACTTTCTAAATTAAACTCCAAATTAAATTTTATTGTATTAATAGCCACTGTGTAACAACATCTTACATCTGACTGACCCAGTCAGACCTCACGCTAGGCGGAAGTAGACGACGAGAAATCAAATGATAAAACTAGTTCCAAATGAATTATCCTCTTTTGCAACGATTAATTCCCAGCTATATAGCCATCAATGGCGGTCGTCTACCAGTCGCTCTCTGGTGACGCTAGACCCAAGACTTGAGAAAGAAGGAGGGTGACGCTAATCCTCGTTTTTAGGAAACAGTGTCGTTAAGAAGCAACAGCACTAGCTCCGAAATAAAACCAACGCTACATATTCTTCTTCATTTAGCTCCCATACTCTGTTGGTGCCAGTCGCAGGCCTAGAGAAATGAGGGGGGTGACGTGAACGGCCTTGGCATCCATTAGATATCGCTAACCACTGAAAAATCGTGTAGTACCGTAGCGAATTACAATGCTAGATAATCCGGAGGTCTAGTTAATTTTAATAAGCAACTAGGTTAAACATCTAGAACTGGACTTGCTATGATTGTAACTCTTAGCATTCGCGCCGAAAGGTGACATTGCTAAGCATCTTAGAAGTGGCTTGCTATTGATAATGCTATATAAGTTATCGTAATTATGATGCAATTATAACACTCGGTTACGACCGACGTCAACGAACTGACTTCCACAATGCTAAATATTGCTACGAAACAGTTCCAGTTAGACACCTTTTAAACGCTTTCACTACTGGATATAAATAATCATAAAATCACGTTTAATCGCCAGATGAGTCCATCGATTGTGTAAAACATACCATTAAGGCTTCAGTTGATATTCTAAACCTAAAGCATCGTGTAGAGAATGAACGAACTAAAGACAAAAAATGAATTATATGTTGCTGTCTAACGACGCTGTCTCAGAATATCGCTGATCAGCGACTCCCTCCTCTTGATCGAGGCTTGGGACTGGCACTACGAGATATGCGTAGTAGCAGTATAGTTTCGACTGTTTATCGACATCTAATTACTGCCAAGACCGTTGACTCCGACATTATCTTACCAATCGCTGTTTTATCCTGATTAGGGATTGCATTTGACCCCGCGCTTAACGTCATCTTATGGTTTCTGAATGACGATGCTGTCTCGTGAAGATAATTGGCGTCGCCCTCCTTCTTACCCAGCATTCGAACTGGTACTACGTGGCATCGATTTTTAGCGACATCTTGTGAGTGTGAGTCCCGTTATGGTCGACCATACCATACATAAGAAACATTTGTAATTCATCTATCGATTGAAAAACGATTTGCAAATATGTAGCTGGAGCTGACGACGTTTTAAAGGTGTCTAACTGCAATCGTCGATTTAATGCATCAGACTGTTATGATTGGTTGGTTGGTTTCCTGGATGGAAAATGAGAAGTGTGCAGATCTGCCCGAGAAGGGCTAAAAAGTACAATTTTTAAAGTGAGATTTAAATTTGAACAGAGAAATAAAAAGATAAATAAACACCAACAATACTACAAGAAACATCACACAATGCAATAAAATACAACGCAAAATAATACAATGCAGAACAAAGCGAAACAATACGATACAATGCAGTACAATACATTACAATACGAAGCAATTCAATACAGTGTAAGACAAGGCAGTACAATGCGATGCGATAAAATACAACTGAAACGATTTTCCGAGCAACTTACAGGGCGATATATTGCTTTTCAAAATCTCGTGACTGACAGACAGCGTCCTTTCTTTGTCAACCAAAATCCTATAAATTGAAATACACTACCGATTGGTTGGTGTTGGTTATTGTATGACGACGCTGTGTCCTGAAGATGATTAGCGTCGCCCTCCTCCTTAACTCAGCATTTGGACTGGCACCACCTGAACTCGGCATTGATTTGTGTATTAGTATCTATTGCTTAGCAACATCTTGTGGATGTCAGTTTAGTTGACTTCGATTTTAGTAGTCTAGTTGCATAAGACAGTGACTGCCTAGAATACGCGATGATATAGCGACTGAACGAGTGGTCAATATGTCGGTCAGAGCCACTGCGTTTTAAAGGTGTCTAACTGGAGTCGTAAATTTAATCATGAACTTCCACAGACAATACAATTCAATACAATAAAACTGCATGTAGAAGTTCATGATTTAATGCAGGTGATGAGGATTGGCCCTTCTTGTCGTACTGCATGTAAAATTGTTAGTACAAATACTGCTTAATTTAACTAAGTCGAAACACCTGAATACTTGGGTTATTGTTTTCTTTCTGCCAAATCATTTAAAGTTAGTTTGCATGGCATAAGTGTCAAGTTCTACAAATCTGTCGACTCGTTGTATTGTAAATGTTGCAATTTCACGGAGGCATGCAGTAATAAGCCATACAGTATTACTGCATCTTGCTAGTGCTTATTGCAAATCATTCTTGCTTCAAAGAATAGAATTCGTGAACCTCAGTAGCAGTGAATTGAACACACTAAATGCTTCTGTAAGATCTTCAAGGTCAAGCACTGCACTGTTGAGAGCATCCTGAACTTAACGCAGGAACCAAACATTAAGGACTGCTCGATGTCAAGAAGAATAAGACTTTTGAAGAGGCCCACTTACAGGGAAGACCATTTTAAATTTAACGTGTGATCTCCTATGTTTAATTTGTATTAAGGAAATTTGGACTATTTAATATGCTTAATTCGTATAGTACGGGTAGGTCTACTGTCCAGAGAATGCTGTATCGTTTGTTTCTGTGCTACCATATTTGGTAAATAGAAGATTGATATATTATATTATTTACGCTTAGCGACCTCTATCGTCGACCTTATCCTACAAGGAGGCATCCTGCATGGACATATACCTACCCATTGAACGCAATTTAATGTCATTCCCGTTAACGACGACCCTTTACCCTGCATAGTAGGTTGCCCGGACAGAGCTGCTGATTAAACGCGATTGGCAAATATGTAGCCGAAAATGTCTACGTTTTAAAGGTGTCTAAGTGTAGTCGTTGATTTAAACGTGAACTTCCACATACAATACAATACAACTCTATATAGACGTTCATGATTTAATGCAGCAGATATATAAATGCTTAGATTTTGAATTAACATCGACCTTACCCTACATACGTCGTGCAATATTAAATTAAGCGATTGGTGAATAGGGTACATGTAGCTGACAGTGACGGCGTTATTAACCCTTTGGAAGTGAGGTGAAACATTGTAACGTTTGTGGTGAGGTGGGGTTTGATATACCCCAAAACACTTTTTTACTTGCAAGTCGCGATATCAGCTACATAACATTATTTGTGAGCTAAACTATAATATTATAACTAATCATCAACTAAACTGGCGATTATCAAGACAAAAATAACTGTTTTCAATCATTATTCAAGTGCCAGCAGGTGAACTAATAACCATGCAATATTTACTTTGCACGTGCATTTTTCAGTACTCATTCAAAAGATTACCAAACGCACGAATAATACCAGGAATAATGCATCAATTTTGGATCAATGCAAAAATATATGCTGCAATATCTTATATTTTCGCCCGTTTAATTTTTCGGCACTGCGCCGTAACTTTTTTAATTCGATAAAATCAAAATATATACGAAAAATTATTATTTCTTTTTAATATGCAACAAAATTTAAAAAATTGTGCACTCAATAGTTCCTGATATTGTCTTAAAGTGTTGACATTTCACATTTACGAAGGTAGACAAAAATAATCCAAGCTGGTTCCACGTTTTCCGTAAAAAACACAACGTGGAATAGCTGTGGGGTATGTCAAACCCCTCCTCACCTCCAAAGGGTTAAGCTGTCTAACTGGAGTCGTTGATTTAATGCAGCATTATTTAGTATTAAGCGACATCTCACGGGTGTCAGACCCATAATATCGACTTAACCCTGCATAGCAATTTCCCGATTGAACGCGACTGGAAAATATGTAGCAAAGATTATTGGCCTTTTAAAGGTGACCCCGCGCGGGACGGACTAAATCTTGCGACTAACACTACCTGAATAGCGGCAGTGGCAGAGTTATCACCAACTACTACCGCTTTCAAACGACATTATAGATACAAAGGCAATAATACCAATTCAAGATCAACGGCATCTTATGGGTGGTTACCTGCTCCGTTGACGTACACCTTATCTTACCTTCAGCTTCACACCAAAGATAAGAATTAATAGCCATTGTTCTAACGACATCATACGGGTGGCAACGTTTCTGGATTCACCGTGGACACCGTCAATGCCTGCACTCTAGTGTCAGTCTCAACCCTGGAGAAAGGATGTCGTTTAACACTGGAAACTATTACTTGTGTAAACATGTGCAATCGATTACAATATTTAATGTAGCGCTCTCATACAAACGTAAGACCCGAGATGAGCTATGGCTAGGCGAGTGGGCGAGTGAAACACGCGGAAATAGATGACCGGAAGGCATTCAGGGATGTGGCCGTTCAACAGAAATTTCAAACAAGAAATCAACTGTAATAATTAACTCCAAATAATTACCTTTGCAAACGATTAATTCCCAACAATGGCGGTCGTCTACCAATCGTACTCTGGTAATGCTAGATCCAAGCGCTTTTGTGAGGCATTTAAAAGGCGTCACATTAATTAAATATTATTAATTAAGTACAACACACCGGAACAGTACTTTTCATCATCGTATGGGTTACAGACAGATCCTTTAACCCTCTAAGAGATATGGGAAATATATGTCCCATATCAGAAAATTGTCCGTGAATTGATTAGATGGGGCAAATTGGTTTGTTTAACGATTTTATTTATTTGATAAGTATTTGATCAACCTAACTGTGACCTTTCGATGAGTTTCCGCACATACTATGGAATAAATATCTTTATTTTAAAATTATTAATTTTTTAAAATAAAATGCAAACTTTCAAATTTTTTATTTTTTCTCACAAAGGAATAATACGATTCAAAACTTTTAAATAATGTATATCAACCCTTCACAAACGAGGTTATTCATTGACAAGTCTAGAGCCATTCCTATCACAGTCTTGCAGATATTGAAGAAAATCTTCATGGGACATATGTGTCCCATTGTCCCTTACGCAATGTCATAAAATGCCCTTACACGAGAAGGCGAAAATATCGTTTTAGACTTCACCAAGACTTTGATCGGAACTGGTTATTGTATTTTCATGGACAACTTTTTGACATCGCCCCACACGCCTAACATACTGTATAGCCACAGATTAGAAGCTACTGAACTGTCAGAAAAAATCGAATGGGCTTGCCGGAAGCTAATTTGGACAAAGATATGAGGGACATTCAGTCCCTCCAAGCAAGGGACAAGAAGAAGAACTTTTTGAAGTGGATGGAAACAAAGGCCGTCCATTTCATATTCAATTCTGAACCACACATAGGTACAGTATATATTGATATACGTCAAAAGGGTTCCGCTGACAAGATTGTCAACATTCCATAATTGGTGAAAGAATACAACAAATATATGGGAGGAGTTGATCTGGCAGACTAGATAAAATCATATTATGGAACAGATATTTGGTGCCAATGGATGGATGGATGGATGGATGGATGGATGGATGGATGGATGGATGGATGGATGGATGGATGGATGGATGGATGGATGGATGGATGGATGGATGGATGGATTTGGTGCCAATGCAAACATTATCTGAGAATGGTATTTGATAGCCTGCAGGGGCGTAACTTTGGTGTAAAAAGTGCGGGTGAAAATGACTAAGATAAAAACCATAAGGCGGAGAGTGAGGGTGATGTCAGAAATCTGTGGCGCCTGCCGCCTTTGGGTCGGTTAGTCTTTCGGGTGACCTGTGTGGCTGAAAGTCTGCCTGTCTGTATGCCTGTTACTCAGTTCGTCTGGTTCTCGGTATACCTGTGTATCTAAGTAATTTCCTACTTTTGTGGCACATATTCCTCACTCTGTCTACAAATACGAAGCAAAACGGCGATGATCTATGAAATAGACGCTTGGTTTCTTTCTTCATCTGAGCTGAGAGTAGATATCTTGGTTTTGTTACCCACTGTTGGCCGCAATGCATAATTGCTAACATAATTGTCTCAGGTGGCCCTGGCTAGCGGGACCTTCGGCCCTTTTTGGGTCACCTGGGTAACCCTATTAAACTTGTAACACTTGATGTAATTGCGACATGGTTGAAATTGGTTACCCAATAAAAATGTTTTGTTATGTAATGTTATGAGAGTAGATATCGTCTTAGGGATGCTGTCCGTCGTAGAGCTAGCGCTCAGCTGCTGCAACCGGTAATCCTCGATAACCTTCGAAGTGATCAGTCGGAAAATCTTCCTCCTGGCGCGCCTGCACTTCCGGTTGGATGTTCTTCGACCGAGAACCTTCTACCAGACGTCCATCATCGCCGTTTTGCTTCGTATTTGTAGACAGAGTGAGGAATATGTGCCACAAAAGTAGGAAATTACTTAGATACACAGGTATACCGAGAACCAGACGAACTGAGTCACAGGCATACAGACAGGCAGACTTTCAGCCACACAGGTCACCCGAAAGACTAACCGACCCAAAGGCGGCAGGCGCCACAGATTTCTGACATCACCCTCACTCTCCGCCTTATGGTTTTTATCTTAATCATTTTCACCCGCACTTTTTACACCAAAGTTACGCCCCTGCAGGCTATCAAATACCATTCTCAGATAATGTTTGCATTGGCACCAAATCCATCCATCCATCCATCCATCCATCCATCCATCCATCCATCCATCCATCCATCCATCCATCCATCCATCCATCCATCCATCCATCCATCCATCCATCCATCCATCCATCCATCCATCCATCCATCCATCCATCCATCCATCCATCCATCCATCCATCCATCCATCCATCCATCCATCCATCCATCCATCCATCCATCCATCCATCCATCCATCCATCCATCCATCCATCCATCCATCCATCCATCCATCCATCCATCCATCCATCCATCCATCCATCCATCCATCCATCCATCCATCCATCCATCCATCCATCCATCCATCCATTCATCCAAGGCCACTGGATGGATCAGAACGTTTCTGCATGTAAAAAATGCACTGCAATTTGGCAACCCTCCAGCTAACTTCGAAGTTAGGAGTGCCAATGTTGAATTGCCTCAAACACGCTTGCCTTGTTTGAGGCTTGCCACTCCATCAAAAGTCTGGGATAAACTTGTGACACTCAGCGCTGTGTTTCATCAAGAATTCACTAATTGTAATTGTAACCTCGGTAAGGTCGCTGTCCTCGCGACTGACTTCCACAAGACGTCGCAAAACACAAAATAATGCTACATAAACTCCACGACTTCAGTTAGACACCTTTAAAACGCAGCCATTCTCAACTACATACAGTATTTAGCAATCACGTCCAGTCACTAGGTTACCATGGGATGAAATTAAAATGGAGATTAAGAAATAATCGCTTAGAAATTTCAAAAGTAGAATTGCTTTAAATGATGTCACATTGTTGACATTGCAAGCTTATGTTTGACACTTTCAAATGGTGTCTTTCGGACACTATAAGTTTATCGTTTTCTGTTAATTGTATTTCTGAATTGTCGTCAACGGCCATTGATGTCAAAAGACGACGTTAAACGTTGGATTAATAAAATGAAGTCGCTAGGCTTATGATTACTCAGTGAAACGTAAAATCGACTTCAACTTAACTGACATCCACAAGATATTACTAAACACCGAACACTTCCACATAAAATCGACGATTGTCGTTTCACGTCCTCTGTAACTCCGATATTCTCAGCTACATATTTACCAATCGCGTTCAATCGACAGCATTCTAGAAATTCAGCGCTCGTGAATAAGCTGGTGCCCTGATTTAAGTTTCGAGTAGCGCTTTAGAAATTTCGAACTCATGCTTACGATTACGAACTGTCTAAGAATATTGTATGCTTACGTTAAGGTCGATGTCAACGCGGTTAAAACCAACAAGATTTTGAATGAACACTAAATATTGCTATATAACATCCACTCGACTATTATACAGTCGCAAGATGTCCTTAGTACAACGGACATCAGGACATGAAATCCACTGCTCCACTTAAACACCTTTTATACGCTTCAATCCTTGGCTATAGATATTCGTCAGTCGCGCATTATCGACAGGTCGAAGGGTTGTGTACGGACGTGGGCTGTTGAAGAGTTATACGAAGGATTGTTTACTCAGTGGACCAGCCAAGATCTTTCGCGGTGAGCTAGACTGGTTGTACACACATATTGACATATTTTATAGAAATTGCTTTTCTTTGTTCTGTTGCATTGCCTTTGTTTTAAATTGCATAAACAGTGTAGTTTAGACTAAATTCATTATTAGTTATAAATTCCTGTTTAAGTCTGGCTACGCTCCTGTTCGTATGGCATAACATTAGCGCTCGTGGATAAAAGTATTTCACACGGAACGTTCTTTTGAGGTATATTGCGACATTCTATTTTGACCCGATAGCATAAAAAATCTAAGAAAGTAAGTAAGTATATTCTTTATTGTACAAATTGCAAAACCGCACTTTTTTATAGACACTGTTTAGCGACGCTTGATCAAAACAGAGATAAGTGCAGTGATGGGCAATAGTTAACTAGAAAGTTGCTAACTTTTAGTTTAACTAAAACATTTTAGTTAAGGAAGAAGTTTAACTAAAAAATAGTTTAGTTAAAACCATAGTTTACTAAAAAAATTTAGTTGCTAACTAAAAAGTTTAACTAAAAAAATCAGCAATATGCAACTATTTTTCCACAGTGAACATTCAACACTGTCAGCAAAAAAACATTTTAACACTGCATGGTTTTAGCATTAACAGCCTGTGTTTTCAAATTCATACACTACTTACAGTACACATGTAACTCTATGCCAGAACAGTACACACTGCATAGTTTGAAGGTGAAACTGTCATTGACGCTTTGCATTACTACAGTTCACTTAACGTCTTTTGTTGCGGAAATTTTTGTCGTAAAAGTTGGAAAAAAGTTGGAAAAAGTTTAACTACTTTTTTTTAGTTTAGTTAACTAATTTCCAAAATCAGTTGCCAACTTTAGTTACACTTTTTTTTAGTTGAAAATAGTTTTAGTTTAACTAAACATAATAGTTTAGTGCCCATCACTGGATAAGTGTCGCGCTATTCCTTTACCAGGCTTGGGACTGGCCATACCAGAGTACCGGCAGTGGCGCGGTTCTTCATTATAGCGCTAAAGTTTTTTTACCTGCAGTTTAACGACGGTGTCTCATAACAAATGTGAGTTGATTCTTCCTCCTCTATCAAGACTTGGGACTGACACTACCAGAGTACGGGCAATGGCGGAGTTATGTAGTGCAATATCTATAGAAAAAAACGTCTGAACAGTTCTTCACTGTTCGTATCAGAATCGTGTAGACATAGGTTGACATGGATCTTAGAGATATATAATATCGAGAAAGAATCCCGCCTTTAATGAGTGCAACTTTGGTCTGTGAAAAAATTATTTATATATAGTGCTTGGAAAATCCATTAAAAGGTGTCTGAACAGAACCGCGGGTTTATCAATCAATCAATCAATCATTTATTCAGCAGCGAAATTGACGAAGATGAACAAATCGAAAAAGTGCTTACATGTATGTATAGTTGAATACTGCCATTTGGCTTCTCAGGGCCCTGAGTAGCCAAATGGCAGTATTCACCTGGGCAGTATTACAATATGTCAAAGACCATCTGAACTGAAACATTTATTTAGAGAATTACGAGAGGAAACCAGAAAACTCAACTAACATCACAGAGTTAATTAAGGAGACAATTAAAACTTAACTAAGGACTCGACATCGCAGCTGGAGATCTATGACTATTTGATTTTTATGATAGCCTTAGTCATCAAGTATAGGCTTATATAAGCGGAGCTATGTTTGAATGACCAGAGACAGGATAGTTGTAGGTAGGGGAATCGCATTCCATATTTGAGCCCAGGTACATCTTATGGAAAGTAGACGGGTATTTATATGGGCGTAATGTTGGTGATTAGAGTTTGAATTTCTTGTCTGGTATGAATGAAGGTCCATATTGCGACTTAAGAAGTCTATGTGCTTTACCATATTTGACATTCGGTTTTTCTTTTTCCAACAATTCCATAAATCTAATTAGTACAACGTTGTCGCATATAAATAATTATATTAATAATTATATGACGATTTATACAGCGCCATTGTGGTCCATTTGTTTGTTTACCTTTATTACGACCGGAATCGACAAGTTGGCATCGGTATCGCTCAGTCTTAGCCCACCTTTTGCACTGCTGGAGTGCTACAGGGATCTTTCTCTGGTCGTTTATCATTCACAATCTTAACGTCTCCAGTCAGTCGTATAGCTATTAACTTCAGAGTCCAATTAAGCAGATGATAGCTCCATAATTATTGCTCTGTTACACACTGATCAGTCTGGTAAACTAAACCTTGAGGAATGCCTCTCATCTTTATATGCATGGTTCTGTTTCAATGGCTTAGCCATAAACCCAGACAAGTCTGAGACAATTTTGTTCGGTTCACGCCAACACCTGCGTTCTCTCCGTTAGCTTTCTAGCATCGACCTCGCCGGGACTGCTGTGTCACTATCAGATATTATCAAAACACTCGGGGTAATCCTGGACAGTAAGCTCACATTCCGGCTGCGCATAGCAAACCTCTGTAAATTTTGTTTCTCCTCAGTCTTACTCCGTCAGCTGCATTGGGTTCCTGTTGAGTTCAGAATAAAATCTAAATTGGCCAATAGATCAAACTGTATTACAATCAGCGTTGAATTCGCAGTCCGATGATGCCTAATAATATGCGTTGACTAATTAATTCTGGGCTGGTAAACCATGTACCAGTATGACCATCAGTCGCATATCTTGCGATGTCCTTGGTATATGCTATGGTTGTAGGGTACAGGGCGGTAGAATAATCACGCAAAATATACCATGCAAAGCGGCAAAGTCAAATATTGATAGCCTTAGGATGTCCTGAAACCATTTTTACATAGGACGTTTGCTCATACACCGCGATCAATTATAAAAAATTGTTAAGTTATTACTAAAGCACAAAAGCAAGGTTTGTTTTGTGAATCCATTTTCTGTAAATAAGACATGAAAACTTTTGAAGATTGTTCACTGCCTGAACGATAACAAATAAAAACCACGTAGACAGGTCAAAATATCAGTTTTATCGTATGTTACCAATGCCCTTATGACACGGTCTTCCAAGATACTATAGCGCTTGGCGCTCGGTTGCTCGACGCAAGTAACACCCTGGAGAAAGGTTGTTTTCTGCTTCGCACAATCGCTCTGGCGTCCCGAGAAAAACGTGAGTAATTAGCATTCAATTAGCTAGCAATTATAGAAGTAATCAACTAATCAACTGTTCCAATTGACTTCAAAAGACTTTACAAATATTTTATGAAATGTTCCAACTTTGATGTGCCTATGGTTCAAAACTATTTACTAGCTGATTGCTCGAGTTCCTAACTTTGATGCTCATAAGTAACATAGCGCATGAGCGATCGTCCTTATGAGCGATCGTCCTTATGAGCGATCGTCCTTATGAGCGATCCATATGAGCGATCGTCCTTATGAGCAATCGTCCATATGAGCGATCGTCCATATGAGCAATCGTCCTATGAGCGATCGTCTTAGAACCTGTTAATATTTACCATTATTATATCATGTTATCTAGAAATTTGGATTTTCTTATGCGTATAGGATTCCAAATATCTGTACTGTCAATCGATCGCAAGTATTACATTTATCCAAAATTTCAGATATATAGATTTGGAAAAATAATCCATTTAAAGGTGTCCAAAGTCAACCGCAGATTTGCGCGTGTCACAACATTTCGCGTACATTTTTCCGATAGCGTAAAATCTTTCATATTGTAGTTCACTGCTTAGTTTGACGCACTGTGTCATGACATTAGCGTCGCCCTCCTCCTTTATCCAGATTTAGAACTGGCACTACCAGAGGACGCGCAGTGGCGGAATTTTTCCAGTGCTTAGCTTTATCTTATGGCTGGCGAAACCGTTGACGACGACCTATATTCCCCAATTTCCACAGAAGATGAATCACACAGATTATTTAATATATTTATTTTTATTTAACGATGATTCCGTAGCAAGAACTATAAGCGTTGCTGAGCAACATCCTATAATATAAAATTAATAATGATCCTATTAAGTTTCTTTATATGGTTTCCATACAGTGTTCCGTTCATGTCAGGTTTCTGCGAGGTCTTTTTATATGTTATTTGTGGATGATAATTGTATGTATACTCGTTTATTTAATCAATTCTATTTTTTCTCACGCTAAGGCGGTTCTGGTGTGTTAGTATTGTCCTAATGGCGTAGATCAATTTTTGGCGGCAAATGAGGTTAGTTGCTTTTTAACGACACTGTGTCAGGATTCTCATTTAAACACCTTTAAATCGTTTATCTTAGTCACTATATATACTTGATTTCCGTCCAATTACTCACATTGCCAGCTGCAAGGCGATTGAAACGTGGTGAGAAATTTAAGTTAACCTTAATCGATGTAAAAGAATAAAAATATATCAATGGATTAAAATATTACGGACAGATTTCAATCGTCCTGCACATTTTATCAAAACCGTAAGTATACTGCGTAAATGTCAGATCACGTGTGAATCTAAGTTAGTGTCAGATAAGGTCTAGGAGAACATTTTTATAGCGCATTATGTCCATGTCAAATATACATTTAAGGTATACGTTAGTTGCTATTTAACGACGCTGTGTCATAGCCAGTGATGGGCACTAAACTATTTTTTTAGTTAAACTAAAACTATTTTCCAACTAAAAAAAACAGTTTAACTAAAGCTGGCAACTGATTTTGGAAATTAGTTAACTAAACTAAAAACAGTAGTTAAACTTTTTCCAACTTTTTCTAACATTTTACGACAAACATTTTCACAATAAGAGACGTTAGGTGAACTGTAATAATGCAAATCGTCAATGACAATTTCACCTTCAAACTATGCAATGTGTACTGTTCTGGCATACAGTTACATGTGTACTGTAAGTAGTGTATGAATTTGAAAACACAGGCTGTTAGTGCTAAAACGATGCAGTGTTGAAATGTTTTTTGCTGACAGTGTTCAATGTTCACTGTGGAAAAATAGTTGCATATTGCTGATTTTTTAGTTAAACTTTTTAGTTAGCAACTAAAATTTCTTAGTTAAACTACTTTTAACTAAACTATTTTTTTAGTTAAACTACTTCCTTAACTAAAAAATTTTAGTTAAACTAAAAGTTAGCAACTTTTTAGTTAACTATTGCCCATCACTGGTCATAGCAAAGGTGATTAGCTTTGCGCTCCTCCTTTTTCCAGCAGTCTGTTTTTAGACACCTTTAAATCGTTTCTCTCAGACGCTATATATATGTTGTTTTCGTTAAATTGCCACCTTTAAAGCAAGCTGTTATGCCAAGTTGTTCTGTCGACGTCAACGGCCTTTTCGTAATCGGGCCGATTATTAGAGTAATCGGCATAATTCGCATCGGCAAAAAATAATCGGCGCCGATTCAAATTACTTTAAATTTAACGTTTTCGCACAATAATCGTTACAAAATGAGCACAAATATATATGTTTTGTTTCTTATTATTGATTTATATTTAGCATTGCACTACTTACTAGGCACCGTAGAAACCAAGGACCTAATATACCGAGGTTTGGAAACTCTTTAATGAGCTTTATACAGCGTCGTGTGCCTAGTTTTTGGGCGATAACAAAATAATCGGACTCATAGGCGGTATCGGCTATTTCAATAATCGGCTATTCGCGGTATCGGCATAATCGGCAAAAGGCCTATCGGTACACCTCTAATAAGCTGTCGTTAAACTCCGGATCCTTCGTTCAACGAGTAACATTAATTTTGCCTTTATTCTCGAAATAAGTCAAGTACGGTCGACGTTAACGGCCTTCGCAGGCGTATTGCTATTATTATGCAAAGGGCTTCGTCTTGTCTCGGGTTGTGTTTAAGTTGAAGACTACGAGAGTTGGCACCCCGCTCCTCGAACGCGAGCAGATCGTACATACGAAGTCTGACAAAGTCCGGACCAACGTTCTCTTTTCTGGGTTTAAATATGAGTAGGCTACCTTACACATGTACAGGTCGACGTCAGCGGCCTTTGTTGCCATGAGATGTCGTTGAACTCGGGATTCTTACATCCATTCAATTGCTAGCTTATCCAGAACCATAAGGACTTGCGACGTAAGTTTGGCGAGAAATGTAATATACCTAACCGTGGCGGTTTTTTGGCGCGTCCCCGACTCTAATCCTCGCAACAACCTTTAGCCAAATTAGAGGAAAGTGAAGAAGGAATAGGAAGAGGAGAGAAATTAGGAAGAAGAGTAAGGAAGAGGAAGAGTGCGTGGTGGAGGTGGAGAAGAAGAGGGGAAAGAGGAAGGAATGTGGAATGTATGGAATGTGCCTGATGGCCTGCCCTCCCTCCCTCTCTCTTTCCATCCTTCCCTCTCTCAATAGAGCATTTGCCCTGTTTTGCAAGTGACCAATCGATGTTTAGCCTAATCACTCTTCGCCTCGTCAGTAAGTAAGTAAGTATGTAATTTTTCCTTCTCCCGCAACCTCCCATCATATCGTAATGAGGGAGTGAACCGGGAGGGAGGGACGGAAGGACGGAGGCAGAAACAGACTTACTAACCGATGTTTGTCTGTCTATCAATCTGACTTGCAATGTGACTTATAATCAGGCATTCAAATAACAAATTCTTTTCTGTTCCTATCACTCTTGTTTTTTTGACCCGTCATATATGACGGACAAATACTCTAGTTGGCATACAATTCCATAAATTCCGCCTGGCTTTTTATTAATGCGACAATCGATGACTCGCGTCGCACTCCTGCTTTCTCTGGGATTGGGACGCGCTACCACGGGGTAGAGTAGTTGCGGAGTTGGTCGGGTTTTTAAAATCTAAATTGCGATTACGTATGACCTTGAAGACGAATTATTAAGGTGTCTAAACAGAGTCTAATACTGACCGTAGTATGAGTGTCTAGCGACATATTACGTAAAGGCTTGTATGTCTTTTGTCATTAAATGTTGTCTCTTATTTAAAATATCTCATGGTTGCTAGGGCGGCAATCGGAAATTAAATCGCGGTTTAAACGAAAATTACTTATATATAGTGTTTGGAAAACTGATTAAATGGTGTCTAGTCAAAGCCGCGAGTTTATGTGCTTTACCACGTTTAGCATACGATTTTTCTTTTCCCAATAGTTCCACAGATATAATTTGTACAATGTTGTAATTAAGAAATAATAATAATAAAATAATAATAATAAAAATTATAGTAATAATATTATGTTTATTTGGGCGCAGTATAAATCAGTAGATTACGATGAGTTGGGTTCCATTGGGTGTGGGACACGATGGCCGATTGTGGGACGACGTATCCGGTTTGCTAGAGCGTTCGGCTTAGACACCTTTAAAATGGTGTCAACCGATGCTATATAAGTATAGGACACGTAGGCGTTTAATGAAGGCAACTGAGAGTTTTTGGATAGCATAGACACCTGTATTTGAGAAGGTTTGATTGGCTGTAAACATAAACAGTGGATCCACGGTGCCCAATTATGGGACTCGTTACCAGGTTTGTAAGAGAATTCGACTTTTAAGGCAGAGAATTCGGGTTCTAGTCCCCACCTCTGAGACGATTACTCTGTAGGGACCTTCAGCGATCGATGCTTAATAATTAGATGATGGCTCTTAATAATTGCGCTCTGCTTTAGACACCATTATTTGAATGGGTGAATATATAAACTGTGGGACCATGGTGGCCAATAGTGGGATGCGGTAGCCGATTGTTCATAGCGTTCGCCCTCTCTCAAAGAGCAAGGGTTCGAGCCTCCTCCCCTAAGACGTTTTCTGTGTAGGGACCTTCAGTAAACCCTTCACTCGCAACTGCTCAGCGCCATCGATTGATGCTTCGTTATTACATATTGGCTCATAGGAAATACATAGTAGTAATTATAATGTTGAACATTTCTTCGTTCTACAGTTCCGACCTTGACAGCTGCATTTACCTGATCTGAGGATTAGACATCGTTCCATGAGAGGACACTGAATGGACCGAGGAAGAGGAGAGCTACAAAGACGGGGCAGGCAGCGAAGGACCGCTAAGGGTCACCACACCTCTGACAACCGAGGCCCATCTTGGACCGGCCTTCAGCTGGACACGACACACAACCGCTACGCCATCCTAGGCATCTACCGCTTGCGCAAGATCAACGCCCGGCTCTACTACCGATTCGAGTACCCTGCCGATCAGTGTTGCCCTCGCGTCGGTCTCTATTACCTAGACGAGCAGGCCCTTCGATTTCGCACTCCCTCAGCCATCAACTGCTCCGCTAGGGAGGCCCTGGTTGATCGTCGAAGTCCCAAGCCCATCACCCTCTCGCCCGAAAACCCCGCTGCCGCCAGTCGAAGGATTGGCGCCCTTATTAGCTGTAGCGGAGGTCGTCTGCTCCATAGTGACGTCATCCGGCGCTGGCACGTTGTCATTAGCAACTGCGAGTCACTGGCGACTCGCCGGACTGCGCATGCGCTACACTCTGCTTGTTTACGGATTGGTTGGTAGTTGTCTACTATGGTTCAAATTCGGCAAAAACAGGAAGAACTGAGCCATCGTACTATTGATTTGCGCGTGTGTTCACAGGTTTTTATAGCATCGTTTAAGCACGTTTTAAAGGTGTCTAAACTGAGCACGCTAATCTATCGGGTAGGATGGGATCCGAACTTAAACGATACCTTGCGGCTACAAAGGCCGTTGATATCGACAGAAATTATTTTGAACTGTTCTCTGCGTTCGTTGGTTAATTGCTGTTTAACGACACTGTGTCGTTACAAAGATGATTAGCATAGCCCTCCTCCTTTCTGGCACTGCCATAATACGAACAATTTTCGCAAGCATAATACAACCTTCCTGTTGCACTTCGCCTGGTCCCTATGACTCACTCTACCTTGTTTCTTGCAAACTTAAAAACTACTCTCTTTAGCAGTGGTTGGACTATGAGCGCTCCTGAGTAGATAACCTTGAAGGGGCGCTATATAAAAGCTCATTAATAATAATAATAATAATAACCTAACGGCGGGTGTATTATAGCGTGTATAGCTCAGTGTAAAACGTTAGAAAGGTCTCTAAAGAGAGCGTCTCACGGTCTAACCAAACGTAGGTAGATAGAGTCAGGTTAGGTTCCAGGTTGCAAATCAAGTCAGGCAGATTGACAGAGAGATTGTGTTGCAGCAAAATACATAGGAAGAAAAGGAGGAATGAGGACTGAGAGCATTTTGTGGCTAAAATTCCAGAACTTATGTGGGCACGAGACACGGTTGCCGATTCTTCAGAGCACTCACTTTAGACACCTTTTAAAAGGTGCCAAACTATGCTATATAAATGTGGGATACGATAGCCGATTAAGTTCCTTTTAGTCCTCGACGGCAGTGTTTCTCAAAGTGGTGGTCCGCGGATCTCAACTAATTGGCGAAGGTGTATAATATTTCAAACGTATTTTAATTAAAATCAGTGATCATTCACGATATTTAATTAACAAGTTAAATAGTACAGTGTAATAAATCTGCAAGTTCTTTTTATAACAAAAGTCAGTATTCTATTTTATTCGTCAGTTGTAAGTAAGTAAGTAAGTAAGTATATCCTTAATTGAACGAACTATTAACCGCACTTTCGCACTACGAAACACTACGAAGTTGGCCATCTGGTGAAAGAGAATCAAGAACATTTCATGTTCATTTGTTGCCTTTTGTTCTTTGCTTTTATCGTAAAAAGGGGCGATAATTGATCGTTAATCGTCTTAACAGACAATCTGACATCGCCGACCCGATTGGAGAACTCAGGGCACCGTCACACTGGTCAATTCTCACCCCGACAGCAGTGAACACATCCTCAGAGCTAGACCACATAAATCTACCCTACCCGAGAAAGATTAACAATTTTATACCCCGTATTCTCTACAAGAATGCCAACTGACGCTAATTAGCTGCTGGTGAGACTATATAAACACTGGAGCTTATATTAGTTGCGCTATATCAGCTACGTTGTTCAATAAACGAGTATTCATTCATTCATTCATTCATTCATTCATTCATTCATCCATTCATTCATTCAATCATTCATCTTAATACTATTAGGTGGTGCAGAAGGTCGACGTCAACGACCATGTTAGTCGTAAGCTGTGAATGTTAAGCAATTTGATGATAAGAAATTAAGAATTATATCTCGTGCAGATTAAGCATCTGTGTATCTGTAATATGCCAGACTAATTTCTGCAGAGGTAAACGGCCTTCGTTGCTGTAAGATGTCGTTGAACTCTGGATCCATCCATTGTTATTTGGGAAACCCCGACACTCTGCACGTCTGTACCTTAGAGTCAGCAGTGCCAGTCCCAAGCCTGGATTAAGTATAGGAAGTCGACGCGAATGATCTTTGTTTCCACACAGTGTCGTTAAGCTGTCATTTGATGAGTTGGTCACTTTTTGAGTCGTTGATTTTATAGATTGGTCATATTTTCATTTGATTAATTGGTAATTTTATGAGTGTTTCTTTGATAGGCTGGTCGGTCATTTCATCATTTGATGAGCTGCTCATTTTGTGAGAATAAACTGACTGAGAGTTTTAGTTAGTTTATTAACTGGTGACTTTGAATTTATTAATTACCATAATTCGTCTGTCGAGACTTTTCCTCGAAACCTTTTCTATAATACTAACATTTCCTCTAGAATCCTATACTAACCTTTCTTATACTAACGTTCACCCTATATGTCATATAGGGTGAACGTTAATCATTAAGGAGTGGCAGCTGTTTGACCACGTGATCATCGACCGCGCCATCAAAAGTGGCGTCCACGTCTACGGTCGTGTGTCCGTGAAGAAGGAGGACATTTTGAACACCAGCTGTAGCTGAACTTCACTTCCTTATGGCTTTTGTATGTTAAAAAAGGTCATCAACCTTTTTGTGAGATTAATTTGTATAGAAAAACTCTGTAAAGATGGATGAAATCAGGAAAAAGTCATGTGTAAATTTGTTGGTCAAACCTTGTTTCCCATCTCAGAAGAGGAGAACTAGATTAAACACTGCCTGTTGACTGATGAGAATACCCCGCTTAAATAACTCTCGGGCAGCATATTAACATTCGCAACATATAAACGAATATGCATACCACTTACATACATACGTACGTACATACATACATACATACATACATACATACATACATACATACATACATACATACATACATACATACATACATACATACATAAATACATACATACATACATACATACATACATACATACATACATACATACATACATACATACATACATGCATACATACATACATAGGGGCCTACATACATACATGCAAAATTATAATAATAATAATAATAATAATAATAATAATAATAATAATAATAATAATAATAATAATAATAATAATAATAATAATAATAATAATAATAATAATAATAATAATAATAATAATAATAATAATAATAATAATAATAATAATAATAATAATAATAATAATAATAATAATAATAATAATAATAATAATAGTAGTAGTAATAATAATAATAATCATAATTAATAATAATAATAATAATAATTATATAATCAAATAATAATAATAATAACAATAATAATAATAAACGCCGTCGCGTTTCAGGGCACTTTTGCACAACTAGTCGGGGACGAGGACCGCTAATTCCGGAACATAACGCCTCTCTGAGGGCAGTTTCCAAGAGCCCGAGGGATCTTTCTACCTCGGGCAAAATAATAATAATGATAATAATAATAATAATTTTAATAATAATAATAATAATATTCTTTATTATTTCAAACCGACAAACGCAGTAAGATTACATTGAAACATGAAAGTACAATCAAGATCTTAATTAACACACGGTTTGGCAGCCATGCAAGGCGCCGCCCTAGAGAGGGGTTACGAGAGTCGATCCGCGTACCTTATGCTCTCCTGGCCATGAGTTTTACCACTACTCTATCCCCCTGCCCAATAATAATAATAATAGTACGGCTATCACTATGTCAGGCGGTCTATGATAAGAAATATAATAATAATAATAATAATAATACTGATTGATGACGTCATTTGTGAGACAAACGCTGCTGATGACGTGAAACCCATTGCCATGGCGACGTTAGAAGATTTTCGATGCAGACGAAGCCTACGTTTAGTTTGAGATTTCTTCTCAGATATTCGTTTGAAAAATTCGATGTTAGATTTATTTCCTTCCTTATTTTGTGCTGGAAAGAGAAGTTTGATGTTAAGAAATAAGAAGATCGAGATGGTGATCAATATTAAAGGTATTACAATCATTTACTATCGAAAAATAATTATAATATAAAAGTAATCATAGTGACTATAATGCATTTCTCTTCCCACCTCAATGGTCCGGAAGTTGAAAGATATGTTGGCTCAGTCTCAGACACGATGACAGTAACCAAAGCTGAGAGGTAATGTAAAGTGGACGTTACAGTTACCGACCAATAAAGTATGAAGTATGAAGTCTCAGTTGGCGCTGGGTGGCACAAGTCGGTCATCCATTCATTTACTAACCCTGCTCTATTTAACATCGCTGTACCTACTAGCGTCGGATCGGATTATATAGCGCCTCGGCGGTATCTCTAGAAGAGGAGCAATATAAGTATGCGATAACAATTACAACGGTTACAGTTACAATTAGAAGAATCTGGAGGTCATCCTAGATATTGCGATGGCTTGAAGAGCCACAACAGTATCTGCCATGCGCAGGCATTGACAAGAGCCTAACCACACTAAAAATGGCCTCTGCTGCCATACCCGTCCATATGCCCGTCCAAGAAATGACCTTATACAATCCAATCAACGATCGCAGAAGAGACTCCGACGAAGGTGGTGCTATCTGCTCAGGCGACAAATACTATCGTCACACGAAAGATATAATACTTACATGCATATATCTAAATATATATCTAAATATATATATATACATATATATATATATGTATTATAATTATATATGATGTCTGTAGGGAGATATGTGTACTGTGTGGTGTGTGCGTGTGTATGTGGAGAGAGAGAGTGAGTGAGTGAGTGAGTGATCGAGAGAGTGAGTGAGTGAGTGAGTGAGTGAGTGAGTGAGTGAGTGAGTGAGTGAGTGAGTGAGTGAGTGAGTGAGTGAGTGAGTGAGTGAGTGAGTGAGTGAGTGAGTGAGTGAGTGAGTGAGTGAGTGAGTGAGTGAGTGAGTGAGTGAGTGAGTGAGTGAGTGAGTGAGTGAGTGAGTGAGTGAGTGAGTGAGAAGAAGATCGAGTGATTGGACGGCACGAGAGAGAAATAGAAAGCGAGAGACACACTGAGAGTGAGAGAGATAGACATTGTGAGACTGAGAGAGCGACCTACACATAGACAGACAGACGTACAGATTAGACATGTGAGTACTTGAAGCAAACATACCAATTTATATAGCGCTTCGCCTGCGTCTCTCTAATGTTTCAGTCAGTTTATATAGCGCCATAATTATCTTTCTTAATGTGTAGGCCACATTATGTAGCGCCTTCCGAGTCTCTCTTACGTCAAGGTCAATTTATATAACGCTAGCTTATTGTTTATCCTCACAGTCTCCTTGAAGTGTTGGATCTGGCTTTTCCACCAAATGCCAAAGAAGTACTCGCACCACCCATAATGCCAGGTAGTGCCAGTCCAAAGTGTGGGAAAAGAAGAAGGGTAACGTCAAAAGATGTCGCTTAACACTGGAACAACAGAACAGAGGTGCGTAAACAAGTAATTGTAATTGCAGTTAGTGATTTCTATTGCGCCGGTGTATATTGCACAAGGCATCAACGGATGGCACACCAAAACCAGGTCATAATCAGTTCAGTATCCAGAAGATCAGTCTGTAAGACAGAGAGGCAGCCTATGGTGGATAAGCAATTTGAAAGAGACGTAAGTGTAAAATGTAAACGTACACGGTTTTATATAGCGCCCGTAGGGCATCGACCCCGATGATTTTGCCACAGCAACCTCTGCGTTATAAAGTAAACCCAAAAGAAAGTATAGGACTACTCTAGCGCTTCTATTCATACAAAATTACATAATAATCTTCGTTTAATATCTTCAAACTGACAATTACGCAGTATGATTACAAATCATATGATAGAAACATTCATAGTTATATGAATGACACAGTGAGTTGAAAAACGAGCCCACCTCGAAAACTTCCTAATAACTTGCTTTCTCAATTAATGACAATTTAACTAGTAGGCCTGTGTCGGATGCAGTAAGCTGCAGTCTGTGCTCAGATGTCCTACTTTGGCCTCTACGCGGACAGTAAGGCACAGACTTATCGCCGATAGATGGAACTCCGCCACTGCCAGTACTCTGGTAGCACGCCCGCATTAGGGTGGGGCTAAGGGTGCTGTAGCACCCGGGCCCGCAGTTTTGAGAGGCCCGCATTTTTGGAAGTATATTAGATTTTTTAATGTACTTGTAATTGGGCCCCGCGCTGACGGCCATATAGGTAATCACAGCAACCGGGCCCGCACTAGCCCTAATACGACCATGTCTGGTAGTGCCAGTCCTAAGGCTGGATTAAGAAGGAGCGCTCCATCTTGTTGTGACACAGCGTCGTTAAACAGCAACTAATCCAACTTGCCTTAGATTGTCTGTTCACAAATGACGTCACATTAACGTCATAATTATCGGGATCCGTCTAAGACTCTAAGATTTCAGATTTATTCGTGGAATTCTAAAGATACGATACAAAAACCACATCCATCGTTAACCTCTCTTGTTCTCGCTTACGGGTGTTTCTCTGCCAGTTTCGTACATGTTGCGATTCTTCCTCTTTTTAGAAAGCCGTGTGGACAGATGCGGTTTGGTCTGGCATGCCTTTAAGGTACCTGAAGAACCGTAGCGCAAGCTTTGACTTAATCAGTGACATTATGCCGCAGTGAAGTTGCCTTCTATCAATTCCTGTATATCTATCTATTACGCTCAATCGCTTATGCCATTTCGAGATTTACTTTCTCGTCGGATTGCATATTCACCAATTGGTTTTGGTCTGCCATCGCGTCATGTCTTAGTTGTAGACCCTGTACTATACACCGGCCCGATAGAAGTTACCATCCTCTTTCTAAAAGCCACGTGCTAATTATTTATTGGAAGTGGGGTGAATGCCTGATCAGTGCTCGAAATGGACCGGAACGCACCGGAACGCCGTTCCGGTTCGTCAAAATGAATTAGCGTTCCGTTCCGGTTCGTCAAATGAATTATTGTGAATTATTATGAATTAATACTACGAAATTAACATGAATGCTCCCATATCTTTGACTAGCGTTCCGTTTCGTAAAATTTTCCATTTCGAGCACTGTGCCTGATCGATAGGATGTAACAGTAATTGGCCGTAGACTCGTGATGAAGTTGAAGGGGTGCTTCTGGACAACCCTTCTGACAAGACTTAGCGTGAATAGACTGGTGATTAATCCGAGTAGACTCATTTCTAAGGAGTCTCCAACACCCACTCGTTTGTCTTCCTTGCAGTCCACGATGTTCTGATGACCTGACGCAGGTACTTCATTTCAAAAGCGTTGATTCATAGACGCCTGTATTTAAGCGTTGCGCTATAATTATACAGGCGTCCATGGTTGATCCTGGGACTAACATTGTAAACGCAAGTCCAAGGTTGATCCTTTCCTCCTCGTCCTTGTTAAAAGTCCATATCTCATAGCCATACATTGTCGTTGAATATGACGCGCGAATCTCTGATCCATTGTGTGACGTCACAATATTCAATTTCAATTAAGACGCCACTCTTCATTTTCATAACATCGATTGCTAATTTAATTCGAGCATACTTTTAACTTATTTCCTGTTATAAAATTTGTCGTATTTTGTGATCGCACTAGAGTTTGTTAATCCCTTTCGATTTGTTCAGCGTTTACCTACAGCTATGGAAGTTTGTTCATCTCGAGATCCTATAGTGTTGTTCTCTTACACGTCCAAGAAACGAGGAGCAGCTGAATCCAGTAGTAACCAGCAGACGAATGAAAGCTCAGACCGTAAGTTTACGCAAAGAAGTTTTCAATAGTACGAAATTGTTTTTTTAATGATACATCCAGGTTTGTGTAGCTAGTATATGATGAACACGTGGTAACGCTAAGTTAGAACGATAAGTATAGGCCTGAGCAATTCTCAGTAACGTACGTGAAAGCACACGAGACGAAATAGTGAAATATTATCACCTTGTCACCTTGTGCTGTCAACTCCTGGAGCTCTAGCGATCGTCATGATAAACATATTATACCCTCATAATATTAATTAAATTCAGTCTAATAATTATTGAGGCAAATTATATTTCTTTGGAGTTGCTTTTCTTTCGTTGTCCTCTGTTTCCGTTTGGTTGTTCTGAGCTGTTTCGCGTGTGTTCATGATAAAGCAAGTATTCGTTTATTATTACAAGTTGACACACCGCAAACCATTACAGTAAAAGCAGAAGCAAAATAAAACAAGTATACAACAATATAAAGCTATATACAATTCAATCAATAGCAATAAAAGCAATCAAATAATTTTAAAAGTTTTAACTAAACCTAGAAAAGAGAATAATCATGGCAATAATAGTGAAATAGTGAAATAACATGTATTAAAACAATAATAGGATTAAGCAAAAATAATTAGCAAATGACACTAATCAATCCACTAAAGTTTTAATGTTTTTACACAAGACCCTGGAAATCAAATTTCTGTTATCCTTAAGAGGCAATAAGAAATCATGTTGCCTAGGTCTTAAGCTGTGAGAACGCTCAACCATAGGAGGGAAAATAGGTCTAAGTACATGGATTGAAGATCGGATGACAGACCGAAGTAGTTTTAAATCAGCATCATTAACTAATTCATCTACACCCCGAACATTAGGCGAAAGGTATCCCAATCTACACATGCGGGCAAAAAATCTCTTAATTCTGGCACAATCGTCAGCAGTAGCAAAACCCCACCAAGCTGGAGCAGCATATAGAAGTCGAGCAACAGTAGTCATAAAAGAAACCATAATTATGTAAAACATCCTATATACATATATATATATATATATATATATATATATATATATATATATATATATATATATATATATATATATATATATATATATGATTTTCTGTTGCTGTTTCTTTTCCTTTGCGTTTTCTGAGTTGCTGTTAAACCTTTTAATCTGTTTCTTTCTTTTGCGTGTTGATGTTTCTATAGTTTTCATGTTATCCTGGACTTTCTGTTGCTTTCTGCTTCGTTTGAAGTTCTAGCTCATGATATTGTTTTCGCTCCTTTGTCGGAACTGTCCCTCCCGGCCATAGGACGTCGGCTGGTTTGGAATTACACTGAATTCCCGGAAAAAGGACCAGTTCTTCCTTAGTCAGGGACCTCTGCCAACCGGTTCCCTCCGTCAGTCGAGCGTCACCGACTTCAGGCGTGTTTTCTTTCTTCTGTCTTTTCTCCGTTTTTCCTCGATTCTGTTATTATTGTTCACAGTTTCGTCTGTACATTCTTTTCTTCTCGATGTTGCGACCGACCGACGGCCGCCCGACCGCGACCTACTACGCTATGAACTTAGTTATTGAAACTGTTAGAATTACTTTTTTCGGTTCTAGGGGCTTTCACCTCCGGACGTTTCACCTCCGGACCATTCACCTCTAGGGGCATTCACCTCTAGGGGCTTTCACCTCTAGGGGCTTTCACCTCTAGGGGCTTTCACCTCTAGGGGCTTTCACCTCTAGGGGCTTTCGCCCACTCTCTCAAATTAAGGTAAAATGTGAGTAACCATAATTAACCTTAAGCGCACAAGAAATGAATTTAGATAAGAAGATAATTAAAGCTTCTAGAACCTAGCTAAGTAGGCACCTAATAACCTGATAACGGCAGATGCTAAGAACATACCAATTCGCGTTCCAGTGAATGTATGCCCTAATTAACCATTATTATAACCATAAGCGCACGAGTAATGAATTGAGGTAAGAAGATATGGACAGCCTCTAGAACCTAGCTGAGTAGGCACCTAATAACCTGATAACGGCAGAATGATAAGGACATGCCAATTCGGGTGCCAGTGACTGTATGCCCTAATTAACCATAATCAACCATAGATAAGAAGATATGGGGCAATTTCTAAATTGCCGTAGGCTCGTAACGAGAAGTAATTATATAATACCACGGTGTGCATACTTAACGCTCTTTGATAAGCTGACACTAAGAAATCTGCTTCATTACGTAGTGATTATTGCCTGATTTTGTCTGTTTATGACAAAACTAGATGTTCTCCCGTCCTAAGACGTGAAATTTATTACGACCTTCATAGTTTAAAAAATTGTGAAAATGTCATCATAAACAATGTTTTGCGTGTCCGACCGTCATCCATGATGACGTTCGAAAGTGTTGCGATTAAATGTAAAACTGAAGTCTCACCGTTTCAAACTCTCCTACCATGACTCATCTGATCCTCCGCCTTCCAATTATTCTCGCCGTAAACGACACCCGCCTTGGCAGCTGCTCTGCCTCTCCTGATCTGGTACCCTGGAAATCGGACTTGGATCTCTTTTGGACTACTCTCTGGAACCCCTCTGATTTGGTTTGGCCTTCTGGAAACCGGACACGGACCTCTTTTGGACTACTCTCTGGAAATTCCCTCTGATCTGATGTAGCGCTCGTGAATAGACTGGTGACCTGCGCTTGGCCTGCGAGTGGCGCTTTAGATGTTTGGAGATTACAATTACGATTACGATTAGGCCTACGCGATTTTCTATAGCGACCGTATGGCCTCGACCCTGCTCATTGTTCAATGATTTGATCGGGTGAGATCCTTCACCACCACTGTCCGTTTGAATAGGTGCCATGCCATTTAAAGTCCCCGTGTAGTCAGAAGATCGTAAAACGTGCAATAAAAATTAAGAAATTCTTTCTCTGAAGATTGAATAGGCCTATATATTATACTAACGAACAAACTGAGACGGCTATAGAAAGTCGAACAATTAAAATAATCATAATATTGCCTGTGTGGCCTAATGTAGGCTTTTTAGAACTTTGAATTACAGTAGGTCGCTATTTGTAAACATCGTCGCTGGTCATGAATATTGATTATTATTTTTGAAGCTGCCAGAGCCAGTGACGTCACAATTAAGCTATTACTATTATTAAGCCGAAACAATTGGTCGCCATGGCGAGCGGTTCATGAATATCCAGTACCAGTGCGCATGCGCGTTACTTAGCGTAACATGCAAAGGTGGACACAACCTGCCTGCCTTCCCCTGACATTTCTGTTCGTTTATATATATAACTAGCTGTAAACCCGTGAAAAATCAGGGTATATAAAAAACAATTATTATTGCAGTGATAACAATAACGTCATATTATAGGCCAATAGCCGTCGTCAAGACAACCGTCAAGACAACCGTCGCAAGGCGGCAGTATAGTGACGTCACAATAGTGTTTGTTTACGGGACAGACAGACAGACAGACGTACAACGGTTATTATGTAATTTGATAATTAGTTGCATAGTTTGCATGTTGACACTAAGAAATCTACTTCATTGCTTAGTGATAATTAGTTTCATAGTTTGTATGTTGTCTGTTTCGTTTTCGGCCTAAATAAATGTCTTCGAAAGGTCTCATTTTACATTTGGAGGTGAAAGCCCCTATAGGTGAAAACCCCTAGAGGTGAATGATCCGGAGGTGAAACGTCCGGAGGTGAAACGTCCGGAGGTGAATACCCCTAGAGGTGAATCGTCCGGAGGTGAAAGACCCTGATACCCTTTTTCCTATCAAAGACACTGTCCTTTGATGTCATAAGATATCGCTTAACTGTCGGAAACTATGTATATGTTTATGTATACGCCTGTATGTATCCTTTCCTGACGCTTGCCATTTATTTCGTGCTAGAGTTTTCGGCGTTTAATTTTATTTACTGTACATATTCGGACCACATTTGGAAAGGACTAGATTTGCTGGATAGCTACCATCGTCTGACTTGCGGCCTGCACATCGTTATAACGGCGCCATAAAAGTAACTAAAATAAATCCATTCTATGCAAGCATAATTGAAGCATAATTGTGTATATTTGTTAGGCATGGTTTATATTTTATCATTGCCAGATGTGTCTACACATCATTCAGAAATTGATGTTTGGTGTCGGGTTGGTCGGCTTGGGTTAGGTGTGATCAAAAAACCTAATATATGAAGCAATGAATTTAACCTTTAAACGGGTGTCTTATTTATACAGCTTTTGGCTTAGCCCATTTCGCAATGTTACGCCTGTATGTATCCTTGCCAGACGCGTGCCCTTTATTTTGCGCTAGTGCTTCCGGCGTTTAATGGGAATTACTCTACAGAATGGACCACTTTTGGAAAGGACTAGATTAGCTGGATAGCTACCGTCGTCTCATTTGCGCCTTGGACATCGTGATTTCGGAGCAATAAAAGTCACTAAATAAAATTTATTTTATGCAAGCATTATTAAAGCATAATCCTGTATATTTGTTAGCCTTCGTTTATTTTTTATCATTGCTAGATCTGTCTACACGTCACTCAGAAATTGACGTCAGGTGTACGGACTGGTCGGCTTGGGTTAGGTGTGATCAAAAAACCTATTACATGAAGCAATGAATTTAGCCTTTAACGGGTGTCTTATTTATACAGCTTTTGGCTTAGCCCATTTCGCAATGCTACGCATGTGTGTATCCTTTCCAGACGCGTGCAATTTATTTGGCGCTGGTGTTTTCGGCGTTTAATGGGAATTACTGTACAGATTTGGATCACTTTTGGAAAGGACTAGATTAGCTGGATAGCTACCATCGTCTGATTTGCGCCTTGGACATCGTGATAACGGGGAAAAAGGCATTAAATTGAATCTATTCTACGCAAGCATTATTCAAGCATAAATATCTATATTTGTTACTTTTATTTTTTTTAACTTTTTATGATTGCTAGATGTGTCTACACATCATTCAGAAATTGATGTTTGGTGTCGGGTTGGTTGGTTTCTGTTAGGTGTGATCAAAAAAGCTAATATATGAAGCAATGAATTGAACCTTTAAACGGGTGTCTTATTTATACAGCTTTTGGCTTAGCCCGTTACGCAATGTTTCGCCTGTATGTATCCTTTCCAGACGCGTGCCCTTTATTTTGCGCTAGTGTTTTCGGCGTTTAATGGGAATTACTGTATAGATTTGGACCACTTTTGGAAAGGACTAGATTAGCTGGATAGCTACCGTCGTCTCATCTGCGCCTTGGACATCGTGATTTCGGAGCAATAAAAGTCACTAAATTAAATCTATTGTATGCAAGCATTATTGAAGCATAATTGTGTATATTTGTTGGCCTTCGTTTATTTATTATCATTGCTAGATCTGTCTACACGTCACTCAGAAATTGACGTTAGGTGTACGGCCTGATCGGCTTCGGTTAGGTGTGACCAAAAAATCCTAATATATGAAGCAATGAATTTAGCCTTTAACGGGTGTCTTATTTATACAGCTTTTGGCTTAGCCCATTTCGCAATGCTACGCATGTGTGTATCCTTTCCAGACGCGTGCAATTTATTTGGCGCTGGTGTTTTCGGCGTTTAATGGGAATTACTGTACAGATTTGGATCACTTTTGGAAAGGACTAAATTAGCTGGGTAGCTACCATCGTCTGATTTGCGCCTTGGACATCGTGATAACGGGGAAAAAGTCATTAAATTGAATCCATTCTACGCAAGCATTATTCAAGCATAAATATCTATATTTGTTACTTTTATTTTTTTTTATTTTTTATGATTGCTAGATGTGTCTACACATCGTTCAGAAATTGATGTTTGGTGTCGGGTTGGTTGGTTTCTGTTAGGTGTGATCAAAAAAGCTAATATATGAAGCAATGTATTGAACCTTTAAACGGGTGTCTTATTTATACAGCTTTTGGCTTAGCCCGTTTCGCAATGTTTCGCCTGTATGTATCCTTTCCAGACGCGTGCCCTTTATTTTGCGCTAGTGTTTTCGGCGTTTAATGGGAATTACTGTATAGATTTGGACCACTTTTGGAAAGGACTAGATTAGCTGGATAGCTACCGTCGTCTCATCTGCGCCTTGGACATCGTGATTTCGGAGCAATAAAAGTCACTAAATTAAATCTATTGTATGCAAGCATTATTAAAGCATAATTGTGTATATTTGTTAGCCTTCGTTTATTTATTATCATTGCTAGATCTGTCTACACGTCACTCAGAAATTGACGTTAGGTGTACGGCCTTGTCGGCTTCGGTTAGGTGTGACCAAAAAATCCTAATATATGAAGCAATGAATTTAGCTTTTAACGGGTGTCTTATTTATACAGCTTTTGGCTTAGCCCATTTCGCAATGCTACGCATGTGTGTATCCTTTCCAGACGCGTGCAATTTATTTGGCGTTGGTGTTTTCGGCGTTTAATGGGAATTACTGTACAGATTTGGATCACTTTTGGAAAGGACTAGATTAGCTGGATAGCTACCATCGTCTGATTTGCGCCTTGGACATCGTGATAACGGGGAAAAAGTCATTAAATTGAATCTATTCTTCACAAGCATTATTCAAGCATAATTATCTATATTTGTTACTTTTATTTTTTTTATGATTGCTAGATGTGTCTACACATCATTCAGAAATTGATGTTTGGTGTCGGGTTGGTTGGTTTCTGTTAGGTGTGATCAAAAAAGCTAATATATGAAGCAATGAATTAAACCTTTAAACGGGTGTCTTATTTATACAGCTTTTGGCTTAGCCCGTTTCGCAATGTCTCGCCTGTATGTATCCTTTCCAGACGCGTGCCCTTTATTTTGCGCTAGTGTTTTCGGCGTTTAATGGGAATTACTGTATAGATTTGGACCACTTTTGGAAAGGACTAGATTAGCTGGATAGCTACCGTCGTCTCATCTGCGCCTTGGACATCGTGATTTCGGAGCAATAAAAGTCACTAAATTAAATCTATTGTATGCAAGCATTATTGAAGCATAATTGTGTATATTTGTTAGCCTTCGTTTATTTATTATCATGGCTAGATCTGTCTACACGTCACTCAGAAATTGACGTTAGGTGTACGGCCTGGTCGGCTTCGGTTAGGTGTGACCAAAAAATCCTAATATATGAAGCAATGAATTTAGCCTTTAACGGGTGTCTTATTTATACAGCTTTTGGCTTAGCCCATTTCGCAATGCTACGCATGTGTGTATCCTTTCCAGACGCGTGCAATTTATTTGGCGCTGGTGTTTTCGGCGTTTAATGGTAATTACTGTACAGATTTGGATCACTTTTGGAAAGGACTAAATTAGCTGGATAGCTACCATCGTCTGATTTGCGCCTTGGACATCGTGATAAAGGGGAAAAAGTCATTAAATTGAATCTATTCTACTCAAGCATTATTCAAGCATAATTATCTATATTTGTTACTTTTTTTTATTTTTTATGATTGCTAGATGTGTCTACACATCATTCAGAAATTGATGTTTGGTGTCGGGTTGGTTGGTTTCTGTTAGGTGTGATCAAAAAAGCTAATATATGAAGCAATGTATTGAACCTTTAAACGGGTGTCTTATTTATACAGCTTTTGGCTTAGCCCGTTTCGCAATGTTTCGCCTGTATGTATCCTTTCCAGACGCGTGCCCTTTATTTTGCGCTAGTGTTTTCGGCGTTTAATGGGAATTACTGTATAGATTTGGACCACTTTTGGAAAGGACTAGATTAGCTGGATAGCTACCGTCGTCTCATCTGCGCCTTGGACATCGTGATTTCGGAGCAATAAAAGTCAATAAATTAAATCTATTGTATGCAAGCATTATTAAAGCATAATTGTGTATATTTGTTAGCCTTCGTTTATTTATTATCATTGCTAGATCTGTCTACACGTCACTCAGAAATTGACGTTAGGTGTACGGCCTGGTCGGCTTCGGTTAGGTGTGACCAAAAAATCCTAATATATGAAGCAATGAATTTAGCTTTTAACGGGTGTCTTATTTATACAGCTTTTGGCTTAGCCCATTTCGCAATGCTACGCATGTGTGTATCCTTTCCAGACGCGTGCAATTTATTTGGCGTTGGTGTTTTCGGCGTTTAATGGGAATTACTGTACAGATTTGGATCACTTTTGGAAAGGACTATTGATTAGCTGGATAGCTACCATCGTCTGATTTGCGCCTTGGACATCGTGATAACGGGGAAAAAGGCATTAAATTGAATCTATTCTTCACAAGCATTATTCAAGCATAATTATATATATTTGTTACTTTTATTTTTTTTATGATTGCTAGATGTGTCTACACATCATTCAGAAATTGATGTTTGGTGTCGGGTTGGTTGGTTTCTGTTAGGTGTGATCAAAAAAGCTAATATATGAAGCAATGAATTGAACCTTTAAACGGGTGTCTTATTTATACAGCTTTTGGCTTAGCCCGTTTCGCAATGTTTCGCCTGTATGTATCCTTTCCAGACGCGTGCCCTTTATTTTGCGCTAGTGTTTTCGGCGTTTAATGGGAATTACTGTATAGATTTGGACCACTTTTGGAAAGGACTAGATTAGCTGGATAGCTACCGTCGTCTCATCTGCGCCCTGGACATCGTGATTTCGGAGCAATAAAAGTCACTAAATTAAATCTATTGTATGCAAGCATTATTGAAGCATAATTGTGTATATTTGTTAGCCTTCGTTTATCCCTCGAGTGCCCAAGCTATTTTTTGGTACACGAATGCCCAACGGGGGGGTCCGACCGGACCCCAATGTTTTCATCGTGATATCTGGAGAACGGATTGGGATATTTTAACGGGATTTGGCTTGTTATAATCCAAATTCAATTTGCAATCGACTGATATATGGTATTTCACAATAGCGCCACCTGGTGAAACTTTATTTGAACTTTAATAGGGGGCCTACTCTTTTGTAGTTTCTTTGCAATTTCGGGATTTTTCGCAGGTATTCAATTGTACGCATGTAGTTGTTGCTTGGTTGTGGGGTACAGGATTGGAATATTTTAACTGGATTTGGCTTGTTATAATCCAAATTCAATTTGCATTCGACTGATACATGGTATTTTACAATAACTTGCGCTAAAAATTTATTTCTGGGTTGGTAAACCATATGCCAGTATGACCACCAGCCGCATATCTTGGGGTGTCCTTGGTATATGCTATGGTTGTGGGGTACAGGAATGGAATATTTTAACGGGATTTGGCTTGTTATAATCCAAATTCAATTTGCAATCGACTGATATATGGTATTTCACAATAACGGGCGTTAAAATAATTTATTTCTGGGTTGGCAAACTATATGCCAGCATGACCATCAGCCGCATATCTTGGGGGTGTCCTTGGTATATGCTACGGTAGTGGGCTACAGGGTGGTAGTATAATCACGCAAAATATAACATACGAAGCCCAACTGAATGATTTAGGATGTCCTAAAAGCATTTCTACAATTTCGTAGCCGTTCTAAAGTTATCCGTGAAAAGCGGGTCTGGGGTCCGGTTGGACCCCCCTTGGGCATTCGAGGGTTATTTATTATCATGGCTAGATCTGTCTACACGTCACTCAGAAATTGACGTTAGGTGTACGGCCTGGTCGGCTTCGGTTAGGTGTGACCAAAAAATCCTAATATATGAAGCAATGAATTTAGCCTTTAACGGGTGTCTTATTTATACAGCTTTTGGCTTAGCCCATTTCGCAATGCTACGCATGTGTGTATCCTTTCCAGACGCGTGCAATTTATTTGGCGCTGGTGTTTTCGGCGTTTAATGGGAATTACTGTACAGATTTGGATCACTTTTGGAAAGGACTAAATTAGCTGGATAGCTACCATCGTCTCATCTGCGCCTTGGACATCGTGATTTCGGAGCAATAAAAGTCACTAAATTAAATCTATTGTATGCAAGCATTATTCAAGCATAATTGTGTATATTTGTTAGCCTTCGTTTATTTATTATCATTGCTAGATCTGTCTACACGTCACTCAGAAATTGACGTTAGGTGTACGGCCTGGTCGGCTTCGGTTAGGTGTGACCAAAAAATCCTAATATATGAAGCAATGAATTTACCTTTTAACGGGTGTCTTATTTATACAGCTTTTGGCTTAGCCCATTTCGCAATGCTACGCATGTGTGTATCCTTTCCAGACGCGTGCAATTTATTTGGCGTTGGTGTTTTCGGCGTTTAATGGGAATTACTGTACAGATTTGGATCACTTTTGGAAAGGACTAGATTAGCTGGATAGCTACCATCGTCAGATTTGCGCCTTGGACATCGTGATAACGGGGAAAAAGGCATTAAATTGAATCTATTCTACGCAAGCATTATTCAAGCATAATTATCTATATTTGTTACTTTTTTTTATTTTTTATGATTGCTAGATGTGTCTACACATCATTCAGAAATTGATGTTTGGTGTCGGGTTGGTTGGTTTCTGTTAGGTGTGATCAAAAAGGCTAATATATGAAGCAATGAATTGAACCTTTAAACGGGTGTCTTATTTATACAGCTTTTGGCTTAGCCCGTTTCGCAATGTTTCGCCTGTATGTATCCTTTCCAGACGCGTGCCCTTTATTTTGCGCTAGTGTTTTCGGCGTTTAATGGGAATTACTGTATAGATTTGGACCACTTTTGGAAAGGACTAGATTAGCTGGATAGCTACCGTCGTCTCATCTGCGCCTTGGACATCGTGATTTCGGAGCAATAAAAGTCACTAAATTAAATCTATTGTATGCAAGCATTATTGAAGCATAATTGTGTATATTTGTTAGCCTTCGTTTATTTATTATCATGGCTAGATCTGTCTACACGTCACTCAGAAATTGACGTTAGGTGTACGGCCTGGTCGGCTTCGGTTAGGTGTGACCAAAAAATCCTAATATATAAAGCAATGAATTTAGCCTTTAACGGGTGTCTTATTTATACAGCTTTTGGCTTAGCCCATTTCGCAATGCTACGCATGTGTGTATCCTTTCCAGACGCGTGCAATTTATTTGGCGCTGGTGTTTTCGGCGTTTAATGGGAATTACTGTACAGATTTGGATCACTTTTGGAAAGGACTAAATTAGCTGGATAGCTACCATCGTCAGATTTGCGCCTTGGACATCGTGATAACGGGGAAAAGTCATTAAATTGAATCTATTCTACGCAAGCATTATTCAAGCATAATTATCTATATTTGTTACTTTTTTTTATTTTTTATGATTGCTAGATGTGTCTACACATCATTCAGAAATTGATGTTTGGTGTCGGGTTGGTTGGTTTCTGTTAGGTGTGATCAAAAAAGCTAATATATGAAGCAATGTATTGAACCTTTAAACGGGTGTCTTATTTATACAGCTTTTGGCTTAGCCCGTTTCGCAATGTTTCGCCTGTATGTATCCTTTCCAGACGCGTGCCCTTTATTTTGCGCTAGTGTTTTCGGCGTTTAATGGGAATTACTGTATAGATTTGGACCACTTTTGGAAAGGACTAGATTAGCTGGAAAGCTACCGTCGTCTCATCTGCGCCTTGGACATCGTGATTTCGGAGCAATAAAAGTCACTAAATTAAATCTATTGTATGCAAGCATTATTAAAGCATAATTGTGTATATTTGTTAGCCTTCGTTTATTTATTATCATTGCTAGATCTGTCTACACGTCACTCAGAAATTGACGTTAGGTGTACGGCCTGGTCGGCTTCGGTTAGGTGTGACCAAAAAATCCTAATATATGAAGCAATGAATTTAGCCTTTAACGGGTGTCTTATTTATACAGCTTTTGGCTTAGCCCATTTCGCAATGCTACGCATGTGTGTATCCTTTCCAGACGCGTGCAATTTATTTGGCGCTGGTGTTTTCGGCGTTTAATGGTAATTACTGTACAGATTTGGATCACTTTTGGAAAGGACTAAATTAGCTGGATAGCTACCGTCGTCTCATCTGCGCCTTGGACATCGTGATTTCGGAGCAATAAAAGTCACTAAATTAAATCTATTGTATGCAAGCATTATTGAAGCATAATTGTGTATATTTGCTAGCCTTCGTTTATTTATTATCATGGCTAGATCTGTCTACACGTCACTCAGAAATTGACGTTAGGTGTACGGCCTGGTCGGCTTCGGTTAGGTGTGACCAAAAAATCCTAATATATGAAGCAATGAATTTAGCCTTTAACCCTTTCCCGCCGGACCGGTTCACCCGTGACCCGATTAACCCAATAGGTATCGAAACAATTCCGGCGGGAAAGGGTTAACGGGTGTCTTATTTATACAGCTTTTGGCTTAGCCCATTTCGCAATGCTACGCATGTGTGTATCCTTTCCAGACGCGTGCAATTTATTTGGCGTTGGTGTTTTCGGCGTTTAATGGGAATTACTGTACAGATTTGGATCACTTTTGGAAAGGACTAGATTAGCTGGATAGCTACCATCGTCTGATTTGCGCCTTGGACATCGTGATAACGGGGAAAAAGTCATTAAATTGAATCTATTCTTCGCAAGCATTATTCAAGCATAATTATCTATATTTGTTACTTTTTATATATTTTTTATCATTGCTAGATGTGTCTACACATCATTCAGAAATTGATGTTTGGTGTCGTGTTGGTTGGTTTCTGTTACGTGTGATCAAAAAAGCTAATATATGAAGCAATGAATTGAACCTTTAAACGGGTGTCTTATTTATACAGCTTTTGGCTTAGCCCGTTTCGCAATGTTTCGCCTGTATGTATCCTTTCCAGACGCGTGCCCTTTATTTTGCGCTAGTGTTTTCGGCGTTTAATGGGAATTACTGTATAGATTTGGACCACTTTTGGAAAGGACTAGATTAGCTGGATAGCTACCGTCGTCTCATCTGCGCCTTGGACATCGTGATTTCGGAGCAATAAAAGTCACTAAATTAAATCTATTGTATGCAAGCATTATTGAAGCATAATTGTGTATATTTGTTAGCCTTCGTTTATTTATTATCATGGCTAGATCTGTCTACACGTCACTCAGAAATTGACGTTAGGTGTACGGCCTGGTCGGCTTCGGTTAGGTGTGACCAAAAAATCCTAATATATAAAGCAATGAATTTAGCCTTTAACGGGTGTCTTATTTATACAGCTTTTGGCTTAGCCCATTTCGCAATGCTACGCATGTGTGTATCCTTTCCAGACGCGTGCAATTTATTTGGCGCTGGTGTTTTCGGCGTTTAATGGGAATTACTGTACAGATTTGGATCACTTTTGGAAAGGACTAAATTAGCTGGATAGCTACCATCGTCTGATTTGCGCCTTGGACATCGTGATAACGGGGAAAAGTCATTAAATTGAATCTATTCTACGCAAGCATTATTCAAGCATAATTATCTATATTTGTTACTTTTTTTTATTTTTTATGATTGCTAGATGTGTCTACACATCATTCAGAAATTGATGTTTGGTGTCGGGTTGGTTGGTTTCTGTTAGGTGTGATCAAAAAAGCTAATATATGAAGCAATGTATTGAACCTTTAAACGGGTGTCTTATTTATACAGCTTTTGGCTTAGCCCGTTTCGCAATGTTTCGCCTGTATGTATCCTTTCCAGACGCGTGCCCTTTATTTTGCGCTAGTGTTTTCGGCGTTTAATGGGAATTACTGTATAGATTTGGACCACTTTTGGAAAGGACTAGATTAGCTGGAAAGCTACCGTCGTCTCATCTGCGCCTTGGACATCGTGATTTCGGAGCAATAAAAGTCACTAAATTAAATCTATTGTATGCAAGCATTATTAAAGCATAATTGTGTATATTTGTTAGCCTTCGTTTATTTATTATCATTGCTAGATCTGTCTACACGTCACTCAGAAATTGACGTTAGGTGTACGGCCTGGTCGGCTTCGGTTAGGTGTGACCAAAAAATCCTAATATATGAAGCAATGAATTTAGCCTTTAACGGGTGTCTTATTTATACAGCTTTTGGCTTAGCCCATTTCGCAATGCTACGCATGTGTGTATCCTTTCCAGACGCGTGCAATTTATTTGGCGCTGGTGTTTTCGGCGTTTAATGGTAATTACTGTACAGATTTGGATCACTTTTGGAAAGGACTAAATTAGCTGGATAGCTACCGTCGTCTCATCTGCGCCTTGGACATCGTGATTTCGGAGCAATAAAAGTCACTAAATTAAATCTATTGTATGCAAGCATTATTGAAGCATAATTGTGTATATTTGTTAGCCTTCGTTTATTTATTATCATGGCTAGATCTGTCTACACGTCACTCAGAAATTGACGTTAGGTGTACGGCCTGGTCGGCTTCGGTTAGGTGTGACCAAAAAATCCTAATATATGAAGCAATGAATTTAGCCTTTAACCCTTTCCCGCCGGACCGGTTCACCCGTGACCCGATTAACCCAATAGGTATCGAAACAATTCCGGCGGGAAAGGGTTAACGGGTGTCTTATTTATACAGCTTTTGGCTTAGCCCATTTCGCAATGCTACGCATGTGTGTATCCTTTCCAGACGCGTGCAATTTATTTGGCGTTGGTGTTTTCGGCGTTTAATGGGAATTACTGTACAGATTTGGATCACTTTTGGAAAGGACTAGATTAGCTGGATAGCTACCATCGTCTGATTTGCGCCTTGGACATCGTGATAACGGGGAAAAAGTCATTAAATTGAATCTATTCTTCGCAAGCATTATTCAAGCATAATTATCTATATTTGTTACTTTTTATATATTTTTTATCATTGCTAGATGTGTCTACACATCATTCAGAAATTGATGTTTGGTGTCGTGTTGGTTGGTTTCTGTTACGTGTGATCAAAAAAGCTAATATATGAAGCAATGAATTGAACCTTTAAACGGGTGTCTTATTTATACAGCTTTTGGCTTAGCCCGTTTCGCAATGTTTCGCCTGTATGTATCCTTTCCAGACGCGTGCCCTTTATTTTGCGCTAGTGTTTTCGGCGTTTAATGGGAATTACTGTACAGATTTGGATCACTTTTGGAAAGGACTAAATTAGCTGGATAGCTACCGTCGTCTCATCTGCGCCTTGGACATCGTGATTTCGGAGCAATAAAAGTCACTAAATTAAATCTATTGTATGCAAGCATTATTGAAGCATAATTGTGTATATTTGTTAGCCTTCGTTTATTTATTATCATGGCTAGATCTGTCTACACGTCACTCAGAAATTGACGTTAGGTGTACGGCCTGGTCGGCTTCGGTTAGGTGTGACCAAAAAATCCTAATATATGAAGCAATGAATTTAGCCTTTAACGGGTGTCTTATTTATACAGCTTTTGGCTTAGCCCATTTCGCAATGCTACGCATGTGTGTATCCTTTCCAGACGCGTGCAATTTATTTGGCGTTGGTGTTTTCGGCGTTTAATGGGAATTACTGTACAGATTTGGATCACTTTTGGAAAGGACTAGATTAGCTGGATAGCTACCATCGTCTGATTTGCGCCTTGGACATCGTGATAACGGGGAAAAAGTCATTAAATTGAATCTATTCTTCGCAAGCATTATTCAAGCATAATTATCTATATTTGTTACTTTTATTTTTTATGATTGCTAGATGTGTCTACACATCATTCAGAAATTGATGTTTGGTGTCGGGTTGGTTGGTTTCTGTTAGGTGTGATCAAAAAAGCTAATATATGAAGCAATGTATTGAACCTTTAAACGGGTGTCTTATTTATACAGCTTTTGGCTTAGCCCGTTTCGCAATGTTTCGCCTGTATGTATCCTTTCCAGGCGCGAGCCCTTTATTTTGCGCTAGTGTTTTCGGCGTTTAATGGGAATTACTGTATAGATTTGGACCACTTTTGGAAAGGACTAGATTAGCTGGATAGCTACCGTCGACTCATCTGCGCCTTGGACATCGTGATTTCGGAGCAATAAAAGTCACTAAATTAAATCTATTGTATGCAAGCATTATTGAAGCATAATTGTGTATATTTGTTAGCCTTCGTTTATTTATTATCATTGCTAGATCTGTCTACACGTCACTCAGAAATTGACGTTAGGTGTACGGCCTGGTCGGCTTCGGTTAGGTGTGACCAAAAAATCCTAATATATGAAGCAATGAATTTAGCCTTTAACGGGTGTCTTATTTATACAGCTTTTGGCTTAGCCCATTTCGCAATGCTACGCATGTGTGTATCCTTTCCAGACGCGTGCAATTTATTTGGCGCTGGTGTTTTCGGCGTTTAATGGGAATTACTGTACAGATTTGGATCACTTTTGGAAAGGACTAAATTAGCTGGATAGCTACCATCGTCTGATTTGCGCCTTGGACATCGTGATAACGGGGAAAAAGTCATTAAATTGAATCTATTCTACGCAAGCATTATTCAAGCATAATTATCTATATTTGTTACTTTTTTTATATTTTTTATCATTGCTAGATGTGTCTACACATCATTCAGAAATTGATGTTTGGTGTCGTGTTGGTTGGTTTCTGTTACGTGTGATCAAAAAAGCTAATATATGAAGCAATGAATTGAACCTTTAAACGGGTGTCTTATTTATACAGCTTTTGGCTTAGCCCGTTTCGCAATGTTTCGCCTGTATGTATCCTTTCCAGACGCGTGCCCTTTATTTTGCGCTAGTGTTTTCGGCGTTTAATGGGAATTACTGTATAGATTTGGACCACTTTTGGAAAGGACTAGATTAGCTGGATAGCTACCGTCGTCTCATCTGCGCCTTGGACATCGTGATTTCGGAGCAATAAAAGTCACTAAATTAAATCTATTGTATGCAAGCATTATTGAAGCATAATTGTGTATATTTGTTAGCCTTCGTTTATCCCTCGAGTGCCCAAGCTTTTTTTGGTACACGAATGCCCAACGGGGGGGTCCGACCGGACCCCAATGTTTTCATCGTGATATCTGGAGAACGGATTGGAATATTTTAGCGGGATTTGGCTTGTTATAATCCAAATTCAATTTGCAATCGACTGATATATGGTATTTCACAATAGCGCCACCTGGTGAAACTTTATTTGAACTTTAATAGGGGGCCTACTCTTTTGTAGTTTCTTTGCAATTTCGGGATTTTTCGCAGGTATTCAATTGTACGCATGTAATTTTTGCTTGGTTGTGGGGTACAGGATTGGAATATTTTAACTGGATTTGGCTTGTTATAATCCAAATTCAATTTGCATTCGACTGATACATGGTATTTTACAATAACTTGCGCTAAAAATTTATTTCTGGGTTGGTAAACCATATGCCAGTATGACCACCAGCCGCATATCTTGGGGTGTCCTTGGTATATGCTATGGTTGTGGGGTACAGGAATGGAATATTTTAACGAGATTTGGCTTGTTATAATCCAAATTCAATTTGCAATCGACTGATATATGGTATTTCACAATAACGGGCGTTAAAATAATTTATTTCTGGGTTGGCAAACTATATGCCAGCATGACCATCAGCCGCATATCTTGGGGGTGTCCTTGGTATATGCTACGGTAGTGGGCTACAGGGTGGTAGTATAATCACGCAAAATATAACATACGAAGCCCAATTGAATGATTTAGGATGTCCTAAAAGCATTTCTACAATTTCGTAGCCGTTCTAAAGTTATCCGTGAAAAGCGGGTCTGGGGTCCGGTCGGACCCCCTTGGGCATTCGAGGGTTATTTATTATCATGGCTAGATCTGTCTACACGTCACTCAGAAATTGACGTTAGGTGTACGGCCTGGTCGGCTTCGGTTAGGTGTGACCAAAAAATCCTAATATATGAAGCAATGAATTTAGCCTTTAACGGGTGTCTTATTTATACAGCTTTTGGCTTAGCCCATTTCGCAATGCTACGCATGTGTGTATCCTTTCCAGACGCGTGCAATTTATTTGGCGCTGGTGTTTTCGGCGTTTAATGGGAATTACTGTACAGATTTGGATCACTTTTGGAAAGGACTAAATTAGCTGGATAGCTACCATCGTCTCATCTGCGCCTTGGACATCGTGATTTCGGAGCAATAAAAGTCACTAAATTAAATCTATTGTATGCAAGCATTATTCAAGCATAATTGTGTATATTTGTTAGCCTTCGTTTATTTATTATCATTGCTAGATCTGTCTACACGTCACTCAGAAATTGACGTTAGGTGTACGGCCTGGTCGGCTTCGGTTAGGTGTGACCAAAAAATCCTAATATATGAAGCAATGAATTTACCTTTTAACGGGTGTCTTATTTATACAGCTTTTGGCTTAGCCCATTTCGCAATGCTACGCATGTGTGTATCCTTTCCAGACGCGTGCAATTTATTTGGCGTTGGTGTTTTCGGCGTTTAATGGGAATTACTGTACAGATTTGGATCACTTTTGGAAAGGACTAGATTAGCTGGATAGCTACCATCGTCAGATTTGCGCCTTGGACATCGTGATAACGGGGAAAAAGGCATTAAATTGAATCTATTCTACGCAAGCATTATTCAAGCATAATTATCTATATTTGTTACTTTTTTTTATTTTTTATGATTGCTAGATGTGTCTACACATCATTCAGAAATTGATGTTTGGTGTCGGGTTGGTTGGTTTCTGTTAGGTGTGATCAAAAAGGCTAATATATGAAGCAATGAATTGAACCTTTAAACGGGTGTCTTATTTATACAGCTTTTGGCTTAGCCCGTTTCGCAATGTTTCGCCTGTATGTATCCTTTCCAGACGCGTGCCCTTTATTTTGCGCTAGTGTTTTCGGCGTTTAATGGGAATTACTGTATAGATTTGGACCACTTTTGGAAAGGACTAGATTAGCTGGATAGCTACCGTCGTCTCATCTGCGCCTTGGACATCGTGATTTCGGAGCAATAAAAGTCACTAAATTAAATCTATTGTATGCAAGCATTATTGAAGCATAATTGTGTATATTTGTTAGCCTTCGTTTATTTATTATCATGGCTAGATCTGTCTACACGTCACTCAGAAATTGACGTTAGGTGTACGGCCTGGTCGGCTTCGGTTAGGTGTGACCAAAAAATCCTAATATATAAAGCAATGAATTTAGCCTTTAACGGGTGTCTTATTTATACAGCTTTTGGCTTAGCCCATTTCGCAATGCTACGCATGTGTGTATCCTTTCCAGACGCGTGCAATTTATTTGGCGCTGGTGTTTTCGGCGTTTAATGGGAATTACTGTACAGATTTGGATCACTTTTGGAAAGGACTAAATTAGCTGGATAGCTACCATCGTCTGATTTGCGCCTTGGACATCGTGATAACGGGGAAAAGTCATTAAATTGAATCTATTCTACGCAAGCATTATTCAAGCATAATTATCTATATTTGTTACTTTTTTTTATTTTTTATGATTGCTAGATGTGTCTACACATCATTCAGAAATTGATGTTTGGTGTCGGGTTGGTTGGTTTCTGTTAGGTGTGATCAAAAAAGCTAATATATGAAGCAATGTATTGAACCTTTAAACGGGTGTCTTATTTATACAGCTTTTGGCTTAGCCCGTTTCGCAATGTTTCGCCTGTATGTATCCTTTCCAGACGCGTGCCCTTTATTTTGCGCTAGTGTTTTCGGCGTTTAATGGGAATTACTGTATAGATTTGGACCACTTTTGGAAAGGACTAGATTAGCTGGAAAGCTACCGTCGTCTCATCTGCGCCTTGGACATCGTGATTTCGGAGCAATAAAAGTCACTAAATTAAATCTATTGTATGCAAGCATTATTAAAGCATAATTGTGTATATTTGTTAGCCTTCGTTTATTTATTATCATTGCTAGATCTGTCTACACGTCACTCAGAAATTGACGTTAGGTGTACGGCCTGGTCGGCTTCGGTTAGGTGTGACCAAAAAATCCTAATATATGAAGCAATGAATTTAGCCTTTAACGGGTGTCTTATTTATACAGCTTTTGGCTTAGCCCATTTCGCAATGCTACGCATGTGTGTATCCTTTCCAGACGCGTGCAATTTATTTGGCGCTGGTGTTTTCGGCGTTTAATGGTAATTACTGTACAGATTTGGATCACTTTTGGAAAGGACTAAATTAGCTGGATAGCTACCGTCGTCTCATCTGCGCCTTGGACATCGTGATTTCGGAGCAATAAAAGTCACTAAATTAAATCTATTGTATGCAAGCATTATTGAAGCATAATTGTGTATATTTGTTAGCCTTCGTTTATTTATTATCATGGCTAGATCTGTCTACACGTCACTCAGAAATTGACGTTAGGTGTACGGCCTGGTCGGCTTCGGTTAGGTGTGACCAAAAAATCCTAATATATGAAGCAATGAATTTAGCCTTTAACCCTTTCCCGCCGGACCGGTTCACCCGTGACCCGATTAACCCAATAGGTATCGAAACAATTCCGGCGGGAAAGGGTTAACGGGTGTCTTATTTATACAGCTTTTGGCTTAGCCCATTTCGCAATGCTACGCATGTGTGTATCCTTTCCAGACGCGTGCAATTTATTTGGCGTTGGTGTTTTCGGCGTTTAATGGGAATTACTGTACAGATTTGGATCACTTTTGGAAAGGACTAGATTAGCTGGATAGCTACCATCGTCTGATTTGCGCCTTGGACATCGTGATAACGGGGAAAAAGTCATTAAATTGAATCTATTCTTCGCAAGCATTATTCAAGCATAATTATCTATATTTGTTACTTTTTTTATATTTTTTATCATTGCTAGATGTGTCTACACATCATTCAGAAATTGATGTTTGGTGTCGTGTTGGTTGGTTTCTGTTACGTGTGATCAAAAAAGCTAATATATGAAGCAATGAATTGAACCTTTAAACGGGTGTCTTATTTATACAGCTTTTGGCTTAGCCCGTTTCGCAATGTTTCGCCTGTATGTATCCTTTCCAGACGCGTGCCCTTTATTTTGCGCTAGTGTTTTCGGCGTTTAATGGGAATTACTGTATAGATTTGGACCACTTTTGGAAAGGACTAGATTAGCTGGATAGCTACCGTCGTCTCATCTGCGCCTTGGACATCGTGATTTCGGAGCAATAAAAGTCACTAAATTAAATCTATTGTATGCAAGCATTATTGAAGCATAATTGTGTATATTTGTTAGCCTTCGTTTATTTATTATCATGGCTAGATCTGTCTACACGTCACTCAGAAATTGACGTTAGGTGTACGGCCTGGTCGGCTTCGGTTAGGTGTGACCAAAAAATCCTAATATATAAAGCAATGAATTTAGCCTTTAACGGGTGTCTTATTTATACAGCTTTTGGCTTAGCCCATTTCGCAATGCTACGCATGTGTGTATCCTTTCCAGACGCGTGCAATTTATTTGGCGCTGGTGTTTTCGGCGTTTAATGGGAATTACTGTACAGATTTGGATCACTTTTGGAAAGGACTAAATTAGCTGGATAGCTACCATCGTCTGATTTGCGCCTTGGACATCGTGATAACGGGGAAAAGTCATTAAATTGAATCTATTCTACGCAAGCATTATTCAAGCATAATTATCTATATTTGTTACTTTTTTTTATTTTTTATGATTGCTAGATGTGTCTACACATCATTCAGAAATTGATGTTTGGTGTCGGGTTGGTTGGTTTCTGTTAGGTGTGATCAAAAAAGCTAATATATGAAGCAATGTATTGAACCTTTAAACGGGTGTCTTATTTATACAGCTTTTGGCTTAGCCCGTTTCGCAATGTTTCGCCTGTATGTATCCTTTCCAGACGCGTGCCCTTTATTTTGCGCTAGTGTTTTCGGCGTTTAATGGGAATTACTGTATAGATTTGGACCACTTTTGGAAAGGACTAGATTAGCTGGAAAGCTACCGTCGTCTCATCTGCGCCTTGGACATCGTGATTTCGGAGCAATAAAAGTCACTAAATTAAATCTATTGTATGCAAGCATTATTAAAGCATAATTGTGTATATTTGTTAGCCTTCGTTTATTTATTATCATTGCTAGATCTGTCTACACGTCACTCAGAAATTGACGTTAGGTGTACGGCCTGGTCGGCTTCGGTTAGGTGTGACCAAAAAATCCTAATATATGAAGCAATGAATTTAGCCTTTAACGGGTGTCTTATTTATACAGCTTTTGGCTTAGCCCATTTCGCAATGCTACGCATGTGTGTATCCTTTCCAGACGCGTGCAATTTATTTGGCGCTGGTGTTTTCGGCGTTTAATGGTAATTACTGTACAGATTTGGATCACTTTTGGAAAGGACTAAATTAGCTGGATAGCTACCGTCGTCTCATCTGCGCCTTGGACATCGTGATTTCGGAGCAATAAAAGTCACTAAATTAAATCTATTGTATGCAAGCATTATTGAAGCATAATTGTGTATATTTGTTAGCCTTCGTTTATTTATTATCATGGCTAGATCTGTCTACACGTCACTCAGAAATTGACGTTAGGTGTACGGCCTGGTCGGCTTCGGTTAGGTGTGACCAAAAAATCCTAATATATGAAGCAATGAATTTAGCCTTTAACGGGTGTCTTATTTATACAGCTTTTGGCTTAGCCCATTTCGCAATGCTACGCATGTGTGTATCCTTTCCAGACGCGTGCAATTTATTTGGCGTTGGTGTTTTCGGCGTTTAATGGGAATTACTGTACAGATTTGGATCACTTTTGGAAAGGACTAGATTAGCTGGATAGCTACCATCGTCTGATTTGCGCCTTGGACATCGTGATAACGGGGAAAAAGTCATTAAATTGAATCTATTCTTCGCAAGCATTATTCAAGCATAATTATCTATATTTGTTACTTTTATTTTTTATGATTGCTAGATGTGTCTACACATCATTCAGAAATTGATGTTTGGTGTCGGGTTGGTTGGTTTCTGTTAGGTGTGATCAAAAAAGCTAATATATGAAGCAATGTATTGAACCTTTAAACGGGTGTCTTATTTATACAGCTTTTGGCTTAGCCCGTTTCGCAATGTTTCGCCTGTATGTATCCTTTCCAGGCGCGAGCCCTTTATTTTGCGCTAGTGTTTTCGGCGTTTAATGGGAATTACTGTATAGATTTGGACCACTTTTGGAAAGGACTAGATTAGCTGGATAGCTACCGTCAACTCATCTGCGCCTTGGACATCGTGATTTCGGAGCAATAAAAGTCACTAAATTAAATCTATTGTATGCAAGCATTATTGAAGCATAATTGTGTATATTTGTTAGCCTTCGTTTATTTATTATCATTGCTAGATCTGTCTACACGTCACTCAGAAATTGACGTTAGGTGTACGGCCTGGTCGGCTTCGGTTAGGTGTGACCAAAAAATCCTAATATATGAAGCAATGAATTTAGCCTTTAACGGGTGTCTTATTTATACAGCTTTTGGCTTAGCCCATTTCGCAATGCTACGCATGTGTGTATCCTTTCCAGACGCGTGCAATTTATTTGGCGCTGGTGTTTTCGGCGTTTAATGGGAATTACTGTACAGATTTGGATCACTTTTGGAAAGGACTAAATTAGCTGGATAGCTACCATCGTCTGATTTGCGCCTTGGACATCGTGATAACGGGGAAAAAGTCATTAAATTGAATCTATTCTACGCAAGCATTATTCAAGCATAATTATCTATATTTGTTACTTTTTTTATATTTTTTATCATTGCTAGATGTGTCTACACATCATTCAGAAATTGATGTTTGGTGTCGTGTTGGTTGGTTTCTGTTACGTGTGATCAAAAAAGCTAATATATGAAGCAATGAATTGAACCTTTAAACGGGTGTCTTATTTATACAGCTTTTGGCTTAGCCCGTTTCGCAATGTTTCGCCTGTATGTATCCTTTCCAGACGCGTGCCCTTTATTTTGCGCTAGTGTTTTCGGCGTTTAATGGGAATTACTGTATAGATTTGGACCACTTTTGGAAAGGACTAGATTAGCTGGATAGCTACCGTCGTCTCATCTGCGCCTTGGACATCGTGATTTCGGAGCAATAAAAGTCACTAAATTAAATCTATTGTATGCAAGCATTATTGAAGCATAATTGTGTATATTTGTTAGCCTTCGTTTATCCCTCGAGTGCCCAAGCTTTTTTTGGTACACGAATGCCCAACGGGGGGGTCCGACCGGACCCCAATGTTTTCATCGTGATATCTGGAGAACGGATTGGAATATTTTAACGGGATTTGGCTTGTTATAATCCAAATTCAATTTGCAATCGACTGATATATGGTATTTCACAATAGCGCCACCTGGTGAAACTTTATTTGAACTTTAATAGGGGGCCTACTCTTTTGTAGTTTCTTTGCAATTTCGGGATTTTTCGCAGGTATTCAATTGTACGCATGTAATTTTTGCTTGGTTGTGGGGTACAGGATTGGAATATTTTAACTGGATTTGGCTTGTTATAATCCAAATTCAATTTGCATTCGACTGATACATGGTATTTTACAATAACTTGCGCTAAAAATTTATTTCTGGGTTGGTAAACCATATGCCAGTATGACCACCAGCCGCATATCTTGGGGTGTCCTTGGTATATGCTATGGTTGTGGGGTACAGGAATGGAATATTTTAACGGGATTTGGCTTGTTATAATCCAAATTCAATTTGCAATCGACTGATATATGGTATTTCACAATAACGTGCGTTAAAATAATTTATTTCTGGGTTGGCAAACTATATGCCAGCATGACCATCAGCCGCATATCTTGGGGGTGTCCTTGGTATATGCTATGGTTGTGGGCTACAGGGTGGTAGTATAATCACGCAAAATATAACATACGAAGCCCAATTGAATGCTTTAGGATGTCATAAAAGCATTTCTACAATTTCGTAGCCGTTCTAAAGTTATCCGTGAAAAGCGGGTCTGGGGTCCGGTCGGACCCCCCCTTGGGCATTCGAGGGTTATTTATTATCATGGCTAGATCTGTCTACACGTCACTCAGAAATTGACGTTAGGTGTACGGCCTGGTCGGCTTCGGTTAGGTGTGACCAAAAAATCCTAATATATGAAGCAATGAATTTAGCCTTTAACGGGTGTCTTATTTATACAGCTTTTGGCTTAGCCCATTTCGCAATGCTACGCATGTGTGTATCCTTTCCAGACGCGTGCAATTTATTTGGCGCTGGTGTTTTCGGCGTTTAATGGGAATTACTGTACAGATTTGGATCACTTTTGGAAAGGACTAAATTAGCTGGATAGCTACCATCGTCTGATTTGCGCCTTGGACATCGTGATAACGGGGAAAAAGTCATTAAATTGAATCTATTCTACGCAAGCATTATTCAAGCATAATTATCTATATTTGTTACTTTTTTTTATTTTTTATGATTGCTAGATGTGTCTACACATCATTCAGAAATTGATGTTTGGTGTCGGGTTGGTTGGTTTCTGTTAGGTGTGATCAAAAAAGCTAATATATGAAGCAATGTATTGAACCTTTAAACGGGTGTCTTATTTATACAGCTTTTGGCTTAGCCCGTTTCGCAATGTTTCGCCTGTATGTATCCTTTCCAGACGCGTGCCCTTTATTTTGCGCTAGTGTTTTCGGCGTTTAATGGGAATTACTGTATAGATTTGGACCACTTTTGGAAAGGACTAGATTAGCTGGATAGCTACCGTCGTCTCATCTGCGCCTTGGACATCGTGATTTCGGAGCAATAAAAGTCACTAAATTAAATCTATTGTATGCAAGCATTATTAAAGCATAATTGTGTATATTTGTTAGCCTTCGTTTATTTATTATCATTGCTAGATCTGTCTACACGTCACTCAGAAATTGACGTTAGGTGTACGGCCTGGTCGGCTTCGGTTAGGTGTGACCAAAAAATCCTAATATATGAAGCAATGAATTTACCTTTTAACGGGTGTCTTATTTATACAGCTTTTGGCTTAGCCCATTTCGCAATGCTACGCATGTGTGTATCCTTTCCAGACGCGTGCAATTTATTTGGCGTTGGTGTTTTCGGCGTTTAATGGGAATTACTGTACAGATTTGGATCACTTTTGGAAAGGACTAGATTAGCTGGATAGCTACCATCGTCTGATTTGCACCTTGGACATCGTGATAACGGGGAAAAAGGCATTAAATTGAATCTATTCTACGCAAGCATTATTCAAGCATAAATATCTATATTTGTTACTTTAATTTTTTTTAATTTTTTATGATTGCTAGATGTGTCTACACATCATTCAGAAATTGATGTTTGGTGTCGGGTTGGTTGGTTTCTGTTAGGTGTGATCAAAAAAGCTAATATATGAAGCAATGAATTGAACCTTTAAACGGGTGTCTTATTTATACAGCTTTTGGCTTAGCCCGTTACGCAATGTTTCGCCTGTATGTATCCTTTCCAGACGCGTGCCCTTTATTTTGCGCTAGTGTTTTCGGCGTTTAATGGGAATTACTGTATAGATTTGGACCACTTTTGGAAAGGACTAGATTAGCTGGATAGCTACCGTCGTCTCATCTGCGCCTTGGACATCGTGATTTCGGAGCAATAAAAGTCACTAAATTAAATCTATTGTATGCAAGCATTATTGAAGCATAATTGTGTATATTTGTTAGCCTTCGTTTATTTATTATCATGGCTAGATCTGTCTACACGTCACTCAGAAATTGACGTTAGGTGTACGGCCTGGTCGGCTTCGGTTAGGTGTGACCAAAAAATCCTAATATATGAAGCAATGAATTTAGCCTTTAACCCTTTCCCGCCGGACCGGTTCACCCGTGACCCGATTAACCCAATAGGTATCGAAACAATTCCGGCGGGAAAGGGTTAACGGGTGTCTTATTTATACAGCCTTTGGCTTAGCCAATTTCGCAATGCTACGCATGTGTGTATCCTTTCCAGACGCGTGCAATTTATTTGGCGTTGGTGTTTTCGGCGTTTAATGGGAATTACCGTACAGATTTGGATCACTTTTGGAAAGGACTAGATTAGCTGGATAGCTACCATCGTCTGATTTGCGCCTTGCACATCGTGATAACGGGGAAAAAGTCATTAAATTGAATCTATTCTTCGCAAGCATTATTCAAGCATAATTATCTATATTTGTTACTTTTATTTTTTATGATTGCTAGATGTGTCTACACATCATTCAGAAATTGATGTTTGGTGTCGGGTTGGTTGGTTTCTGTTAGGTGTGATCAAAAAAGCTAATATATGAAGCAATGTATTGAACCTTTAAACGGGTGTCTTATTTATACAGCTTTTGGCTTAGCCCGTTTCGCAATGTTTCGCCTGTATGTATCCTTTCCAGACGCGAGCCCTTTATTTTGCGCTAGTGTTTTCGGCGTTTAATGGGAATTACTGTATAGATTTGGACCACTTTTGGAAAGGACTAGATTAGCTGGATAGCTACCGTCGACTCATCTGCACCTTGGACATCGTGATTTCGGAGCAATAAAAGTCACTAAATTAAATCTATTGTATGCAAGCATTATTAAAGCATAATTGTGTATATTTGTTAGCCTTCGTTTATTTATTATCATTGCTAGATCTGTCTACACGTCACTCAGAAATTGACGTTAGGTGTACGGCCTGGTCGGCTTCGGTTAGGTGTGACCAAAAAATCCTAATATATGAAGCAATGAATTTAGCCTTTAACGGGTGTCTTATTTATACAGCTTTTGGCTTAGCCCATTTCGCAATGCTACGCATGTGTGTATCCTTTCCAGACGCGTGCAATTTATTTGGCGCTGGTGTTTTCGGCGTTTAATGGGAATTACTGTACAGATTTGGATCACTTTTGGAAAGGACTAAATTAGCTGGATAGCTACCATCGTCTGATTTGCGCCTTGGACATCGTGATAACGGGGAAAAAGTCATTAAATTGAATCTATTCTACGCAAACATTATTCAAGCATAATTATCTATATTTGTTACTTTTTTTATTTTTTATGATTGCTAGATGTGTCTACACATCATTCAGAAATTGATGTTTGGTGTCGGGTTGGTTGGTTTCTGTTAGGTGTCATCAAAAAAGCTAATATATGAAGCAATGAGTTGAACCTTTAAACGGGTGTCTTATTTATACAGCTTTTGGCTTAGCCCGTTTCGCAATGTTTCGCCTGTATGTATCCTTTCCAGACGCGTGCCCTTTATTTTGCGCTAGTGTTTTCGGCGTTTAATGGGAATTACTGTATAGATTTGGACCACTTTTGGAAAGGACTAGATTAGCTGGATAGCTACCGTCGTCTCATCTGCGCCTTGGACATCGTGATTTCGGAGCAATAAAGGTCACTAAATTGAATCTATTGTATGCAAGCATTATTAAAGAACAATTGTGTATATTTGTTAGCCTTCGTTTATTTATTATCATTGCTAGATCTGTCTACACGTCACTCAGAAATTGACGTTAGGTGTACGGCCTGGTCGTCTTCGGTTAGGTGTGACCAAAAAATCCTAATATATGAAGCAATGAATTTAGCCTTTAACGGGTGTCTTATTTATACAGCTTTTGGCTTAGCCCATTTCGCAATGCTACGCATGTGTGTATCCTTTCCAGACGCGTGCAATTTATTTGGCGTTGGTGTTTTCGGCGTTTAATGGGAATTACTGTACAGATTTGGATCACTTTTGGAAAGGACTAGATTAGCTGGATAGCTACCATCGTCTGATTTGCGCCTTGGACATCGTGATAACGGGGAAAAAGTCATTAAATTGAATCTATTCTTCGCAAGCATTATTCAAGCATAATTATCTATATTTGTTACTTTTATTTTTTATGATTGCTAGATGTGTCTACACATCATTCAGAAATTGATGTTTGGTGTCGGGTTGGTTGGTTTCTGTTAGGTGTGATCAAAAAAGCTAATATATGAAGCAATGTATTGAACCTTTAAACGGGTGTCTTATTTATACAGCTTTTGGCTTAGCCCGTTTCGCAATGTTTCGCCTGTATGTATCCTTTCCAGACGCGTGCCCTTTATTTTGCGCTAGTGTTTTCGGCGTTTAATGGGAATTACTGTATAGATTTGGACCACTTTTGGAAAGGACTAGATTAGCTGGATAGCTACCGTCGACTCATCTGCGCCTTGGACATCGTGATTTCGGAGCACTAAAAGTCACTAAATTAAATCTATTGTATGCAAGCATTATTAAAGCATAATTGTGTATATTTGTTAGCCTTCGTTTATTTATTATCATTGCTAGATCTGTCTACACGTCACTCAGAAATTGACGTTAGGTGTACGGCCTGGTCGGCTTCGGTTAGGTGTGACCAAAAAATCCTAATATATGAAGCAATGAATTTAGCCTTTAACGGGTGTCTTATTTATACAGCTTTTGGCTTAGCCCATTTCGCAATGCTACGCATGTGTGTATCCTTTCCAGACGCGTGCAATTTATTTGGCGTTGGTGTTTTCGGCGTTTAATGGGAATTACTGTACAGATTTGGATCACTTTTGGAAAGGACTAAATTAGCTGGATAGCTACCATCGTCTGATTTGCGCCTTGGACATCGTGATAACGGGGAAAAAGTCATTAAATTGAATCTATTCTACGCAAACATTATTCAAGCATAATTATCTATATTTGTTACTTTTATTTTTTTTATGATTGCTAGATGTGTCTACACATCATTCAGAAATTGATGTTTGGTGTCGGTTGGTTTCTGTTAGGTGTGATCAAAAAAGCTAATATATGAAGCAATGAGTTGAACCTTTAAACGGGTGTCTTATTTATACAGCTTTTGGCTTAGCCCGTTACGCAATGTTTCGCCTGTATGTATCCTTTCCAGACGCGTGCCCTTTATTTTGCGCTAGTGTTTTCGGCGTTTAATGGGAATTACTGTATAGATTTGGACCACTTTTGGAAAGGACTAGATTAGCTGGATAGCTAGGGGAGAGTTGCCATAATTGGACGACTTAACCCTCGGGCTACCAAGGGGGGGTGGTTAACACCCCCTACGTTTTTCTGGAAAAATTTTTTTAGCACATGGAATATAATTTTGACATTTTAGGTAGCTGTAGGGGGTCCATTTGCGCAAATTTTGAGGTAAAAGCCGTGATGATATCCCACGCCGTAAAAAAGTTATACCCGATATAGCCTATAGGTACCACTTATGAAATCAGGAATTTCTCTTGTCAGCTGTTAGCTGTTGTCGACTATAAAGGTATTCATTATTCTTTCTGGAAGAGAAACAACTATGCCATTCTTTAGAGGGAATGTAGGGATATATTTGGTTCTTAGTTGTTTGTCTTTTGATAACCGGAAGTGATCATAATGAATAATAATACGTATTTTCAGTGTGAAAATCACTGTTGCAACATCACAACGTAAACCGATATGGTTGGGTATGGGGAAGGGCTATAAACAGTTGAAGCAGAATACTAACAGAGTAAAGCAGTGCTGTAAAGTGTTCAAGAAGCCGGTTTGCAGGAAGCATTCGCACAAAACAATGAAAGTAACTTGCAATAACTGCAAGGACCACTGACGTTTTTGACTGCCGGGAAAAATTACATAATTTCTTGTTTCATGTTGATATAGCTGCACACCTTTAGGTTTTGCCTGTAACTAAAACAGACTTTGGAATAGTTTGTATTGTTGAAATTTAAGCCTCATTATATTTATTATATTTAGAATATTCTTGGATACATAGTTCATTTTCAAAACACACATCATTTATATCTTTTTATCCAAATAGTACAAATTGTGTGGGATAATATCATATATCGTTAAATGGACCGGTGCCTTTGTTAAAAACTATATAATTTCGAGATGCATTCATATATTTTACAATAAAATATACCATTCTTTTCAGAAATGAATGCTGAATCAAATGCTGTATTACATGATATGATATCTTAAACCAAACACGAAATTCCGGGGGGGGTGGTAACCATCCCCCCTTGGTAGCCGATGTCACAAAAAAACCTTGGTAGCCTGAGGGTTAAGGGAAACTGAGTTTCTAAAAGGAAACTATGCCACATGATGGGCTAATATGTCAAGTATGTTGTTAATAAGCAAGGAACAGATAGTATTCATGTAAATATGAAAAATAACTAAAACAGCTTGAGCTGTAATAGGTCCAATCAAGGCAACCTGTTGCCTTAAATGGACCACATGGTTGCCTCGACTGGACCAGTTGCCCTGAATGGAACACATCATATTAAAGATGTTTTTAAAAGATAATTTGCAAATAAAACACTTGAAACGTTTAAAAACACTTATTGTCTACAAACATACAATAAAAGTCTCTAGCTAAGTGTCAACCCAATCCTTCCGTTGACAATCCTTCTTGCTAAGTCCTTGTTCTCTTGTACTTAACGCCTATTTAACGTTCACCTTTTGAACACTAATTCTACGTATAAGTAGCTTTTCCTCGTACGAATCACCAACACAGTTTAATATCTTTTCGTTTAATAAGAAAACAAACAGACAGAACTCAATTCGATTACAACTCAACTAGTCAGCCACACTACTACAGCGAACATACTCGAATTCAAACTTCTCTAGTCAGCATAATTCTTCGCGCCTCTTGACACACCTGCCTTCTGTGCGCCTAAACGAACTCTAATAATATACATATAGCGCGCCGCTGCCGAGATTGGCCGGCCGCGCGTGTCACTAAGACTATACGTTATACATCTATCATATATACATATACACGTGAAACTAAAGTAAGCGCACTAAATATATACGCTAATATCTCGCACTGCAAGACTGTACACAAAACACAGTTCACACTAAGTGTCAAAATACTGTAAACGTGGTAAAAAAATCACCTTCACAAAAACATTTCAGCCTATTGTCTAAAAGACATGCGGTAAGTCTCTAGCTAACTGTCAAAATACTGTAAACGTGGTAAAAATCACCTTAACAAAAACACTTAGGCCTATTGTCAGCAAGCACAATGATGTACAAAAAAGATGAACAGTCAACAATGAAGTAAGAAAGTAGCATGTTCAAGGAACAAATCAAAATAATTAAATAAAACCAAACAAAACCACGAGCAAGCAGGGCACAAATACATATACAAATACTGTTGTGCATATACAACAGAAAGAAAATATTATTTGACATAATACAAGCCAATGGCAATTATTATTATTTAAAGAATCAAAATATAACATTGCAAGTGCCGGTGTCCTTAAATGGACCACGCGATATTATCGGTCCAATTCAGGCCACTGGATGTGGTCCATTTCAGGCAACATGGACTACTTCTGTTTACACTGCGATAGTTCAACGTTCATCAGTCTTAGCGTAAAATCACTTATTGCCGCTCAAACATGAAACCCGGCTATAGCTAAAACAAACATGATTTCATTTTTAAAAGCTTATCTAAAATGTGTACACTCGTTGTCAGGTACGTCTAAAATTAGATCAGCACCACATGAAAAAGACTTTTAACCGCAATTTTAAAAATATATAGTTTTCCGTCAAACTGCCTGTGTCAACACGATCAATATTCAAGTGCGCAAGAATACAACAATTGAAAACGAGGCTATATATGTATCTAGGGGGTAAATAGGCCGTGGTCCAATTGAGGCAACGGTCCAATCGGAGAAACTCTCCCCTATAAAGAGGATTGAACACGATTGCCGAATATGTAGCTGATAATGACGCCTTTTTAAAGGTGTCTAAATGGAACTGTGGGATCAATGTAGTATTATCAGCGTTTTTTCAGCCGGAAAGCTACTAAAACCTAATTTATATATCTTAATAAAAAAAACAATAATTCAGTTATTTTAATTTAATTTCAGAGTTGTTAACTGTTTTCGGTGTTTGATGAGCCCCTCTCAACCCCAAACCCAGTTTTTCTCGGGATTTTAACCTTTCCATAATTGTTCAGTTCCGGAACCTATTGTTCAGTTCCGGAACCTATTGTTCAGTTCCGGAACTTTTTCTAGAAAAAAAGCACTGTATATACTGTATATATATATATATATATATATATATATATATACTGTATATATATATATATATATATATATATATATATATATATATACTGTATATATATATATATATATATATATATATATATATATATATATATATATATATATATATATATATATATATATATATATATATATGTGCATGAGTTTGCATGAGTTTGCATGTTTGTACGTGTGTGTATGTACGTGTGTGTATGTGCGTGTATATATACATCAGTGTATGTATGTGTGTGTTGGTGTATGTGCGCATGTATGTGTGTGAAGTTGTTGAGAGTGCACATATCGAGATTGATCAAGATCAAGGTTAACGCAAGAAACAACACGCTGGAGTCTGACAACATCAAACGCGGATCAATGGAATAATGGAAATAAACTCAGAGGAGACAAGCAACGGCTCAGCCAACCAAAGCAGAGCATAAGCGCAGAATCTCTTAATCTAAACTATTCGAACGCGTTCTTCGATCGTTGATCAAACTCTCGGCATACGATACTTCTAAACAGACTTTCTTTGATTATGATTTTTTTTGGCTTTTTAGATGGAATCACCGGAACTTCGGTGGCCTAGATGGGCTGGTCCCGTGGATTCTAAGGGAGGTTTCACCTGAGCTCGTTATTCTCGTTGCGCATATCTTTAACATCTCCTCCTACCAGGCATACATCTTTTAAAGAGCAATTGGATTATGTCAACGAGGGGTTTCCATCAACGACCCTGGCAGTCGCAAGATGTCGTTAGTACAACGGAAATTAATACAGGAAATTCACTTCTCCAGTTTAGACACCTTTTAAACGCTTTCATTCTTGGTTATAGATTTTTCAATCGCGTTTGACTACCAGATTTTCTCAACACATAGTAGTGAAGGTTGCCGTCAACTGAACGGACATTGAGAACATATCGATAAAGATAAATTAAAGTTTCGTTTCAGTTATGATATCTTCAAACGATTTCTTTCGGATTCTATTTAAAAGAAAGAACTGCAATGATGTGTAATGGCATGAAATTTCTAATTTAGGTAATGCGGCTGGGTCGGTAATTAGACCAGCTTCGGTAAATAGGCTAACGTAGGTAATTAGACCAGCTTCGGTAAATAGGCTAACGTAGGTAATTAGGCCAACGTAGGTAATTAGTCCATCGTAGCTAATTAGCCCCCAAAATCGAGTATTCTGCTGAGGACCATAATTACTTCTGTGCATTTATTAAGCGCCACTATCTAATGATCAAGCGATCGATGGGTCTGAACAATTGCGAGTGAAGGGCTTGCTCAAGGTTCCTACACATTAGCCGTCTCAGAGTAGGAGGATCGAACCCTTACTCTCTTCCGTACAAGGCCGGCGCTTTAACCAATCGGCTACCCTGTCCCATCATCATCGCCTTTCAACTCAGTTCGAATCCACTTCTGCAACTATGCTCAGAAGAACTCCTTTGGTTTGGTTCTACGTCTATGCGAGGGCTCCCATCGGTTACTATTTCAGTTTTCATCATTTCCTTACAGATGAACTTCTTATTCTACTTTAACTACTAAGACTCGGAGTATATGTCTTGAAGAGGCGCTATATCAATTTTCTAAATGAATGAATGAATGAGACACCTATAGGTTATACAGCGCTTCTAAAGTCACTTTGAAGGCGGTGCACGAAGGGTCTGGGTATACATAGGAACTGACTCTGACCCAAACGATTGTGATTTCAGAAAACAGCTTCGTTGCCTAAAAGCGATGATCGATTAAGACAGCGAAGTCATTAGATAAGATTAGATTGGATTAGAAACAGAAATTTCGTTCATTGACATTACAGCTCATCAGGTGGGAAAGAAGGAAGGATAAAAGAATGGTTACCTTTAAAAGGTGTCTAACTTCAGTCGTGGATTTTATCAGGACCATCTACATGTATATACAACGCAACACAATAGGCCTACAACTTTATATAGAAGTTCATGATTTTCGCATCATTATTTAGCTTTTAGCCTGCGCCCCAGACGCCATGACCGGGTGCTGCCAAAAGTAGACAATCAAATGAAGAAAACATTTATAGGCAGAATGTTATTCTCGTATTAATTTATCATAATGTATGTATGCTGATGCATGTTAACCACAGTGCTGTTTGGCAACTGGTTTTATTAACCCTCGAATGCCCAAGGGGGGTCCGCCTAGACCCCAGACCCGGTTTTCCACGGATAACTTTAGAACGGCAGCGAAATTGTAAAATTGTTTTAGGACATCCTAAAGCCTTCAATTGGGCTTCGTATGATATATTTTGCGTGAGTATTCTACCACCATGTAGCCCACAACCATAGCATATACCAAGGACACCCCCAAGATATGCGGCTGATGGTCATACTGGCACATGGCTTACCAGCCCAGAAATAAATTTCTTAACGCACGTTATTGTGAAATACCATATATCAGTCGTGGAAATACCATATATCAGTCGCATAACACACGAGGGGCCACTTCGTACCGACCTGTTAAAGTGCGCACTAACGTAAGATTATTTTGTATTAGATCTACAGGACCAATAATATGGAACTCCATTCCGTTAGAAATTAGACTCGCAAAAAATCGGTTTGACTTTAAAAAACGAATACGTACATTTCTTATAGAATCCGGACTTACCACCATTAGTCACATTTAGGCCTTTATCAATTCTTGTTTTGCCTGGGCTGTGGCACGCCGCGGTCCGGTCATGGAAGGTCTTAGTTAAGATTTTTTTAGTTAAGGATAATTAAGGTTATTTTTAGTTATATTCTCCCACCTAAACAAGTAAAATTACCACATTTAATGTCTTGCTTGCCGATATTCTAGAAGGAAGACTTCTCGATCAGCCATTCAGTCAGTCTTGTAATTGATTTACTTGGGTTTCCCCCCCTAGCGGGACCTTCCTCCCTTTGGGGACACCCATTGCCACTAATGACTAGTTCTGAAAAATCATTATGTTCACTATGATTATGATTTTATGATTTTATTATGTATTGATCTGTAAACGAATTGTAAAGGACTGTTATTGGTTGCAATAAAATTGATTGATTGATTGATTGATTGCAAATTGAATTTGGATTATAACAAGCCAAATCCCGTTAAAATATTCCAATCCTGTACCCCACAACCAGGTAGCAACTACATGCGTACAGTTGAACACATGCGAAAAATCCCGAAATTGCATAACACTACAAACGAGTATTAAAGTTCAAATAAAGTTTCACCAGGTGAGCTATTGTGAAATACCATATTTCACTCGATTGCAAATTGAATTTGGATTATAACAAGCCAAATCCCGTCAAAATATTCCAATCCGTTCTCCAGATATCACAATGATAACATTGGGGTCCGGTCGGACCCCTCCTCCCCCCCCCGTTGGGCATTCGTGTACCAAAAAATAGCTTGGGCACTCAAGGGTAAAATAAAGAAAAGATTTTTCAGCCGAGGTAGTTCTGTTCCCTCGGGCTAAGAACCTATGTCCGAAGACTGTGCGGTGGGTGTCTGGAACGAATCACTCGACAAGATCATGCTGCTCGAAGGTTCCTGTAAAAGCGACGGCATTATAGCGCTGGATGCAAACTTTATTATTATTATTATTATTATTATTATTATTATTATTATTATTATTATTATTATTATTATTATTATTATTATTATTATTTTATTTTTTTTTTACCCGAGGTATCAAGGATCCCTCAGGATTTGGAAAAAATTATTGTTATTTAGGAGCAGAGATAGTGTCTGGAGGGTCATATTATTATTATTATTATTATTATTATTATTATTATTATTATTATTATTATTATTATTATTATTATTATTATTATTATTATTATTATTATTATTATTATTATATCATAACGTTTGGCTACCCTTTTACTATACTATTACATTACCATGGTCCTCACGTATTTTATCTGCTCATACTTGAGAGGACATTAAATGTAAGTTCAAATTTCTCTTTCCTCCAACAATTCCAATAAAAAGTAATGTTTGGTTTTGGTTAAAGACACTAAAATGAGTTAGTTTGCAAGAAAGTTTTATATTTGTGTTTTCCATCTATGAGAAATTAACGTTAGAAATCCGACCTATTATTATATGTCCTATACTTATCCAGCATAAAGTAACCACGCTCTAATTTGCTAAATATTTTTCAAACTAGCGATTATCATATGTACAGGAAGCTTCTCTTGTGATTTATTGATCTATTACCTATCTAAGTGCATTCATTTGGTCTTCCAGATTGCTGAAATGACTGAGGGAAATTTAAACTAATTCTGCGTAAGTTATTATTCTCGTCCTCGAAGGCAACGCTCGTCAAATTTTACAACCCTTCATCGCTATTGGTCTACGGGCGGAGCTACACAACGCATGCGCGCATGATAATGTGACCTTAGATAGAAACGCTCTAAGCTACCACGTAGTTACGGGCGACGATGCTTACTAAAGTAAATGCGTCAGTGAGCGACGGAATGAGCAAACGCGTTAGTACGTAAGCTAATGGGCGTTAGAGAGAGAATCAGTTAAAGCGAGAGGATGAACGTGAGACATCCAGTTTTAGCATGTGAGTTAGCATCTAGCTCACATTAAGTGCCAAAGAACGTGAAATGAAGCCAAAGGCTTACCTTGCCTGAAAGCATTCTATTAACTAGGCTACTGCCTATTCCTTGTCAAAACGCAGTTTTTATTTAATTAGTCTAACTTTCCAGTTGGACAAAACTGCGAAATTAGAAAATACAATTACTGTTACTTCTGATCACACATTCATAGCTTAAAGGCTGCTTATTACATGCCGCAAAAAATGAAATTTAATTATGCTTAAATGAACTGGGAAAGTTCATCAGGTAGGCCTAGGCCTAATCTGTACTAATCTTTGGCGTGTTTTGCAGTTTCAGTCAGGCAGATTGAAATATCATGATTATGCGCAATCGAAATCGTAATCTCCAAACTTCTAAAGCGCCACTCGACGGTCAAGCGCAGGGCACAACCTATTCACGAGCGCAAAGTAACAAGCAACCGTGAAGCTATGAACCTGTGATCAGTAGTAACAGTAAATTGTAATTAATAATTTGCAGACATCGGTAACACAGACATGATTCTAATAAGGCTTAAGACACTTACCAAAATCAATGTCGAACCAATTGCAATTTTAGAACACAAAGTCTAGAATCAACTACAAAACCTACTCAGAAAATTGATTATGTCAGACTAGTATTCCGTCGTAGTAGTTCCTGTTTAACGACACTGTGTGATAACATAGATCAGTAGCGTAGCCATCCTCCTATATCCAGTCTTGGGACTGGCACTGTCAGAGTGCAAACAGTGGCGGAGTTCGTATTCCGTCAACAAGCGAACTTTACTAATAGAGAACACTCAAGCATATCCTAGATAACCTAGAACAATTTTCCAAAATTTATAAAATCTGCATAGCAGGCTCACGCTTACACAAATATGTGTCTATTTACTTAGCAAGACGTACAGCGACGGTTAACATAATCAAATATCGATATGGGCACCAAAGCCAAGAAGTTATCAGTTCGACATATGGGCTAATGAAATGGTAATTAAGCTTGGTGGACATACGTAGATTCGAAATAAACCCGAATTAATGTCAACATGTTATGCTTTTATCAACTCCAGCCTCATTGTTCTCTCAACCACCCAGGCATGATTAGGAAGTTTATCGTTGAAAAGCGATCCGTGTCAAGTAGACCTATAGTATAGAGAGTAGACCAAACGTCTTAATTATTTACAACAATAGACAAGAAAATTCCACGGGTACTGTGTTGCTTTGATGTACGCTCACTAATTCTAGTAGGCTACTATTTGTAACTTGATGCTTTATGTGTAGTTTAATAGGGACTTCGTTTTGGTCTAAGCACGCTGTAAATAATATATATGCTTTTAATATAATATAGTTTACTATATATATAAAGTCTAATATATATGTATATATATATATATATATATTTTTATATATATATATAGTTTAATATGGAGTCATTGACTAGGAAGGTTTTTATCCATTATCGTTAGTGACTGGAGGTTATTTTCAAACAGTTATTGTCTAGGGTTATTTGACGGTACTCTATCGTTTGCTAACCACATCTCAAGCCTCTCTCGGTCTAGTTTTTATCATTTAAGACGTCTTCGTGTTGGCCGGCGTTCTGTTCCTTCCTCCACTTTCGCCTCCATGGTGCATGCCTTTATTTGCTCACGCATTGATTAATGTAATTCTTTGCTTGTTGGTTTACCGAAATCTCGTATCTTTCCACTCCAATCGGTGTTGAAGGCAGCTGCTCGCCTGAATGCCCGCCTTCCACGCTACTCTCATATCTCGACTTTTATGTCTGAGCAGTTGCATTGGCTTCCACTGACAGCGCCTATCCAGTTTAAAATTCTTTTCCTTACTTCTCGAGCGTTCCAGAGCAAAGCTCCCCGTTATCTCTGTGATATTATCTGTCGACCTCTGTCGTCTGCCTCTGGCCGTCCTCTCCGTTCTTTAAACCGCCATGACCTCTTGGTCCCTCGGACCCGGACTTCTATGGCTCAACACCGCGCCTACGCATCTGCTGGCCCGTCCCTTTGGAATGATCTTCCTTCTCAGACTCGTTCTCAGATCTGAACTGGAAGCGTTTCTGCCACTTCTCGCTGTCTTAAGACTTTTCTTTTATCTCGAGGCCCTTCGCACTGGGAGTGCTTCTGATTAGGTTGTACAGTTGTACTGCGAGAGGCTCTTTATAAATGCATAATTACATTATTTCCCGGGGGTTATTGTCCAGCGGATTGTTGTCCTAGAACCCCAAAAAGCTGCTAATGGCGTATTACTGGCTTTTAGGAATTTCAATGTTAGTATCGTTACACTATTGCAGTTTATTAAAGTTTTAAACTGATAAAACATCAATCACATTGTATTCATTTCGTTTTTTAAAGCCACATTGATGGTACTTAATTGCCCGAATTTGGTACTTTTTAATAAGTTCTCCATCAAAATCTTAGGCTACATTTGGTTATAGTACTAAATTCAAAGCTCCTGATATCCTACTAATAAAACAGAAGCAATTATATAGATTCGTGTGTGCACTGAATTTAATTAGGTACATGCAAGGCAGAAATGGATGCCACCAAGACGATTCGCAATTCGACAATGGAGGCATCACAGCTAGGGAAGTATTGGAATGGATCTCGTATGAAGGATTGTTTTGTTCTGATTATTGTCTATTAACTTAATAAGACGACAATTCTGTATATTCTTTTAAAAATTATCTTGCTTTAACAGCCAAGAATCGAGTACCGCTTGCTTATTACGATGATTCAGGTGTCTAATATGTTGCAGCACACTTTCAATTTCAGGCCTTCACAGATACGCAAGCCGCTTCAGGTGCTAATTAGGGCCGTAACAGTTCACTGACATTTCGTAATCGATCGGCGGGGAGGGGTGAATGGATACCAGGTCAAGCCTCTTGAATACGTCTTGCGGCTACCAAGTGATATGATGAACACTTTTAAAATGGCCCTATCGAAGTCAAGAATGACTTATCTGGCACTGTTTGCTCCATGCAAATATGGGTTTCTATTTTTTTTAAATTCTCAATTCAGTAATAAGAATGATCAAATCGTGCGAACTCCTCGTCTACATATGTTAAGTAATTGTAATTGCAAATTTTTATTGCACCACTATAGAGACGAGTGTAGGACAAAAGCCCCCCGGACTTAAACCCCGTACAAAAGCCGCCGGGACAAAAGCCTCCCGATTTAGGCTAGGACATAATCCTCCCGGACAAAATCCCCCTCTGTGCAATATCAACATGTAATTGATGAACATTATTTGCCAAGTTTGTGTTCGTTGGGTCAGCTTGTTAGTGTCGTTAGGGGGTAGTCTAAGGCAGCGGTTCCCAAACTTCTCAGTGTGACGGACCGGCAAGAATTTACTTTTAGTACGACGGACCAGCAGGAGTTTTCCCATTGCAGCAGGACCGGTACCAAATTTATTCATTACTTTTATCTATAAATTGGGTCAAAAAGTAAATCTTTTTTAATGGCCGCGTGGGTATCTAATTCAGTCCTAAATTTCAACTGAATGCTTTGTAGCTTAATGACAGTGTTTAATCTAGCCATCTTCCCGGGCGGGGGGGGGGTAATCCCCCAGGATAGCTCCCGCCTGAGAAAAAAAGTAGTAATATTTTTTGACGCAGTGTTGTTATAGGGTCTGGGAAGCCAAGGGGGTAGTAAAGAGAGTCGAGCCGAAAGTCAAGAGGGGGGGGGGTAGTAAAAGAGATATTTAGGATTTGTAGTGGAGTTCGGGAATCGAAGGCCGAGGGGGGTAGTAGCGGAGGTATCTGAGTTTATCGTCGATTTTGGGTGTGGGAACGAGGTTTATCAGAGCGAATGACTAAAAAAAGGTCAGAAAGTTTTCGAGAGGTTTGATAAGGTATGAAAAATTTGTTGATGAAAAGAAATTTGTCGTATGAAAATTTTTCGGCCTCTCATGTATATTTTATATATCGCCACCCCCCCCCCCCGTCAACCTTCAATTCCCTCCCAGCAGAGGGGGACTAGATTAAACACTGCTTAATGATCGGATATGAATAAAAAGTTGCATTTTTTTTAAATTTCTAAATAAAACACACTAGTGCTTTTTAGTATTTTCTTTAACGCCCGAGCTATGAAAATCCCTCAGGCTCTGAAAGACTACTTAACAGAAGTGTGTATTTAAGCTTGGAGATTGCCGTCCTCGTCTTCGGGGTGTATGTGGTACTATTAATTGCTATGATTTCAAATTTATAATAGGGGACCTATATTAAACTGACAATATCGAATCTAACAGCAGATGTGTTTATTTTTATTGACAGAATCAGTGATGAAAGAGATACGTCACATACGGTTTCTAATAATTGCTGGTCAAAAACTGAAAATCGTATACGATCAAAATTTAGGCCTATAGTAATGACGAATAACAACTTCTATTTGATCTGTTAGCAATTCGTTGAATAACTAGGCCTAACTCCTCGGCAATTTTAGATTACAATAGCTGAAATACATTAATTCCCAGAGCAAATCTTAATTTATATGAAAAATATGTTTTAATTGCGAGACAATCTTGTTTCTTGAAAATAGTTTGAAGTGATACCCAATCTAGAAAACGTCTAGCATCTTTTTTGTCCAGTTTCTTGACTCACTTGGCGGACCGGCAACTGAGGGCTCGCATTGTGCTTGGCGGCCCGGGTTCGATTCCCGGTCGGTCGGTTTCTCAGAGATTAATTTCTCGGATCTTTACTGCGGGTGGCTCGGTCGCAATATAAACGTGGAGTACGAGGTTGTACTCTGCCTCCGACACTGATCATCTTCGATATGAAAAAGTGTCGTTAAGCCGATATACAACATTCTCTTTGATCGTTGTTTCTTTGTGCTAGGTTGGGAGCGCCTCTGATGGGTGTCTATGAAAAAATGCACCATAGACACCCATCAGAGGCTCGATCGACTTGCAAGTATGTATGCTTGTAGTATGTATGCTTATATGTATGTATGCTTATATGTATGTATATATGCATGTACGAATGCATGTATGTACGAATGTATGCATTAATGCATGTATGCATGCATGTACGCACGCATGTATGTATGCACGCATGTATGTAGGCCTATGTATGCTTGCATTCATTCATGCATGCATGTATGTATGCACGCATGTGTGTATGCATGTATACATGTAAGCTACACGACAAATAAATAATTTAATGGTATTCCGTTCAGCATTAGACATTTTGCAGAAGGAAACTATGCCCGTTTCATTTAAATCACGATTAGGTCGACACGTTGTGTAGACCCAATCGTGACGTCCTGATCTGAAAATTATGCAACCCTGAAACTAGGAAGGTTTATAATAAATGTGAAGGCTATAAATCCAGAACTTATAGGCTGGCTAATTCACGCTAAAACCAAACCGAACACTGTGGTATAGGTCTAAGTAATATATCTTGATAGGCCACTAGGCCTATTTCTTAATCTGTATAAAGTTACAATTTTTTATTTATTCTTAACGGATTAATCGGATTAAATCCATCCGTTGCTGCTTTGTGCATTAGACACCGGCCCAACAGAAGTTACTAATTACAATTAGGCCTACTTTCACTTCGTCCGCATTTAGAAACGATCGATTTGAAACAGAAAATTTATAATCTGCTGTGAAAATATTTTGTATTAACATTAGTCCTAGTTGCTATAAAATAATTGTTCCTTAGCTTTCTATCCCTATTATTAATTTACTCGTATTAAATATCATGGCATTTAGAAATCATTCGATCTAAAATTGCGGCACGGGACAAGTTTTGCGCAAACATTTTGCTACATGAAATCCCTTTAGGCCCTAACTGCCAAGCACCAAAAGGCTTATAATTGGAGATAAGACCTAGCGCCCAACCGAACAGAAAACTATCCTCCATGTAGGCTCTAGAATCAAACTTTCGGCTTCAAAGCAAATTTTATGGTAGCACGGTGTAATCGTAATCTCCAAACTTCTAAAGCGCCACTCGACGGCCTACAGCAGGGCACCAGGCTACAGTCTTGTTGTCCTCGAGACCTCGGTCTTGGTCTCGAGTGCGTTCGAGTTCGTTTTTAATAATCTTGGTCTTGGTCTTGGTCTCGAGACCAAAGGTCTTAGTCTTGGTCTTGAGGTTCAAAGTCTTGGTCTTGGTCTTGGTCTTGAGACCAAAAGTCTTGGTCTTGGTTTTTCAAGACCAAGACTTTTGTCAATATGAACAGTCATTTAACAAACACAAGAATTTTTAACTTATCCAATAATTACTACTACAATTGCTTTAGTATTTATACGGTGTGTATGAGGCTTCACTGTTGTTTTGGAAAAATTTTTTGACTTACGATTGTTTACCATGGTATTATTTCAAAAAGACTCTCGACATTTACTTCCAGTGCTGAAAAACTGCTGTTTTTACCAGCGATTTCATCACCCATAGAACGTATTTTTTTCACACGGCAGAATTTTTATGAGGCCCACAGGTCACGTCTTGGTCAGAAAGTTCTGAGCGAATTGGTTTTTATAAAACGCACTAGGCATTAGGAATAACATTTTGCATGTAGGACTTTTATATATACGAATTCTGAATTCTCTGCAGTCTGCATGTATAGTTGTTTTGCTTGAATAAATAAAAAAACTCATGTTTTCGTTAAAATAGCGAGTAGTCCGACTTGACAATTTTTATAGTAAAGAATAGAAGCCTGGATACATATGATTTTGATTTTTTGGGTCTTGGTCTCGGTCTTGGTCTTGAGGTTCAAGGTCTTGGTCTTGGTCTTGAGGTTGAAAGTCTTGGTCTTGGTCTTGGTCTTGGTCTTGAGGTTCAAGGTCTTGGTCTTGGTCTTGGTCTTGAGGTTCAAGGTCTTGGTCTTGGTCTTGGTCTTGAGGTTTGTGGTCTTGACAACAAGACTGCCAGGCTATTCATGACCGCTACTTCAAATCAGAGGGAATTTACATAGAATAGTCCGGTTTCCAAAAGGCCAAATCGAATCAGAGGAGGTTCCAAAAAGTAATCCAAAAAAGCGTCAGATCAAGTGAGGAGATAGGGCAGCTGTGAAGCCTACTTGAACAAGCGAAACTTCAATGTTGAGTGGAAAGTCTGGGGCGATGAATGCCGAACATTTACCCCTTGGACATTTCTCCCTGACAGTTTCCCTCCTCCCAGACTAGGACAATTTCCCCTCTGCCATCCGACATCGAAGCTACTCAAAAACTCTATGAAACATATAATAGGCTCTACGTTTTAATGATCGAAACATGTACTGAATTATTAGCTAGTTATTGTCTAACAGGAGTGACATACGTCGGCATTATAATTATAATACCTCCATTTAAGAGGGGGTTGTTTGGATAACGAACCTAAAGCATGCACAAATTTATTTAAGGTGCTACCGAAATCTCATTGATCGTTAACTTCAAGGTTTTTGTTCAAAGTTAAAGTTCTGCTACGAAAAAAAGTAAACAAAAGTAAACAAAATACAGGTTTTACTTTCCTCTTGTGTTTCTTGGTCTAATCTGCGACAGTTTCCCTCCCCCCAGACTGTTCAAAAGAAGGAATGCTCATACACCTTTCTCCGTGTCATACCAATACTTTAAAGCTAAAGTTCTGCTACGAGACTCTAAGTAAACAAAATACAGGCTTTACTTTCCTTTTGTTTTCCATTGTCAAATACAAATGGTTACAGGTGTTAGCCAAGAGTCTTTGATCTTTGATTTCAAAGCTACCATTTGATCGGGTAGGGGATAGGGGAATTTTTCCGGCGGCGGAAATGACGTACTCAGAATAGGGGAATTGTCTGGGGGGAAACTGTCCATTCACATGGGGCGGTAGAGGAACATTAGGAGGAGGGAGGACGGGTTGCGACGATGATGGCGGAACGGAGATTATGCGAAATTTAGGGGGAATCATTCTAGAGGTATGGTACTGTGTTACATATGGTTCGGTTTTAAAATTTGAGACGAGTAGTGACTGGGTCGAGAAAGACTGAGATAGGAGGAGGATCGGGTGTAGCGGATTTCCTGTATGGTGAAGAGCTCACGGAGATACTCGGGGTGAGAATTTTTTACATTAGTGATATGACTTTGAAGTGATTTAGCTCCGGGGTGAACTCCACGACTGCCTAGGTCTACTCTGGTAATGTCAGTTCCAAGTCTGGAGAAAGGAGGAGGGCGACGTTAGTCATCTTTGTTACGAAACAGCCCCGTTAAACAGCAACAAATCCTACTTATTTCGTGATTTTTAGTGATTTTCGGAATTTTAAAACTGGAACTTACAATCGGAGCTCATTAGCTAATTATTATTGCCATTCTGCAGTAAGAAGTCTGCGCTGAAATTTATGATCCAACAAATATTCAGGGTTAAATAATGAAACTCCATTATTGCCAAAATTTGATTAATGTGCATCAATCACATTAATATAGGCCTATTTTGTTGTTTATAAAACTATAGGCCTAATATATAAATAAAAAATATATGTATAATTATATAACATAAATACATATATATAGGTTGGAATATTGGCCTAATATATTTATGCATAGGCCCCTATAATATGTATATATAGAAATATGTGTGTGTGTTTGTGTGACACTGTGTGTGCAATAGCTAACGGAAAAGTGGTCCAGTAGAAATCCAATAAATTTTTTGAAAGTGCTGATAAAAGGAAATAAAGCATGCTTATTCATTGTCAGATAAGGTGCTGTTATCTGTCATTGCTAGTGTTGTAAATCTGTTAGGCCTACATCGCCTGTTACAACTGTTACATTGATGCTACACGTTTCTGACTCCTTACCAATTAAAACCACGATTAGCCTATGTTGACACGTTGTGTAACCTGATCCGGATTTCGATATTTATAAATAATTATTTACTCTGCTTTGGAATAACAAGCGTCATTGAAATAGCGAACAAGATTTCGATCGCATTATGGTAGCTTGAAACCACGATTAGGTCGACACGCTGTGTAGCCCTAATCGTGATTTGGTGATTTTAAAATCATTAACTCAGCTGTGGAATAATAAACGTCTTCGAATAACGACAAAGGCGACACCTTTCTGAAGACCTAATCGTTATATGCTGCCTTTCCTCTGTTAAATGGAATCGGCGCTGAACAAACAACGATGTTAAATTATTTACTCAACTTTGAAATAAAAACCGTCTCAAATCGCAACACATCGAGTTAGTCTCAATCGATATCATTCGTTATCAAATAATCATTATCATTCCAGTGTTAATTAAGTCCGCGTTGTACAAACAGAGTGGGTTTCGCAGCATGCTTGTTTGAAACCACGATTAGGTCGACATATTATTGTAGCCCTAATCGTGATTTAATGCTTTTAAAGTTATTAACTCAAGCTATGGAATAATAAGGGTCTTCAGATCGCGACAAAGGCGACACTTGTATGTAGGCTTAGGGGAGCTAATCGTTATATCTTGCCAGTCCTATGCTAATGAAGGCCGCGATGAACAAACAACTTCGGCTGCACGGAATTCTGGGCGCGCTTAATTTCCATATGGTTTGTGGTCTGCATTTAGGCCTATGTAAAATTTACTCATGCGCAGTCTGATCAATAAGGTAAACATACTTAAAGTTCTTACCGGTAATTTGAGCTTCCAGATTAAAGCTTCTCTGTTCGAAACATTGAAATATTTGCATGCCTAGCATTGCATGTCATCCAAACCCAGAATCTTAAGCCTGTATGTAGCCTATCAGTTTGAGGGAATATTTTGTCAGCGCTATATAAGTTACATATCCAGTAGGGCCTACTAATCGAATTTTTGGAGACGTCAAAACAGGAAGAAAATAAGCAACTATTACATCGGCATGTGGTTTTATCGGTGCACCAATCATCGGAAAGTCGTGATATGGAAAATAAATCATATAGGGCATATGGGTAAGAATTCTTTAAAATCCTACAGTGACAATTTACGCGTGTAGTAGGCCTAGCCAACTAGTTGTTAAATATAAACATAAAATCGCGACCCATTCGTGTAAAAAAACACGTTACACAAACACATTTTCTCATACATGTAGTCTACATAGTTTTTCCTGTGACTTACTGGGGCTAACTATTTCGCAATGGCGCACACGTAGAGTTAAACAGGCCATGCTGTGGCGTTTATAAATAATAATAATAATATTTATTCTTTAATTAAGCGCCTGCAAACGCACTGCGCTGTACATGTACAATTATGCGATCAATCTTAACTAGTTATCTAATAACAGAACAGACCGCCTGCAATACACGGCGCAGTTGCAGCCTACAAAGCATGTCCGCCTTCGGGGCTCGAACCTGCTACCTCTCGCACTCTACGTCAGATGTTATCCAATGCGCTACCGGGCTCCCCGTTTAATGTCTTGTTTCTGCTAAATCGTGCCTTAGCCAGCTTGAAAAACTGGAAACATATAATTCTGGTATAATTACACGATGATTTCATGATTTTGTGTCAATGTTAAAAAATCGTAGAACACTAATTTGTCGGTGTTATTATAATTATGAGTATAGAGACGGTCGTTGAGACGTTCCGCAAATAAAGCGCCAAAGGAATTACTAGACCAGCGTACTTTCATCAATTGGTCGATACAGCTTAATACGCCCTCTGCTTCGCGATTGGCTGGCTACTCAGCAGGATAATACAGGTGTATTATAATCACGAATAGGACGACAGTCGATGAGGCTCTAAGCGCGGTCTTAGTGTAAGAGGGCGGTGTCGCCCTAATGTGGCTGAAAGCCTAGGAAGAGGAGATATTCGTTATGAAAGTAATAGTCGTTATTAATCGCGAAACTCGTGAGGACCTTAAATTCTAAAGTCCTCAGATGAAATAGTTATATTTGCTGTTAAATAATATTTTAAAGAGAAAATCAGGATATCTATAGATTAGTTCAGAACAAGGAATGGAAAAATCAAATAAAAAATATTTAATGCGTATATTAAGAAAAAATGGCGTTTTAGTAAAATTCAGTGTAATGAGTCGCCAATCGTGATGTTAAGTCGAGAGCACTTTCTCTGGTGGCCCTGCTAATTATTATTATTATTATTATTATTATTATTATTATTATTATTAACCTTTTATTCTATCCTAACACTTCTTTACAGTTCTTTCTTTAAAATAGGATACGAAAAAAATCATTTGAACATACGGAAACCATTATTTTGTGTTAACATCTTCTTGATGTCTGCTTATTTGATGGCGACCAAACCGGGCGTGACGAATTTATCTTGCAATTAAAGGCAATTGACGAACATGTATAGCTAGGAAGGAAAGCGTTTAAAAGGTGTCTAAGTAGAGCACTGGATTTCATGTATTAATAATAATAATAATCTTCGTTTAAAATAGGATGCGGAACTGGCAATAACGCAGTATGATTACAAATCAGTATGAACGGATAATCACAAGTTATTACAGGAGCCGAATTTAACTATGCACGGCAGCCATGTAAGGCGCCCATCACGTTCTACATCTCATTTCAACAACGCGCCATCTCGCGAATTAAAGGCTGAGTGGACCTAAATTTAGAAGGGTTTCGGGAAGCGATCCCGCTACCTGTTACTCTTCACGCCAGTGATGTTACCACTACTCTATGGACCCCTCCCCTATTTTAATGTCATTTGCACTAACGACATCTTGCGACTGCCAGGATCGTTGACATAAACCATACTGAAATTGGTATCGAATCGATTAAACTAAACATTGCTATATAAAATACACGGTTCCAGTTAGACACCTTTAAAACTCTTCATTCACAGCTATATTCAGCAATCGCGTTCAATCCCAACACGGGGAGGGGAGAAAACCCGACTCCGCTGGCCGTGCATGGGAAAATCCTACCACCACTTTCCCCTACGGGGGTTTTCTTGGTTGGCAGCCGGCCGTCAGCTTAACCTGTCTTGGACCCCAAACGTGATCGATTATGTACCTGTACATATGTTATTGTGTCTGACGTCAATCATCTTTGATATGACGGCGTCGTTAAATAAACGTTACAAATACTCAATCCCATTCAGGCTCGAACATCGGACTCCAAGCCTAACCTGGTCCTTAAAATTATGAAATTATTAAAAACTCTGCAACCTCAAAACTGCACGGTTACCTTTGCATGGATACCAAGCCACGTGGGTATAGCAGGGAATGAGAAAGCTGACTCATTATGTAAGGAAGCAACCGCACATCCCCACTATCGACCTTGAAGTAAGTAACGAATTAAAAGACGCATATAATGACATAGATAAATATATCATAGCACTATGGCAGAAAGAATATGATAGCCAGACAACAGGATTGCATTATAAAACTTTGGAGCCAACTGTAAGTAATAAAATAAAGCTCAATGTGAATAAACGGGGTAAAGAAAGACTAATTACCAGACTAAGGCTAGGACACTGTAGACTAAACCATTATCTTTTTAAAATAGGTCAACATCCAACCGGAAAATGTGACCACTGCAACACTCAGGAAACAATAAAACACTTTCTATTCGAATGCAAGCACTATAACTTAACAGCACAAATGGTAAAGAATACTGGTGGCAATGTTAAACCAAAAACAGTTCAAGAACTTCTATCCAATAGATCATATGACAACGCACTAAACTCCATAATAAATAAAACAAATAGATTACTACAGACGTATAAATGTTGTTTAATGATAAGATGATACTGCAAAAAGTTTCACCACTTCATCTTTCAGAAAAGAATATGAAAAGACAACGCCGCAAAGAGCGAAACAGAAACTCGATGACATCTACAGTTGGAAGCAGCCTGAAACATCAAAGAGACTCTCCAACAAAACAGCTGAACTGGGGAGGAAGAGTAAACTTCCTAAAGATGGTCTGGAGCACTGGAAAAATCCTACCTCCCTCATCCTGCAATGGCAGGGACTAGGGTCGGGTAGCCGGCTCGCAGCAACCCCCGAGAGCAGCTCTAAGACAGTGGATTCATCGAATATATTAACTAAAAGTAGAAAAAACTTTTGTACATATGTTCTCAGAGACAGACACTATTTTAACAACATGTAGACTATAGTTGTATACTGCGTAAAGGGGCCATCATCTTAGTCATGAGTGCTCCCAAAATTCCAATAAACAACAACATAAAAAATCATCGTCGATAAGACGGCGTCGTGAAATAAACGTATTAGTCAGTCGGTAAACAAATATCTTTAATACCTGAAACGATTCTTGTTCTAGTGGATGCAAATATCTTCAATTCCTAAAATTATTATAATTTTAACTGCACTTATGTATGCTTCTCAAATGGAACAAACACACTGCAAAAATAATTATCGGGGAGCATTTGTCGCTAATTTTATATCGCAATTGTCGGGTTTTTCTGTCGCGCATAATTATGTCGTGGGCTCTTTTGGCGGATCACCGGCTTCAACGTAACTGACATCCACAAAATGTCGCTAAACACTAAATACTGCTAAACAGGGGAACGAATTTATGACAGAATAGGTCTTCGACGTCTTCCATTTGTCGTTGATTCTGTGAATGCCAGTTCCGATGACGACGATCTCTCAGCTATATTTGTAGAATATTTGGCGACCTAATACATGCGATTGGAGAACATCTATAGCTGGGAATGAACCGTTCAAAAGTTGTCTAAACCAGAGCAACTGATTTCATGTATAAATTAATGTCCATTGTACTAACGATATCTTGTGACCGATAGTGTCGTTAAGGGGGACTCAAAGCTACTGCTATTCAATCGATTAAACGCAATTTAAGAATATATAGAATCAGCAGAAAGCAGTGCTTTGTCTGTATATCTGATATCCCACTCCTTATGGCGATGAGTTGCTGCTCCTGTTGGTGGTTCTGCGCCTATCAATGTCATCCACGCGGTGAGTGCTGGGTTGGTAAGTTCGTATGGTATCTCAGCCGACTCTGTTGGTAAGATGAATGCCTACAGTTCGGTTCTGCTAGCAGAAGAAGCCAGAAAAGCGGAAAGTAGATGCACAACGAACTCGCAGACCACCATCTCTGACCGCAAAGAAGCCTGGAGCCAACGGTCATCGTCAAGGTCAACGTTCAAGATGGTCGATAGCCCTTCTCTCAACAAGTCGTCACACCGAGTCAAGCCCGGGCATTCGGTACAGACGGCTGTGCGCATACTGTATAGTAGCTTCCGGACACTTAAACTGTTTCTCAGAAGAACAAGAGCATCATGTGTGTAAAGCAACGAGAGTCTTGTGATTGTTCCAAAAAGATGGCTAATCGATTATTATTTTATTTTTTTATTAGACTTCACGCTCTAACGCTTCTCTGCAGTTCTTCTCTAAAATAGATTCCGGAACAAATCATTTGAAGATACCGGAATTCAACTGAAGCCTTACTTTGTGTTAAACATCTTCTCGATGTCTGTTCAGTTGACGAAGCCCTTGCATTTGAAAAATGTGGTGAATGATTTTATTATTATTCCAAAGTTTAACGTCGTCCTTTGGCAACAATGGCCGTTGACGACAATTCACAAATACAATTTCTAGAAAACGATAAACTTATAGTGTCCGTATAACACCATGTAAAGGTGTCAAACATAAGCTTACAATGTCAGTAATGTCACATAACCCAAAGCAACATATCTAATGTTATTTATAATACACATAGCTATAAAATGTTCCGACGCAAACCAAACAGTACTTCGCAACTATTGTCACTCGCTAGAAATATTTATACAACTTCAGACATAAATGCACAGCACATATGATTATAATTGGTGAATGAAGGCCATTGACGAACATCAATAGCTACGAAGGAAAGCATTTAAAAGGTGTCTAAGCGGAGCAGAGAATTTCATGTATTAATGTCCGTTGCACTAACGACATCTTGTGATTGCCAGGGTCGTTGACGGGAATCCAAGTGATTTTACACGACTGGTAGGGATGTCGCTGAGAATTGCGGTGTTTAAATCGTGTGTATAACTGTTTACGTTGATTTTATATAGATTTGCTTAGTGTTTGACGACATCTTGTGAATGTCAGAAGCTTTGAAGTCGACCATATAATGCTTAACTCAGGGAATCTTACTTACACCGATTGAACGGTGATGGTAAATGTAATGGTAAATATGTAGCTAAATTTGGAGGCGTTTTAAAGGTTTCTAACTGTTTAGCGAATTAGTGTTTAACGGCATCTTTTCAGTTCCGTTGGCGATTTGGCTATAAACAGGCGATTGACGAATTTTTATTGCGAGGAATTAAACTGGAGTAGGTAATTCATGTCGTAATGCTCGTTGTGCCAACGACATCTTGTGACGGTTGATGGAAACCCTACAGAATTGCTATCAAAGCGACTAAATGAATTTAAAGAATATAATATAACTAGAGTATTTGCCGGTCATATGACGGGTTGAAAAAGAAAATGAATGGAATGATAGGAAGAGAAAAGAATTTCTTTATTGATATACTAGATTATAAGTTACATTGGATCTAATGTTCTCTTGGCCTGCGCTTGTTCAGTTTTCGCGTTGTCCTTGCTGCTCCTCCCTTTCAACGACCCGTCGTCATATCGTGTGCCATATTGAGGGAGTGATGCCGGGAGGGAGGGATATATCTATGGCAGGGAGCGACAGATAAAGGGAGAGAGGGAGGCACAGGCAGACTTGGTTACTAGCGCCTGTGTTCGCTTCGGCCGATGCAGGCCTTCGGCAGCTTCAGTTACATTCCAGAGCGCGTGTGCCTGCATCGGGTGAAGCAGGCAGAATGGCGTTGCGGTTAGGCAGCACCAGGTACATTCCATACATTCCAGAGCGTTTATCGACACACAGATCTCGGAAACTATATAAGAGAAAAGAGATTGCATCAGCAGAAAACATTTCTTAAACTGTCATTACAAATGGTTGAATAGTTTCTGCTAAAAGACGATGTGTCATAATGAAGGCGATTAGCGTCTCCCTCCTTCTATATACAGCTTTAGGACTGGCACCAACCGACAGCCAGCATGCTAGTGTGTTTTTTCCAGAAATCGCGAACATACAGACACTTCCCTTGTGTATCAATGCGTGGCCTTTAAGGTTTAGGAAGACCCATGATGTAAGCTAAACTTATTTGATCTGAACACCATTTCAATCGTATTACGTCTATGCTTAACAACTGCTTCCAGGAATCTCTTTTTTGACCCAAAAAGGGTCTACTATGATCCTTTAATCGCCTGGATAGCAATTTCATCGAGTCACAGTAGGATTTCCGTCAACAACACTCTCGGTCACAAGATGTCGTTAGTACAATTGGCATTGATACATGAAATCCACTGCTCCAGTTTAGACACCTTCTAAGCATTGTCTACTCTCCGCGCTACCAGTTCCACAAATGTGAGCTTTCAAAGCATAACTTGTCTCAGAAATGCTTCCTCGCTAGGATGCAATACAAATAACTGTGCTCTCCCTAGATTTGGCTGCCTTTCTCCTCTCTTCTCCTCCTTTTGTCTCACTTAGTTCGCAGTATCGGATGCGTTCACCAGAAGCAGTTTTATCACCAGAATGTTATACCGCTAGAGCCAAGATACCTTAAATGCGTATGAATGGGCCTACTTAATTATAGTTCTCTAAGATCAGCTTGACAGTTATGAGAGTTTTGACAGTTTCCAATAGTCTTGCTCACCTAATGTTATAATTTAGTTTCTTCCACCTCTTTGCATAAACTGTTTGTAAGCCACAGTGCGTTTGCAGGTGATCTAATAAAGGAATACTTACTTACTTACTTACTTGCTTACTTGCTTACTTACTTACTTACTTACTTACTTACTTACTTACTTACTTACTTACTTAGTAACTTTTCTTTTTTAATAATTGCTTTATATAGTTGTATTATTTGACTGTAATATGTTTTCCATGTACAGCGCTGCGCGTTTGCTAGTGCTTCTCAATAAATAAAATACTTACTTACTTACTTATGTTGTAGCAATTTTAGTGTTTAGCAACATCTTGTGGATGTCAGTTACGTTAAAGTCGACCTTATCCTTCATACCACATGTCATAAAAACAACTACCGATTGCGACCTAGTGGTAAATATGTAGCAGCGAATGGCAGAGTTATAAAGGTGTCTAACTGGAATCGTTCATTTTATTTCAATATTGTTTATCGCTTTGCGACGTCTTGCGGATGTCAATTCCGCTGAAGTCGACCCTACCCTTTATGGACTACTGTGAATTTTAATTTATCGATTGTGTGTGTAGTTGATGTTTAACGACGCGGTGTCATAGCGTCGCCCTCCTCCTTTATACATGCCTGGGACTGGCACTAATAGAGTACGAGTAGTGGCGGATTTGATGCGACTGGTAAATATGTAGCATCAATCCGAGTGACGCAAGCGCAGGTTTTGTTCGCATATTAGGGCACCGAGGCGTAGACCGACCGCATCCCTCACGTCCTCGTTTTCCAATCTCAGTCCGCAAACTGTTATCGGTAAGCCATTTAGCCAATCAGTGGCGTGTAGTGAAGAGATTGCTTTCAGACGTGAGATGTTGTATAAGTCTGTTGTGCCTTGAAACAGTGTGTTGGCCTTTTGATTCTACAAGAGCTTGTCCCATTAAGCCTGCTGGTGTGAGGGCAGTTTTCTCTGAGTCGTCGATTTCCGTCTTGTAGGTTCACTTGTGATTTGTACCATGAGTGTAATTTTAGTCTCATGACCTCTATATCGTACTACACAGAAGTCAATGGCCGATCCAAATCAAACCTAGGTAGGCCCCTGTTAATCTCCGCAACCTTCGATCAAAACACTTGCGCCACATAATTAAAAATAAATCGACGAAACGGATAAAAGATCGTCTGCTCGGCTGATGGCTGGACCGGAAGTGAGCGCAGCCAGTGACATCTTGACCGGAAATTGACCAAACAAGGAGGTCAGTATGGCGCCGTTGACCGCCGACGGTTTATACGAACACGTCCGTTAGATGGCGCAATTGGATTAAAACACATTATTATTACTATTTATGTTCCTTATTATGTGTGATTATATGATCCATAGGATAGGAATCTCCTTGGACCGTTTTTGATAGATCACTGCCTCCAGAATTCGTAGCCTTTCCAATTGTTGGTGTTTTGTTTTCATCTTCGTCATCGTATAATAGTTCTTCGCATTATTCTTTCCATCTCTGGTTTACTTTCTCCGATTCGACTAATTTCTTGCCGTTGTTGTCCTTTATAGCCGTGGTGCGTGGGCGAAATGGTCCAGTCAGTTGCCTTACCGTCTGAAAAACAATTCTGCTGTTTTCTTTTCTTGGTTTTCCTCAAAATCGTTGCATAATGCTTCCAACTTCTCGTGTTTGTCCTTTCGCAATCGTTTCTGTACCTCGGTTCGTAGCTTCTTGTATTCTGAAAGTGATTTTGTTTTGACCTCTCGCTTCTTCTTATTAACTCGAACGTATCATTGGAGATCTCAGTTCTTACGTTTTGATGATTTTTCTGTAGTGTCGTCCTTTGCAGCATCCATAGTGACGTTCTTTAGCTGTCGCCATAGTTCAATTCAGACACCTTTTAATAGAAGTTACCCTAGGCTATTAATTCATCAATCGCGTTACGTAGGCATATAAAGAACCATTGCGGAAACTGTGAGATATAGCTGCAAGCAATTACACGAAATATAAAGATAATTATCCTTAACACTCTTTAAACAGAAATTCAACCGCGAGTGTACTCGGGTAGTGCAAAACCTTAATGCTGGATAAATCCGCCAATATCCTTAGAGCCAAAAGTGCTAGGTAGTGGAAATAGTGTTTGGTAGCACCAGTCCCAAGTTCGAGAAAGGAGGAGGGCGACTCTAATCATCTATGTTGTGACACGGTGTCGTTAAAGAGTAGCTAACCATCAAACCGAAAAGTCGTTGCTCTCTATTTCTAAGTCTTAACAAGTCGTAATGCAATTGTCTCTTTAGACACCTTAAAAACGGTTTTGAAGAACACTACATATAAGATACTCGTCGGATATTATTTATTGGTTATACACGGTCCTTAAAATGTTTCCTGTAGTCCCTTCACTAACGTATGTGGTCGTAGTAGTGGGGGTGGGGTAAGCAGCGGTATTAGTGGAAATAGCAGTAGAAGCAGTTGTGGTGGTGGTATTATTATTGTTATTAGTAGTAGTTCTAGTAGTAGTAGAAGTGGTAGTGATAATGGTAGTGGTAGTTGTAGTAGTAGTAGTTGTAGCAGTAGTAGTAGTTGAAGTAGTATTAGTAGTAGTAGTAGTAGTAGTAGTAGTAGTAGTAGTAGTAGTAGTAGTAGTAGTAGTAGTAGTAGTTGTAGTAGTAGTCGTAGTAGTAGTAGTAGTAGTAGTAGTAGTAGTAGTAGTAGTAGTAGTAGTAGCAGTAGCAGTAGCAGTAGCAGTAGCAGTAGCAGTAGCAGTAGCAGTAGCAGTAGCAGTAGCAGTAGCAGTAGCAGTAGCAGTAGTAGTAGTAGTATTCGTGGTCATAATAGTAGTAGCACAGCAGCAGCAGCAGGAGTAGTTGTTTCTGTTTAGCGATGCTGTGATAACAAATATAATTATCGTCGCCCTCCTCCTTCACCGGGTCTTGAGACTGACACTGCTGGCACAAGTGGTATGAACAGCGAAAGACAATCTGATGAGCCGGTTCAAAACTGAATGGTAAGTCTAAGGAACGATTTTAAGAATTGTGTCTGTCTAAATGCCGCGAGCATGTAGCCAGTGCAAAGCTGTTAAAACAAAATACAATCATCCCTTGCACACCTTAAAAACGCTTTTATAATTATTACTTATAAGTTCTGCGACCAATTTCCTTAACCTTCGCAGGACGGAAAGGGGTAAGTAATTACCCCAAGGGTGTTTGGATGTTGATTGCGGAGCAACTGTATGTAGGTATCATTTGTCGTTCCAGGCGTTTACAAGTTACCACCAATGACATATTCTGACTGCATCCCCACCACTTTGCCATGTGGTGGGAAAAAGATTTTTCAGTCCAAAGTGTCCTGGGGTAAAAATTTACCCCTCTTCGTCCTCGACGTCGTTATTTTCTCGTTCATAGGGCAGATATGTTTTTTAAAGATATGAGCTCATAAGTGACTTCCAATCATAAATCAAGTGTGGAATCTACCATGGAACTGAGTGTTAATAGTTTCAGAATTTTGGATAGTTTATATTCCAAGACGGCGGCCAATATGGCCGCCAAAACAAAAATATGCATGTCTCAGCTCATAGGTAAGCTAAAACGACAAATGAAGTGTCAATTGTAATATTTTCAAGGTAAAGGAATCGATTTATCGCAGTGGCAATAGTGTGTGAGTACTACTGTCCAAGATGGCGGCCAACATGGCCGCCGAAACACAAAAATGTGTATATCTCGGCTCGTAGGTAAGATACAATGACAAATGAAGTGTCAATTGTAGCATTTCCAAGGCCAAGGAATCGATTTATCGCAGTGGGAATAGTGTGTGAATGCTAATTTCCAAGATGGCGGCCAATATGGCCGTCAAAACACAAAAATAGGAATTATCAATCAGCTGACTGATCGGTCACTATTGCCACTGCGATAAATCGATTCCCTGACCTTGGAAATGTTACAATTGACACTTCATTTGTCATTGGAGCTTACCTACAACCTGAGATATATATATTTTCGTGTTTTGGCGGCCATCTTGGAAATTAGTATTCCCACACGATTGCCACTACGATAATTTGATTTCCTGACCTTAGAAATGTTACAATTGATATCTCATTTGTCATTGTAGCCTACCTATGTGCTGAGAGATATATATTTTTGTGTTTCCGCGGCCATATTGGCCGCCATCTTATAGAGTATTGTTCCTACACTATTGCCACTATGATAAATCGATTCCTTGACCTTGATTATGTTACAATTGACAATTCATTTGCAATTGTAGCTTACCTATGAGCAGAGACATACCTATTGTTGTGTCTGGTGGACATATTGGCCGCCATCTTGAAAAATAGTATGCCCACACTATTGCCACTACAATAAATCGATTCCTTGACCTTGGGAATGTTACAATGGACACTTCATTTGTCATTGTAGTTTACCTTTGAGCTGAGATAAATTATATATATATATTGTTATATTTTGGCGGCCATGTTGGCCGCCATCTTGGACAATAGTATTTGCACACTATTGCCACTATGATAAATCGATTTCTTGACCTTGAAAATGTTACAATTGACACTTAATTTGTCATTGTAGCTTACTTACGTGTTGAAATATACATTTTTTGTGTCTTGGCGGCCATCTTGAAAAGTAGTATTTGCACACTATTGCCACTATGATAAGTCGATTCCTTGACCTTGGAAATGTTACAATTGACACTTCATTTGTCATCGTAGCTTACCTCTGAGCTGAGATATTACACATTGTTTTGGGGTAAAAAATTACCCCTCTTCGTCCTCCGTGTATCGTAAAATCTTTCCGTCCTGCGAAGGTTAAAGAAAGCGAAATTCAACCGAAGCCCTTACTTTGTGTTTAACAACATCTTCTCGATGTCCGTTCAGTTGACGACGACCACACCTTTCAAACTGGGGACCGCGGGAGATCTGGCGATTAAACCCGATTGACGAACATAATTTATATAGCTACGAAGGATAGCGTTTAAAAGGTGTATTAATGTCCTTTGCACTAAAGACATCTTGTGACTGCCTGGGTCGTTGACGAAACTAGACGCAATTGCTATCCAATCGATTATGCGATTAGTAAATACAGTATGACGGTACTTTAAAGGGCGTTTTACTGTAATTGTGCAGTTTATGTAACATTGTTTCGTGCTTACCGACATCTTGTGTATGTCAGTAACGTTGACGTCGACCTTGCGCTTCATAGGGCGATTGTCAAGAAATATAAATGATGATTTTTTTTTATTCAAAAGTTTAATGTCATCATATGGCATCACAGGTCGTTGACGACAATTCAATAGTATGTACAATACATTTTAAACAGAGAATTTACAGCGTTTCACAGCATTTAGAAGTGTCAAAACAGCACCCTACGATGTTTCAAATACACATTTTTTAACAGTATAAATTATATACATATATATACACACATATATATATATATATATACATATACACACAGATATACAGTTGATAATGTCAATGATATTTGTGTTATGATAAGACAGTCTTTAGTGCGTATTAAACACATATTGCATTAATTGTTATTCACAAGAATTATAAATATAAAATAAATTGAATGAATGTTTGATGAATTTGAGATGTTTAATATAGTTATTCAATTATAAAACAGCCTCATTATCAATTGTATGATACATATAATTATGACATGAATTTTTTTTTAAAATTCAATTTCTGAATGTTCGACATTTTTTCATTCAAAGCAATTAAACAATATTATTTAGATTCATGCAAACATTGAAAACAACAGTTCTTCATCATATGTTATAGATTAGAAAATAAATGAAACAGAATTGTAATTTGATCAGAGATTCTTAATCTATTAATTTTAATCTGTTAATACAAGTTATTGATTATTTATTATAAATGGAATTTTGACATGAAAATCTTGTTTTAGTTATAAAGTATTACATAAGTAATCAAAACATCTGTTAATACAAGCAATATTAACATAATATATACAATTGGTTAAAAAAAGGAAAAAAAGAAGAAGAAAAACTATAACATATTTATATTATGTACATATTTTAGCCCAACACCTGAAAATCTAAACAAGCTTAAAACTACCTATTAAAGTTCACAGACAACATTACATATTAGTATTTCAACCTACAAAACCTTTCCTTTATTAATAAGACTGACCAGTCTGAATAATTCACTTTGTATGCAGCCCACATCAAGCAGGTTCTTAATATTAAATTCTAATTTAAATAATTTACACTTTTCTCTTAATATATCGGATATGTTTTCTTTTTCACAATGTAATAACAAATGATTAATATTTTCTTTGACTTGACAAGAGTTGCACAAACCATTAGCATGTTTTTTCCTTAGGAAAAGTTTTTCATTGAGGTTAACTTTTCCCAATCTAAGTCTGGAGATTTGTACTTCCTTTTTCCTAGAGGGATCCATAAATTTATTATTTGTGTTTACCACAGGGCAGATGCTCTTATAATGAAGACCTTTGATATCACTATCATATTCCTTCTGCCATTTGGAGATTATATAAGATTTAATTATTGGAAATACTTCTTGTAATTCTAAATAATTTGTGGAATTAATTACGGGCAAATCCAAAGACTGCCTGGCTAAGGAATCAGCTCTTTCATTGCCCAGAATACCTACATGACTAGGAATCCAAATTAAACATACTTCACTCATATTTATTTGATTAAATATTTTTATTGTGTCTTGTAATAAAGCGGGTCTAGATTCAGAAAAGGACCTCTTAAGCGAAGTAAGCACACTTAAAGCAATGGTTCCCAAACCGTGGCCCGCGGGCCAAAAGTGGCCCGCCAATCCTTTGATGTGGCCCGCGACAGTCACTCACAAATTTTGAAAAAAAATTAAATTACCTTGTTTTCTTGATTTTCGATTTAAGTTAAGTTAAGTTCTTTTTTTCTATTATTTTGATTTAATCTTAGTTCACTTTTCGTCAAGCTCTATGCAGCGTATTTACACTTCCGTTGAAAAAGACGTGTGTTTTCATTCTTGATTATTGACAATTTCATTTTAATATTTTAAATTTAAACTTTAAATAAAATATTTTAAGTTTGGGTTCAAAAGGATGAGTTCAAATTTAAGTGACAGGATGAAACGAAAACTTGAGGAAAGCTCGAACCTCTCTTGTCGGGAATTTAATGACGATTGGAAAGATAGGTATATGTTTGTTCTTGGACGTAGTGGAAAACCAACCTGTTTAGTATGCGGATTTTGTGTGTCTGTTCTAAAAAAATACAACATGGAAAGACACTACAACAGTACACATCCCGATTTGACCAATAAATATCCATTGGGCTCTGATATCAGATCAGAATTCATTGCCAGAAAAGAGATTGGCGGTAGCAGCCAGCAATCAATGTTTTTAAAATTACAAGATCAAAATAAAAGCGCACTTGTTGCATCTTACGAAGTTGCTTTTCTCCTGGCAAAGAAAAAAAAACCTTTCACTGATGGCGAAGAAGTTATTAAACCGGTTCTGGAAATTGCAGCCAAAATGCTTGGTGACAAGAAAATAGAAACAAAATTCAAAGAAATTCCACTGTCAAATAATACAATAACAAGACGCATAGAAGAACTTGGAGCAAACGTCATTGAACAGGTTGTTTTTCAAGCCAAAAATTGTGCATTTTTCTCATTGGCAATGGATGAGTCCAACGACATTTGTGATTCTGCGCAAGTATCCATATTCATCCGGGCTTTTAGTAAGTCGTTTGGTATAATTGAAGAACTGGTGATTCATCTTCAATAAATACTTTTGAAAAATTAAAATAATAAATATTCAGAATTAAAATGAATGCATTGCTGGAACTTCTGCATTTAAAATTTAATTAACACAAATTTGAGATTTGATTTCAATTTTACCGATATTAACAATTTTGCATTTTGACCTCGATCTTACGCTTCGTCAGGCAGTTGTCGAAATATGTAGCGCATGAACCCGATTGCTGAATATGTAGCTCTGATTAGCGTGTTTTAAAGGTGTCTAAATGGAACTCTGGGTTTTATGTAGAATTGTTTAATGAATTAGTGTTTAATGACACCTTGTGCGTATCAGTTCCGTTGATGACGAAATATCAGAAAATTTCGAAGAGGTTCTACCGGAAGTGCAGGCGCATCTGGAGGAAGATCTCTCGACTAATCACTTCGATTAGGTTCTCGGTGGGAAGATGAGACAGCCAGGTAGAGGATTGGCCACCAGCCCTCATATGCTGAAGCTAATAAATTGAAGTCGCCAATACTTCATACACATGGCTTAAACTACCAGTCCAATCCTACAGCGTTGTTGAACGTCCCTTTCCACTCCGACCATCATCTCTTCATCTCCCTCGCTCCTCCTTCCCTCACCTAATCAACCTTCCCTTCCTCTATCCGCCTCTGCTGTTTCCTTTCCTTTCCATCCTATTCCTTTGGAAATTTCTTACCTCAACTACGATCATCATCATCATCATCATCATCATCATCATCATCATCATCATCATCATCATCATCATCATCATCATCATCATCATCATCATCATCATCATCATCACTACTGGCGTAAACTTGTCCAAAATATTGGGGGCATTTGGTGATTTATTCTACACTTGTTTAGCGTCATCTTTTAGGTTAACGTCGAGCTTACCTACATTGTAGATAAGAGGCGGATCTAGCGATTCGGTGTTCCACAGTTTAACGACATCTTATGGCAACGAAGGCCCTTGATGTCGACAGAAATAATTTTGGCATATTGAACGCGATTGGTAAATATGTAGCTGAGAATGGCAGATTTTAAAAGTTGTCTAACCGGATTGTTTCGTAGTCTAGCCGTTGATTTTAGCTTTGTTTAATGTTTGACGACATCTTGTGGATGTCAGTTACGTTGAACTTATCCCTTTTGTCCTCGTTGTGATGAATCTTCCGATTGAACGCGTCTGGTGAATTATGTAGCAGAGAATGGCAGCTTTAAAAAGGTGTCTAACTGGAGCCCTGGATTGTTTCCTCGTCTAGCGATTGTTTCTTGTTTATTGGAATTTGGGGAGCACTTGATAATACTGGCTCTTAAACGGCATACAACTACACATGATGCTAAAATAATGTTGTCTCTAAAAGCATATGTACAAAATGTTTTCCACTATTAGTTAATGATATCGATGATTTCACGGTCTTAGAGCTGCTCATCACTGAACGGATATCGAGAAGATATTGTTAAACACAAAGTACGGTTTCGTTTGAACTCCGTCATCTTGAAATGAAGAAAGAGGGGAAAGAAGCAAGAGACAAATACTAAAGAACACTTATAGTAAAAAACCGTACAGTAAAAGCATTGAACCACGTAAATATCAAACACTCTAACCTAAATTTCCCGATGACACTTATCTTTGATATATATATATATATATATATATATATATATATATATATATATATATATATATATATTATTAGCTTGTTGGTCTAAGGTGAAATGTGAGTTAGAATGATACGAGAAATGACAAGAAAAACGAAGACTTTCGCAATATTGATAAAACGTATATTTACACTATGTACATAATTGAAACGATACTCACACATACGAGACAAAACCAAACGTCAAAAGACAGACTCTCCGAGAAGACGCCTGCACAAACTCCACAAAGGAAGATACAACTCGAGAACCGGCAATTAAACATGAGTAGCGACCACGACAATTGTACAAACGACATCTTGCGACTGCCAGGGTCGTTGATGTAAAACCTACAAAGTTAGGAGTATATATACAACAAAAGTACGAAAGTACTTAAATACACAGGTAAACCGAGAGCCAGACGAACTGAGTCACAGGCAGTCAGACTGGCAGACTTTCAGCCACACAGCCACACAGGTCACTCGAAAGATTGGCCTCCGGCTTGCAGGCCGCAGGCAAAACAGATCTGGGCCACTCTTCTTGGGAAGATCTGACATCACCCTCACTCTCCGCCTTATGGTTGTCATCTTAGTCATATCTGGATGTTGAGATGTAGGTCAAAGCGCAAGGTTCTATATCCTTCATCAGTTACAAATCCGTATGTAGAGTCACACTCATATTTTCGGCCTTTATATACTCTTCGCCCTCAGTCTCCTATAATATATGATTAAAAAAACTGTTGTTTTCAATTTTTGCATGCATTTATATAATATTGTTTAATTGCCATGAATGGCAAATTTCTGAAAATTCAAAAATAGAATTAAAAATAGAAAAATAGAAATAGAAAAAATAGAAAAATAGAATTCTATTCAAAAATAGAAGAAAAAATTTTCATGTCATAATTATATGTATTGTTAATTTGATAATAAAGCTGATTTAATCATTAAGAAACTATATTAAAAATCTCATGTATGTTATGAATGTTCATCAAAAATTAATTTAATTGATTTTACATTTATTTTACATTTAAAATTCTTCTGTACAACAATTAATGCAAAATGTTGTTTAATGTGCATTAAAGACCGACTATACAGTTAATGATATAAGTCGGTCTTTTAAGCAACATTTTGCATTAATTGTTGCACACAAGAATATATATATATATATATATATATATATATATATATATATATATATATATATATATATATATATATATATATATATATATATATATATATATATATATATATATACATATATACTGTGCAGTTAAAAATGACTCTGAGGAACATAGTAAGATGCTGTTTTGACACTTTTAAACAGTGTCTTTTAGACTCTGTAAATTCTTTGTTTTAACTGCATTGGACATAGGCCTACTTTTGAATTGTCGTCAACGACCTGTGATGTCATATGATGACGTTAAACTTTGGATTTAAAAAATTGCTAGCTTTAAAAACTTCCATCCTATGTTGGTTAAAGTCGACGTTAGCCCTCAAGATGTCGCAAAACGTTAAATACTACTGTACTTCTTTATTAGCTGTTGGCCCAGGTGCCTCGTTCCGCTGTCTTAAAACCACTTTCTATTCACTGGGACTTTCGCACTTGGAGCGCCTCTGATTAGCGAACACTGTGAGAGGCGCTTTATAAATGTTTAGATACAATACAATACAATACAATTAAACTACGACTCCAGTTAGACACCTTTAAACTGGAGTAGTTTTTATTTACATATACGCCAAAAGCGTTCAGTCGCTAGATAAGTCGCCGTTACATTCCATGGCCATATTCAACTTTCGAGTAGCCCTGTACAACAAAACACTAAATAATGCTATCCTAAATCTACGACTCCATTTAGACACCTTTAAAACGTGGTTATTTTTAGTTACATATTTATCAACAGCCTTCAACCGCTAGACGACGATCCATCTTAATCTATGTTGGGTAAGATCGAAGTTAACTCATAAGATGTCGCTAAACAATAAATGACAACATCTGGTCACTGGTCTCTTCGCTCTGCCACCCGTGGTGACCTCTCTGTTCCTTTCAGACGCACCGCTCCTATGCACCAGCACGCTTCCAACGTCCTTGGACCCACAATTTGGAATGAATTTTCCTCCTGAGCTGCGGTCTCTTCCTCGAGACCCGTCCACCGCTTTCTTCTTTGCTCTAAAGACTCTTCTCTTTTGTCGGGCCTAGGCCGGAGCGCCTTTGAACAGTTTCCTTGAAGGGGCGCTATATACATATTTAGTTGATTGATTGATTTAATTCCACAGAAAATCGACTATTGCAGTTATACACTCTTTAAAACGCAGCTATTCTCAGCTACATATTTACCAATCGCGTTCAATTGCCCGGATTCTCGAAATTCAGCTTTCATGAATAAGCTGGTGCCCTGATTTTAGCTTTCACAGTAGCCCTTTAGAAATTTGGAGTTTACGACTACGATTATGAACTATCTCTGAGATTTGTATGCTTACGTTGAGGTCTCCGTCAACGCGGTTGAAACCCAAAAGATTTTGAATGAACACTAAATACATATGCCAGATGTTCTCTGCGCTACATTAAAAGAATCTGATGATCACACGTTTAATTAAGTAGCTCAGTAGAAAGGGAATACTTGAGGAAGACAGCGAAGCGAGGTGTCCATAAAAGCCCCTCAGAGCGACCATTGTCCCACGCGTGGATGTCGCTCACCGGCAGAGCGTTCGTTTGCAGTCATGCATCTCTTTAAAACGCCGTCATTCTCAGCTAAGCAGTTGCTCCAGTTAGACAACTTTTAAACCAGAGGTTCTTAACCGGTGTGTCGCGACACACTAGTGTGTCGCGAATCGACCGGGAGTGTGTCGCGTAAACATGGTGTGTCGCTGGTGTGTCGCGAAAAATTGGTGCGTCGCGAATTCTCATATCCTACGTCCGTCATTCTTGCATTACACTTACTTACTTAAAGTTTAGCGGACGTAGACTGTGAGAAATCGTAGCACTCTATTTATCTATTCTAGTATATCACAATCTTGAATGGCCACTGTGTTTACCGTATACAGTATAGGCCCCTACACGTTTGCGACCGCGCCGATGTAAACTTTTACCCATTACTGTAACATTCGAAATGGATAGCCCTAAATTTCGCAGAATAAAACAGAAATTTTGCGAATCCACAACTAACCTCTTTTGGACAACTCTCTGGAAAATCCTTCTGATTTGATTTGGCCTCCTCTAAACCGGATTCGGACCACTTTTAGGCTACTCTCTGGAACCTCTCTCTGATTTGATCTACTACGCCGGTGATAGGCTGGTGTCCTGCGCTTGGCCTTCGAGTTGCGCTTTAGAAGTTTGGAGATTACGATTACTGATGATGCGAAATCAGATTTTGGTAGCAATGAGACGAATTCGAGCACCAACAGTAGTGAAGGCGAAAATTTTGCTGCTGCCACTGCTAGTGTTATAATAGTAAACCAATCATGAAAAACATGAGAAATAAGAAATCTAGACTGAAGGGATATGCAGAAGCAATCCTCAAGAACTCAGTTCTGGGCTAATACTTACAAAGAAGATCATTACAAAACACTGGGGAGCAGAGCAATCAATGAGTAGATTTCATTTCATCGTTCCTACTTATATGAGCAAGGTGTTTCTCAGATGATCAACATAAAGAACAAAAAACGAAACAAAGTGGTTTGAGAGAAAAATCTAGGATCAAAAATCCCACTAAATGTTACTAAGTTAAAGTAGAAACCACAAAGGACTCAACATGAACGTTTTCATTCATTGCAAATGATAACAATTTAAAATTTTAAGTATATAACTAGTTTGACTTTAACATTTTTAACATTATTCACACGCGACGATATCGTGGTGTGTCGCCAAATTTGGTTGCAAGTTTAGGTGTGTCGTGTGTCAAAAAAGGGTAAGAACCACTGTTTTAGACGATTTATTCCCACCCAAATATTCTACTAATATTTTCTAATAGGTCGTCCTCAACAAGATGTCGTTAAACACTGTGCTACATGAAAACCACAGTTCCATTTAGACACCTTTAAAACACAACCATGATCAGCTACATATTCGCCATTCGAGTTCAATCCATCAATTACTGCAGTCTGTGGGATATAAGCGTAAGATCGACCTCAACAAGATGTCAGTAAACACTAAACGTTGCTACATAAAATCGACGGCTACGGTAATAAACCCATTTTTAAACGCCGCCATTCTCATCTAAGAAGTTGCAGGCATGCGGAATACAGGGAGGTCTACTCCAATAGATCATCAATTATTGGCTGTATGCGAGGAGACAACGAGAACGAATTAAGGGTAAGAACTCAAACTGGATTAATGTCACAAGTGGAGTAGCTCAAGGGTCAGTTTTAGTACCATTGCTGTTTGTAATATATGAAAGCGAATTAGACGAAGAAATTGTTTCCAAAATCTCCAAGTTTGGAGATAACACAAACTCTGGGCAAAAGTAAACAACAAAGAAGAAGCGAAGTATCAGCACTTGCGCTCAATCGCTAGATCTTTAGGGCAAATGGCCTACGAAATGGCCTACAATCGACTTCAACGTAACTAACATCCACAAGATGTCGTTAAAACTAAATAATGCCCCATTAAGTAATGAACTTTTATATACAATTGTACTCTGTTGTGTTGTATTGAAGCTTATGACTAAATCCATGACTGATGTTTGACACCTTTAAAAAGTGGCGATTCTGCGCTACATATTTACCAATCACGTTCAATCGCTAGGTGCATTGGATGTTCTGAGAAGCGTAAGTTGTCGCCAAACTGTAAATGACGATGATGAGAAGTATCTTGATCTAGCCTCAGAGGCAGCCTAAGGTAAGAAGTGTTAGCGACTTCATTTTCTTAGCTTCGGCATATGAGGTTGGTCTACCGGTCCTCCCTTCGCCGTCTCATCTTCCCACCGCCAATATACATTAAATGTACTCATTAGAGCTGAATTAGCTGCACATTATTATAGCTATAGACCCCACTTAAAACGCGGCCATTCTGAGCTACATGTTTACCAATCCTGTTCAATCGCCAGATTTCTCGAAATTCAGTGCTCGTGAATAAGCTTGTGCCCTAAATCGTCTGAGAAAATTGTATGCTTACGTTAAGGTCGACGCCAACGCGTTTGAAACACATCAGATATCAATGGACACTAAATATTGCTATATATATCATCCAGGCGACTTGGAAGGAACAATTCTACCATGTTGGCTGTCGGTTGATGCAAGTCATAAAGCTGTCTAAAGGAGGGCAGCGACGCTAATCTCCTTCGTTATGACATAGCGTCGTTTAGCAGAAACTACACAACTCTCTGTTAAGGTTACACGTGGCAGCCCAGAGCTCGATGTGTCTCATTTCCGAATCTATCAGGTGGCTATTGGCAGCCGGTACCAGGAGATATGTGTCATCCGCGTACTTGAGTATCCGATTTGTTTGATGTTTAGGTTTGAGTTTGGATATTGCTGCTAAGAACAGCATTGGACCAGTTCCTGATCCCCGGACAATGCTGCAGTTGATTTCGATTACCGCGGAGGTAATACCTTTAAACTTAGTACAATGTTGCCTTCGATGAAGGGCCGCGATAATCCAATTATAAGCAACGTTAGGAATGGGTAAGTCTGCCAACTGCTCCGCTAGGTAGTCATGCCTCACCGTATCAAATGCTTTGGAAAAGTCCAGCGCTATCAGATGGACATAGGTCCTGTAGGTCAGCATTTCAGTGAGTTGATGTGTTAATGAACTAAGTGCGGCGGTTGTTGATCCAGTGGGCCGAAACGCATACTGATCTTGAAAGTCCTGGTTGTTCTGGTTGTTTTTGCAACCGCAGTTATCCTGTTTATCCAGCATTGAGTAGGGATGTAACTTTGTTTTCTAATATTCTGTATAAGATATAGGACTTATTTATATGGGTCCGTAATCTGATTCTGAGGTTGACTTTGTGGGTTTAGGAACCGGAGTTACCCTGTTTGTCCTCCATTGTGGAGGGATGTATATCTGGCAGGGGAGATGTTAAAGATATGCGCAACGAGAATAGCGAGCTCAGGTGAAACCTCCCTTAGAAACCACGGGACCAGCCCATCTAGGCCACCGAGATTCCGGTGATTCCATCTAAAAAGTCAAAAAATTCATAGTCAACGAAAGTCTGTTTAGAAGTATCGTATGCCGAGAGTTTGATCAACGTACTTGAATAATCCTGGTCGAAGAAAGCGTTCGAATAGTGGAGATTAAGAGATTCTGCGCTTATGCTCTGGTTTGGTTGGCTGAGCCATTACTTGTCTCCTCTGAGTTTATTTCCATAATTCCAGAGCTCCATTGATCCGCGTTTGATGTTGTCAAACTCCAGCGTGTTGTTTCTTGCGTTAACTTTGATCTTGATCGATCTCGATATGTGCACTCTCAACAACTTCAAACACATACAGGCGCAAATACACCAACACACACATACATACACTGATGTATATTTATACACTCACATACACACACGTACAAACATGCAAACACATGCACATAAATGTATATATGTATTTATACAGTGCTTTTTTCTAGAAAAAAGTTCCGGAACTGAACAATAGGTTCAGGAACTGAACAATTATGGAAAGGCTAAAATCCCGAGAAAAACGGGGTTGGGTGTTGAAAGGGGCTCATAAAACAACGAAAACAGTTAACAACACTGAAATTAAATTAAAATAACTAAATTATTGTTTTTATTAAGATAAATGAATTAGGTTTTAGTAGCTGAAAAAAGGTGCCGGAACGTCGTTCCGGCAGAAAAAACACTTAATACTACATTGATCCCATAGTTCCATTTAGACACCTTTAAAAAGGCGTTATTAGTATTACCTACATATTCAGAAATCGTGTTCAATCCTCTGTATGTTGTAGAAAATCGCCCCATGAAGCGTCAGTCTCCCCTAAGCAGTCTCCAAAAAACAGTCTCCTTTCCAATAATATTGCCCTTCTTCTTTTCAGTTCCACTCACAATTTTCATATAATTACTGTAACACGTGGTTTCTAAATACTAAATAGTTTAACAATAAATTTAGAAGCCAATCCAGCTGCATAAGTTGTATGTGTGGGCGGTACTCCTCTAAATTTTGCAAGACCCATGTATTGCAAATGTAGAGGCTCTAAACACAGTGTTTAATCTAGTCCACCTCTTCTGGGTGGGGAAATAAGGTTTATGGGGGGACCAACGAATTTACACAAGATTTTTGGGTAATTTCATCCATCTTGAAAAACTTTCAGACTTTTTATAAATTTCATCTTCAAAAAAGTTGATGACTTTTTTAGTCATTCGTCCGACTTTTAACACTTTTTTTCTAGGAGGGAAATACATGTATCCTGGGGTGGGGAATTTCCCTCCCTAAAGGTCTCTGCATAATAATATTGCTGGCCTCTGGGGGGGGGGTAGGGAAACTTAAATCCGGGGAAATTACCCCCCAAAGGTGTCTAGATTAAACACTGCTCTAAACAAGACAGGTGGTGCATCAAACGGATCGTATGGATTGTACACAAGTTCCATCTTAGTCACATTTAAAGTCGGTAGAGCGAGGACTGTAACAAATTTGCTATCGATATCAGAAGCTTTTTCTGTCGTAAGATGTCGATAACCTTTGGTTCCAACACTATTGCCAGATCACCTCATGCTGACCAATTATGTGAAAGATTAAGTCGACATCATCGACAATGATACACACATAAAATCGCTAAATACTATTAATTGTAACGAAAAAATTCCACGCCTTAGTTAGACACTTTTTAAAATTCATCCTACACAGCTACATATTCCCCAGTAGCGTTCAGTCGTAGGATCTCGTTGCGCCTCGGTCTATGAGGCGTAGTAAGGTCGACAATCAATTAAACAATCAAACAGTCAATCTATTATTTTATCTACGCTATATATACGTTAGATATACGTTAAGGAATACGTGATTTTTGAAACCGTGAGTCGTCGTCTGTGCGGGCGGCCGGTTGGTCGCTAGTCTGGGGGGGGGGCGTGTCTGACGAAGGTGCGTGACTGGACTTTGACAGAAGTTAAAGCTGAGAACAACGACGAGTGGGAGAGGAATAGTTAGATGAAAACACACATTAAACGAGCTGATGTCGAGGTAAGTAAGTAAGTAAGTAAGTATATCCTTTATTAATCCAACTGCTAACCGCATTTTGGTTTACACATGTATATCACGTCCACATTAAAGTACTAAGGCCTATATTCCGGTGAAAATCATCCTAATTATGAAAGATTTACGAGCTAGACTGTCAGCAGTCGGGAGAACCCGATTATGAACACGGGGTCGCAAAGTATAACCCGTATGCTTAACAGGAGGTAATAGCACATGAAGCACATGTGTAGGACATGTAAGGACGGTCGTGAAAAGTTTAGAATCAGCAATACGGATCAATTGTTCGAATCTAGGGTAGTCCACAGGAAGATAACCAGCTTTAATCAGTCTCCTAAATATTGCCTGTAGTCTCTCACGTCCCCTCTGCCCCACATAACCCCACCAAGCTGACGCTTTAGGTGGTTCCTAAATGACGGAGGACACCGGTTGGCAGAGGTCTATGTCGATGGAATTATCATGGAAAACAGTGTAATTCCGAACTAGCCGGGGGGTTCTGGACGGGAGGGGCTGCTTTGACCAACGTCCGGTCAAAACTGAGAAAAAGAACTGAGGAGAGGAAAACTGAAACAGGAATACAGAAACGCGGTTGAATTCGGGTTGGTTTCCGACCGACGGAGGTGTTCGGTTGGCAGAGGTCTCTGTCGAAAGTAGAGTTGGTCACTCTTCCTGGAAAACGGTATAATTCCGACCCAGCCGACAAATGGAGACCCGAGCACGACTCGGAGAATAAGAATACTCAAACGAAACAGAAAGCAAATAGAATACAAGCAGAGATCAACAATATCTTGAAAGACGGCAAAAAGCCTTGCTGCTACACGCTGTCGTTAAACTACTACTCATAGTCGTTTTATGTTTCACCTTGCACAAAGCGTAAATGATATCTTTAAGATGTCGCTAAACACTAAACAACATTAAACAGCATTAAACTGCAATTAGACACCCTTTAAAACGTTGCGTTCAATCACCAACTGGAACTTAAACGCGATTGGTGGTTTATTGTCGAGAACCAGGCTAACTCCGCAAATGCTCGCTCTCGGGAGTAGATTGCAATTAGACACCTTTAAAAAGCGTCGTCTTCAGCTACATACCTACAAATCGCTTTCAATCGCTAGACGAATGAATATAATGAGAGCTGTATCTGGGTATAGATGGGGGGCATCCAAACGAGCCCTCCTATGCATTTATAAAGCTATAATTAGATCAGTTCTTGATTATGGGGATGTAGCATATACCACAGCTAGTTCCAGCCAGTTAAAAAAAGTTGCAAAATATCCAATCTGAGGCTTTGAGATTAGACACTTTGAGATTAGCTTGTGGCTCAGCTAAAGGCACCCCAATCATGGCTCTTCAAAATGAATGTGGTGAAATTCCACTCCACCTACGTCGTTTGAACAATTCGCTTAAAATAGGATCTAAAATCCTCAGTTCAAAAGATCATCCTGCGGCGGAAGCTATGCGAGACCACTGGACAAATTATTATTATCCATCTTCTGTTAAACAAAATTCCATATTTAAAAGAACTGAAAATTTTTTCTCATTGATCTCTCAGCCATTTAAATCACCATCTTACCAGTCAACAGCCCCCTGGCTTTATAAAACCATTAAGGTTGATCTGTCTTTGAAAAAATATATCAACAAAAAGACAGACTCCCCTAATTTTATGTCATCCTTGTCATTAGAATTAATTAATAGATATCTTGATTACACACCCATTTATACGGATGGATCTAAACTTGAAAGTATAGTTTCAGCAGCCTTCTATGTACCTTCTATACAGTTTCATAATATTTATAGAATTGTAAATGATTCATCGATTTATTCAGCTGAATTAACAGCCATAATTGAAGCAATTAAATGGATTATTATAAATGAAAATGAAAATGCAAATAAATATATCATATTTACTGACTCATTAAGTGTAGCCACTTCTATAAAAGAGAATGGGTCTAGTTCAAGGCCTAATCTTTTTCTTGAATTTTTAGATAATTTTAATAAGATAAAACATAGCAATATCATCGTAGCATGGATACCAAGCCATATTGGTTTATCTGGAAATGAAATGGCAGATATGCTGGCAAAGAAGGGACTGGAAATATCCGAAATTAATTCAACAAATTATTTAGAGTTTAAGGAAATCTATTCTTTAATAAGGAATTATGTAATTAATAAATGGCAAATTGAGTACAACCTTGAAACAAATGGAAGATTCTATAAAAATATTCAACCCCAGGTATCTACAGATATAAAATTTACAGACTATCTTAGAAAACGAGAAGTTCAAATTACCAGACTTAGAATGGGACATATTCTAACTAATACCTGGCTGAAATCTATAGGTAAAAGCCCAACGGACTTATGTTTTGAATGCCAGGTACCTGAAACAATTCATCATATACTAACTGCTTGTAAAAAACATGAAATATCACAAATGCTAGTTCAGAAATGTGCAAAGAAAAAAGTGGAATACACTGTTAAAAATATCTTGACAGTTCGAGATATTTATCTTGAAGTATATAGTTTACTTATGACTATAACTAGTGGAAAGATTATGTAAATATCATAAATAAATAGTGTAAATTATATCTGAAAATACTGTCAACATGTATATTGGAGTTCTGCCATTTGAACTGGATGTTTTCCGATAAAATAATGTAAATAGTTATAAATTTTGTTACCATAATGTTTATATAAAAAGAAATTAATTGACAGATTCTTATGTGCTTATCACTAATCATCTGTTAATTTCTAGGTAATTCACTAATTTGAAGTAATCCAAGAAATTATTTTCTTCGTTGTGTTGTCTAACCATATAACATTTTTTTCTGGACACTGATAATTGCTTGTTACATATAAATTGGTGATTTGTAATGTTTTAAAATGTATGGAATTCATAACCTAATATGTTTTTTTTTTTTTTAAATTGGATATAATCGATGAATAATGATATTTATAATATTATTGGTCCTTGGACAATACTGCTAAACTGGTGTGCGTGCGTGCGTGTGTGTGTAAATCAATGTATAGGATCAGTCATTGAAAAAAGAAAAGAACCGATATGGTCGAAAAAGAGCCTTTGGGCCAAATAGAAAATGAATATAAGCCAAGTGGCTAAATGAATAATGATGCATATGTACATACGTGTGTATATATAAACATGTAAATTAAAATATTAATCTATATATTAAAAAAGATGGACTGCTACCAGCTGTCAATCAACGGCATCTCAATAACTTGCCAAACAAGGAAACAAACGATGAGACAATCAAAAGAAAGAAAGAAAAAGAAAGAAAGAAAGAAAACAGAAAGAAAGAAACTGATGAATGAAAGTTATACGAACATGATCTGAAATATATAAAAAAAACTGTAAAGACGTCAACGGCCTATGTAGCCATAAGATGTCGTTAAACTTTTGGAATAATAATAATAATCGCTAGACCACTTTGAATTTGCAGAATTAAGAGTTATGTCGATTTCAACGTAACTGACATCTACAAGATGTCGCCAAACACTAAAACAATAATAATCAGCGTTACCACTCCTTGGGTTTTTTCACAAGATCTTGGGTTTTTTAATCCGAACTTGGGAAATGGGGCTTTTTCCTTGAGACCTTGGGTTTTTTGGTTGGGTTTTTCTTGTTTTATTGAAACCCTATTTTTCACTAATTTAATAAATTTCTGCAACGGTCTGGATGATCGAGGTCAATAAATAAATGGCGCAATATGCGTGCAAGCATGTTCTATAGTAATCTATTGCTATTTTTAACATATAACTCTAATAACTAAATGTACTATACTAGTCTACTGCAATATTTAGAAAATATAACTCTGAAGACTAAAGGAAACTGCAGATTCAGACTGTACCTTTTCGAAAGTTTTCCCGAAGTTTTCAGCTTTTGCGCTTTTTAAACCTTAAGATATGATATTTTAAGTTTTATTATGGGCGTCTGCAGGAATTTATTTAAGAAGGGGGCAAAACTTTTTAGGGGGTAAATTTTTTAGGGGAATGACGTTTGTGAATAGAAACAAAAATTGCATAGAAATTTGTTTTAAAATAAATAATGATCAAGAAACAGTACTTAAATAAATAATTAGTTTTGGCCATTGAAAATCGTATTGGGACTGTTGTAGTAATCATAATAATCAAAAATGAGTTTTATAGCCTTAAAATTATCTTTATTCTTGTTTTAAAAAATAAGAAAATGAGATGTGCGATAGAAGTAATAATTCACGTGACTCAGACTCTGATGAAAAATTTTAAAAACATGTATATAAACATTTTAATTTGCTTTGAATATTAACTATTAATTGTTAGCAATTAACGATTGCCCATAAAATTGTAAAAATGAAAGATCTGATAGAAACGAAAGATAGAACAACATTTTTATTACAGAATTGGTATAATTGCATTATATTATTATATTTTATCGTATATTAATGCGTTTATTAATTTTAAAAGTCAGCAGAAAATCACCTTAGGTTTTCTTGAGTTTGTTTAATGTCCCAACTTGGGTTTTTCATTTTTTATGAGTTTTAACACTGATAATAATAATAATAATGATGATGATGATGATGATGATGATGATGATGATGATGATGATGATGATGATGATGATGATGATGATGATGATGATGATAATGATAATAATAATAATTATTATAATAATAATAATAATAATAATAATAATAATAATAATAATAATAATAATAATAATAATTATTATTATTATTATTATTATTATTATTATTATTATTATTATTATTATTATTATTATTATTATAATAATAATAATAATAATAATAATAATAATAATAATAATAATAATAATAATAATAATAATAATAATAATAATAATAATAATAATAATAATAATAATGATAACGATACCGTATGATAAAAATGCGACAATTTTTTGCGCGTAGTGATGAATAAAAACACGCTGAGTCCTTGCGACGTCATCGTGACGCAAACAGGCACACCACAATCAGACGACAATTTCATTTTCGCGATTCATCTACCGTCCAGAATCGAGGCAGCTTTCGTGTGATTCAGATCAACGTCATACATTCAAATAAAGTTACGTTTTCCTGGGGTTCTGTAGCTTCTTACCATGATGCCTAACCTCGCTACTTTAGTCCGTGTGCATTAGTCTCTACGGTCAGCAAGACACTTCGATAAACAGTTTTGAAACACTTTATTAAAAGAACTCAAAGGCATGCACCGCGGCAACCGCTCTACATCATCATCATCGTCGTCGTCGTCATCATCATCATCATCATCACCATCATCACATCATCATCATCATCATCATCGTCATCATCATCATCATCATCATCATCATCGTCATCATTATTATTATTAATTAATTTTCTAATCTTCTATTAGAATCGCCTTGACATTATCTCTTTGCAGTTCATTCTTGAAAACAGAATCCGAAAGAAATCATTCCAAGATTCCGCAATTTAAACTTACTTTCTGTTTAACGACATCTTATCGATTTCCGTTTAGTTGACGACGACCTTACCTATTATTTGTGGGAAGATTCTGACGATTAAACGTGATTGACAAATATCTATAGCTAAGAATGAAAGCGTTTAAAAGGTGTCTAAACTGGTGCTGTGGATTTCATGTTCAATGTCCATTGTACTAACGACATCTTTCGAGTGCCAGGGTCGTTGATGGAAACCCTACGGTGAATCGCTGGAATTCCTATCCAAGCGATGGATGGATGGATCCAGAGTTTAACGACATCTTATGGCATCAAAGGCCATTGACGTCAACAGAATTTATTCTGGCATATTACAGTTCATTGTGACTTGAACGGAATTGCTATCCAAGCGACTAAACGATTGGTGAATATGTAGCTGAGAATGGCGGCGTTTTAACCTTTTGGAAGTGAGGTGAAACATTGGAACGTTTGTGGTGAGGTGGGGTTTGATATACCCCAATACATACTTTTTACTTGCAAGTCGCGATATCAACTACATAACATTAATTGTGAGGCAAACTATAATTTTATAACCAATTATCAACTAAACTGGTTTTTATCACGAACAAATGACTTATGTAAAATGGCCAACCGGTGAACTAAAAACCATGCAATATCTACTTTGCACGTGCATTTTTCAATACTCATTCAAAACATTACCAAACGCACGAATAATACCCGTAATAATGCATCAATTTTGCATCGATGCAAAATTATATGCTGCAATATCTGATATTATCGCCCATTAATTTTCATTTTTCGGCACTGCGCCGTTACCTTTTTTAATTTGATAAAATCAAAATATATACGAAAATTTATAAATTGTTTTTAATATGCAACAAAATAAAAAAATTGAGCGTTTAATAGTACCTGATATTGTCTTAAAATGTTCATATTTCACATTAACTAAAGTAGACAAAAATAATCCAAGCTGGTTCCACGTTTTCCGTAGAAAACGCAACGTGAAATAGCTATGGGGTGTGTCAAACCCCACCTCATCTCCACAGGGTTAAAGGGTCTAAAGGGAATAATTGTACTGTATTGTAGGCCCTGTCTAGAAATGCATAGAGCGCCTCTCCCAAAATTAATTATGAATAATCTGTGGGTTTTATGTCAGTTACGTCGAAGTGGATCTTAACCTACATAAAGTACACCAGAAATATAGCGATAGAACTGGACTAGTAAACATGTAGTAAAGAGTGCCAGCAATTTAAAGGTGTCTAGCTGGCGCAGTGGATTGTACTAACGACGTTTTGTGACCGAGAGCGTTGTTGAGGGCGGCCTTACGGCGACTCGACATAA